>OY728142.1:642380491-643630491 GCA_963277665.1 Viscum album | reverse complement strand
TCTTCAGACAAATAATATATGCATGAATTTGTTCATGAAGATTTTTTTCTCAAACTGACACAAGTCCTCTCTTTATTCAACTAATGCTTTCATTACTACATGATAAAACTCTTTCACAAATCAAAGCTTATGATCTTCATTTAGTATTTATCTCACTGAAATGAGGTGAGTTAGTCACATATTTATAGACATGGTTGACCCTTTATGTAACTTCCTTTCATTCCACTGATTTTGTGAACATTTTTTCTAGTTTATAGAACATAAATGAATTAATGTTCCCTTTTTCATGGAACTCCATTTCATTGAAAAACTCTCATCTTCATTATGTGGGTTCACCCAAAATTCATGGTTTGTAGTATGTATGATTTGAAATCACCTTTAGTATTAAAATATTAACCATCAGGAAACTTCAACATATATTTCATTAGTATTTGAAACTCTATATTTTTCATAAATCTATAAATTATATAAAACTATTTAATTTTATGAATATGGAAAATCTGTCATCATAACACATATTTCATGAAACTTTGAACTTGTTTTCATAATGTTACATGTATCGCACAACATTGGTTTTTGAACAACATTAGAAAAAAACACTTTCATTTTTATTATTTTGATAAGGAAGTCCCAAATATTCACATATACACAACTTCAACAGATAATTGATAAATTTCATGCTACTTATTCAATTTTCAAGAAAATATTTCATTTTCCATATTTCATTAAGAGTTATTAGATTAACTATGTCCTTGAAACCTCTTATTCACATAAATCTAATTCCTTTTATCTAAAAAACATATCTATATTCTTGAGGGCTTGGATGTTAACTTTTTATTTGAAAAATTAAATATGAACAACCAATCAAGATGAGGATCGATTCTATGTCTTCCAAAAGACAGAACCACATGTGAAACTTCATTTGGGTGAGAATTATTCAACACTGGAATCATTCACTTGAATTCATCCCTCAAATCCATTAGTTTAGCAGCTTATCAGATATTCAATCATATCCTTCTTCTTATCCATGTCATCATCAAGCATAATACTTATTCCAAATAACCTAGGTTTCTCCTAATCAACCTATCACAATTTTGAATATGAATTACATGGATGGATACTAGCCTAAACAACATTACTACACACCAGGTATTCAATCTCTTCTTTATATCACCATCATGTACCACACCCGATCATAATAACCTATGTTTCTCCTGATCAATAGTCCAAAATTGGGAATATATATCACTTGGATATCTACTATCATCGACAACTTAACTTCAATTACAAGTATTTAATATCTCCTTTTCTTCCTAATTTCTAGAATCAAAAACTCCCCTTTTATCCATCTCAAGATGCCCAGATATTCTATCACCATCTATTAATACTACAGCCATATTATATGGCTCTATATTGAAAAACAATCCAATGAAAAACATAGGTTTAGGTCCAAAAATGTAAATGATTATATAGGATATTTATTTCTTTCACTATTTTGGACTATTCTGTACATATGGTTGTGTTAGACCCTTATCAAGGATATTACCCTGATGGGGGTGAATCTTGTAGGGGATTAGGGGTAGAAGCAACAAATGTGGAAATTTCTCCAAAATAACCCCCATGACTTTGGAGTTCCAAAATGGACAGTCAAGATTCCCTAGCTACAATATCGAGACATCCCTTTATCTGGTTCTAGTCTTCCTAGGGACTTCATTCTAAGTAAAGAAAAAAATCATGATACGAAATCACACATACAAGCATAAATTATAAAACAATAAATAATGGGATTTTATGGTTAGAACATTATTCCTATATCCATGGGAGAACTACAACATCACTTTCATTCAATTATTACTAACATCAAGGATAAGATAATTACCATCTTTTGGAACTCTACCTAGACCACTAAAAGATGTTTCACTGATAATATTAAATATTTACATCTTCTATCTCACTCCTCATGTATAACCTTGTGGGTCTTGGCCTTTTCCATTAGATCTAGTTCCTCCAACACTTTTTTGTTTAGCATGGCATCCCCAAAAGGAGATCCACCACAACCATTATCATGACCTACCATTTCTCATCATACATATTCAAAAAATTTCACTCCATCCATTTATATAGACACCAAGTCCATATATTTAATTAATCTAGTCACCGTTATATTTTCTACCCATTATTATTTAGAATTAACTCTCCATAAATATTTAGATAAACCCTTCAATCAGTGTTGAGAAAATATCTCCATTAATAAATTTATCTCACTCCAATAAATGGGTTGGGCCCAAATCAGTGAATTTTTTTGAATTTTTTGTTGGTTGACTCTAATAATCACCCATAAATGGCTATTATCATTCTAAAAACATTGTCAAAATTAGTCTAACTTCCATTCAAAACTCATCTGCTACACTTGAATGGTTCTCCACACCATGGGTTTTCAATCTTCTATGATCCCATTGAATTACTGCCTCTTAAGTATTTTGAAACATGATCTGATCATTTTTATAACTCTATAAAATTCATCTGAATGCCTCAATGTAAAATTTATCCCAAGAAACTAGGAATGAGTTGACATCCTTAAATTATTTTGATATTCCCAACAATAAGCTATGTCATTCATTTTGTCCATGGCCTCCCTCTATCGTACTTCCATGCATATTCAAAGGCTCACATACTGAGATTCTATACAACCCAATAGATTTTTTTACATATAACTCCAATGAAAACATTAGAACATACGATTATCCAGAAACTATAGATTCTAGAATGTATGATTTCATCCACATGATGAACTCCAACTAAAATTTCCTTTATTGAGACAATAGAAATAAGGACCTCTGATCCCAATGCTTCCATCCTGGTTCTAACTATTTGAGAACCCAACTTCATCACATAAGATACTTCAGTTTCTCAACCATCCCAATAAAAAATTATTTCTATAGAGTTTAAAGATACAATATCCCCTCTCCATCCACAATTTCATGTAGTATAGGGGCATATAGAATCTTCCATCAACTTCAACTGAAAACAGAATACTTTATCTGGCATCTCCTTCTAGGAACCTGAGTCAATTTTCATCTGAATTTGACTTTTGGAAAAATATTTGTGTACTTGTTTTCAAATTATTCTAATTTTATTTCATTATGGAATTTAAATATCCATCTACAAAGCCCTAAATTCACCCCAATGAACTAAACATGCCACATGGAACCTATATCCAAAAAACTAGTCAATATTACACGAACACTGATGATACAGCCTCCATCTACTGGTCACATTCATTCAAATAAATGAGGGATCACCTAACCTAGGGAATCCCAGAAATATTCCACCAATATATGACTATCACTGACAATGGAATATGCCTAATGACTCATGTAGTTCAGTCAGACGTATAGTATCCTATAAAAACCAATAGTACCATCATTGTCCTCTGGTAACATCGTTTTAGTCCTTCAAAAAATGCTCTATAAAATTTCTACCATTTTTTTCTACAAATGAACACTTTAACCAATACCTTAGATACCATGTGTTGGGGATTATGGCCAAAATAAAAAAAATTATGGAACATTACTTCAAAATATCCCCATGAATTTGGTTCTTGAAACTGGTAAGTCCAATAACCCTAACCCCCACACTGAGTTATCCAATAATTTGGTTTTGTTACTCCAAATTTATTCATTCAGAGAAACTAAAAAATAATGACTAGAAAACATGAATAAAATATAAGTGTATAAAAAATTTCACAATAGGATTATGTGATTTGAATTTTTTTCCAAAATCCATTGGAGAATTATAGTATCACTTTTATTTAATGGGGGTAAACTTCTAGGTTACAAATATTACCCTCTTTCATTAATCTACCTATACCACTATAAGATGGTCCACCAACATTATTTAGTCGTCATATTTTCTTGGATTCCTTCTTTTAAACTTTTATATTATGGGTCTCAACCTAAGCCTTTAGATTTGGTACCTCTATCTCTTTGTGTGTACTCACATTGACCTTCTTGTCTGGGGGGGCACATCCTCCTTTATCATGCATTGTTATAACTCAACATTCATACTCAAAAAATGGCACCACATCGATTTATGTAGACACCATGTCCATATATTTAATAAATCTAGTAAATATTAATTTTTCCATTCATTAGTATTTAAAATTAACTATACATTATTATTGATAGAAACCAATCTATTAATATTTCTAAAAATATATCCATTAAAAAATTCCCCTCTATCAAATAAATGGGATGGACCTAAATTAATTTTGACATTAGAATTTTTTTATAAGTTGAGTCTAATATTCTCCAACTAAAAGACTATTCTAATTCTCACACCGATGTCAAAACTAGTCCAACTTCAATTTACCATTCATATATTGCTCCTACATTATTCTCTCCCCACCCCCACGATGCTTAAATAATCTAGGATCACACTAATATAGTCCCTCATAAGTATTCGGGAACCATGATCTGATCTTTCCACTGACTCTGTGAAACTCGTCTGAATGCCTCCATGTAAAATTTCTCTAAATTAAATAAGAATGAGTTTTTATATTGCAATTTTTCTTAAAATTCCCAAAAAAAAATTTTGTTATGAATTGTGTCATGACCTCGCTCTATTGTACTGCTATGAATTTTTGAATACTATTCTACTAAGATTCTACACCACTGATGATGTTTCTGGTAAACTAAACTCCAACATCAATATTGGAACTGAGTTTTATATAGTAACTATAGCTTCCAAAAAAATTGATGTAATAAACTTGATGAACTCTCACTAAAATTTTCTTCATTGAGACAATAGAAATAGGGTCATTTTCCCCCACTTCATTCATCCTGGTTCTAATTATTTAATATCTCACCTTCATCATATAAGATCCCTTAATTTCTATATTGATATTATAAAAGATCATTTCCATAGAGTTGAAATATAAAATATACCTTCTCAATATATAATATCATGTTGAACAAGGGATTTTAATGAATCTTTCATCAACCTGAACTGAAAATTTATGGATTCATCTGCCATCTCCTTCTAGGAACCTGAGTAATTTGTCACCAAACATCAAATTTGTGAAAAGAACATGTATTCTTTTATCAGGGTCTTCTAGTTATCTTTCATTTCATAATTTCAATAAACTTACACTAAGCTCCAAATTCCACCCAATGAATATAACACACCATATTTTATATTCTTCCATGAAGACTTTTGATATTACAGTAACACTACTAATGCCGCCTCCATCATTCAATGAAAATTTTATGAAATCTGGATAGACTACCAAACTTGAGGAACCCCAATAGTCATATATCATTCTCTAATTATCATCAACAATGGAACACACCTCATGAATACTTTATTTTAATCAAACATTCAATATCCCAAAAACATTGATGGTACCACCACTATTTTCTAATAATTTACTTTAAGTCCTTGAAAAAATACTCTACAAGAATCCTACCACTATGTTCTAAAAATGAAGATTTAAACCAATCCATTTGATACCATGTGTTGAGGACTTAAGATGAAATCAATAAATACTGAACATTTCTCTAGAGTATCTCCCATGACATGGGTGTTCAGAACTAGGAATTATAGAAACCTCGACTACTACACAGATTCATCCTTTCATATGGTTCTTGTTCTACCAATGTCTTCATTCCTATCAATGAAAAAAAGAACAAAAATAAAACACGCATGAAAGAAAAAAGTACAAAATAATTCATAATAGGATAGTGTGCTTTTAAATTTCATCACACATCTATAAGAAGAATTACATCCTTATTTTAATTAAATGATGAAAAAAATCCAGGCTACAAGAATTATAATATTTTAAAACTCTAACTAGACCACCATAAGATGTTACACCAATATTTTTCGATCATCACATATTTTGGACACCACTTTCTGGTATCCATACTTGCGTGTATCAACCTCCACCTTTAGATCAGGTGCCTCTACAACTTTTTTTGTGCTTAGGATAGCTTCCTTGAAAGGGGATCTAGTTTTTACTTTGTCAGGCACTATCAGTTCTATTCATTCATACTCAAAAAAAATTACTAAATCAATTTATATAAACATCAAGTCCATAACATTAATAAATACCATAAAAATTAATTTCTTACATCCATTAATATTTATAATTTACTCTCCATTAATGTGGAGAAAAATCACTCTATTAGTGTTGAGAAAAATATCTCCATAAATAAATTTTTCTCTGTCCAATAAATGAGATGGACCCAAATCAATTCTATATTGAGAATCATTTTCATAGGCTGAGTCCAAAAAACATAATACAGTAGATTAAAAGTATTATTCCTCATTATGGATCTTATTATCACCCCATGAAGAATATTTTGATTTAGATATCTTTCTCCACTCAATGAGAAATGAATGAATTAACTGAAAAGGTTGGATTTTACATGGTTCACCTACATTGGTATATGTCTAAGGATCATGCACAGTAATGTGACTTATCACCAAATTCACTAAAATATCACTACATTTAAAAGTATATATTTGGAGCGGTATCACTGACCCACCTGATTTAGTACTAAGAAAATTTGGAAATTTCATTGCTCTCCAAACTATGGAACTCACTAATCCTCATGATGAAACATTCATTTACACCTAAATATAATGGAAATCTTCACCTAGATTGGTGTTTCACTTCAGTATAATAATTTTCAAACATCCAATAGAATTGAAACTCTAATAAAATATCCTTCTTGAAACAACAGCATTCTAGACGAGATATAGAATAATTTCTCCATTATACAACCCTTTATCTTCTAAAGTTATTCATGAGATCACTATTTTTCCTCTTGCTTTTTACTTTCCTTAAAACCCCTTGTTCATGCACATTCTCATATCCACAAAAATTATTGAATAAATATCCTAAAAACTGACCATAAACCATCTATTCAATGGTTCTTAAAAAATCCTTAAAATCCAAATTTGAGACAAAACAAATTATCATATCTGAAAACTCGAGTTCTAAAACAGTGTGCACCATGGTGTAGTGTGAAAACCATGGAAGTTTTCTATTCAACATGTATACCTCTATAATCATAGACACATTCTTGAAATTTTTTTCAGATTTTGAATTTCAATATCCCCACACCTTACTCCATTCCTATAGGGGACTTCCCATTCCTCAATGGTCAAACTAATCTTTACCAAGCCAAGTAAAGCAGTGTGGTCTCCCCCATTTTTTCCTTATATTACTGTATTTACTATCACCGCTTCCTTTCTATGTAGTATTGTAAATACATTATCCATTTTCCTCCAACAAGAATAGTACTAGGTGTGTTTCCCTCATCCTTATTATCATTTTGTCTTGTAAAGCCACATGTTGACAAAGAGCTTCAACATTATAGGTGTAATCACCAACCTCCTCCATTTTGGATAGTTGAACTGAAATGTTACCACATGGACCACTATTGGAATGGTCCCTTTCTATCAATACATTTTCTATATAACCTCCCCAACATTCCCTCCAGCATGATCATGGTCATTCTTTGAATTCTCATCCTCCTCCTTTTCCATGGTCATCACTAGGGTGTGGCACTATCTATTTTGTAGACCTTATTCACTAAACAAGATAAAATCATTTCTTAAACATCTAATTAACAAACCTTCATCAAACCTATCAACAGACTCAACCCAAAAATCCTTATGGGGTATTTTTCTGACAATATACCCTTTTTTCTATAATACTACATATAATTCAATAATTGGTTCTTATTATTTCAAAAACACAAATTTCAACATGTGTATCAATGACCCACCAATAATCAATTCTAATCTCACATAACCATGATCGGTGTGAGAAACAACAATTAAATGAATTTCTTTTTACAACTACGTACCTTGAATTCAATCAACAACCGCACATCCCCACTTGATTTTTCAATGACATACTCTCCCCCTTTTCACATCTCTCCATTAAAACCACACTTGGACATTTACCCCCCATTAGAAATTAATTCATAGAGATGAATTATATAAAAAACTTATAATATAGGATTGTAAATATAAAAGCTGGAGGTGATAAAACATACCTTTCTCATGAGGGAAACACTGGGTATTGTGGGTTCCATCCCCAAACCAATTAAGTGTAAAAATGTTGTTGGACACTCTGATTCAATTGATGCTTCTCAAACAGTAATTTCTGTACTAAATTTTCCAAGATATATATTACGTGATCCTGAGTTGACACATACCAATCAAAATCCCTTTCTTTTCCTTCTACATTATGAAATTATATTTTATCTCAATGTTCTTGATCCATGAATATTTTATGGTATATTTTGTTGATATTGATTGCACTTGAGTTTCCCCACATAATTGGAATAAGAGAGATCATGTCTACACCCACATATTCATGGTTTTGATTAATCCATAGTAATTGAGTGCATGCATGGGTTACAATAATGTATTTAGCCTTTATGGTGTTAAATTATATACAATATTACTTATTACTTTTACATGATTTTCTTGAACTCGAAATATAGAATTCACTACATGAAGTATATTTTTTATCTTCAACAAAACCAGGATAATATGTATCATTAAATCCCAATAAACTCTGTTTTGAATCCTTTTGTTAGAACATCCCATAATCCCACATGTGATGGATGATCAAATAATTTTTCTCACAACTTTCAAGTGTATTGCTCTGGGATCACTCATTAAATAAGTGTCTTTATATGTGGTATATAAAATTTTTAATCAAGCAGTAGTTAATAGATTATTTTCCCAATGATATTTTGATAATCAGTCACATAGACATTTTTTACCTCTCCATTATTTTTAAATTTCATTCTTATCACTATTGGAGTTAGCACATGCCTTGAATACTCCAGCTAAAATACTTTTAAGCCTTCCATGGAATATTTATTTTGGGAGATTAATATCCTATATAATAATTAAACTAACCAAAAGCTAATGAAAAAATAAAAAATCACCAATTAGAGACATCTCAAATTATCACCTCATGAGATCAAAAAACTGGTTGCATTTGTGTTTATTAGAGCCTCAAGAAATTAAGTCTTAAATATAGATAAGAATCATCAATCGCTTTTCATTTTCCTTCTTAATGTAATGTTTATGATCAACTCCTCCTTTATTAAAACTTATCTTATTTACACATTGATCAAACCTAGAATACCATTATCTTGGTGCTTGTTAAAGGACATAAAAATCATTCTTCAATCAACACACATTTTCTTCATCTTCATTAATGAGAAACCCATTTGGTAGTTAAATGTAAAATATTACTTCAAGTATTCAAATCAAGAAAGTATATTTGACATCCATTTGATATAATTTGAAACCCTTTTGAACCACCATTGATAAAAATAACTCAATGGTTTAAAGTTTTACAAACAACACAAATGTATCATCAACATAAATTCCTTCTATCTAGGAATACCCCTTACAAACCAATCATTATTTGTTCTTAATCACATTTCCATCTTTGTTGAGTATATTTTATAATACCCATTTGGTTCTGATTATATTCTTATTAATAAGCCTTGGAAAAACATCACAAGTCCCATTATTCCATTTTTAACCAACATCTTCATTCATATCCTTGAACTAGTTCTCCTCATTTTCATCTTATTTAAATAAATTTATTTCCAAAAAAGATAATAAATATTCCTACTTTTTAGCTTTTATTAGTATTCTTTGAACTTGGGTTTTCCTATCTCCAAGAATGTTTCCTTCAGTGATTTCAATCAAGCTCGTTAATTTTATTAATCCTATAGGAATTATTACATATCCTTCTCCATCTGAGTCATCATTAGATTTTTATTTATTCCTTGAAACTCCTCCTAAATCTTGTGCTTCTTCTACATTTTCATATAAAAATAGTTGTTTTTTAAGTAAAATTTTTGCTTTTTTTGTTGTTATTTACTCGCATTAAACCACCCCAATTTCATTACTCTAAATGGTTTTTTCATATCACATGTTGTAGAACTTGTAATCTTTACACTTATATGAGTATTCTAGAAATATTCCTTCATCACCCCAATCTTAAAACAATCCTCTCTTCTCTTTATTGAGAATAAAACACTTACATCCAAACTTCTAAAAGTAATTTAATGTAGGTTTCATTCCACACCAGATATCATAAGGATTTATTTCCTCATTTTGATAAGGAAATACAATATTTAATATATAAATGGAATAAATAATGGTTTCTTTCAAATACACTTTTGAAAGGAACATTACTATAGGCATTGTCGGGGCCATGTTGTTGATAACCCGAGTTCTTTTATCCACTTCATGATTTTACTAGGGTGTTATAATAGATAAAACCTCATGTTTAATTACATGATCCTATAAATATTCTTCAATTTAATGATTTATAAATTTGGTTCCATTATCAGTTCAAAATTTCAGATTCTTCACACTAATCATATTTTTAGCTCTCCTCTAATATTGAGTGATACATATATATACCTCAGTCTAGTGTGTGATAGGAATAACCCATGTCATCCTCTTGATATCATCAAAAAAAAATAGAATAACTATTTGTATCTATCTCATTGATTAATATCATCCTACTGTAATCTATATGATCTAGACTGAGCAAACTTGATTCCTTAACTTTCCTCGGCTTGTATGTCTTCCAGATAATCTTTAATTTTTGACATGAATAACACATGTGAGTGTGATCATACGTAAGATGTAGAATACCACATTTCATTATTATTTGTCAAACTATCTAGATATTTTTTATCTAATTTCCAAGATGCCTATTTCAAAACCTATTATCCTCTTTAGACAACATAAAAAAAATTCCTCTTCATCAAGTTATAGATTTTCCTATGTTCTTATTCCCAATAGCAGGAGTGAACCATCTTTTTTTTAATAGTACATACCTTTCTGTTGAACTCCAATTCATATCTTGAGTCCCAAAATTAACTAACATTGAGAATATTATTATTTACCCCAGAAACCAAGAGAAATTCAGCCAACGTAATATCTTTTCCGAAAATTTTGCCTTTTTTGGAACAAATAGTTATTAGACACTCATTGTTCAAAAAATAAATGGAATCATCTTTTTTGTGCTTGATATTAGAAATGAGGTCTTTATTTCTGGTCATGTGCGATGTGTAGTAACTGTCCAAAATTTGTGAACTCGACATGTCTGTTTACCTTAAGAAATTTTGGGAAATACTATCCTTCTCTAAAATCCATTTCTTCACCAATTTTGGTGATGATTGTGATTTCTCAACATCTTCCTCAATAAACTCATCTTATTATTTTAATACTAAAAATATCTTTTGAGTTACTATGGTCTTTGATATATATTACAACTTTTTTATTTCTACCACTTTGAAACATTTTTGATACCCCTTGTTTCCTTCTTGATGGAAAATTGATTTCTTTATATCTAAATCCTTCACAATAAAAACAATATCAATTAAAAATTGATTAGAAATTAATCCTTCTTATTTAGACTAGCATTGATCCTAGAAAAATGTCATGGAAATAGAACACACATAACAAGTGTGTCCCAAATTTCTGCTACAAAAAGAAACAGATTATTGATTCTTTTGAATTCACCTTGGCCCCATGGTTTTTTTCTTTATTCTATTGTAAATATATACCTTATTTTAGGAATTTTATTCTTGTGGTTTAGAAACAATCGTATATTTCTTATACTATTCAACATGTATAACCACAGAATTACCTTTTTCTTTAAACTGTTGATCTTTAGGAATAGGGATATGTTCTTCCTTAGAAGTTATATAGGCTTGACTAAATGAAATGAATTTAAAATCACTTTCATCATGTCGGGTTTCAATAATCTTTCTTTATATTTAAACTTATATTTCTAATTCATAACATATTATTCAATATCCACGATTAGTTAAACTATATATTTTATATTTTTATCCAAACCATCAATGCATTGGATTTATTCGTAAATTTTATGTTTTTGTTTAACTTATTTTACTGAGATTCGAGCAATTTTTTATTTTAGTGTATCAATATAATACTTCAGAACTATATTTTATTCTTATTGTTGTTACATGTAGATCTTGGAAATGTGAACCACTTAATTGTAATTTTTATTATTTTCTCTCCATTTGTCTTGTTATTCGAGGCATGCTTATTTTTTTCTTTTAGGCCAACCATTCCCATGACTCTATCATTCTCATCATAAATATAATTGTTACATAGATTGTTTGTAATATCCATTAACACGCCTTCATCCTTTCAATCTTAAACATCTTGTAATTAAATTTCTCTAGAACTTTTTTCTTCTTTAGAAACAAATTTTTTCTTTTTAAAAGACCTGTATTAATAATTATTCACAAATTTTATCATATTATTGGGTTGTCTTTATTAATCATCCTATTCTTCATAGTTCATGGAACATTTAGCCAAAACATGTCCCACTTTCCATATTTAAAATAATCAAGAGGAATATTTCTATTAAAATTTCTTCTTCTTTTCTAAATTTTAGAATATGGAAATGATATAACCTCATCATCATCATCAACTTACATATTCTCCTTCATTGAGAGATTATTTGAGGAAATAATGGCCACCTCTTGGGTGTTTTATTTCATTATTATCTTATTGTATTCAATATTTATCTCATAAGATACAGGAGTACTATAAAAACTATAAAATGAAATATCATTTAGATACTTGTTTTCTAGAACTGACACTTTTTCATTGAAAAGTGGAGGGATGGTTCTCATGATCCTCTTCACAATATTCTCATCATTGATATATTAATCTAGGACTTTCATATATTTAGAAGCTATATTAAGTTGATCAAAAAAGGAACCAAACATCTCATTTTAATTCATCATAAATTCTTTTTATTTTTTCCATAAAACATGAAACATCACATCTCAAACCTACAAATCACCATCATATTTATTCAAATGTTTTTCCCAAATAACATAAGAAGTCTTACAAGACATAATATTTTTGTATAAAATATTACAATGATAATTCCTAGGATATTTATGGATTTGGAATTTGTATCCAATTATCATGATTTCTCTCTATCAAGGATCCACTCTCTATGTTTTAAGTGATTTTAAAATGGATTTTCTATAGATGTTTATGCCCAAAGACTTGAAATAGTGTTGCATCTGGATTTTCTATAATTGGAAGTTAATTCATTCATATATGAGTATACCATTATGGTTAAAAATTATTTTCACACTTTGAAAGAGAAATAAAAATCACCCTTTTATACCACTTGTTATACCATTATAGAGGACTACACCTTGAGAGGGGGGATGAATCAGTAAAGTAGATTAAAAATATTCTTCCCAGTTATGGAACATGTTATTTAACTTTAAGTAAATCTTTTATCCCTTTATATTTTCCTCTCAATTATTCATGAATGTTTTAGATATAACAAGGATTTAACTTAGTTCATCTGCACTATTATACATCCAAGGATCATGCGTGACAATATTCATATGCACCGAATTCACTAAAATCTCACTACATTTTACAAGTACATATTTGAAGAAATCTCACTATCCCACTTGATAAGTGGTAATGAAGATTTGAAAAACTCATAGTAGTCTACACCAGAGAAGTCACTACTTTTTTGTATGAAGCATTCTTTTTCACCTAAAGATAATGGAAATCATCACCAATAATGGTGTTTCTCTTCAACATATGAACTTTTTAACTTTCAGTGAGAGTTAAACACAAGGAAAAGAATATTATTTAACCTTAAAATGTAAATATGAGATCTAGAAAAATCCATATATTCATGTTCCCATTATATTCTCAAGTCATTTAGCATATCACCATTTTTACTCTTCCCTTTTCCTCTTCTTAAATACCCTTCATCACAAATATTCCTAAATCTTTACGAATTATCAAATAAAAGTCCATGGAAACTAACAAAAAACATACCATTCAATGGTGTTTACGACTTAAATCAATTCCTAGAGTTATAAAAACACATTTACTTAGATTTGAAAACTAGATCATCAAAATTATATACACCCTGGTGAAGTGGGAAAACCTTGTCTACTTTCCCTCAAACACATCAGGCTTAATGAGTGTAGCCACCTTATTGAATCAATTTTCATAGGTGAACATCCATACCCCCACACCATTCTCCACACCCATAGGGAAATACTTATGGAACATAGGTGAAAACAATCCCCACCATGTCAAGTTAAATTGAATGGTCTCGGCTATTTGGTCCTCCTTCGATTGTATACATGACCACAACATACACTTCACAGGATGGTGAAAATATTTTAGTCATTTTTTCTCTAATACGCCCAGCACCACGGGTGTGGTCCTCATCCTTATGACCATTTATACATGAAAATACACATGTCGGACACATCCTATAATACTACGAGCATGTTCACCTACCCCTTCCCATTTTAGATTAGTGAACATAAAATACACTATGAGAACCACCATAGATATTAACCATTTACAGCTTCCCATTTTGGTTATCACCTCTCCAGTATTCCCTCTACCATTGCTACACTCACACTTTTCCATCTCCTCCTCCTTCAAAAATTTCACTACTTGGTCATGGAAATATTTTTATAGATATGGTTTTAAAATGATAGAAAGTATTTCTTTTAACTTCTCATAAAGAAACCATCATCAAACTCATCAATAAACACAACCCAAAAAACCATACGGTGTATTTTTTTTTTTTGCAATTTATATAATGTTGTACTTGTGTAATTTTCATTTAAAGTGATAAATAAATGTTTTTACAAAATTATAAGAGTTATTTAGAAATATGGATTTAAAAATTGATTTCATGGTCTGATATATGGATCCATTATTCCATATTTCTTGGTAAAATATTTAATATTTGTTTAAAGGATTTTAAAGGATAATTAATTTTAAAATTTATATTTGAAATCATTGGAATTAAGCATTAGGAAATTTTTATCTTGGGTACATTGGATTAAATATAGTTCAGGGGTGTTACATAATAGATGTATATAGTTTTGGATATTTCATAAATGTTTAGGATACTCTAGAGCTCTTACTTAAGGTGTATTCCTCTAGTGTATCATTCATTTCCCTTCCAAAATTAATTAAGAATGATTTTTAAGGGAATTTTTCAAAAAAATCAATGTTAATAAATCTGATTTCCTTGTTTTTAGAATGATATCCTTATAATTATGTGTTTTTTGAATCCATCTTTTTTCATCTATTTTTTGGATCGTTTTTAGAGTTTGATAAGGGAGGCGTTTCTTTCCATGAGATCAAATTTACATAGTGGACTTATTGTGGTTTTTTTTAGAAAGTGATTGAGAATTTGTATATGAGCATCTGGTTTTAAAAATTAATGGTGTGGTTATTGGTTTTTGAAATCATATGGGAAAGTGGTTCGAGATATTTTTTATTGGGTTATGTTTTTTATAAAATGTTTTTTATTATGTTATAATCCTATGTTATAATAATGTTTTTATAGAATGGATAGTTTATTTCTCTATGAGATCTCATAGATTTTTAAATAATTATAGATTATTGTTTTTGTTTTTATTTTATTAGTATTTTTTAGTATTGTTCTATAATATCTCTTATCCATTTTTTTATGAATATGGTTTTTATTTTTCACGGATTAAAGATTTTAAATGGGGGATATAGAGACATGTGTTCACTATAGTTGTGTTTTCCTATGTTGGTAGTTAGTGATTTTTTCACTCATTTTTTGGCCTCTTAATTTATCCATATATGGTCTAATATTTTTAAAGATGAAAAGTTATAAAGATGAGTAATGTCACGACCCCCTCCCACCAAAGATGCCCCTCCTGAGCTGGCAATGGTGGAAGGGAGATAATGACCCCCGAGTCCCGCCGCCAGTAGGCCCCGGAGTGGCGACTAGCACCAAGGGTGTCAGTTTTTCACTAATATGGGAGGCATTACCCTTTTTATTTATTTAAGATTGGGAAATAGGATGAGTCAAACACCAATAAGAAGAACAGGAACAAGTATAGAAATATCCCAAAACCAATCCTATATGCATGCTTTATATAATAGTGAAGCAAAAGTACAAGTACAGAAAAGTTCCAAAGTACCGTACCAAAAGTAAAGGAAACCAACAACAGCAAATATCAGAAACTCCCCCTGCCTGACTAGTAAGGTCCTGCACAGTCCATGTAGTTCATCTGAAAACCTGAAAGCAAACGTAGGGTGAGCATAAAAGTATACTCAGTAGGTAAACCTAAAGATCTTGTGCACAAGTGGGGAGATATCCTAATGCCCCGTTAGAAAATAGAAGAACCAAAACCTAGAAAGGAATCTATCCACCAAGACTCACTAGTCACACTCACCAAGTAACACAAGTCAATAGAGTATAATAGTAATGTTATCAAAGTATAGGCACCCCGCACCACCTTCCCACTGGATATTGCTCAAGCCCTCACGCCTAACGCTCTGATGCTTCCCCCTCTTCCTGAGCTAGTGCCGCAACTTGGCCATACAAAGCTCGAGCTAGTGCCGCATCTTGTCCATACGAAGCTCATAGTAACCCGCTGGCACACAATCCTCGGCCATCACATTTCACATATCGTCGGCACTCAATCCTCGGCCATCACCACATCTCATCCTGAAAACACCTGGGAACCACATCACATCTCATCCCGAAGATTCTTGGGAAACATTTGTATAACCTGCCCAAAGGATCTTGGACTATAGAACCTGGAAGAGGGAGTATAGTGAAGAAAAGTAACCAGCCATCCACAATGTCCTTTGGATGTTGGGAATAACACCCACTGTCCCATGGGTGTTCTGCACGTAGTGCTCAAAGTGGGTGAGGTGCATAAATAAACATAGAAAGATACAGATTTATATAATTATATCAACCACCTATCCCATCCTAAGGCTTCTACACAAAAGATCTGAGCACATGACTTAGCACTGCTACCTCGAGAGTATGCACACAACAAGGAATCCCAAAACCCCATTTATGTTTTCATGTTCAACAGCTTTAGTTGTCAATTCATTTAACTACTTGGAAACTATCATCAACCAAACCAAATCGAGTGTTGATAAAACATATCTCTGCCAACCACAACAAATGTTAGGGAAAACACAAGCAATCACATACCAACTCCTTAACAATTTGATTATCATATCAATCTTTAATTAATTTCCATCACAATACCCCACCGTTCATTTATTCCCAAGTTCCACATCTAAATTCCTTTTCCACATTCCACATTTCCATTACTTTTCCCTCATATATAATCCACTACTAACCACTTTAATAATATTCACCACCCATCATTTCAACCCCACTTCCAAACATCATATCACACAACAACCCAGAAATTACCACTTCACACATCCCATAACAAAACCAACCCAACACCAACATGTTCATTATTCTGTTTTGTTGAACCGGGGTGATCACCCAAGGGTTCCACTTATTTAATCAGCCAAATTTACGTGATTAACCAATTTCAACATTCAATAAAATTTTCATCCATAAGAAAATCCAGAATGAGAGGGAAACATTTAATTACATAAGCAAAGGCCCCCGATGACCATGATCTTCAGTAGGCAAAAGCTCATTCAATTCACAACATAATATCACAGGATATAAATAATGTAACTGCATTCACAAACATCCCATAATCTTTATATAATCCAGTTATTATCTTTATTAAACCAGTTCAAATTTGTTTCACATAAACAAGAGGAAACCCACCCTACATGAAGCACAATCTAGAGAGACGAAGGTAAGATCCCTACCTCAATAGGTTCTGATGTCCTTCTACGAACACGACCACCACGATCACAAGGCTTCTCCCAGAACTACTACACCCAACAAGGACATCGTGGTACCAAAAAATCAATAACACAAGAAACTCAGTCAACACGGAGATCACATGTCGTAGCATGGAAAGAAAACGGGAGAAATAGGATCAGAAAGAGAATACAAGAACATAGGTTTAACATACCTTTTTAGAGTCGTTCGTTAAAGACAGTCGTTCCCATAAATTATCAGCAGTCTCCTCAGTTGGAAACTATGAAGGGGAAGTCGAAGAAGAGAGAATGGAACAGGGTGTACGGTGTTATCCTCGCTGACACGATCCCACAGTCACTGACGGATCGACGAACGGAGTCTGGATGAAGAAATTAGAGGAGGAAGACTTCTCGATCGTCCAAGAGTTTTGTCGTGTGATGAAGAAGCGGTCAGTCTAGAAATAATTTGTGACCCTTTCTTATATTGGAAACGAATAGGTAAAGCGGTATTTAGTGTGTATTAATGAATACATGGTGTGACCGTACACCTGTTACACGTTTTGACTGGTCAACACACGACACGTCATGCGGTTTCCAAGAATTTTAATAATAATGATAATTCTATTGATATTTGGTGTTTCGTTAACCCAAGGCATGATTCATGAAAAGGTATTCATTGTTGGTATTAAAATGACCGTCTAAATTTCAGGATTACACTGCCATTGATGGTTCATCATTACGACACCATATGAAGAAGTTATGGTCGAATTGAGATTATATAACCCAAAATAATAATATCATTTTATATTATTATTATTTATTTTTTTCCTTGAATCTTATACGCTCAAAATTTCCTCCAGCTTTTGCCTTCACGCCAAAATATCACCACTACCCATTAATCACCCTTATTTTCTTTCTATTAAGATAAAAATATTATTATATGAATATTATTCATTTAAGGGGAAAAAAGAACCCCTTACATCTCTTTTACACACACATCATGCCCCCCCTTTATTTTTTCCATTTATTTATTTTCATTTATTATCTCATTTAATCCATATGATTTATTATTATATTATACATGGGGAGATCCATGTAAAGCGCCTCACCCTCTTCAAGGTGCCTCATGCTCCTCATTCTCCCATACATCATTTACTTGCACATGCATCATTAATATAATAAATATATTACATATATTATTATTTTTATAATAATGGAACACCTCATGTTGAATATATTCACCCCTCACGCACAAAAAGGGGTGCACCTCCCCTTCCATTCACATCCATTGATTGTTTTAATATTATATTATATAAATATTAAATAAGTTATATTGTATATACAAAGCAAGTATTCTTCATGCGACTCAAGCATAATAGAAATAATATTAATTCCCTTGTATTTTATCCATCATTAATTTAATTGTATTATCATATTATTATACTAGTAATATTATTAATTTCATATTTCAATTTAGGGAGAACCTATTCACAACCATTCCATGTGACTCAAAAACTTTTCATTTAATTGAATTAAATGACAATAAAATTAATATAACTTACAAATTCAACCCCTTTTTTTAATACATTTAATTTCATTAACCTCTCACACATAGTTTTACACCATCATTGTTATTTATTACTTTTCAATAACAACATTTAATCAACTTATTTTTTGAACTCACTGACGTTATTGTTTTATAAAATAATAATATTTACACTCGTCGCATTGACCACGTTAAACCACCCCATTGGATATCTGAATCCGACCATGCCACGTCAATGTCGCGTAACATCCGTCAATTTATTTATTTAATTCTATTTCTTTTATTTCACACTGATTAAATTGAAACCAATTTTATTAAATTAAAACCATTAAATTTAATAAACCTTACATATTTTTATGCCACCATTATTATTATTATTTTACAAAATAATAATAATGAAAACACCTTTAATTTTATTAACACTTCTTCATTGTTGTCATTAATAATTATCATTATTACACACGCCATGTTGACAATATCCAAATTTCACAAAGGAATGGACCAGAGAGGTCTGGGACATTACATCAGATACCTCTCAAAACATTCTCATCCTAGAGAATTAAAAACCAAGTCAAAGAAGCAGAGGTACGAACAACTACCCCACAAGATACCTTTCAGGGCTCTAATCATAACAGGAAACCAACCAACAACCCTAATCATATGAGTTAGGAATTCCTTCTCCTCTGTCAGGACATTATCCGCTTTAGGCGGCACTAACTTCCCTGCACGGGTTTAATCGCATCCACATTAATGTATCCTGATTATGAATTAGGTCTTCCCACTTCCATATATTAGGATTTTTCAAACTTACACTGCCCCCAACACCATATAAACGAAAAACACGTCACCTGAACACATTTCTTGGGGAATTATTTCTCCCATGTTGAGATATTATCTGATTTAGGTGGCACTGACTCGCCTGCACGGGTTTAATCGCATCCAAATTAATGTGTCTCTATTAGGGATTAGGTCTTCCCCTCCCCACATGATAGGGCTCTTCACGTACATTTAATGAAAAGAGGGAAACAACATAGCATTAAAAACTCACAAAAACAAGGTCCAGGACCAAAGAATGAGAAAAATGGAGTTCCAATAATGGAGTGTAATGCTCCCAAACAAAACATAAATGAGAGAATTCAAGAAAACCCAAACAGATCTCTATCGATCCCCAGACCTTCTAGAGATTCCGCCTCTGCTACATGAAACTATCTGCACCTAGATCCTCTTCCTATCTATTGACATCTACCTCCTCGATCATGTCCTGGTTGGGATCCTTGAGGAACTCCTTGTGTCTGGCCTCCACCTGCTCCATCTCCCCTCAGAGGGACTGGAGCCTGTTGTTGTTGGAAGGGTGGGGCTGAGAACTGTTGTTGGGGATGGGGCTGAACCTGGTCAGTCCCACCATGCCGAGTATGGAACGGGAAATGTCTGATAAGATTCCCATGATCCCCATATGCAAAGCACCTTGGTCTCTGGCCCATGGAAAATGGATGGAAATTGTGAGATTGGTATGGGACCTGCTAAAGTCTGCTCCCTGCCAGTCGAAACTTGGAAGGTCCTATTGCTGGGGATCTACTGATGACTGCCTCCTTCTTGGATGAACTTGGGTGACTCCTCTCTCGCAGTGGACCTACTTGCGAGTGCATCCCCTCAATTATCTCTGCCTTATTCTGTACTTCCAGGTACGTTGGTAAGGTGAAAGGGGTCACCGCGCACCAAATAGAGGGGTGAAGTGCCTCCTCTAAATGTCTGGCTCGAGAATCCTCATCTGGAAAAAGAATCGGGGAAAACTGAGTAGATCCTTGAACATGACCCCTAGTTCCCGCACTGACATGATTCCTT
Source organism: Viscum album (assembly GCA_963277665.1). Classification (NCBI taxonomy): domain Eukaryota; kingdom Viridiplantae; phylum Streptophyta; class Magnoliopsida; order Santalales; family Viscaceae; genus Viscum; species Viscum album. The sequence continues at coordinate 643,609,361 of OY728142.1, read as the reverse complement.
GTTAGAGAGACAACAACTCCTACCTTTTCACAGCCTTCCTCGTCGAGGAAAGAAATTCCTCGTAGAACTCCTTCTCAAAGTTGGTCCATAGAACTTATGTCTCCTTCCCCTCCCCAAGGTAAAGCATCCACCACTGACGCGCCGCTCCTCGCAACTGGCTTATTACTAGAGGAACCCAATACTCTGATGGAGCCCTGTTCAGCCCAAAGGTGATCTCGATTTCCTCCAACAAACTCTATGATTCCGTATCCGAAGTGTTGCCTTTATAATTTTTCAAGCCCTGTCATTGGAAAGTCGAAACATGCGCTGCCATAAGTCGTCTTCCTCCTCTCAGTCAATCCTCACCTGATCGACTTTCTAAATCTGTTGGGCCTCGACTGTCCAAGTCACCCAGGAATGAAGTCCAGGTGCCATAGCTGTTTGGTAAACAAAGAATGCCTAAGCCCAAGTTACAAGTAAATTTTCTCAAGGTTTCATTTTATCATTTTATTTTGATTTCTTTCCCAAAATACCCATATCAAGTAAAAACACAAATCATGATGATGCATGTAGCTTTACTAGGGTCTATACCCTACAATCAATGTAGTCTTACTTGGTCGTTCGGTAAGCTCAGAGTCCTTGAATCGAATCATGGGGGGCCCTAAAATCCAATGTCCTAGTCGGTCTACCCTGGCCTATGTCACGCAACAAGATCATCCAACACTGTTGCCCTACCATCTCATGCAATCCTCATTGTGCCTAACTCCAGACATCATCCTATCTCTCAACCATCAGCCTCTGATAACATTCTGTTATGACCCCCTCCCACCAAATATTCCCCTCCTGAGCTGGCAATGGTGGAAGGGAGATAATGACCCCCAAGTCCTGCCTCTAGTAGGCCCCGGAATGGCGACTAGCACCAAGGGTATGAGGTTTTCACAAATATGGGAGGCATTACCCTTTTTATTTATTTAATATCGAGAAATAGGATGAGTCAAACACCAAGAAGAAGAAAAGGGACAAGTATAGAAATAGCCCAAAACCAATCCTATATGCATGATTTATACAATAGTGAAACAAAAGTACAAGTACAGAACAGCTCCAAAGTAATGTACCAGTAGTAAAGGAAAACAATAATAGCAAACAGCAGTAACTCCCCCTCCCTGACTAGTAAGGTCTCGCACAGTCCCTGTAGTCTTCTTGAAAACCAGAAAGCAAATGTAGGGCGAGCATACAAGTATACTCAAAAGGGAAACCTAAAGCTCTTGTGCACAAGTGGGGAGACATCCTAATTCCCCATGGGAAAATAGAAGAACCAAAACCAAGAAAGGAATCTATCCACCCAGCCTCACCAGTCACACTCACCATGTAACACAAGTCAATAGAGTATAATAGTAATGTTATCAAAGTATAGGTACCCTGCACCACCTTCCCACTGGATACTGCTCAAGCCCTCATGCCTAACGCTCTGATGCTTCCCCCTTTTCCTGGGCTAGTGCCACAACTTGTCCATACGAAGCTCGAGCTTGTGCCACAACCTAGCCATACGAAGCTCATAGTAACCCACTGGCACACAATCCTTGGCCATAACATTTCACATCCCATCGGAACACAATCCTCGGACATCACCACATCTCATCCTGAAAACACCTGGGAACCACATCACATCTCATCCCGGAGATTCTTGGGAAACATCTGTCGTAACCTGCCCAAAGGATCTTGGGCTATAGAACCTGGAAGAGGGAGCATAGGGAAGAACAGTAACCAGCCATCCACAATGTCCTTTGGATGTTGGGAATAACACCCCCGTCCCACGGGTGTTCGGAACGTAGTGCTCAACGTAGGTGGGGTGCATAAAGAAACATAGAAAGATACATATTTATATAATTATATCAAACACTCATCCCATCCTAAGGATTCTACACAAAAGATCTGAGCACATGCATTAGCACTGCTACCTCGATAGTATGCACACAACAAGCAATCCCGAAACCCCATTTATGTTTTCATGTTCAACAGCTTTAGTTGTCAATTCGTTTAACTATTGGGGAACTACCAACAACCAAACCAAATTGAGTGTACATAAAACATATCCCTTCCAACCCCAAAAAAAGTTAGGGAAAACACAAGCAATCACATACAAACTTCTTAACAATTTGATTATCATATCCATATTTAATTCATTTCCATCACAATACCCCACCGTTCATTTATTCCCAAGTTCCACATATAAATTCATTTTCCACATTCCACATTTCCATTAATTTTCCCCCATATATAATCTACTACTAACCACTTTAATAATATTCACCACCCATCATTGCAGCCCCACTGCCAAACATCATATGACACAACAACCCAGAAATTACCAGTTCGCACATCCCATAACAAAACCAACCCAACACCAACATGTTCATTATTCCGTTTTGTTGAACTCGGGACATCACACAAGGGTTCCGAGTATTTAATCATCCAACTTTATGTGATTAACCAATTTCCACATTCAATAAAATTTACATCCATAAGAAAATCTAGAAGGAGAGGGCAACATTTAATTGCGTAAGCAAAGTCCCCCAATGACCATGATTTTCAGTAGGTAGAATCTCATTCAATTCACAACATAATTTCACAGGATATAAATAATGTAACTTCATTCACAAACTTCCCATCCCCCTTATATAATCTAGTTATTATCTTTATTAAACCGGTTCAAATGTGTTTCATGAAAACAAGAGGACACCCACCCCACATGATGCACAATATAGAGAGACAGGGGTAAGATCCCTACCTCAACAGGTTCTGATGTCCTTCTACGAACACGACCACCATGATCACAAGGCTTCTCCTAGAATGACTGAACCCACCAAGGATGCCCTGGCACCACCGAATCAACAACACAAGAAACTCCCTCAACACGGAGAACACATGCCGTATCATGTAAATAAAACAGGAGAAGTAGGATCGAAAAGACAATACAAGAGGAGAGGTTTAACATACCTTTTTAGAGTCATTCGTCAAAGACCGTCATTACCATCAATTATCAACAGTCTCCCCGGCTGCAAACTACGAAGGGGAAGTCGAAGAAGAGGGAATGTAAAAGGGTTTACGGTGTTATCCTCACTGACATGATCCCGTAGTCCCTGAGGTATCGATGATCGGAGTCCAGATGAAGAAGTTAGAGGAGGAAGACTTCTCGATCGTCCAAGAGTGTCGTCGTGCGACGAAGAAGTGGTCAGTCTAGAAATAATCTGCGACCCTTTCTTATATTGGAAACAAAAAGGTAAATTGGTATGCAGCATGTATTAAGGAATACATGGTGTGACCGTACACCCGTTAGGCGTTTTGACTAGTCAACACATGACACATCACGCGGTTTCCAGGCGTTTTAATAATGATGATAATTATGTTAATATTTGGTGTTTCATTGACCCAAGGCATGAGTCATGAAAAGGTATTCATCATTGGTCTTAAAATGACCATCTTAATTTCAGGATTACACTACTGCTGACGGTTTGTCATTCCGACACCATATGAAGAAGTTACGGTCGAATTAAGATTATATAACCCAAAATAATAATAACATTTTATATTATTATTATTATTTATTTTCCTTGAATCTTATATGCTCAAAATTTCCTCCCTCTTTTGATTTCATGCCCAAATCTCACCACCACCCATTAATCACCCTTATTTTCATTCTATTATGATAATAATATTATTATATGAATATTATTCATTTAAGGGGAAAAAAAGAACCCCTTACGCCTCCTTGTCACACACATAACGCCCCTCCCCCCCTTTATTTTTTCCATTTATTTATTTTAATTTATTATCTCATTTAATCCATATGATTTATTATTATATTATACATGGGGAGATCCATGTACAGCGCCTCACCCTCTTCAAGGAGCCTCATGCTCCTCATTCTCCCATACATCATTTACATGAACATGCATCATTAATATAATAAATATATTACATATATTATTATTATAATAATAATGGAACACCTCATGTTCAATATATTCACCCCTCACTTGCATAAAGGGGTGGACCTCCCCTTCCATTCACATCCATTGATTTTTTTAATATTATATTATATAAATATTATATAAGTTATATAGTATATACAAAGCATGTATTCTTCATGTGACTCAAGAATAATAGAAATAATATTAATTCCCTTGTCTTTTATCCATCATTAATTTAATTTTATTATCATATTATTATACTAGTAATATTATTAATATCATATTTCAATTTAGGGAGAATCTATGCACAACCATTCCATCTGACTCAAAACTATTTCATTTAATTGAATTAAATGATAATAAAATTAATATAACTTACATATTCAACCCATTTTTTTAATACATTTAACTTCATTAACCTCTCACACATAGTTTTACACCATCATTTTTATTTATTGCTTTTCAATAACAACATTTCATCAACTTATTTTTTGAACTCACTGACGTTATTGTTTTATAAAATAATAATTTTTACACTCGTCGCATTGACCACATTAAACCACCCCATTGGATATCTGAATCCGACCATGCCACCTCAATGTCGCGTAACATCCGTCAATTTATTTATCTAATTCTAATTATTTTATTTCACACTTATTAAATTGAAACCAATTTCATTAAATTAAAACCATTCAATTTTATAAACCTTACATATTTTTATGCCACCATTATTATTATTATTTTACAAAATAATAATAACCAAAAAAACCATTAATTTTATTAACACTTATTCATTATTATCATTAATAATTATCATTATTACACACGCCATGTTGACCACATCCAAATTTTACAAGGTAATGGATCGGAGAGGTCTGGGCCATTACTAGTAAAATATACTAACTCATTAAATCATTATTCTAGACTTTGTAAAAAACCAAGTGTATTTTGGTCATTTTGTGAATAGAAATTAAAATAGGAATTTTGACTTAAAAAGGACTCAAATTGGAAAAATAGTATTTTCATAGATCTTAAAATCATTTTTCTACCCTTGGTTGTGAATTTCATGTCATTCTCATATAGTTTTATTTTCATATTTTTTGGGTAATTACGCAATTTTGAACATATAAAAATAATCAATTTTTAGAATTTTGTCAAATATTTGGTTATATATTATAAATATAGTTAATTATAGATAACTAATAATTATTTATGATTATTGGGATCATAAATAAAGGTAGTGAGAGTCATTTTATCCTAATTTATTTCTTCTATATTCATCCCATTTCCTCTCTTTAGGCAAGTTTGATTATTTTCCTTCTAGTGTTCTCTATCTATTACTCCCAAATTTTCTTTATTATCTCGGGTTTATCAATTGGTATCATGTGAAAATACTCACATATAACTTATATAAATTTTATATCATGTCGTGGAACACAAATTTTTATATGATTTTTCTTAAGGAACGTGGCCTTAGATTACTTGGTTATTCTTTGATGTTTATAAAATTTTATACTTCCCTTGTTGAATTAATGTTAACCATAAATGTATCTAAAAAATTTGAAAATAGATTTTAGATTAAAATTATAGATCTTATAAAATTTTAATTATTATTTAAATTTTATTATTTTATTAATTAAAAAGAACTTAGTGATCTTAAAATCATATGCAAACATGTATTGAACTTTTTTTATTTACTGGTGTTTGATTCTGTATTTTTAATGATTTTTTAATTTTTATATTATAATTTGATACTTTTTTCTCAATTAATATTTTTAATTTTTAGGATTGAGATTTATTAGTTCTAGAATTTTTTAGAAAACATGGAATGGTCTATAAATCTCATTAATTTATGTGATCGAATCCTTAGATTTAGTAGATTTAAACCTTAAATATTAGTTATATTAAACAATAAAATAGATGAAATTAAAATAATTTTCTATCTCTCACTCATTATTAATTATTTAGATATATTAATTTTTAAGGAAGTTTCATGAGGGTCATCAAGTTTTACTTTGGATTATGTTCATTATTTTGATGGTATTAATTATTTTTCATCATTTTAATAATATATCTAGCTTCATGTGGTTTGATACGGTGGACTTCTGAAACCATATCTTCACTATCAATCTAATATTTATATAATAAATTTTTAATCTTTGGTTTTGAAAATGTATCGCAGTTCCATGTTGAACTCATAGTCTTCCTATGAACAATTTATTTGTTAAATAGGCTTCAATTATTCAGTTTGGGAGATTAAAATGGAGAATGTCATACTAGAATGAGTGTCATTATACTCATTGAAAATTCTTCTATTTATCCTCATTTTGTATTAGGTAGTTCCAAGGTAGCACTATGTCTACAAAACCTATGATTTTAACCCCAAAAATTAGCTTAAATGTTTCTAAAAATTCTATAAGATAAATTTAGATGATCTTCAACTGAAGATATATCATTAGTGGGGTTTTTTCCTCTTATTTCCCCTTTGATTTTTGTGTAAAGTTAGAATTTAGTGATTGGTTTTATAAAAGGAAATATATATGAGTTAAAAAGGTTCATTAAAGTGATCTTTCTCCAATTTCACAAGTGGTATTTCCAAATATATTATGTAGATATTTATATTAGGAATGTGATTTAGTTTTCATGTTCTAATTTATACATACAAAAGGATAAAATGTAGAATACATGATTCATTGATATGTTCAGACTATCGATAGAGAAATTACAATAAAACATGGTTTTTAAAAAGCTATGTTCGAAAATAAGAATGTGTTTCTAATAAATTTTATCGAAAATGGATGTGTGGAAGTCACTGCATAAGTTCTTTTTTTGAAGAGGTTGCATAAGGGTTTTCATCATTGTTTTCTATAAAAGTAAATGTGAAAGCATTTAAGAATGATATGTAAAGTTAACTTGAATTTCTACTAGATATTGGAAATTAAGGATGAGGAAGCTATATGAAATCTCAAGTTATCATAGAGAATGGTTCATATCCCACATGTTTAGGAAGGTAGTGTAATTTTTTGACCTTTTAGGCCCAACTATAATGGTGTGGTGGGATCACTAATCCACATGGGTATGAATTGAGGAAAGTCTGTTCATATGTAAATGAAAAAACTTTACATTAATATTAACTATTAGTGTAATCTTGAAACACCCATTGAAATTAAAAATTATAACATTTTTCTCCCATGTATGTATCACTTAACATCCAAACCACATAAATTATTATGTCTTATACTTCCATGATTTATTTTTCTTTAAAGTTTAATTCTGATATTTCTTTGTGATTGCTTGAGTATGTAATGAATTTTGACTTAGTACCATGATTCAGTTTGTGGAATGACTTCCTAAGTTATGTTATACCAATGTCGAGGGGTTCTTTTGATCATTGATGTTTATAGAACATTTTTTATGCCTTGGTATGTTTTGGTTGTGTGACTTTAGATTATTGGTGTGCTTCAAACATAACAAATTGTATCTAAGACTATGGTATCAACCAGACTTCGTAACACCCTAAGTAATAGAATCTTGTAACACTCATTTCGTAGCATCTATTAATTCAGTGGGAGAAATTATAATAGATGGCATGACATCAGAAGAATTTATTTTCCAGATTGAAAAGTTTGATGAGATGGATATCAGATTAAGAGGATATAAATAGAAGAATATATGATTTATAAGAACCATAAGTTTCTATTGAACGGAGTTAAATTTTGGAACATGGATAAATCATAATGGGAAAGGATGGAGACAAATTCACTTGGATTATTTTGGATATCATTGGAACAAAATTTTTCTTTTATCACCTACAAGATGAATAACATAATGGAACTAATGGAAACACTGGGAGACATGTATGAGAAGCTGTAAAACATTATACCTTTTTCAATGTTCTGAAATTATTAGGGAATTATTTTTTGATTTTCGTAGTAATATTTTTATGATAATTGAGTAATAGATCGAATTTACAATGAATGGAACAACACGATGAGATGCTTTTGGTATGTGGAATTAATACTAAGGAGAGTTTAGATACTTGAAGGGACATTAGACTACATGCAGGTGGACCTGAAGTTGTTTTTATATAAAGGAGAACTGCCACAAGGGGGTAAACTACATGGTGGACCATGTGATGGAATGTAAAACACCTAGACCTAAGGTAATTGGACCTTGGGATGGGCATGTCATCTGAGGGTATCACTTTTCAAAAACAACCAAGGAAAAATTCATTGGATGGAAATTTCTCCTAGGAGTGGGGGCTTGGTGTCCCCCCCCCCCAACCCTTCCATGTCATGGAACCCAGGGGATGGGTGTTGGGATAATTATTACACCAAGTGGAAACACCTGAAGAAAACAACCAAGAAAAAATTCCTCGATTTCAATTCATTTCTTGGCTGGGTACATCACCTTAGGGGTGTCCATGTGGAAAATACTGAGAAGGGCCATGGCCCAGCGCATGCTATTTTTTACCCTATTTAGTTTTTAAAAAAAATGGAGTCCCATTTTACCCCTATTGATTTTAAAACCCCTCTCCTCACTTTTTCACTCAAGACTGGAAAAACCAAAAGGGGTTTTCCCCCCATCATTTTTCCTCAACCTCCTTTATAAATGGGGTGTTTTGTTTATTCGTTTAGATTTTTAGGTTATTAATTCTACCATCCTCTTCATTCTTCATTTCTCCTCATCTACATATTATTTTGGGATTCTATAGATAAGGTTTGATTTTATATCTACAAAATAATGATGGAAATCATCCCAATTCTTGGGGATTTTGTGAACAGATTTTAGAGGAGGTCTCAAGAGGGTGTAATAAATCCTCAATTCAACTTTTTCCTTGAAATAAGTTGTAACATATATTAATTTAGGTTTTTTGAATAAAAGTAAGATAAATTATTTATTTTTAAAATGCTCCATGTTATGGATTTGTCTCAAGATGATTTTGGGAGTGAATTCCAAACCTTCCATGAGGAGTTGGTTATCATTTCAATGCAGTAAGGTCATCAACAGGGTAACTAATAATTTTAGCCTCATTTTATTAAATTTAATCATTATTTTCAATTATTTATAATTAATTTGGTCGAAATAAAATTAATTATAAAAATTTTATAATTAATATTTTAAACGTTGTGGCTAGAGTTTGGACATTTCATGGTATAGAGAAGGTCGATTCGACTTGGACTAGCTTGGGTGACTGTCAATGAGTTGTGACTTATGGAAATAATTTTTTTGTTGTAGTTATCCTTTACTTTGTTAATTATATTATTTTATTAGTCATTTTATGTTTTTTTTCAAAATTATTATACTACCTCTATATTAAATCGACTTGTGTGACTCTTGTATAAATTGGGATAGGCTCATACTGGCCCATAAGTCAACATGGGCCATACTTCTTGTTAGATTTTTTGATGGTGGATCATTGGTAAAACAATTATAGGTGGCCCTATTTATGGTTTTCTTGGTGGTGGGTGTTGGTTTTCAAATTGAAAAGGTGTTTCATTTTATATGAGTTATAAAATAAGGTTTTTATTTAAATAAAACCTCAAAGGAAACATGTCATTTGAGATATGGGTTTTGAGATAATGTTTTAAAATGGAAAAAGGGATTTTCTAGAGAACATTTTTATAGATTTTGGATAAGGGATTAGGGTGAGAAATCCAGCATGTGGTTATATTTCTATAATGATTATCTTAAACTTTTTTAGGGAAAGTCAAGATGGATTGATGTAATATTTTTGTTCCATTTTACCACATGAGGGAGATTTTATCTATTATTAATATTATGATATTTTTGTTCTTCCCATATGTTTTTACTTGTGGATTATGCTTATACTTGATGATGTGTGTTGTGTGTGTAGACCTATGAGAACAATTCTTGGTATCAAAGTGGTGAGTTGATCCTTAAAAATTCGATAGGCCCATGAGAGGGTGGGTATGGGTCTAAAAGACCCTAAGGTTTTTGAGAGACATTATGATTGGAATTAAGGGTTGGGGATGAGAGATGGAAATATGATCTGGAACCCATATAGGGTGTCCATATAGTGAGGTAGTGTCTTAGGTGACCCTTGGCATGTGGCCTGGTATTATATTGACCCTGGGGTTGGTGCTTATGAGATATGGGTAGTGATGATTATGGTTGTCACCTTATAACCCGAATCAGAAATAGGAACCAATATGGTAGTAGTGGTAATGATAGTTTATAAACATGAGGGGTTGGCCATTGTTTTGTGAGATGGGTTCAGGAAGATGAACAAACCCCCTGGGATGTGAGAAATGATATGAATTTTGGAGGCATTCATAGCCCACTGATATATACATATATTATGTTTTTTTATTCCATAGTATTATCTTTTGTTCTAGATTCCCTATAGTTTATGATTCCCTAGAAATGATCTTCTGATCTGGATGATATGATGTTTTATAAGGGAGAGTCACACCCCTGGAGTCAGACGATGTGATGTCCAGAAGGGGATAGTCATACCTCTATATAGAGATGATTTGGTGGAGTCTACATAGGGTATTCTCTAGATCCAAAAGATGTGGTGCTTTAAAGGGGAGGAACACACCCCAAGATATTAGTGATTGATTTCTTATAGGGTATGACCAAACTCCAGGTGATTGATTCCTAGTAGGGTTGAGACACACCCCTAGTTAACATGGATGGATTATTGATAGGGAATTCCCATGAGTTCTAGGTGAGGTTTTCCTGGAATATTGTGATTACTCCCTAGCTCCTGATAATGAAACGGGTTGAATGAATATAGCATCATTTATCACCTTCATAATCATTATCAACAGAATGTGAGATAAGAGATATATGATATCACCAATACATTGTTCATATGCAAGATTAATGACTCGGCGCCAACTATTCCTTATATATTCAATATGATTATCTATATAAAATTCTTATATATCATAGTGTTTAAGATCTTGGATGAGTTTCACACATTTCTCATTTTGTTCTCGCTACCTAAAACCTTATCCAATTTCATTGTGAATTATGATATGATTAATATCATGAAGACTATTTTAAAAATTCTTACTCTAATTCCTAATGTTGATAAAGGCATGTGGCATGTTAAACTCACCGTCCTTATAGTGAATAAGAAAAGAAATAACAATATAACAGGTTTGAAGACTCAATCCAAGTCTAAGGATCCAAACCACCAACCTTTAAAGAAGAATAAGATCCAACAGAAATTAAAGGAACAAAATGTTGTTTATTTTTCATGAGGAAAGTATGGTCATTGGAAGAGGAACTACGTCTAGTCAAAGAATCAAGGGGAAGCTTTAGGTACATTCATTATCAAGTGTGATTTCCCGCATCTACAAGTTGGTTATTAGATATTTCATTTGGTTCACAACTTTGTATCTAAATATAGGAAACAATTAGATTTTGTAATTTTTATAAAGGTAAGGTGGACCAATGTGTTGTTAATGTGGTGTGTCTAGTTTATCTAAACATTGGATACTACTACAAAAAATTTCCAATATGATTGATTTTGGTTTTAATCAAATATTATTATGTACCAAGTGTTTCCAAGAAAATAATTTCCATTTATTTTTTATAAATTCTTGGATTTAATTTCATCTTTGGATATAAGAGTTTATATGTTTACAATGATGTAATGTCTTATTGTATGGAATTATTTAATGACATTCTATATGTATTAAATTGAAAAAACTAAATATTACCTATTGATTATTAATCAAATTCATGTGAAACATTTCAAACCTAGTTGTGGAATAACTATATTTATAAATTAAATGAGAATAATTTGAAAAATATCTATCAAAATGGTTAATTATAATCTATTGATCTTAAACCACATTAAATATTTCATTCTTTTTTATAAGGAAATATAACGAAACCACCAGTTTGTGGTTAAGATGGAAGGTCCATTGAGATTTTAGAATTGGTAAACACTAATTTGGATAAACCTTTTCAAGTAGAATCTAGTGGTGGATTATCATGCTTTATTACTTTTTTCAATGAATTGAGTAGGTGTGATTACATCTACATAATGAATTATAAGTCATAATCCTTTGATCAGTTCAAATAGTTTAAGAATGAAGTTGAAAATTGTATTGGTAATAAGATAATGTAACATTGATTGTATCTAGGTGGTAAATATCTTATCCAATAGATTATCAATTTTATATGGGAGTTTTGTATTTTATCTCAAATCACTCCTCCTCACATACCACAATGAAATAGTGTTATTGAAATGAGGAATTGTACCTTACAAGACATAGTAAGATCAATAATGATTCAAAAAGCATTCCATTATCCTTTTTGTGATATGGATCACACATGGTAGTATAAAAACTAAACTCAGTACTAAATAAAGTGGAAATAGTATTCCCTTTGAGTTATAGAGTGTAAAGAAAAAAAATTTATCACATGTTCTAGTAAGGAGGAGTGAAATATTTGTTAAGGATAGCTCGAGAAACAAACTAACACCTCAGAGCATGAAGTGTATCTTTATAGCTTACGTGAAGGAAATAATTTCATACTAAACTAGTGAAAAAAAATTAACATTGGTTTTTTACCATTCAATGTTGGTTTATAACTGATATAAAAATAGGCGATGTTGAAAGTTGAAGTTTCTACATCATTTTTTATAAAACCGAAATTTATAACCCTTCTCGAGGAAAATAAATAGAGGTATTTTGACCTTGGTTTTATAAAAACCAAACACTGAATTTTTTTTATATATATTTAATAAAATCTTAATCTTATACCTTAAAACTAAAACTTCAAAACCAAATAGAATAAAAAAACCATCAAAAACATAACAAGAGTAATAAAACTAATTGAGAAATTTATAATAATTTTTACAAATACACACCTAAATAAAACTAATTATAAAAATTAGTCAAACTTATAAAATATTATGAAAATATATTTTGAAATTGATAAATTAGTTAGATGAAGATGAATAAAATTCCTAAACACCTAAAAAATAATGTGTTATGAATTTAAAACATAACATATTTGTTTAAATTGTTGGTGTTTTAATTAAACTAACATTTTCAGAATATGTTGTCAGTTTAGTTGTCATTATCTCATTAATGAATAATAAAACATAATATCTATATTCAAAATTCCCTTATTAATTATGAAACTCTATTAATGAGACAATATTTTTAAAAGAAAAGTATAAGATATGTATAAAAAACCATTTATTCACTAATATATAATTAATCTACCTTATCAATAACAAAATAAAATTTTCATCATTCCATTGTTGGATAGAAATCCATGTTCAACATAATCCTTGACCTATTTTTATTTCAACTTTTAATAATAAAAACTGATGTAAAATGAAAAATACATGATTAAAGAACAAAAATCATTAAATTATAATTATTTCTTTAAAACCTTTCTAAATTTTATTCAAACTTCACTTAATAAAGGGCATAAAAAATATGTTCACATTATTTTGAGAAAAACGCAATAAAAATACAATGTCTACTAAAATATAATATATTAATAATTAATGATAATATAATGAATAGAATTTCGTAATTATATATTTTTTTTACCTACCTAGTAATTGAAGAACCCAACATTTCATATCGACGTTTTTGAATTATTTTGACACATATTCAATTCTAACTTATTGTTTAAAATATCTCACTTTTGTTGAAATGAGTTCTAGGTTGATAAAATCATAAATAGAAGTTCAATCATATAGGACATAAATACTATGGAAATACATGGTTATAAAAGTAATTAATTAACTCAATATAAATTATGATAAATTAATGAAAATAAATTAACAATTAAAATTTAGTTATATAGATGACAAATGCAACACGGGTATACTAAGATGATCACCCTTTACAACAAACATAATGTTATTTTTCAAAATATTTAACATATAATTTCTTCCACATATATCAAAAATCCTCAAAAAAGTATAAAAATTATCTAATGAAATAAAAACATGTGATAAATTTGTTTCCCAATCAGTATCTTAAGAAATATATAAAGGTATTAAAACCCAAAATTTTCCTTCTCTTTATAGTGATTAATTTGATTTTTTTTCATATATATAAGGTATGTGTAAGAAAATATTGTATGTAATTATGATTTTGATGTTAAATAAAAAATTAAAACCAATGCATAATTTATATGTCATCTTCTGACAAATATTAGTTGGAAAATGTTAAAAATTGTTAATACGATGTCCAACTATAGACACCTCCTCAGTAGGAATCTTCACTAGAGCAGTTAGATCAATAATATCATGTAATGCTAATCCTACATGACATAACTTCATAATTTGAATATTTATGTAGTACCCTAGATGATATACAATTCAATATGATATAATATGTATATGGGGATACCCAATATGTAAATCATAGTACACAGCCAGTTCTGAATAAAGAGGTGGTGGATCTGGGTAGGAAGTTTTCATACTTCATGTCTCTCTCATCACTTCTTTAAGCATAACTAAAATAGATGATTTAATCCTACCCTCTATAAACTCATTTGTGTGGCACGGATTAGCCTTCAAGGAATATATTTCTTCCCAAAATTCTTCCCCCATCAATTTCACTCCATGGGTGTATCCCAAAACTTTTTTATATTTGACACCCTCCTTATACCCATTATCATAGCAAGGCTGTTTAATATTTCCTAAATAAATTTTAAGAATATACTTGCTACCTTTAGGGATAAAGGTCCCCTATTCCATTTTCTATTGAAGAGATTATAGAAGAAATATTATCAAATTAAATATTAGGAAGATAAATTTAATAAATTATAATATTGATGAAAACAAAAAATTAATTACTCATAATCTTATCAGCTACATCCTTTGTTACATCAGTAATATACTTTCATTTTTTGACATTCTTTCCCTTTTCAATTTTTAATGATGAGTGGGAGGAGATGAATAGTCGAGTAAAATCTATTTAGAGGAGCTACTTGACTTGGATCTTAATTCAATAATTTTTTTCAGAAATCATTTGTTCCTCTAATAATGGATACCCTCCTCATGACAATGTATAATGGTGTATATTTTGATTTTGTTTCTCAAAGAGATTTTTCCGAGAGGCCTATTACAAATGAAAACATAAATAAGTTATAAATTAATGAAATTTAATTAAAAAAATAAATTTTACATGGAACAAAATCATACCATAAAAGCTTCCTCCTAACAATACGAGACAGTCATTTTCTATGTATCTATATCTACAAAATCATACACAAGGAATGAATATTTATTCTTTTTACTCAAAAAAACATAAGTTAAAGTAAACATTATCTTTAAATGTCAATAATTCTTTTCAAAAAGGAAAAAACACTTTTTACAATTCCTTTTGTCTCTTGAAAGTAAAATTTCATATGTAATTGAATAAATAAAATATTGAGAAACGTACAATATTAAACCATTTGAGAAATAAATAAACAATCCTAGAAGTTTTACTGTTTGGTACTCCTATAAAATATCATTTAATGGATGGTCAATGCTCCTCCAATTAGGGTACAAAATACTTATCCAAAATTGACTCTGTAGATCTTGGTAAGTCCTAAACTGTGCAGAATTTGGGCCAATTCTGAAGTTGTTCACATTAAATTTAATTATAAAACTTTTCTCTCCACATGTGACTGCATGTTTTTGTAAACCTATAATCCAATGCATATCATCTTTAGGTACCTTCCTCTCTTGATAATAAGAATATATGAAAGTAATTTTAATAAATATAGGTTTAGTTTCATTAAATAATATAATTACTATATATATATATATATTTAAATGAAAAAACATACAAAACATGTCTCACCTACCTCAATTTCTATCATTTTGAAATATTTACGTCCCCTCAATAAAAGTATGTGTATTCATAATTGATTTCAATTTAATAACTATAAAAAATAAAAAATTATTTGTTAATTATAGTTAAAAAATGTTTATAAATGTAAAGACTGGAAGAAAAAAATGGTTTTAACCACAAACATATTATAAGGACAAAAATACATAAATACAAAAAATTATAAATAAAAATAGTTATAACCAAAAACAAATTATAATCACAGATAATTAAAATTCATAAAAACAATATATAACACTAAAAAAATTACAAAAAAATTTATAATTGATAATTAAATATATATAAAAATGATTGGAGTAATGTAATTTAAAACTAATACAAAATTAATTTACCTTCTAAAATAAAACAAATAACATACAAAATATTGGTGTAAATAGAACTTGAATTTTGTTGAACTCAGTCATAAATTGTTTAAATATGGATAATATTTTATGATTGAAGATAAACATAAAAATATAGCTTATAATAGATAATTTTAACATACAAAACTTTTTAAATAATAATTTATATTTAAAAATAATTTAAAAAAATGTACACTAAAAAAATTAATCAAAAGTCATTATAAAGGAAAAAAATTATAAATTAAAAAAATTGAATAAAAAAATAACTTACAAAATTTGTAGGTTGATAATGAAAAATAGATTATAAATATTTAATTGAATGATTAGGAGAGAAATTTAGTTGTTTCCCATATCCCTTCATCATGACCATTTCCTACAACATGGAGTATATCTATATTATAGTCATTTTTATTATCCAAAAATCATGTTGTAGATTAAGAAACCTAACAAAAACTTATAACATCATCACCATTCTCATCACCCAAATGAATTCTTTTCCATTGATAAATGTTAAACCATTGATCATTCGATTGATTGATAACATAAAATAGTTTCTTTTCATGTTTTTTCATGAAAAATAGTTCATATTTGAAACTATTTTTTTTCAAATCAATGAGTAAAAATACACAATCACCATGTTTCACACCACCATTACTATCAACCCAGTTACACTCAAACATTGTATATTGAAATTTAATATAATAAATTTCCCATGGATCCTCAAGAAATCAAAAAAAATTGATATAGATTTTGGGTTCTAAACTTTTTCACTCAAAAGATATAATGATTTATCTATGACTATTAACCCACTATTTTGAATAGTACACGTGTAGTCCTAATTTGTTTTGTAAAATTTATAAAGATTAATATCGAAACCAAACCATGTGATCACATTAAGAAATGGTCACCCAAAAAACCATTTCAATTTTTCTGATGTAGATAAAAATTATTTGAATTTATATTAATACCATGAAAAAAATTCTTTTATGATCAATCATCAACCAATTTTCATTTATTTTTTGAAATCATAGCTTTAATCCAGCAATATGGAATGATATATATGGTTAAACCTCATCTGTGTTGTTAAAAATTTATAAATGTTCTTGTATCACATTATCACATGGAATGAACATTAACATGAAGCCATCTATCCCTCTATATTCACTATATACTATCAAATATCGAGATAAAGGGAGACCAATATGCTCCACATTATAAAAATAATTAGTTCAGATTTCAAGAACCTCTTCCAATACATATTTATGTACAATAGGTTCCTCCTATTGATGAGGTTTTTTATCATATCTAGTAAATATTTTATATATATTTCAATAGAATTCATCCAACATAAATAAATAGCCCACGTATTCTTATCCCACACACCAAATGAATCACCATATGAACCATTATATCAAAATTAACATTGTGGTTAAATATATTTCTAGATGAAAAAGTATGAGTGCATCGGTATTCTCTAACACATCTAACAAATTTAGATTAATAAATATTCTAAAAATAGATTTGAAAAAATAACGTAACCTAATGATGGTCTTTTTAACAAAAATTAGTAATATTCCCCATAGTGCAACAAATAGTAATTTTTTCTTCAATATATGATAGTCATGAGATTTCAAACCTATTAATTTAAAATCATTAAATGGTTCTAAATTATTCACATTTTAGGAATATCCCTTGTGTATTTTAATACCATGTAGACATTGATGAAAATTCACCTTCTCACTCTTTCATATTTTGTTATAGGATGGAGGTAAATATGTTCTATTTACTTTCACTGTGAGATCTAACTGTAAACATATTCCCATAGATATAAAATATAATTTATCATTAAATCCATATTTTTTCTATCCTTTTATGTCTAAAAAAATTCCAATAAAATTATAACATATTTTTTTCTCAACATGTATAATGTAGGGTTTATATTTTATCTCTGAAAATATCCAATAAAGGCGTTGAATAAGGTATATTGTTTCTAATAGATATTTTTAATGACATTGATATTCATTTCCTTATAAATTTCAAATAAATATTTTTCACCTTATCATAATATTCTTCACCTAAAAATGGTTTTTAGTAAAGATTATATTCTTATAAATGGTTAAATTTTTTTTTCAATAAATGATATGGATGATCAATTCAAACAAATATTCAATGTCACATGCACACTCTCTATCTTCCATTCTGCAATTGATAATATGAAGTCTCTTTTTCAAAAATTGGTCATGTTTTATATCCCTTAACACAATATCCAAATAAGGTTTCATATGTATAGTAGTCCATTATAGTGAAAATTTTAATATCAATGAAGATTAAATACTCTTTTGTGTATGCAACCAAAATTACAACGCCTGTCACCCATAAATATTCAAATCACCAATAAATGGAGAGATATACACATCAATATCATTTCCTACCTATTTTGGTCTATACATAATCATTATCAACATAAAAAAATATTTAATCATAAATATTTATGGGAAAAAGGATTAACCTACCAACAAAATAGGCCACAAGCTATGTGGTTTACCAAAAATCTAATATGGGGTCATTCAATCTTTGCACAGTCACTTTTTGAGATTTCTCCATTCACTTAAAAAATCAAGAAACATTTTATCAAATAACTTCCACTATAGTGAATCAACAATGTAACATAATTTTCTATTATATATGAACTCAATTGTGTTTCATTTTAACATTTTTATCATTTGAATTTTCAAATACGCGCTTAAAATGAGAAATTATTGGATGGTATAAAATTTCATTAGTAGGAGGTTTGATTCTCAACCCTAAGAATTAATTATTGTTAAAGAATTAGTTTATCTTAATCATGAGAGAATGAAACATTTTAAATATCTAATGGATGTAAATTATCCATAAAAAAACTTTTTAATAACTTTAATAGTATACCATGATTTATTGACAAATATTTCATCTTTTAGATTTGAAATATATAAACCTTGAAAAAACTTCATCATTAAAAAGTCTTTTATTTAAAATTATTTCTTTAAATATTTTTGTACCTTGGAAATCCATTTAAGATCCCTAATAATATTCAAATCATCAATATATGTTACGATGAAGAAAAAGTTGTATCTAGTCCTCTTTTGGAAAACACATGGATATAGTGGATCATTTTTATGACCCTAAATCATTAAATTCTCACTCATATGGTTATAAAATATACAAATTGATAAATTTAATGTATATAATGATTTATTAAATTTAATGGAATATAGATCATGAAATATAGAATATTTTTTTGACATTTTAGATAGTATAATATTTTATTATAAACATCATTATCAATGTTATCATATGGTTATATAGTCACAAAATCCATTTAATGATCATGTATAATGAAAGTCATGAGATAACAAAAAGAGATAGTATCCTTCACTAAAGAATACATTTCATCATAATCAAATTGGCTTCTTTATGATAAACCTTTAGAAACTAATCATATTGTATAAATCATAAATTTCTTAATTTCATAACTTTTTTGCAAAAAAATGAATTTATAACTAATCAATCAAATCTAATTGGGGTTCTCTTAATTGGCCTAAAAATATAATGTCAAAAAAATGAGTCTAATTCATAGTGGATGAAAACATTCCATTTATCCCAATCTACTTTATCATGAAAATTTATTAATTCATTTGTGTTTTTATTCCTTATCAAGAATATTAAGTTCCAAACTCTATAAAAATGTGTCTTAATAAATATTCTCAACTCAGATCCAACATGATTCAGTGTTATTAAAATTTATTGTGATTTTATCCAAGTCATAATTATTTACTCTTAGTACATTCCTTTCATAAAGAGTCCCACTATCCATAAAAATATATTTTCCTTTTTTATTTACATACCTAACCCGATGTCATTAATTTCCTTTCCTTTGATAAGGATTTTATTCTTTTGAACCAAATGGTTAAAAGAGATGTGATTAATAAATCTCATAATGTTAGGTGTATAGTAGATATATTTTTTTTCTATTATGTTGAAATAAGGGATATTGAATTATTCCCATCATGGGGTGTATTTTTTTTAATTCATTATCAATGAGATGCATTTCATATATGATATTCGACGGATTTCTAAGGATCTATTGTCAATTATTCAATGCAACAGAAACAAAAATAAATCTCATTCCCATGATCTACCATGGAAAACCATAAAACCATGTATAATTATAATTTAAGAAAAATATATTATACCTTTCATTAAATATATCCCCTTACATATTCTTCAAACATTCACTTGATTAAGATATATAAGAGGTATCAAATGGACTCTCTCATCCATTTTGTACCCATGTGTTAATAGAATAACCTAACATTAGGGTGAGATTATCCTCACATCCATGGTGTTCTAGTAACACACTGGGAAATGTTTGAAGAATGAAGAGAGATTAAAAGTAAAGATAGATTTAGAAAAGGCTTGGGAAATATTGGTTATCCATATCAAAGGAAACTGCTTCCTTTTATACCTCCTTGAGACACTGTTGATTTATATATGTATTCACTTGTAAATTTTATTACTTATGATTGAATGCCTCTAGTTAAAACTTATTATAACCCTAAACTACCCATATACTCTCATGTGTTTTGTATTACTAAATGATTCTATTTTTTACAGCCTTTTATGGTTGATTGATTTGAACATTACTGTTTAACATTCCACTTTTCATGTTAATAATACAATATGGTTAACTAATAATGCTTATAATATTGTTATTCCATACACTATTACATAACAAGAGGTGATAGTGTGATATCTTTATATCGCACTGTATAATATCCACAACTAAGTCATATGATATTCCATAGATTTTTCATGCATGTAATACTTAACAATATTCATATATCATGCAAAATGATATATCCACACCATCTCATAGTTTACATATTCTTTAGGGAATATCTACTTCATTATCCTGATTGCACTAAATTCTCATGGACATTGTGTCTTTTCACCTTATATTATATCATATTCAATAACTTTTAATACCATATCCAAACCCCATTTTGGATACTTCTGATACACTACTTGAAAACTATCATTAACTACACCTTCAATCACATCATATTCAATACCTTATAAATACCTATCTAAAACTACAAGTGGAGCATCTCTCTGAGTAAAACATAATCCCTATTCATTCAACAATAATTTTGATTCCATATGCCTCTAGAACATTGAAAAATATATGAACTCTTGAATCCATAAATATAATCAAAGAGTTGTCCCTATAAAAGCATCAGTTCAACTCAAGCTAAAATGGGTCTAGCCTGATCTCCATCAAACACATGTATCTTCATACTGGTGTTTACCAGCTATCTCATATATAAGAACGAATTTACTTATAATCCCTTTTTTATGACATATAGTAAATATGGGACATAGATTATGTCAATCCAATATAAACTACTCATATGTTTTTGATTATCTGAGTATAGATAGATCAGGTCAATGAATACAAAACATTTTATTTACCCATATGGATGAGCACATTATATTCCCCTCACCCAACAAATAATGAAATAATATTTATTATCTAGGTTTGTGTTTATCTCAAGAAAGGGACTAGATTTATTACTCATTATATTAGAGGATAAATCACATTTTGGAAGAACTCTAACTGATGGTATGATCAATAACATACCCGACCACACCATGATTAGCTAAGAATTTAGGATTTCATAAGAAATGTATCAATGTATAAATTTTATCATTCTAAGTATCTTCCAATAAAAAGTATGGGAAAATAATAAAAAAATTCATGACCCATCCTTGGGGCCCATGTCGTGACTACCCCAAGCCCGCCTTCTATAGGCCAGGGGCTGGCGACTATCACCAAAGGCATAAATCCCTATACTGGGAAGGAATTTCCTTTATAAAAGTAAACAAACAGAGTATGCAACTGAACTAAGCACTATGTAAAAACTGTATACAAAAATTAGTTCTGGAAGGAAAGGGGCTAGAAATACAATCCCAACAGTAAAGTACAGGTAAAACGGAAAGCATGTACAACTAAAAAAAAGACAACAACTAAAAAGGGAAGATCCTGGTATGTCTGCCGAGTATCCTACCTGAATGGTAGGTACATAGGTCCACCTCAGCACTCCACGTCTATTAGTCCGCTCCGTGTACTGTCTCGCAGTGTGGTCCACCTCCGGGTACCGTCCGGTCCTGGCTCGCTCTAGGCCTCCGTCAATGTTGTCCGTCATTTTCATCCAACACAACGAAGTGTGGGAATATCCAGTGTAGGGGTGAGTATAACGACACTCAGTAGGGACCCCAAGACCCCCGAAGGTCTCCCAGAATCTACAAAGGATAAACCAAAAAAGAAAAATACAACCACGAAGTTTCAACCAACCCTACTTAGGTATATGCCCATTCATATACCTAAGTTATCAATCTCTGTTTGGCTTTATCTCTCAAGCCCAAGAACAATCCATTTCACACAGGAAGTAAGGTCAATCACATCGATGATAATGATTGAAATTCAAGACTCATCTCACACAGGTATACATCTTCCATATAGAGATAGAGATGATCAGATGTAGTCACTGATTCATCTTATCTGTCAGACTCATAGAAGATACAAGACCAACTAAACTGTCAGACCCACACAGGATACAAGACCATCTAATCTGTCGGACCAACATAGGATAAAAGTACAAAGGTCTATACATTCAGACCCACACATGATACAAGTACAGTAATCTTCACCATCGAACCCACAGAGGATTATTCATCTTAGCTGTCAGACCCACACAGGATACAAGACCAGCTACTCTGTCAGACCCACACAGGATACAAGTACAGAGGTCAATACTATCATACCCACACAAGATACAAGTACAGTATTCATCGTCGTCGAACCCATGGAGGATTCTAGTACGGTAGTCATCATTGTTGAACCCACTGATGATTCCAGTACAGTAGTTTCCATAGTCGCAGCCAACTCTAGGGTTCCCGCAAACAGCACGCTTGATTCCGGGAGGGTCCGCTCCTCGAGAAAAGGGGTCTATACATCAACTATCATGAAGCCCAGAGTTGGTGTATCCCAAATTTCTGTCTCATCAGAAGGAACCCAACGCGACAGATGGTGCGTCAAACGGACGCTCGATCTGAGAGTTATTGGCTTTTCTGTTCCAGGAGCCCAGTTGGAATTATGCTCATTCCAAACCTGGCCATTTTCCAAAGTTGAAGAAAACTCTCTTAGATTGTCACAAAAAACATTTCTCATCAGGAGGATCCTGGTGCAACAGACTGCGCGTCGTTCGGACGTGCAGTATTTTAGTTATACACGTTTAAGTGAAACGGGCCTGGCGCGTCAAGCCCAGTGGGCTGGCAGGTCAGCACGTCCTGGCTCGGTGGGTCCAACATGGCAGGGGGGTTGGGTCGGCCTGGGGGGGTGCGGCCCGGCCCGGCGGCAGTCCGCGGCTCGGACAGTTGGCCGGGCGGAGTGGGGGGGGGGGGGGTAGCGACCCCCCGGTTCTTTGCAACGGTGGCACCGGGTGGTGCCACCTCTTATGCCCGTATACCGAAGCCGGCCGGTCTTCCTAGCACGAGCAACCCGTACAGGTGGGCCGCTATTCTCCCATGAAACACCTTCGGGTCCCGCGGCCTCCTTCAACCTGGCCGATAGGCGGCTGGTTGGTCCGCCTGCCGAAGCGGCCTGCAGAAGCGGGTCGCGGTTCCTCTGTAGCACGGCGCCGAGAGGCACTGCGGTTCTTCAAACCCGGTCGGCTTTAGCTGGCCAGTTCTTCTTCAGCCGAGCGGCCCGTGGTTGCGGGCCGTGGTCTCCCTTCCGCGTGACAGCCAGTGTCGCGGTCCACTTCACACCAGTGCACGGCCGCCTTTACCGTCATCGCCTTCGGTCTTCGCCACCCCAGATAGTCGCCCACTCTGGTCACTGCCACCTCTTCCAACACCGTCTCCATCGCGAATAAAAACAAGAAACAACATAGGGTCGTCAGTCTGTGTTCGTTCAGCCCGCACCCTCCACGTTAGGTGGTAATAAATGTTCATAGAACATCACTTTTATTCAACAATAACAAAGGTATAATTTATTTAATTTAAATTATACAAACCCCCTACCTCGTAAAAGAAGATGCATGTCGACGAGCTGCGGAAGATGAGCATTGCGGTAGTCTGGCATCGCGGAAGATGGCATCACAGAAAACGGTGTCATCTCGTCAACGTTAAAGGAAGATTCTTTGTCTGTGGAATGATAATTCAAAGACGACGTAGAATCGTTGACATTGGGTTGCATCCAAAGATAAAGCCTCATGGAAGAAAATCTTCGCGTTCTTCTTCAAGGATGTTCTTCATCGAAAAATAGTGTTCTTTCTTAGGAAGAAAGTCCCCTCTAATTTCTAAAGCTCCCCAACACAATAAAATCCAACCTAAAAATAATATCTTAGGCTATTATTTTATCCTTAACATGAATTTTCAAAATAATTCAAAAGTTTGATCCAAATAATTAATTGCATGATGGACAATTAATTTTGAGGGTGTTGGCATAATTAAGTGAAAAGGGAGGTGGAGATTTCACATTAAAATATGGGTGTTGTCAAAATAAATAAAGGGAGTTAATGGTGAGTTTAAGGGAGTTGAGGGTAGGTGAAAGGGTTTGGGTTCGTGTGGCCCCACCACACTAAATCCTCTCATGGGTGGTTATGTGGGGTGTGGGTCCCACCTCCAACTTCCTTTTGGAGATTATAGCCACCCACCAAATAAAAATATCTAACTCATATTTTTATTTATTTTTAATAACAAATTCCAAAAAAAATTAACTTCTCCTCCCGATAAAACACAACTACGGTAAAGGTACCTTTAGGCGAATACTGGCATTTTGAGTTCATCGGTGCCCTCCGATTTCGATTTTGAGAACCGGTTCATAAGTTAGAAAAAACCCGATCGTACATTCACGAACGTACCCAAAAAAACTTCCGAAAATGATTCTGGGCACACCGGGCCTCAGACTCAGGCAATGTTAGAAACTGCGGACTTGTAAAATTCCAAAGTATTTAAGAAAAAAAATTCCTTAAAATTTTCGAGTCTTTACATTACCCCCACCTCCGGGCTTTACATCCCCGAAAAGCTACAACACATACTGAGGAAAGAAATTGTGGTACTGAGCATGAATCTGAGCATCCCGCTCCCATGTTCTCTTCTGGAGGTTCTCGTACTGCCAGCGAATTTGTACCAGAGGAATCGACTATCCACATAGGACCCACTCCTGTCGAACCTCGATCTCCACCGGGACCTCCATGAATGTATCCCCATCATCGATGTCCATCTTCCCATTGTCGATGATGTGGGACGGATCGTGCATGTATCTCCTCTGCTGAGATACGTGGAAGACGTTGTGCACCTAATGCAACTGAGGTGGAAGGTCTAGGTAGTAAGCCACCTCACCTACTCTGCTGAGGACCTAGAACGGCCTGATGAAACGCGAAAATAACTTGTCGCCCTGGCCAAATCTATATATACCTCCTCAAGGTGAGACCTATAGGAAGATGTGGTCTACATCCTCAAACTCTAGTGGTCTCCATATCATATCATCATAGGACTTATGCCTACTTTGTGCAGTCTTCATCCGCTCCTGGATGATCTGCACTTTCTTCGTCGTAGCATGCACCATCTCTGGTCCTACAAGTGCTGACTCCCCTAGTTCAGTCCAACACAGAGGTGATATGCAAGGTCAGTCGTACAGTGCCTCGTAAGGGGCCATAGCGATGGTGGAGTGGTAACCATGGTTGAACGCAAACTCTACCAAGGATAAGTGATCCTCCCAGCTGCACCCAAATTCAAGGACACAAGCACGGAGCATGTCCTCGATAGTCTAAATGGTCCTCTCAATCTAACCATCCGTCTAAGGATAGAAGGCGGTGCTCAAGTGAAGCTGCGTCTTGAAAGCCTCCTGCAATCCCTTCCATAGCCAGGAAGTGAAATGAGCATCTCGATCATAGACGATAGTCGATGGCACACCATGAAGTCGTACAATCTCTTATATGTAGAGACATCCCAAGCTCTCTACAGAGCCATGCTCCCTAATCAGTAGGAAGTGGGCTAACTTGGTGGTTCGGTCGAAAATCACCCAGATAGAATCGTGCCCTCTGGATATAAGTGGAAGTCCCATCACGAAAACCATGGATATTATGTTCCACTTCCACTCTGGAACCTCTAAGGGATGAACCAAGCATGCTGGAACCTAGTGATTTGCCTTCACTTTCTAACAAGTGAGGTGTCGAGAAACACACTCTGCTACTGCTTTCTTCATACCCGGCCACCAATGTTGTCATCTGAGGTCCTGATACATCTTCTCCACACCTTCTGAGAGAATCTGCTACAACATTCTCCTTCCTAAGAGTATAAACTATAAATTTCTTTCCCATAAGATAGTGCCACCACATCTTCAAGGCGAAGACCACTCCTGCTAACTCCAGGTAATGGGTAGCTTAGTTCTTCTCGTGATGTCTCAACTGTCGTGAACCATACGTGATCACTTCTTGCTCCTGCATCATGATACACCCGAGTCCGATCCATGATGTGTCGTAGTAAACTACTTACCCAATGCTCTCCTCTGGTAGCCTCAAGATGGGCTCACTAGTCAACATCTTCCTTAGCTCATGAAATCTCTGCTGGAATCTCTCTGACTATTCGAAGGGTTGCCCCTTCTTCGTCAAAGCTATTAGTGGTGTTGCAACTTTGGAAAACTCTAGCACATGGTAAGTCTGGCCGACTCCTGAGTGATCGATTGCACCCTCTTATGTATGATTCCATCCTTTGCTACCTGGGTTTTCCTTTTGTCTGGCCCAGGAAAAACCCCATCCCAATATTATAGATAAACCACAACCTTTTCCCGTAATACAGTCAATCAGTGTCTGAACTATGGTTGTCCAGTCCATACCAAAACTATCGTCGTAAGGCCTCAACGCTGCCACCAAGAGGTTCCAACCGAAACTCTGGCCTCAAGGGTCAGATCACACCGTTGGCGTAAGTGTGATTATCGAGTCTCCTCCAAAAGGTATCTCCAGACGTGAGGTTCAAGTCAACAGCTTAACCGGAAACTCTGGGTTTGGGACAAGATTTGTGGAACGATGGAATGATTGTTACCTATGTCTATTGATACAGAAGCTAGTAGTATACACTGGTCGTACCTCAAATCATTCTTAGAGCCCGTGGGTCACACTCCATGCCTGCTTGTAGCTACTCTCTTCCCCTGCACTCCAGCTCCATGAGCCTAGTGGGGACTACAAAGGTGGGTGGTTGTAACATGTCGAAATGTTCACCACCTCATGCTGCTCTCCTAGATCTGCTTCGATGCCTCATGCCCTACAGATTCATCTGTCCTTAACACTCCCTCTTCCAGAAACATCTCACATGCCCAAGCCTCTGAGACTGATGCCAGTTTTATTCTTTCCAACTGTTAATATTCACTGGTTGTATCCACTCAGCCAATGAACATTCAACCACAAAGATTCTCTCTAGAACCCTAACATAAGTAGGTATGAATAGAGGAAAAAAAGTGTTGGCTCTAATATCCTTAAACACACCTCGCTCAAAGGTCTAAGCTCTAAAGAACTGATCAAATCATATTCATCAAGTACCAGGAAATATTGGTATGCCTTGATGAATACTCATCTACTGACACGTCATCCTACCAAAGGTGTATAAGCTCTAGAATACTCTCAGCCACCTCTTCAAGACAGTCCTCAGCCACCTGTGGGTCGAGCTCGCCTTCTAATTTGAGGGATATCTAGTGATGAAACACATGTATGGAACTAATCCTACAAGTGTCCTCTATCGGTACTACCGGTAGTGTCTGTTGACCAACGAGCAGTTATATAGTTGGCACACTGCCTGAAGGCACCGTCTCGGAAAATGGTCCAAGTACAGAAACTTCATCATTACATGGGCCATCCTCATGGTCACTCACTGGGAAAAACTAGTAGCTAAGATCACCATCTACTCTACTAGTGTCTCAACTAGGTGGAGAACTCTAGCAATAGTCTCCAGTCAATTCTCAGCTGCATGAAAATTTGTCTTGCCACGTAACCTCGAAGGCCTCTGCCGCTGGAACTCGTGCAATTTTCTTAGTCGGCATGCAATGTCCTCCAGTGTGGATGGTGGAATCTTCTTCCCAACGGGTGGTGGTGATGCTAGTACACCACCCGAAGGTTCCAACATAGTAAGAGGGCCATGTACTGGAGCCTCGTCGCTCGGTGGGTCGTCATCAGGTA
Source organism: Viscum album (assembly GCA_963277665.1). NCBI lineage: Eukaryota > Viridiplantae > Streptophyta > Magnoliopsida > Santalales > Viscaceae > Viscum > Viscum album. The sequence goes on along the minus strand of OY728142.1, from coordinate 643,580,943 downwards.
CTCTCTTGAAACTCCAACTGGTTGTCTGGATGGAGGCATCCTGAATAGATGTGACACAGTCAAAAGATTATACCTGGTGGGATGACCTGTTTTGAGCTGACTTAAAGAAAACTTTTGAAAACACACACGTAATCTGTGTTTTCGTGTACTAAGTTGGAAATCAGTAGTCAAGGTCCTGGTGTATGGATACGTCAGCCGCCGCACTAACACTGGACTCCCTGAACTTAAAACCACACCCAGTACCGTTAACACTATTACTTCACGAAAAGAAAATATCAGAGTCCTAAGTTATGTGGTAGAACTGACTCCTATGATACCAATTTGTCACGACCCAACCTCAGGGCCCATGTCGTGACTACCCCAAGCCCGCCTTCCATAGGCCAGGGGTTGGCGACCAACACCAAAGGCATAAATCCCTATACTGGAAAAGAATTTCCTTTATAAAAGTAAACAAACACAACAGAGTACGCAACTGAAGTAAGCACTAATTAAAAACTGTATATAAAAAGTAGTGCTGGAAGTAAAGGGGCTGGAAATACAAGCCCAACAGTAAAGTACAGGTACAACGGAAAGAAATTACAACTAAAAAAAGACAACAGCTAAAAAGGGCAGATCCTGGTACGTCCACTGAGTATTCTACCTGAAGGGTAGGTACATAGGTCAACCTCATCACTCCACATCTATCGATCCACTCCATGTACCGTGTCGTCGTGTGGTCCACCTTCAGGTATTGTCTGGTCCTGGCTCACTCTTGGCCTCCGTCAATGATGTCTATCGTCTGCATCCAACACAACGAAGTGTGAGCATAGCCCATGCAGGGGTGAGTATAACGATACTCGGTAGGGACTCCAAGACCCCCGAAGGTCTCCTGAAATCCAGAAAGGATAAACCACAGAAGAAAAATACAACCACAAAGTGTCAACCAACCCTACTTAGGTATATGCTCATACATATACCTAAGTTATCAATCTCAGTTCGGCTCCATCTCTCGAGCCCAAGCATAATCCACTTCACACAAGAAGTAAATTCAATCACATCGATGATAATGATTGAATGTCAAGACTCATCTCACACAGTTATACATCAATCATATAGCGATATAGATGATAAGATGTAGTCACGGATTCATCTAAGCCATTGAACCCACACAGGATACAAGACTAGCTAAGATGTCGGACCCACACAGGATACAAGACCAGCTACTCTGTCGTACCCACACAGGATACAAGTACAGAGGTCAATACTATCGGACCCACATAGGATACAAGTACAGTAGTCTTCACCGTCGAACCCACAAAGGATTATTCATCTTAGTTGTTAGACCCACATAAGATACAAGACTAGCTACTTTGTCGGACCCACACAGGATACAAGTACGGAGTTCAATACAGTCGAACCCACACAGGATACAAGTACTGTAGTCATCATCATCGAACCCACGGAGGATTCCAGTATGGCAGTCATCATTTTCGAACCCACAGAGGATTCCAGTATAGTAGTCGTCGTAGTCGTAGTCGACTCTAGGGTTCCTGCACACAGCATGCTCGATTCCGGGAGGGTCCACTCCTCGAGCAAAGGGGTCGATACATCAACTATAAAGAAGTACAGATTTGATGTGTCCCGAAGTTATTTCTCATCAAGATGAACCCAAAGTGCGAGACGGCGCGTCAAACGGACGCCCAGTCTAAGAGTTATGGGCTTTTCTGTTCCAGGGGCCCATTTGGAATTATGCTCGTTCCAATCCCGGACATTTTCCAAAGTTGTCCAAAACTCACTTAAAGTATTTCAAAAGGTACATCTCATCACAAGGATCCCAGTGCCAAAGACGGTGTGTTTTTCAAACTCGTGTTCTTTGAGTTATACACATTTAAGTGAAATGGGCCCTGCCCGTCAAGCCTGTTTGGATAGCGGGTCAGCCCGTCCTGGCTCGGCGAGTCCGACCCGGTGGCAGGACGCAGCTTGGGCAGCTGGCCGAGCGGAGCAGGGGGGCCCAGTTCTTTGTAACTGTGGCGTCAGGTGGTGCCACCTCTCTTGCCCGACCGTCAGAGGCCCGTCGGTCTTCCCGGTGTGATCGACCGGCACAGGCGGGCCGCTATTCTCCCACGCGCCACCTTTGGGTGTTGCAGCTTCCTTCAACCCGATCGGCAGGCGGCCAGCCGGTTCACCCGCGGAAGCGGCCCATGGAAGCGGTATGTGGTTCCTCCACAGCATGGCACCGAGGTTCTTCCAGCCCAGCAGGCTTTAGTCGGCCAGTTCTTCTTCAGTCAACTAGCTTGCGGTTGCGGGCCGCGGTCTCCCTTCCGCACGACACCTAGTGACACGGTCCTCTTCAGGCCGTCGCGCGTCCACCTTTTTCGCTGCCACCTTCAGTCGTCGCCACCTTCAATCATCGAAAACTCCAGCCTCTACCACCTCTTTCAACACCGTCTCCATCATGAATACAAACAAGAAACAACGGAGGGTCGTCGGGCCATGTTCGTTCGGCCAGCGTGCTCCGCGTTAGGCGGTAACAAATGGCCATAGATGATAAATTTCATTCAACAATAATGAAGGTATAATTTATTCAATTTAAATTATATAAACCCCCTACCTCATAAAATATGTCACACGTCAACGATCCATGGAAGACGAGCATTGTGGTAGTCGGGCGTCGCGGAAGATGGTGTCGCGGAGAACGGTGTCATCACGTCAATGTTGTAGGAAGATTCTTTGTCCATGGAAAGATAATTTGAAGACGACGTAGACTTGTTGATGTCGGGTTGTGTCTGAATAGGAAGCGTCTTGGAAGAAGTTCTTCACGTTCTTCGTCGGGGATGTTCTTAGTTGAAAAACGGTGTTCTTCATTTGGAAGAAAGTCCCCTCTGATTTCCAAAGCTCCCCAACACAACAAAAGCCAACCCAAAAATAATAGCTTAGGCTATTATTTTATCCATAACATGAATTTTCAAAATAATTCAAAAGGTTGAGCCAAATAATTAATTGCATTCTAGACAATTAATTTTGAGGGTGTTGGCATGATTAAGAGAAAAGAGAGGTGGGGAGTTCACATTAAAAGAGTGGAGTTGTCAAAATAAATAAAGGCAGTTAATGGGGAGTTTAAGGGAGTTGAGGGGGGGTGAAAGGGTTTGGGTTCGTGTGGGCCCCACCACACTAAATCCTCTCATGGGTGGTTATGTGGGGTGTGGACCCCACCTTCAACTTCTTTTTGGGGATTATAACCACCCACCAAATAAAAATATCTAACTCATATTTTTATTTATTTTTAATAACAGACCCCAAAAAAATTAACTTCTCCTCCCAATAAAACGCAACTACAGTAAAGGTCCCCTTAGGTGAATACCGGCATTGCGAGTTCATCGGTGCCCTATGATTTTGATTCTAAGCACCGGTTCAGAAGTTAGAAAAAACACACTCATATGTTCACTAAACGTACCCGAACAAAACTTTAGAAAATGATTCTGGGCACACTGGGCTTTGAAATCAGAATCCGTCATAAACTACTGACTCTTAAAATTCCAAAGTATTTAAGAAAAACTTTTCCTTGAAATTTCTAGGTATTTAAAAAAATGCACCCCAAGTTTATAAAAGATGTTAGTATGACACTCCATGTGGTATAATAGAGATGGTCATTTAAAAAAACCCCTTTATACCTCATGGGAATATTTTGTATCTCTATAAAAATTACTACTCACACTAAATTTAATATTTCTTCACAACTTATAATAATCTTTAATGAACATCAGTTATGGATAACTCACATTCATTATTTAATAGGTCAATTTAGATAATATTTGTTGATAATGTAAAAAACTAGATATTTCCTTCTATTTTAATATGAAACATTTAATATCCTTAAACTAGTTTAATTACATCCACAAAAACATATATAAGTTCCCTTCTAATCATTTCTGAAATGATAGACCATTGGATTAGCCTTATTTTTACTTCAATTTTAGGGTTTTTCTAAAATTAATTACATATCTATGTAATTATTTTAACATATCTAAGAGGCCATATGATAAAAACCTTCCACTAAACTCATTTAGTAAGTAACATATATAAATTATAACAATTTAAAAAATGATGATACTTTGGAATAATATTCCTAATAACAAATTTTTAAATGTGGTATTCCAATTTCTTTACTTCACAACATCTAATGTTATGAAGTTAATGACATATATTGTTTACATCTAACTTGAGATGCTTAATGGGTTGTACCAAGGCATATTAGAACATTCCCATATGGTCCAGTCCTAAAAATTATTAGTCTATTTATTTATTTCATTTAATGTGGTCTCACAAAATTTATTCTGGTCTGATCCACGTTTTAAGAGGATTGGACCATGGGCAGACCCATATTTAAAATGGAGATTAATTTTTTTTAAACATATTATTAAAACATATAATCATTATTAAACAATTTTTATTTTTTATATATGTTTAGTACATACTTATATAAATATATGTGTGTGTGATCTTCATAAGAAAATTAAAATGAAAAAGCATTAAAATAAAAAAAATCTCATGGTTCAACCCACATATTTTGGGTCCCGTCTATTTAATCCCAAGGGACTTTCCCCCAAATTACATTATTTCTCTTTAAAATAGAAATAATTTTTCTAGTATAATCTCATCTAAAAATTTAACTTAGTGGTCCTAATCATTGGGTCCAGGCCCATTAATCACCCATACTTATAACTAATTCTACGTTCATCATCATCATCTATCTTGGAACCTCTTCCATTAAATTGTTTCCCTTGAGATCCTTTTATTAATTATATGTAAATCTATAATTTACTTAACCAAAACATCCTAAAATACTTTTGTATAATGTGATAGTAACTTCATTATGGTAACTAAATTTATCTCTTTACATTTCTCTTTGTTATTATACCCTATATCGTTTTAGTAAATTAAGTGAAAATCAATATATATTTTTACTATAATAATATTTTATTTACTAAATTTTTACAACTTAAATACCAAACATACTACAAAATAATTCGTGTACACTATACTCCATTCAGAACATCTTCCAATGATACACAATCTCATTTATATTAGAAAATAGAATTTATTTCCTATTTTTGGATATTTAATAATTAAAATCTCAAGTTTAATATAATATATGGTTGTTCTGAATTCTTGGATAAATATTTTTAAATGGTTATTTTATTATTCAAAGTATTTCATTTATGGCGGGATCATATCCCTAATATTTTAACAAACATTTAGATACACAATTTTATCATGGGAAAACATTTTTTTATCCTTTATATCTTCTATTCATAAAAAGTTATAAAATAGGATGAATCATAAACCACGTGAATTGAATCTATTATCTCATATTTTTTATAAAAATGCTTTGTTAATAAACAAATTCCCATATCATATAAGGTAATTTAATAATAAAATGCACTTCTATTATTTAGATCAAACATAGCTTCATATACCCTTTTTCATTCATTCCATTATCCTCCAATACTTTTCTTTGTTAATAAAATGACAACTAAAATCTCCTTCAATTTTTTATGTCATTCTTAATTATTGTGTACTTGAAAAAAAAATAAAGTACACTTTTGGTATCATATACATTTTATAACCAAAGAATTGATTTCTCTAGCACTAGTGTATGATATGTACTATCCATGGATTTTTCCAAACTCTTTTGTATGTCCAAGATAATCCCATCATATAGAACCAATGTACTTATTTTATATCAGTAATTATAGGTTTCAATAAAATTATCTATTCATTATGATGAAATATTATTATACTCTCAAACTAATTTTCCATCTTATGGTTAAACATTTACCCACTTATACTATAAATATAGTACAAGAAAATATAAATCAAATTACCTTGTTTATTTATCCTCAACATTATGATAAATTAAGGTAAATACTTTTAAAAACAATCACATTGTAGGAATATTTATAATTATGATTATGGAATGAATTCAATATACAAAATAGTCAGGAAACCATTGTTCTTTATAAGTCATTAGCATACTCAACCATATTTAGTATATGAATATAAATTTACTTATAAAAATTTTTATATAATTTCTTTTAAACCATATATGAATCCATTTATTATACTCATAATCATATAGACTCACCTATAGAACAATTTCAATTATTGGTTACCATGGAAGGGTTTTTCTGACACATAGAATATTTTTCCTTATGAAACATGCTTATGTTTATTATCGGCCTAAGAAGTTTCTAAAATTAACCTACTCCTTTATTTATAAGTAATATCCAAGTAAATTTTGATGATGATGATATTATTTATCTATTTTATAAAATTTTATTATATGAGTATCATTTTTACATTTATTTAATAAGTAATTTTAATAAACATACTTCACTTAAATGTTTAACCCTTTTAATTACATCATAAACATTAGTGGGAAAATTTATATTTCACTAAGTAATGACCCCAATTTCACATTAACCATATAAATTTATCCACTTAGGTAGTAAAATTTTTCAGTCATATTATACCCGAATTAGGGATAGTTAAGTAGATAAATAATTTCTAATCCATAATATAGATAAACTCAATACCATTCCTTTGGTGTTATAACTCTTTGGGTTTCCTAATTAAGTGTAACATAAACCAAATACCAAAAAAATATTTCCTTAAATCTTAGGGTAAACACATTACTTTATTTTCTTACACAAGATAATCTAGGGGTACCTAGATTTAGTATGAAACTACCCAGATGGATGATGATGGTCTTGAAAAGAGTTCACTTTCAAAAGAATCTAACACTTAGTGTTTTTAAATAGGGATTGAAATCACAATCTTCTCTCATGTTATTCCCTTTACATTTATGTATTATTTAATTATTTAGTTTGGAATCAAATTCCTTCTTTAAAACATATATGTTTAAACTATATTGATATGTAACCATTTACTCATCTCATTTCTTGTGTTACTAACTCAAAAAAAAAATATACATATATATTCAAATTCATCATATGAATATTGAACATGAAACCATTTTAGGTAAAGTCTTGGAATCATATACCAAATATCCACAAGAGTAGAAATTGAGAGATGGATCACCAACCCCCGCTTTTCTAAACAAGGCATAAGACTCCAATCCAGCAAGTTGTTCGGCCAAGAATCCCTCTATCCAAGGACGCTTTAATTAAGAGAGATCTCAATTTTAACATAATAATGACACCTAACATTAATAAAGTATAATTCACTTGTAAATTCAAGATCATAACCTATTACAGTTTAAAAGTTAAGGATAAAAGAAAACATAATCAATTATCATACCTAGATAACTCCTAATAATCATTTATAGAAATTTATAAAAACATTTTAACATTTTAAACTAAAGAATTCACATATTCATAATATAAAAAAATTAGATATACAAATAAAGTGGGGAATAAAATAACTAAATGAACAATTAAAAATCTAAAAATTAGATAAACTATTCCTAATAAAATCATAAATAATGAAATTATAGACATTTTATAATTTATCCCTGCATTATGGGAATTCCATAATTATATAAATATAAGAACCTTATATTTATGTCTAACATATACCCCTTCATGTTTTCCATTGTATGGAATTTACATTAATCATAAGATATTAAAAATATAAACATTATATATATAAACTATTCATATATTATTTAAATATTTAGAATATAAAAAATTTAATACCATTTAAACCTTGATCATATCAATTATAAAAACTATTTTTAGTATGGTTTAAATAATTTACCCAAATAAGCCGTTTTAATTTGAACAATTTAATTCAAATAAATTTGATAATTTTATAATTATACATATAAACTAATTTATATAATGTCTTAATTTTTTATTTATAATAACTATCTAAATTAAACTTATAATTTCCATATAAACAATTTATATCAAAATTATAAGTTATGACATATAATTTTAAATGGTATTTATTATTAATAATAAATATTATGGATATTTATTTAAGAAATGTTTTATAAACAATTAATTAATTAATTAAAAATAGTTTATAATTAATTAATTTAAAAATACATTTATAAATTAAATAAATATCACAAAAAACTTATTCTTATAATTTATAAAAAACAAAAATGTATAAATCAATTATTTAATTGAAATTTGGAAAAATAAAAATTTCTCAGATATGGTATTTAATGATATATCTATATTATAAGACATGATATGTTTTGTGTGATGGGTGGAGTGAATGTGTTATATATCGTACCTTATGATTGATAAAATGAATCTTCTATAAGAAAAACTCAACATATGGTGGTTACATCAAATTAACTCACGTGGTAAAAAATAGTCAAAACATATGATATGGTCTACATAATATAAACCTATGAATCACTGACTTGCATAATAACAACCAAGCAGTGTGGTTTTCTTGCACGTAACGTTAATCTCATGAGATGGTGGTATATATAATGATTGCTCATCACGTGAAGCAATCGTGACTTTTGATAGACCTGTATTGGATTAACAATTTCTTGACAATCACATAATACAATATACATTATCTCATATTCATGATTTGATACACTATTTTGTGGAACTTAATTAGAGTCATAATTCACTATGATATCCTAAATCATACACTATGATATATATTGAAAAAACAAGTGGTAAATCTATATCACTGACTACTATATCTCATATATATGTTGTAATGTAATCATAGTAACGATATAAAATATCGTATAGACTACCATAGATCAAAATATCAATCATAAAATATGATTTGAAATATGATATACAATATGATATCAAATTCTTTCATTTTAAAAATTATTCTGATAATTAAATAGCATGGAATTTCTTTAATAACACTGTTGGGTTTCAAAGGATTTATTTACACTTAATCAATTAAATAAAAATAATAAAAAACCTCATTCCTATGATCTACCATAGAGGAAACTCAAAACCTTGTACAAATATAAAAGAAGAATATTTTCATATACCTCTATCTGAATATAACAACTATCAAAATCCTCCAGCATGCATTTGATGAAGTTCCCAAATTGGCATCCAACATAATACTTCCTTCATAGTGCATCTGTGAGTTGAAAGAATCACTTGATACTCGAGATGGATCATCCTTAAATCGATGGTAGGATAATACCTCATAGGGAAAAGGGTGAATAATTATGATAGGTTTTAAGGGAAGAGTGATTCAGCTATGGAATGGGAAGTATCAATTATCCATCTAAATGTAAACTACTTCCTTTTATATCCCCTCAGGATACTCTTGATTTATTCATGCATTCTCTCATATTTTTCATGACATATGAGTGAATTCCTTTGGTTACAACTTATTATAATCCTAGACCACCCATATTCTCTGATGTGTTTCATCTTATTGATTGATTCTATTGATGATATCCTTTCATGGATTGTGTATTTTAACATTAGTGTTAAATGTTCTACTACCCATGTTAATCATAAAATTTAATTAACTAATAACCCATATGATATTGATATGTCATACACTATGACACAGTGAGAGGTAGTGGTGTGATATATTTATTTTACACCACAAAATATACCAAACAAAGGAACAATATATTCCTTAATTTTTTTATTCATTTAAAACTTTAAAATGTTTACATATCATACTATATGATATAGAAAATCCATCTCGTGATTTATATAGGATTCAGATAAAATCTCTTTAAATATCATGTATTGGCTTCTCAAATATTCAAATTTAAGTCTATCAAATGTTAGGTTATTATCATTTTGTAATATTTATGGTATCACAATGAATATTTTTTTGTTAAAGATTTATAAACCCTTTTATTATCAAATGAAAGTTATGTTACAATTGTTCTAACATATTCTTCATGAGGAGTGATTAATGCATGTCATATTGTCTTTTCTCAAGGAATGTTCTTAAATACCTATATAAAGGATGTTAAACGGTGAGGTTTTATACATAATTAATATAAAATTATCATCTGATACAACCAAATCTCTCTTGATTGTAATCATTATTTATCAATAAGAGGTATTTCCATACGTTGGGAAGAAAATAAGTCTTCCCAATGGAGATTTTGGACTCACACTTTTAGGGGATACCAATAAAGGTCAGAGTCCTTTAGTTATTTCTTAGTGTTCTTTGTAAAATAAAATGATGAAAAAGGTTCAACCAAAAATGAGATATGTTCTTTATTATGTTTATATAATTCATATAAAGCTATAATGGTATATATTATCCCATAGGTATAAAATTTTCCTACAAAACCCATCTATGGTATTAGAGACAATGTTACGATGATTAGAAGAGTATCAAATTTATAGAAGAATAGTATTACAAGAATATTATTATAGATATATTATAGACCATGTTAGGTATTTAGTATAGGTGACATAACCATAACCATTTATTATAGTATTACTAAAAAATGATATATGATATCATTTTATGAAATAGGAAATATACAACTATTTAGAAAAAATAGAGAAATAGGACATGACATTATAGGGATATCGATGGTTTTGTTAGGCTTTTATCTATCATGGAAAAAACTTGTATATTCAAAAATGTATTTTGACCATCACTATAGGAATTACATTATTTGTGGATGGAATGTAGACAATGTTATAAAGGTTTTACAATGAGTTAGTGTGGATTTTCAAATCACGAACAACAATATAAGATAATGTTGTTTTTGTTTAACTAGACAAAAATATAGGAAAATGTTATTCAAAAGAATAAAATTATATTAGTTGATATCGTAGACATTAAAAAATTCTTGACATTATCTATGATATAAAATATTCTTTTTTTCATTTATGAAATGAATTTATAATTTTAAAAAATTGATAATTTATAAAACACATTTAAATCATTTATTTATTTCATAAAAGGGTTGATAAATTAATTTTGAATTGTTCATGATTATTTATTAAGTTTTTATAAAAGTTTTAATAAAAATAAATTTTTTATTATTAATTGTTAATATTAAATTTCTTGAATATACATGGTATTATGTGTATAAATTAAATATATAATATTTATATTATAATCATCAAGGGAATTTATAAAGTATTTATAAATTAAAAAATAAGGATAAATATAAAATATAACATCTTGGGTAAATAAAGACTAATTTATTTTCATATTTATTAATATTTTTGAAATAAATGTTAATTTTAATTTAAAAGGGATGTTATTTTAGATGGATTACCCGATATACAACAACAAGTTTCTTTGAAATCTTACGTTGCACACTAATAATAAAATATTATTATTTTAAATGATACTTAACGTCGAGCCATTATATAGGTGGAAGTGAATAGAAATAACTAAAATAGGATTATATATTTTTGTTAAATGTTTTTACATTTATCCAATAAAAGTTATAGGATTAAAATAATAAAGGAATTCGATTTTAAGCATAAATACACTAATATTCGTTAAAGGTCCGATTTACCACCTTTTGATGGCGAACCATAATTAAATATAGTGTTGGTATATTTTATATGTAATATTTGAAAAAATAAAATTCTTCATTATAATCGGGATATCAAAATTTACTTTGGAAAAAAATTTGGTATTTTTCTGATAAAATTGATTTTTTTATAAATAGTGAAAAATACTGTATTTTAATTCAAAACTATGTTTTAATCTAATTTATTTTATGGTTAGATTATCTTTTTAAATTTTTTTAAATTTTAATTAGAATATATTTTTACCATTTAATCCAATTTTGGTCATTGGAATTAATTTCACTTTGAAATTGGGCATACACAAGTGTCAATATTTTGATAGTTATTATTTCTTAAAAACACGCTATTTGTTTTTACAACGGGAATTAATTTTAAATTAATTAATACCACTTTTATGTTTTGAATTTGGAAAAATAGACATCATTTTTGAATTCTTAATATCAAATAAATATTAGGCTAAATATTTGGTATTTTTCTGAAAAACACCAATTTTTTTATGAATAGTGAAACCACTTAGTAGTAGTTAAAAAGTGACTTTTACAGTTAAATGATATTTTACCGCTTCTGTGAGTTTAATTTCAAAAATCCGAGAGACATGGTTAATATCAAGAAGTAAAATTTGGTTCAATAAGATGAAAATATTTTTTGGTGAATCGTAACTTTTGACTTTTATTTACCGTGGTTAAAGGTAAATAGGGTAATTCAAGGTAAAAAGTATATTATAATAATATAAAATTTCCTTAAAACTTGTCCTAACATTATTGGATGAGTCATGGCCAACCATTCCCATCCGTGGGTCCATTTGGGGACCCCATAGAGCCACTTGAGAGTGATAATGACTATTTAGATTAATTAATTTAAATTAAAGATAAAAATGACACAAACAAATATCTTTTAGTAAATTAATTTTTACATGGGGTTATATAAGTTCTATTTTCTACTATAAATATTCATTGTAAAGATAAAAATATTTAATACATCTTGGTATTTTCTTATAATTTTTATACATCAAATAAATTAAATTATTTGTGACACAATAATGATGCAGTGTTTACCTCATTAATAAATGATTTAAATGAATAAGATTATAATGATTAAAATATTATCCAAAACATGTCTAATTCTAATTGGATGACTTTATTTCTAATAATAGTCATCTTATATTCTACTTTAATTTTTTTGGACCTTTTGAAACCAAAGATAACTTTATAATAAAATAATAGTTTCACACTTTTCTAAAGAGCACCTCCTCTCCCTTATAAAAGGAGACCACTTATAACCCATTATTCACACCTCTAAAGCCTTTTTTTTCTTGTCAAAACTCTACAAAATTAATCTCCCTACATCCCTCTCCCCCACCTAGAATCCTTACCTTAGGAATAAGGCACTTCAAGAATTCCTTTTGGTTGAAACCAAAGGGAGTTACCAAAATTAAAGGTAACGGTTTCTCTTAAATTAATTTCTTTTATTTTACTTATCCAACCCCATGAACTCTTTTTATTCCTTTCTTTTGTAAAAACACCAGTATAGTTAATATACTAAGATTTTTTCATAAGAATTATTTTATCTACACTTACACACACCTCCATCTAATTGGTGAAGAACATAATGTTTCTGTGGATGGAAAACTAACACCTCACGAAACAATGATTGTTCGATTATCTTCTACTGCCTCTTGTGGTGGCCATTATGATGGAACTGTATTTATATATTATGTTTATTATGTTTATTTTTTCTCTATGCTTCTGTAAATTTCATTTAAAAACACACCAATATGCTTTCCAATATGTGTGACCACGATAATTTCATTTGAGGAAGTACGAACTACCACCCCCTCAAGGTGATATGATTCGTTCATTAGATTCATGGAACGTATAAAGGATAGAGTTAATTAAATTACACAAAAAATATATCATATGATATCATACTTTAATTATAATATACCTATGTATCCTTATGTTTTAATTCCATTAAAATAAAAAATAGAAATGAAAGTAGTGTTCATGCGTACGTACGGCTTACCTTCTCCATGAAAGGTGCATTTCATTTCTTATCTCTAAATGTTATATATTCCAATAAATACATATATATACTGGATATATATAATATATATGATATCTAAATCATTTATATCATTCTGTATATAATGTACTTTTGACCATATGGAAAAATTGTAATTATAACAAGTTCTTTTTTGACTCAAGTTCCGAACATCAATAAAATATCCAATATGAACTCAAATAATTAACTAATTATTATAGAAAGGTAATAAGTGATATAAAAGGAATAATAAAATTTAAAAGTGAAGTAGAAATTAACTTAATTTTATTATTCAGGAAGAACAACGAACACACAAGGCAATTCAGACTTGAGGTAAGGGGTTTCTTATCTCGCTTTTAATTCCGTGAGATTTCCATTGTTCACCACCTATTTATTGAATGTGGTGTGTGTACTGGCCATGATTGTATTCATTGTGTAATATACTTTAATTTATGGATATTTACATCATCATTGTATGATCCATCTTTCATGAGATGTATGTTTCGTAAGTTACCAAATTGGTAAGGGAATTGCAAATTTTAATTTCCACTCATTCGGCTTTACGCATACTTCGTTTATTATTTTACTCAAATATTATATGTGGAATCAATATTAATTTTTTTATGTCATAATTTCCACTCACCTTTATTTGGATATACATTTGATACACATAATTACTCTATTGATAAATTCTCATGTCATCAATATGAACTTGATAAGAGTAATTTTAACTCTATCTCCATTTGTTGAGTTAAATATCCAATTCATTGGTGTTTTTTTTACAAGAATATGTGTGAATGTCCTATTATTGATTTATACTGAATATCCAATCATATTGAGTGTATTTATATTTTTCACACATAATTATGTCATTGATTTATCCTTATCTTAAGGATACATTCTTTATAAGAGGTTTCATCTCAATTTATATTCCATTGAGACTTCATTGTTTTTTATACACCAAATCACTTTTATATGGTGTATATAATGTACTTTGACATAGTATATCATGAATACCTTTATTCTCATGATATTATAAAGTTTTTATTACCTCAATTATTTGTATTCAAGTGTCTCTATTTTGGTTAGGAACTCTAACTAAAATATCATTTTAAATTTTTTAATGATTTATTATTATAAATCTTTTTCATTAATGTACATGTCTTAAAAATGGTTTTAAGGATTTATTTATATGGAAATTAAAGTTTTAAAATTAATCTTCCTTTTAAAAGTTTCAAATTGGTATGGGACACTTTGATTCAAAAATCAATTTTTAAACGGCTTCTTAGAAAATAGTGTGACTTCTAAATGTTTTCAAGAAAAAGGGGGATATTTCTCTCAAATAGTTCTGATGATTATTTTCATCTATGTCAATATCATTCATTATTCTCTATTGAGGTTAATATGTTACAATACAATCTTCTATATTGTGTTTAATGAGTTATGTTTGACTGTGGATGTTCTATTTTTGTGCCATTCATGGTTTGTGGATAAAGTATTGACATTTCGAATTATAGTTTTAATACGAATATTTATGTTATGTTTCAAAATTTTCAAATGAGGAATGCATTGGACTTAGTAAGTGATGGGTGGAGCCCGCTATATCTCCTTGATGCATCGGTAGGTCTCATGAGACAAACCAGTGTCTTGGCATAAGGCCTTGACAAAATTTTATTTGTAGTCTTGGCACAAGGCCTTTACTAAGTGGTTATGATAGTATGGAATTATGTATTCCATCATTATCAAAGTGGTTATTGATATTGCATGTGATTATTTGACTAGTAGAATATCCATTTGAATAAGTAAATGGAATTATTTCATTTTTTGCCATATTTTTCTAAAATTCAAGTTTAAAAAGGCTTTTGTTTTATTTTTGAATTGCCTAAAATGTTTATGCTTATTGATGAAAGTTTCCGTTATATTATTATCCTTACTAAGAATTTTAGCTCACCCCTTTCTATGTTTTATTTTTCCTAGGATGTGAAGAAGTTATTTATGAGTGACTTACTAGAATAATCTAGGAAGCTTTGATGCTTCCAATGGAATAATTTAGTGTTGTTTTTCTTTTCAAGTTGTAATGTTGACCTTACAGATGTATCTATTAATTCCAAGTCTACTAAATTGATCGGTCTTTTCTGGACATGATTTCCTTGTATCTTGCCAATGTTATGTAATAATTCACCGAATCTCAGCTTCTGGGGTTGGGGTGTTACAGTTGGTATCAGAGTAATTTTAGTATAAACCTTGGATGCTAGATTTATATATACTCTGATTAGAGAACATAGCCCTAAGATATACTTTGAGAATTAGTATTGAATAACTTCCTAGAATATTGGTATTGTAGAGATTTTTTGAGTTTTCCACGAAATCCATCCCTGTCAAGATACGAGCAGGTAGAGGCGTCTTTGGTATAGATGTACCTAGGGGGAAAACCCGAAAACACTGCTTTCAGCTAGACTTGAATGGGAACTGGTGCACGACAACGGTCCTTGCTGCACTCTTGGTTACGACACTCCTGGGGGATATGCTTAGGATAATTTACATTTTATTTACAAACCTAGTTGATGTGTTTTAATATAAGATGTGAATAAATGACCTTGGTTAATTATAAGGTGTCTCAAATTGAAAATATGGTTTCATGATATTCTCTAAATGATTTTATGACTACTGTTACTCATACAATGATTTCTGGTTTTAATCAATGGCTGGATTCCAAGGAAGTCATAGTAACTTTTAGAATGATGTACAATGTGGGAATGGTGGTGGAAATGGGAAACAAAATGGAATGTTGATAGGCGTAAAGGATATTGAGTTCATGCCAAATTAGTTTTCCAAAAATATGATCAACAACATATATATTACCCAACTCCCAGACTCAACAAAGAAGAGAAAAGTGATGAGTGATAGGAGCTCCATCAGTAGAGACCATGGAGAAAAGAATCTTCAATTTCCATCATGCAATAAATGTGGAAGTAGACACCCATGAAAGTGTCTCAAAGGAATAAAGAATTGATTTACATGTGGGAAAGAAGGACATTAAGTGAATAATTACCGAGGAAAAATGAAGAGTATTATGGAATAAAATAACAATGGTCCCAAGAATCCATTTATAGTCATCTTCTGTAAATGTAGGGGACCTGGCCATTACTCGAGTGAATGCCCTATTATATAGGATATTTTCGTGTTCAAAGAAGAAGCTATGTGGAAATAAATGGTTAGAGAAATGTTTAAATTTATTAGTGCTCTTTGTTGATGGGATTACTTTGGAATAATTTTCTCTTGTAATTTTAACCCTATAGTTTTTCATGTGAAAGTGATATTTGAGGAAGACTTTTCTTTTATCTTTTGGATATAATTATAAATAACCATTTGGTTTTATATGATCATTGGGTTTGAGGCAATTACCAGTTATTATATTTTGGGATGAAAATTCAAGGGATGAGATAACATTTGTGGTTAAATTATGTTATGGTTATTTTGAAGAATTTATCTAATTTTGGTAATGTTATAAAATATTTTTTTTGAAAAAGGACAACACGCAGACCGTGTGACAACCCATCACGTCGGACAAAGCTGTGGGAATCGAACCCACAACCAAAGTGTGATTGGGATTTATCGCCTACCACTAGACTATGTGACTTCACTGGTTAGTGTGATTAATTATTTTTAGTTAAATGATTTTATTGATCAATAATAAGTTGATTGGGGAACTTATGTCTTATCAAATGAATACCCTTAGTATAGGAAAATGATTCGGTGATTAAGTGATAAATATTATTTTGGAAGATGTTAGCTTTGTTAGGAACACTATATGCCCAAGGAAAATAGAATACTATGGGATTTCATTTGAGGAGTAATTGTGGATTTTTATATATGTTTTTATTGTGTATTTCTAGTGATTTGGTTTATTTATCAAAATTATTAACCTATAATAGAGAATATGTGATTAGGTTAATTACATTTAAGTATGTCACTTTTAAATTATTTGATGTCATTTGGAGATACAATTTAACGTGGAAGACTACATAACCAAACTCTTCTATATTTTGGGTTTCAATATTAGTTTGTATTATATTGAAGGATTTTAAGGACAATTGTAATTGAATGGTGTTTATTTAACTTTGGGGTATTGTTTTTTAAATTTTAGAAATTAGGATTAGTGTTTCTTTCTCTAAAGGAATATCCTTTAGGTGGATCATTAGATATTGTACTAACCATTTTGGTTTTGATTAATCTTTAAAGATAAGGTAAATATATAGTTTATCCTTTTTAGATCATGTGATTCTCTATAAGTTAATTCTAGTTATTCTAGTGTGACTAAGCCTTCTTGAATACTCTTCATTTAAAAAAATGTGTTAGTGGTAGAAATTTATTAAAGAATGAAACTCTACTTAAAAAGTAAGTATATCTTTTTATGTTCTTAGTCAATCTCATAAATGAATTCCTCATATTTATGTAATATGACTAAATAATGTTGTCCATTTACTTTTTCTAATGAGAGACTAATTACCGTTTGTCTCATCACAAGTTTGAGGTTTTCTTGTTGTCAACTTTCTTCTGATCATGTTTTTTATCCCTCTCCATCAAAACTGGACACTTTTTTTCTCCTATATATCCATGTTTTCATGGAATCCTAGTATCTGTTGTCTTGGGTGACCATTTTACTTCTCTTAATATATTTTAATGTGATAGTTTTATTGACTCTTTTTCCGATGTGGTGCTTTCAATAATGTTTCTGAGCCCAATTTTAAAATTGCGAGGACGCAATTCCCAAAAGGGGGGAAGGATGTAACATCCTGGGTAAATAAATAATAATATATTTTCATATTTATTAATATTTGTGAATTAAATGTTAATTATAATTTAAAAGGGATTCTATGTTTGATGGATTACCTGATACACAACAATAGGTTTCTTTGAAATCTTACGTTGCACACTAATAATATAATATTATTATTTTTAATGATACTTAACGTCGAGCCATTATATTGGTGGAAATGAATAGAACTAACTGAAATATTATTATATATGTTTTTTAAATGTTTTTACATTAATCCAATAAAAGTTAGAGGCTTAAAATAAGAATTGAATTCGATTTTAAGCATAAATACATTAATACTCATTAAAGGGCCGATTTACCACCTTTTAATGGAGAACCCTCTTTAAATATATTTTTGGTCATTTTATATGTTATATTTGACAAAATAAAATTTTTCTTTAGAATCGGGACATCAAAATTTACTTTGGGTAAAATTTTGGGATTATTCTGATAAAATTTATTTTTTTGATGAATAGTGAAAAATACTGTATTTTAATTCAAAACGGTGTTTTAATCTAATTTATTTATATGGTTAGATTATATTTTTAATTTTTATTAAAGTTTAATTAGAATATATTTTTACCATTTAATCCAATGTTCATCATTGGAATTAATTTCACTTTTAAATTGGACATAAACAAGTGTCAATCTTTTGATAGTTATTATTTCTTAAAAACACGCTATTTGTTTAAACAACGGGAATTAATTTTAAACTAATTAATACCACTTTTATGTTTTGAATTTGTAAAGATAGACCTCATTTTTGAATTTGGAAAGTCAAGTAAATCATAGGCTGAATTTTTGGTATTTTTCTGAATAACATCAATTTTTATGAATAGTGAAACCACTTAGTAGTAGTAAAAAAGGATAATTTTACATTTAAATGATATTTAACAGCTTCTGTGAGTTGAATTTCAAAAATACAAGAGACACGGTTAATATCAAGAAGTAAAATGTGGTTCAATAAGATGAATATAATTTTTGGTGAATAGTAATTTTGACTTTTATTTACTGTGGTTAAAGGTAAATAGGGTAATTCAAGGTAAAAATTATATTATAATAATAAAAAATTACATTAACACTTGTCCTAACCTTCTTTTATGAGTCATTTCCGACCATTGGCATCCTTGGGTCGATTTTGGGACCCCATGGAGCCACATGAGAGTGATAATGACTCTTTAGATTAATTAATTTAAATTAAAGACAAAAATGACACAAACAAATATCTTTTAGTAAATTAATTTTTACATGGAATTATATGAGATATATTTTTGACTATAAATATTAATTGGAAATATAAAAAGATTTCCTACATCATGGTATTTTTTTATAATTTTTAGACATCAAATAAATAAATTATTTGTGACACAATAATGATGCGGTGTTTACCTCATTAATAAATAATTTAAATAAATAAGGTTATAATGATTATAATATTATCCAAACCATGTCCAATTCTTATTGAATGATTTTATTTCGAATATTAGTCTTCTTATATTCTACTTTAATTTGTTTTTGACCTTTTGAAACCGAATATAAGTTTATAATAAAATAATAGTTTCACACTTTTCTAAAGAGCCCCTCCTCTCCCTTATAAAAAGTGACCACTTCTAACAAATTCTTCACACCTCTCAAGAATTTTGGCTCATCCAAACACTACCCAATTAATCTCCCTACATACCTCTCCTCCACTTAGAAGCCTTACCTTAGGAAAAAGGCACTTCAAGAAGTCCTTTTGGTTCAAACCGAAGGGAGTTACCCAAATTAAAACTAACGGTTTCTCTTAAATTCATTTCATTTATTTTACTTCTCCAACCCCATGAACTCTTTTTATTCCTTTCTTTTGTGACAAACCCAGTATATTCAATATACAAGGATGTTTTTATAAGAATTATTTTATCTACACTTACACACAGCTCCATCTAATTGGTGAAAAACATAATGTTTCTGTGGGTGGAAAACTAACGTCTCACGAAACGATGATTGTTCGATTATCTCCTACTGCCTCTTATGGTGACCATTATGATGGCACTGTATTTATATATTATGTATATTATTTTTATTTTTTCTATATGCTTTTGTAACTTTCATTTAAAAACATACCAATATGCTTTCCAATATGTGTGACCATGATAATTTCATTTGAGGAAGTGCGGACTACCGCCCCCTCAAGGTGATGTCATTCATTCATGACATTAATGGAATTTATAAAGGATAGAGTTAATTAAATTTTGTAAAAAATATATCATATTATATTATACTAGAATTATAATATACCTATATATCATTATGTTTTAATTCTATTAAAATAAAAAAAATAGAATTGAAAGTAGCGTTCATGCGTACGTAAGGCTTACCTTCTCCATGAAAGGGCCATTTCATTTCGTATCGTCAAATGTTATGTAATGTTATAAAAACATATATATACTAGATATATATAATATATATGATATATATATCATTTATATCATTTTTCAGATAATGGAGTTTTGACCACATGGACAAATTGTAATTATAAGAAGTTCATTTTTTTCTCAAGTTTCGTACATCAATAAAATATCCAATATGAACTCAAATAATTAACTGATTATTATAGAAAGGTAATAAGTAATATAAAAGGAATAATACAATTGAAAAGTTTTCATAATCAAGTAGAAATTAACTTAAGTTTATTATTCAGGAAGAACAAGGAACACACAAGACAATTCGGACTTGAGGTAACGGGTTTCTTATCTCCCTTTTAATTCTGTGAGATTTATATTGTTCACCACTAATTTATTGCATGTGGTGTGTGTACATCCCATGATTGTATTCATTTTTTAATATACTTTGATTTATTGATATTTACATCATCATTGTATGATCCATATTTCATGGTTTGTACGTTTCGTAAGTTACCAAATTGGTAAGGGAATTACAAATTTCAATTTCCACTCATTCGGCTTTACGCATACTTAGTTTATTATTTTACTCCAAGATTATGTGTGGAATCACTATTAATTTGATTATGTCCTAATTTCCACTCCCCTTTCTATGGGTATACATTTTATACACATAATCACTCCATTGATAAATTCTCAAGTCATCGATATGAACTTGATAATAGTAATTTTAACTCAATCTTCATTTGTTGAGTTAAATATACAATTCATTGGTGTTGTTTTTACAAGAATATGTGTGAATGTCCTCTGATTGATTTACACTGAATATCCAATCATATTTAGTGTATTTATATTTTTCACACATAATTATGTTGTTGATTTATCTTTAACCTAAGGATACGGTCTTTATAATAGGTTTCATCTCAATTTACATTCCATTGAGAATTCTTTGTTGTTATACACAAAATCACTTTTATATGGTGTATATAATGTACTTTGACATAGTATATCATGAATACCATTATTATCATGATATTATAATGTTTTTTTTAATTCAATTATTTTTATTCAAGTGTCTCTATTTTTGTTAGGAACTCTAACTAAAATATCATTTTAAATGTTTTAAAGATTTATTATTATAAATATTTCTCATTAATGTCCATGTTTTAAAAATGGTTTTAAGGATTTATTTTTATGGACATTAAAGTTTTAAAATTTAAATTCCTTTAAAAAGTTTCAATGTTTTATGGGACACTTTGATTCAAAAATCTATTTTTAAACGGCTTCTTGACAAATAGTGTGACTTTTAAATGTTTTCAAAAAAAGGGGGATATTTCTCTCAAATAGTTTTGATGATTATTTTCATCTATGTAAATATCATTCATTATTCTTGATTGAGGTTAATCTATTACAATACAATATTCTATATTGTATTTAATGAGTTATGTTTGACTCTGGATGTGATATTTTTATACCATTCATGGTTTTTGGATAAGGTATTGACATTTCGTATTTTAGTTTTAATACGAATGTTTATGTAATGTTTAAAACATTTCATATGATAAATGCATTGGACTTAGTAAGTGATGGGTGGAGCCCACTATAGCTCCTCGATTCATCAGTAGGTCTCATGAGACAAACTAGTGTCTTGGCACAAGTCTTTGAAAAAATATTATTTTTAGTCTTGGCACAAGGCCTTAACTATGTGGTTATAATAGTCTTGCATTATGCATTACATCATTATGAAAGTGGTTATTGATATTTCATGTGATTATTCGACTAGTAGAATATCCATGTGTATAAGTAAATGGAATTATTTCATTTTATTGCTATATTATGCTGAAATTCAATTTTAAAAAGGCTTTTGTTTTTGTTTTTCATTGCCTTAAATGATTATACTTATTTATGAAAGTTTCCACTATATTTTTATTCTCACTGAGCATTTTATCTCACCTCTTTCTATGTTTTATTTTTCCCAAGATGTGAAGAAGTTAGTTATGAGTGACTTACAGGCATAATCTATGAATCTTGGATGCTTCTAATGGAATAATTTTGTGTTGTTTTTCTTTTCAAGTTGTAATTTTGACCTTAATAATGTATCTAGAAATTACAAGGCTACTAAATTAATCAGTCTTTCAGGACATGATTTCCTTGTATCATGCCAATGTTCTGTAATAATGCACCGACTCTAGGCTTCTGGGGTTGGGGCGTTACATAAAAAAGATAATATTGTTTTGTGAAATGATAACAAATCATAATATGAAATTTTAATAATAAACATCTTATTATAATATATTTATTTAAACCATATATAATGTTTTTGGTGGATGTGCTAAATGTTTTTAAAAAAAATCAAAAAATATGATATTTTAATAACACAAATTGTTTACATTATTAATATAAAAATTTTATATAGATGTAAAATTTGAGAAAAATATATAATTAAAATATTTCAATATTAAGGTGATAATATGTATGAAATTTAAATGTGAAATGTGAAAAGTTCATGTTTTTTATATAAATAATCTGTTTATATTTGTATTATATGAAAAATTCCTATCCTTAATGAATTATAAATTAATTAGAATTATTTTTAATAAAATTTTAATTATATATCATGTCTAAATATTTGAAATGTTTATTTATTTATGTTGTTCATTTATTTATGAATATAAATTCTTTATATTATGAATTTATTCTTGTATTGTTTAATTTTTTTAAAACATTTCTCCAAAAATACAAACAATGCATTTAAGTAGGTTTATGCAAAGGTCTAACATACGATATAATTTAATTTAACCAAATATAGTGATTGTATGGTTATAATTCCAATATAAATATTTTATTATAGGTATTATTACTTGGTTGGAATTAAAATCATATTTAAATAATGTATCAATCTTATGTATTGATATTTGGTTAGTTATTATTTAGGTTAAAATTCCCCTGGATTTGGGGTTATGGTTTTGTTAAGAATGGGGGGGGTTGAATACCTATCACACTATATATGATTTTGAATATGATTTAACATTTTTATGTTTTTAATCATTTGGATTAAAAATCTTTATATATCATTGGCATGTAATGCATTTGGTGTTGGGTTCTTTTGGGATAACACATATCCAAATGTAGAAAAAATAATCATTAAATCATATTCCAAATTTTCTGAACATAAATCATTTGAATTTAATAAATTAAATGAAAAAAAACATACCTTAATATTTTTAAGGAAACTAAACCTTTAAATATACACAAGTAATTTAGAGAGATCCCTTTGAAGATGCCAACGAACTCTTTCCCCCAAAGGTATAAAAGAGAAATATAAATCCCCAAAAACACTTCATAGTTGGATTCTTCTTTACTTTATATCCTTATAGGCCACTATAAAAGTAAATGGAAGTGAATGAAAGATTTTATCTATAAGTAATCTAAAGACATAGTCTTATACATCACAACTCTTGGTCTCCTCCTCCTCTTATAAGGTTCAAAAAATCACTCTAAACTCTATCTAAATGATGAACATTTTATAATCATTCAACTAATGATACACCTTATAATACCAAAGGTTTCATAAATGATTAAATTGAAAAATATATTTAAAGAAATCTATTACTTTGGTGTATACAAGGGTGTAAATGTTTAACACTTAAACATTTTCTAAACTCTTGGAAACATCCTCACATCATGTAAAAAAATATATGATAACTTACATGGAGTACTCAATGGATAATGTATCATATTTTAATGATAAATACCATGTGGTGGAATAAAGAACCATAACATGACATATAGCATGTCATGACAGTATTTCCAAATCCATGGTTTTATGCCTCAGTATATAATTATTTCAATCTCCCACTTATATTAAAGCCTCATATACTTTGTTAATGTAATATTTAGATCACATAATATATAAAAAATTGTGAAAACAAATTCAAATCACCATTTAGATATATTTTAAAACACTTTTTTGGATAAATTATCATTAAACTCTAAAATGTTAACAGAAAAACTTTTTAATAAATAAATCCTTGTTCATACAGCCTCTATGCATGATTATATAGTCATTTATTACATCAAAAACATTTATGAATTCATAATCAATGATTGTGAACAAGAAGGGCCTCTAGAAAAGCGATAGTGATAACCAATCTATAAAGATATATAGCATGATATTCATCAAACACTTGTATCTCAAAACATTTATCCACTGTATATATTTAATAAATCATATATAATTATACAATTCCTTTCTATAAGACATCAAGTCTTACTATGAGATGAAAATCATGTAAATATTATATAGTTCAACTCATATATTTTTTATTTTCTGATTAATGATATATTAATATGGATAAATACATCACATGTCATTCACCCATATAAATGAGTATATCACATGACACCCATCTAACTAGATAATTAAATTTCATGTAACTAATATAGGTTTATCCATAAACTACCTCATTTATACCCAATCAAGGTTTCATATGTCAAACTCATTATACAGAAAGGGTATTTCCATCATAGTTAAGAAACACCTACCACATGATCAAAAATATATCAAACCACTCTTTATTAGCTCAACCTCATTATTTTCATAAGAAACATATAAAAATATAGTGGTTTATATGTGAGGTAACCTATTAACCTCATCTAATGGGGATTGCTATGAAACATACAACTCTAGTGTACTAATAACATAATGTACGAAATTATATTTAATATTTCTAATAGGTAAATCTTGAATAAAAACCCTATTTTTAGTTCATAATTGAACTTTATGGTGTTATGTGATCCCCTAATCTTGTTGATATTAACATTTAATCCCAACACATGTGTTACCATGACAATCATAAACCATATATAACTAAGAGATTTAACTCTAAGAAGTTAATTATCATTCCACTCTTCATGATATATGAAGTACATATAAATGAATAATATTTTGGAAATTAATTTGTAAAATATCATACATTTATATGATCTTAAAATACATGCCAGAAAATACTGAAAAAAACTATATACATAAGTGTAAGTTGCATTTCATCTAAATTCATAGTGACTATAATGACGTTATGTTTTTCTAGTTTTATAGGTTTTATCAAACATGTTACATTTATATGTAACACCTATTACAAAAAAATTTAACACTTTATACAAAAAAAATATCTATCTAATAAATAAACTGTCTGAATAAGCTCTTTTAATGATATAACATATTTAACGAAAGTATAATTGGATAATTACGAGATTAGGATTATCAATTCATATGTTCAATACTTTTAACATTCTATCTAAATAACTTTACTTTATAAAATATTATATTATGATGTATTTTAACATCATTTTTTTAGAAAATGGTAGACACTTATAACTCATTATAATAATGAAAACATTCTTTGAGATCAGTGGTAATAATTAACAATATATATATTTACATTGAAATTTTTTTTTCATTAATCATATTCATAAATACTTCTCCAAATACCTGGAAGATATTTTTTAGTATCTTTTAATTTAGATTTAACTTGTTTCTCAAAAATATCCATTATTGTAAAAAAATTAAAAAAATAACTTCTTTAAGTTCAATAATAACTCCCAAATGATTCATATAAAAAATTAATTATCCAAACATAATTTTTCAAAGATACAAAAACAATTTATGTTTCAAAATCTCATTAAAAATACTTCCATCCAAATGTTTTTATCATAATAAGTTACAATATCGAAGAAAATGAATCATATGTTTCCATAAAAAACATATTTAATTATAAAAACATATTTTACTACATCAAATGTACTCAATTTTTTATATAATATATATGAAATAAAAATAACATAAATACATCAAAGTTTATCTAACAAGTTGAATTTTAACATAAAGAGAAAAACATGTGTGGCTTTTTTGACATCTACTACTAGAATCATGCATCAAAACATCAATCACTTAACGCATTAAGGACTCCCCCCATAGGTGAATAATATAAATTTATTAATGGGAGGAGAGGGTTACTAATTTTCCAAACAGGAGAGTAAAAATCAAGTCAAAATAAATCCTTATTAATATTACACATGGTTTACTCTCATATATATCAAACTAAATGTTTCTTCTATTGACTAAAATCTTCATTCCTGATTTCTTTAACTTATGGAAAAATTTTATGCTAATTTTTTTACATTTGAAAATGTTATGGGCCGGACATTGATGTAATTTCTTTATTGATGAACTCAACTGGGATTGAATTCATATTCCATGATCTCCATGAAAAATTATAATCTAACCTAAATTTTTCAAATGAAATATATAAATATATCCAAAAAAGAAAAATCCTATCCAAAAAAATCAATTAAAAATTTGACTCATATAAAATTTTAGTATAAAAATACAAAAAAAATACAGTAGGAAGGGATAAACTGAAATTTACATGATATTTCAAAATTCATGCTAAGATTAAAAATTGTTATTAAATCATAATTTAAAAAAACTCAATTAATATACAAGATGAATAAAAAAATTATAAATCAATTATTATTCTATTTTCACAATTCAATCCAAATTTACCCATTAATAAAAATATGTTATAATTTCAGTTAAATTAATAGTTTGGTCAGATATAAATCATTAAAATTAAAATTGAAATATATAAAAATATTTTCTTTGACAATTCTCTCACACTTAAAAATTTCACTCTTATAAAATCTAATGAAATTTTCCAACAAAAATAATTATTCCACCTATGTTAAAAACCAAAAAATAAGAGAAACAAATATTTATTCATTATTGAAAATATAATGCATTTTTTAAAAATCATATTCACTTTCCCACATCAATTGAAGAAACTTTTCACATTATAATATTTTAAATGGAATAGATTTTATTAGAATTAATATTTTAATAAGTTTCAATGATATAAATTCCTATTTCCTCAGTTCCTCAAACCAAATATCCATTTAACACTTCATTAATATAACCAAAATGTAATTATTATAAATAAATTACCCCCTTATTAATCTGATACTCAATATCCCGTAATATAAATCTATTTATTTTTTATAATTAGGGGTTGTATTTTTTTCCCTTTTTAATTTTTTCCTTTTATTTTTTTCATTTTTTTAACGTCTAAATATTTAATAACATCATGTGGGATCCAAATTTCCCAATTTACTCTAGTTTTAAAGAACTTACTTGAGTATATTTTTGGTTGCCACCATGAGGTTTTCCTTTTCACAATGGATAGATTACTCAAGTTAGAGTTTTAAATTTCAATTTCCTCATGCTATAATTTGATTATACTTAATAATTTTCAACTCAAAAGCATTTTCATGGTTCTAAAATAAAAAATTCCATGAAATAAATAGCTTAACTTTCTCAACAATTATATAAATTCAATATATTCAAAAAAATTGAAATCCTAGATGTATTATCCTAAAATCACTCAAAAAATAAATAAATAAAAAAATAAAGATAAATTCATTTCTTAAACAAATTAAAACCACTCCCTCATACTAAAATATTTACTACCCCTTTCTTCAAATATTATTTTATTATGTATGCATGAAAAATTAAATTGGGTAGTAAACATAAAAATGAAAAGTAAGTATACAAACTAACTTATTAGTAGTTTAATCTTTGAGTTAATCCTAAAAATTCCACCCATTAGAATCCTAAAATTAAAAATCATAAAATTTATTGAAAGAAAAATTAATAAAAATAAATAAAAGAGACCATGAAAAAATAGATCTTGGTTTAACCCCCATGTAAAGACTAGGGTTTTATTTCCCCTAAAAAAATAGTTCCAATGGTTATCAAAAATATGATACTAGGTGGGATTTATTTGATATAAAATTCCAAATATCTTTCCTTCCAATGAGAATTTCTTCATAATAATTGTAGAGGGCTCCACAGATAGAGTATAATAGATCCATCCCATTAACTGTTGGATATA
The DNA here is from genome assembly GCA_963277665.1 of Viscum album. Taxonomy (NCBI): domain Eukaryota; kingdom Viridiplantae; phylum Streptophyta; class Magnoliopsida; order Santalales; family Viscaceae; genus Viscum; species Viscum album. Next base: position 643,552,280 of record OY728142.1, on the reverse strand, counting down.
TCTTGCATGATGGAGGAATAAAAAATAATGGGTCATCCTCCCCTGTTTCCATGACTTTTCCAAACTCTTAATCATCCTCCATGTCATGATCACATATTAAGGCATAAAATTTTTTAATAGGGGGAAAGTCAAATAATAATTCTATTTTAAGAATATTTAAAAACAAAATTAATTAATGTTAAAATATAACCACTTTAATTATATATCTTGTGACTCGGTTTCTTTAATAAAATATAATAGAAATTATTTTTTTACTCCTCAAATAGATGTTTTGTGGGCTCATGGAGATTTATTTATTTCTCATCTAGTGAGTATTCATATTTATTTTCACTCTCAATGGAAATCCATGGCCCAACCAATTATAAAAAATTATATTATGATAGGTAATTATCAATTCAGTTTCAATAATACTAAATGAAAATGATTTTTGAAAAAATTATCTCCTTGGATTGATTTGGATTAATGTGTTTGTTCTTATTGTAAGTCCACCGACAGGATTTTATAATAATATGATAGAGAAGGTATTTCTAATTTCATTTCCAATTTCATAATGTATTCTTGAAATATAGAAGGAGGTATTCTTCTTGTACCAAAGATACATCTTGATGGAACTTTATAAAGTAGTGTGAGAATCAAATGAGCTCCTTGTCTAAGGCTTCCAAGATATGTTATTAGAGTTATTCCTTCAATTTATTAATGAGATCATATAATTTCCTCTCTATGAGGTTTTTTTCCTAGAGTCCCTTCACCTTACTAGATAAAAAAATAAAATCTCATGCATTGTGAAGGGTGAGTAAAATAATAATTTCAAAAAATAATTTTTTTAAATCAATTAAAATAATTTAAAATATGTAAACAAAATAGATGAATAATAGAATGATGGGATTCCTAAAAATGATTCCAAATTTTAACCAACTTTTAAAAGTGTAATATAAATTATTATATATTTGTCCTAATTGTATATAGTGGTTGAACAAATTCATCTCTCTTTAGGGTCATTTTCAGTCAATCACTCACTACTTATAATTCATTTAATAGATTTTTTAAATTTTATATTTCATGAAAATGATGAAATATGAGAGTTTTAATATTGGTTTAAAAGAAAAAAAGAAACATATATAGATGAAATTGTGCATACATAAGGAAGTTTTAATAAGAAAGTTGTTGTCCTTATGTTTGGCTACTCGGGTTCCTTCATTATTTCATATTCATTATCTGAGTTTTATTTGATATTCTACCAAACTATGCATGACTTATCACTCTCTAATTTGAGTGTAAAATTCATAATTCCTATGATACCACTTCAACCCACCAAACCTCACATTCTCTAATATTCAATAATGTTGAACACATCTCAACCAAGTGTATGACACCTTAAGAGACCTATCTTCATTGTATGTCATTTTATCCCTTGAACCCAATAACTACCAATGTATGATTATTATTTCTTATAGATGATAGGTAATGATGATTTGGTATAAAATATAAATGATTTTTATATTCATTTAAAGGATTTACATATTATCATCACACCAAACCTGAGAACTTTACTCTCCCTTGCCGCAAAAAGACTAAAAACATTAAGAATTAAAGAGAAAGAATTCATCAACTCCTTGTAAACCCCCTCCAAGTATAAGACTCATATAATTTACTAATCATCATAAGTATAATATATTGTAGTTAAAAGAATGGAAGAAATATAATGAGACATATATAGAGAATATACAAAGTGAAATGAAAACAAGAACAATTTATTCTAAATATGATGTGTGTAATTAAAGTGAAAGTAATAGAGAAAATAATATATTAGAACCTAATATAATATCACCAGTAGAACTTATGGTCTCTTAAATCCCCAATCACTCCCTAGAAAGGTGATTAAAATAATTCTATAGAATAGGGAGAAGCTAATCTTATAAATTTCAAAAAAAAAGAAACTAAAAATTGAGTTAAAAAATCTATATTATTTTTACATGTGGTTGACAAACATAAATATCTAAATAAAAGTTTATTCAATTTAATAAATCTTCAGTTTTGATTCCGCTAACCTTTATCATAATTTCATACTAATCTGACCACAGAAGTAAATTATGTAGGACATACATTATAGTGTTGTTTAGATAGATGAATCCAGTCTAGGATTGACTTGAAGATCCATGTTCACCATAAAAAAATTATGATCCATCATGAGTTATTCAAATGAAATATGTATTCCAACATTTTTTTAATATTATCAGAAAATTTAAAATAAAAAATAGAAAAATAGAAAATGTAAAGATCCTAACCCTAGTATCCTATATCCAGTTGTTACATTATTTCATTAGATCTAGTTACAAGAAATTCCATCTTAATATATGGAATAATTCAATATTCTTGGTAAACTGGATTCATACTTTGTATTACATTTGAAGACATAAAATTGATAACATATTGGAATTAAATATTATATATCCTTGAACTCATTCAAAGATTCCTTCTTCATATCTTGGGGAAAGAAAATAAAATAATGATAAGATGATCTGCTCAGTAATGGTTATGTATAGTATAAGATACCATGAGTTAATAAGGAATAATAAATATAGAAAGTTAAATAACTAAAAACAAATTTCATTTAATCAACAAATTGATCATAATGAATAACGTGATAGGAATAAATGATGATAAAATAATTCCATATAACTAATTATATGATCTTGAAACTTGTGAAAAAATATCATTACTATTCAAATAATCACATGGAAATTAGTAACTAAACTTATAACAACAAAATTTATAATTTTGGGCATCTTAAACATATCATCATGGCCTCATGCTAATAAATATTACATAAATTGGTAAGTCCTCAACTAAATACCTTAACTAGTTTATTTTATGAGACTTACAAAGGAATAAAGTTGATATATATTTCTATTACCATCACTTTCTAATTCCAATTCATTCATCATATAAAGGGGGTCATATAAATTCCATAAATAATAAACATTCATATTAAAAAACTATCATAAAAAATGTAAATATTTATTCTAAAATATATGATCATAAACTATCCAGAGAAATAATAAGTATGGTATCACATTAAAATATACCAACTATCATATAAATATAATAAAGGTTTATTATAGTTCATAAGTAGAAACACAATAAAAAAGTCAATAAAAATATTATTGAAAATATTACCCTTTTAATTTTGAAATCCAATTTTAAAAACTAAAAAATTATAAAATATTATGGAAAAGTTTTTATTTAAAAATAAACTTAAAAATATATAAATTAATTTTTGAATAATTCATAAATAATTGTGGAGTGATATTATATTCATACCAAATAAGATAAAAAACATTCATTTCACACTTTTGTAAAAAAAGAAAAAAATTACCTAATTCAAAAAATGATAGAGATATTACTTTTAAAATTTTATTTAAAAGTAAAACATGGTTAAAAATGCCTTTAATAATTAATTTTAGAATAGTGTTATTATTATTTTAATCATTTTAAGTAAAATAATGATATAGAAGAAAAATATTCTCATCTGAGTAGAAAAACAAAGTTTGTTTTCATTAAACTTGATTTTGGTGTCTTAAGAACTTAAAGAGTGGAAATTGAAATTAAAACATGTATGTTATATAAATAATAATAGGAGTAGAAAATATATTGGTTTTAAGATTTAAATATAAAATAATTCTCCCAGTAGAGACTTAAACCTAAATAGTCTTGAATAATGATGAGATAGTAATGTAAACCCTTACCTCTTTGGTAACTTTTATATCATAATCCCTATGAAACAAATAACATCATATGAGTAATTAAATACCATGAATATAAATTGAATCATGATATATCATAAAAAATGTTTAATATATACACCTCATTAAATAATATAGGTGTATAACATAACATATGTTCTAAATAATACAATTTGAGATGAAGAACCCTTTGAATGATAATGACATCGAAATTCGAATTAATCAATGAATTGATTATGTGTAACCAATGTAAATCCAAAAAATAAGTTTCATTAAAAAATAAATCAATAAAAGATTATTTTATACATAATAAGGACATAATAGAATCAATTAATATGGTATATAACCCAATGAATGAAAATTGATTTATGAAACACTTTCCACTAGGTAAATTTTGAGAAAAACTCCTCGTTGATAAAATAATTTTAATTCAAAATTAAAATACCATGAATTAGGAAGGATTAATGATATAACTTCTGAAATTCCAAATATATACACTACATAAAATAAATTAGGTTCATAACATTAAAATATGCCTCAATGAAAGGAAATTGAGACAAAATCCTTTATCTCAGGCCCGACTTATTTATACGTGTTCAAACCTCTTATATAAAAGATATTTATTTATTATACATATTTTTTTAGAACCATAATCATATATATCATACCATATATTATTTACCTTCAACCACTTATTACCCATTTATTAATAATTCTTAATTAAAATCACTATTCTAGGTGATAACTGTTTCATCTTCCATTTGTGTTTCAGTTTGACAGTTTTGATCCTTTAAATTTGTTCATGGTTTCATCATATCAAAGATTTTATTAATGATATAAATATCATATATATATATCCAATATATTTATATTTATAACCATCAAAAAAAGGTAGAGATAGAAAAATAAATTACACTATTCATTGAGATGGTAGATTGTACGTACGCATGAACGTTGTTTTCAATTTTCAAAAAATTGTATGAAAGATTAGTAAATAATAATTCAACATTATAGAATTATTTTTTTATCATATATATTATATATATTCATTAAATCAATCTTTATTACAATTCATGTAAAGAGGAAATGAAAAAATAATCTCATAGCTTCGTGGAGGTGGTAGTCCACATGTACGCACGAGCGACATTATCATTACCCAATGGATTGGAAGGTAAGAAGGTATATAGGATAAAATAATAATATAAGAATATATATTTTATGAATATAAAATATAAACATTAAACCCATCATAATACCCATTTATAAAATTTAGTGTTGAAAAATGAATTGTATCGCTATGTGGAGATGGTAATCCATACATACAAACTGGTGATACTTTCACTTCACATTTGATAGAAAAGAGGGTAGATAATGGTGGTTTCATAATAATAATAAAATTTAATTATAGTTTTGAAAGATAATTATTTTATTATTATAAATACCATTTATTTAAAGGAGATAAAAGAGAAAGTGAATAGAAATTGATCGGTTATGGTGATTACCTCTTCTTTGAAAGAACTCCATTGGATATCATCTTAAGGATCCCAAGATTGGTCTTTTCTGAAGAAAATCACAGATAGTGTTTGGGTATGTATTTTTAGATTAAAATTTTATAGGTTATGTTTGACTTAGAAAGGTAAATAGGTGTAAATAAGATAGGTTTGGGGTTTCCTTTTATAAGTGAGGGGAGAGGTATTCATATAATTCCTTAAAGTATTAAATTAATATAAATTATTTTTCATGTAAAAATAGATCTAAATTGATAAAATTCAGTTATAATATAAATATGAATCTAAATCCTATCATTAAATAAAATTTTAACATGTTTTGGTTATATTTTCACCCTTATCTTTTAATTTTAACACCTCGTTAACCCTTTTGACAATTGTAGCAATATTAACATTTTCTAACATTTAAGGGTCAGGAATGTTAATATAAAATGAAAGAATACCCATAAATGTAAAATGGTTTATTATTTAAACCATATACCATTCATATTTCCTAATTTTTTATTTTTATTAATTTTATATCTGTTAACAAAATATAATATATTATAGAATATTATTAATGTAATTTTTTACACTATTAATTTAATATGACTTAAAATACATCAATAAAAAAATAGATTTTGAATATAATCATATAAAACATCATTAAAATGATATATAGATCTATAAAATTTCTTGTACATATAAATTCCTTTAAATTATATCACTTCTAAAAATTTTAATATCTTATATTTTATTTTTCTATTATTTGTATAAGTATTATGTCTCTGTTACATAAGAATTTAAGGTAATTATTTCATCGCAAAAAATTAGAAATAAATTAACATGATAAAAAAATTGTTTGTATTTAAAATATATCATTAGAAATTAACATAGGATCTATTTATCCTTATGTAAAAAATTAGATAATAAAACAAAGAGATTTCTATTTTTGACTTGTATTTAAATAAAATAATATAATGGTCAAAATCACAGCCCAATAGAAATAGAGATTATATATTATGATATTGTATGATTATAGATAAAATAAGATGATAAAATTAAATTAAGGGAATTTTTAGTTTCATTGCACAGTCCTTATCATATTATTTTTACTCTTAATAACCTGATTTACCCTTACTGTGGTGACAATTATTTACTATGGTGACTATTGATAATGACAAAAAATAAAAATGAAAGGTTTAAAATTTTTAGAAATCCTATTTCCAAATATGAAATCCATTTTTCATGATTCAATTTATGAAATTTTTGGTTATGTGTTTAAAATAAAAATCCAACAAAAAATAATTATTAATAAAAATTCCTTTTTTATGTATAAAAATGTTTTTATAACAAATTTCATAATAAATTTTATTCCAATGAACTTAATCAAATAAATAATAATATATTATAAATAATATTATATATAAATTGTTTTAAAACAACTTTTAACATTGTAAATTATTGAAACAAAAATATAGTTTTAAATAAAAATAACTATTTTTCACTATTCATGAAAAAATCAATATTTTCAAAAAACATATGAAAATTTCACCGTATTATAATTTTGATATGATGATTTCAAAAAGGATATTATATTTTTAAAATAAAATTTAATAATTTATATAAATTAACTATAATATTTTCTCACAAAAAAACAATAAAAATCTTTTTTGATGAAAATGTATTTCTTAAGCATGAAAAACATTACTGAGAATTGAGTAATTATTTCCTAAGAATTAATCAATTAATTTGAGTTGATTAGTTCCTTTATATATATTTCATAACTTTTCATATACTATTCATACCCTCTAATTCAACCTATAAGTGTTAACTATTACACTAAATAAAAATATATTAATTGTATATTGTGGATCGTTTAAACTCGGTGTTTTGTATACTATATGATATCAAACATAGTCTTATCTTAAAATCATGGGATATTACATTCTACACCCTTAAATAAATTTATCCCTCACAATTTTAACTTGTTCATCAAAGTTTTGTCCTTTTTTTAAAACCCAAACTGTGTTGAAGGATATTAATACTTTTTTAAAAAAGAAGTGTGAGAAATATAAAGTTTACCTAAATTATCATGTATTTAGGATCCCATATTGGAATAAAATTAGTGTGAATTTAAAATATTGACATGTAATATATTACTAACATAAATGGACTAACAAATAATTATTGAGAATATTGTTAGTAAAAAGTTAAGGACCACAAAATGCTAAATCAATGAGAGGTGAGAGACCATCAATTCATTAAAAATTAAGGTAAACAGATAATTTTTTTATTCCATGATTTTTTTCCCATGTTTAGTTTATTAATTTACCATTTAAACTTATAAAATAAGTAAATATAATTTTTTGAAAATTATAATATCATCCTTTAATCAATTTTCACAAAAATATCAACTTTTTCCCAAAAGATGAGTATTCAGGATGAATTTTTCATACATGAATCACTAAAATAAACTTCTAATAGAACACACAATATAAAAAAGAAAAAAATATATATTCCTCATATATTAAAATTTTGATCATAACTAAAATGGTTACCATAATGTAAGATAATATCAAAAATTTATAAACCATAATATGAAGAGATAATTCTTTTTAGCTCAAAATTTCTATTGTAACACCAAATGTTTAACTTAAATTATTCCAAAAATAAATAACCTAACATCCAAATTAACCTCAATAACCTCAAAATTATAGAATTATTTAACCTAAAACGTGATATTATAAATTTTTACTTACATCCCCATAATTTTAATTGCATTCTTCCCAAATAATATTTAATATTAACCCTCATATTAAACCTAAAGTTTATATATACCTCAACCAAATTAGGAATCCCCAAAATATCATTAATCACCATGATAAATAACTGTATACTTGTATTATGTAGTGAACTTCATCAAAATATCATGAATAAATTTTAAATACTAATCTAAATTTTAATCCTTATCTTGACCATAAATATTTATAAAAATATCACATTGTCATTGAATCGCTTTTTTACTATCAATATTATCTATATCCCACTATCAAAAATACCATAATTAACTTAAAATAAAATCTAATATTATTGCACAGGTTTATTTAAACCCCAACAGATTATTCTATCAAAAACCAAGAAAAATTTTCAAATCACCTCAAAATTTCATCACATAAAACCTCAAAAGGGGTATTTATGCCTTTGAACTAATGACAACCTTAAACTTATAAACCCATGATATTGTCCCCAAATTTTATTATAACCCCATATAAAAACATATATTATTAACAAATTAACTCAATACTTATTCCTAAAATAATATTATAGTCTATTTCTATAAATCAAAAAAATGTAATAAACTTCAACAAATATGACATAAGTCACTTTATCATTAAATCACTAACAAATTTCAAGGTCACCAATTATATCCTAATTAATTCATCAATTATAATAATAAACATACCCATAAATCTATTTTCATAGATAACGGTACCATTTTTTTCAAATCCCTAAAACTAATGTGCAATAATCCCTATAAGTTTCATTATTCTTATATCTAGAACATCATTGATATAATACTTAAATAACATAATTATAGAATAAAAATTCATAAACACTTAAACCCTTAAATAGAAATGATTATTATAGAATAGATTATTCATTTGTTTAAGAGTTAACCATTAAATTATAGAGGATACTCAGATAATTCCCATATTCCCTACACATAAGGCATTGAACTATAAATTGGGTCATAAGAAGAAATTTATTTCTTTATATCATACTCGTTAATTTCATTGAAAATTAATTGATATATGCTCTTATTTTCCACAAATAAAACATTTTCTCAATCCTTGAGACATTATTTGGGGTGTCTCTTTCCACATTTCTTACATGAAGGAAATTGATCCTTCTTTCTTCCAGGGTCTTTACCACCCGAGCTCTCAGTAAACCCAGCCCTTATCTTTTTTAGTGATTCCAAAAGTTTTTGTGGTTCAAATTTTTAATCATATGTCATGATAAATTATTAGGTATAATAAAAATATTTTTCATTCCAATTGTCATCCCATTTTATTTCTCATGATCACTACATTATTCATCAGATTTAACGATACTATAGTATCTTCTAGTTTCATCTATAGATTGAAACTAAAAATCATTTTGTGAGAAATAATAATCAATGTGAGAAATAATGAAATATCATTAATAAGATTTATAAATCATGAAACCTTATTTTTACTCTATTACACATTATGTTTAATCTACGTCATCCTTTGTCATTATATCTTAAAACCCCTAAAAATATTTTATAAAGAAAATGTGACATAACACAAGCACATTAACAAGGGATTTCAAACTAGGTGTGAAATATGGGAATACTCATTGTACATCAAAATGATGGTTGAGATATATATGAACAACTATTTTAGGGGTTATTAACCCTATATTCATCTATGCTAAAACTGTATCCTATTGTTGTATCCAGATAGAGATGTATTTTTAGAAAAACCACAAAATATCTACCTGACTAAAATTTTTGGATGTTATCCTATACTAATACTTATCATTAAAGTAAACCATAGGGTTATGTATGTTAATTTATTTTTTCTAAAATTTAGTTCACAATGTTTTAACTAATCTTTTTTCTGATACTAACTGTAAATTCCCCAAACTCAATTGTATAAAGCCTATGATTACTTTATTTCATTTTCACTAGATATTAAAAATCATGTCCTAATGAAATGAACAGTTTAGTAGTCTTGGTATACTAGATAAATACTAGAATCATACATTGAATTTGAAAACATAAAATACATAACATATTGAAATTAAATATTCTACATCCTATAACTCATTCAAATATTCCCTCTTCATATCTTGGGGAAAGTAAACTAAATAAGGGTGAGCTCATATTCTTTGTAATTTTTATGTAAAGTGGAAGTTATCCTGAGTAAATAATTCATAATCAAAATTTAATGTTAAATACATGAAAACACATTCCATTTAATCAATAACTTGAGCATAATGAATAATATGAAAATAATAAATTATGATGAAATAATTTCATAAACTCATCATATGATCTGTAAACTCATCTATGAATATAATAACTATTCAAATAATAAAATAAACATCAATAACTAATCTCATAATTAATCAATGAAAAATGTTTGTAGTTTTAAACATATTGTAGAGGCCTCATTCCAAGACATCTTACATAAATGGGTAAGGCCTTAGCCAAATACCCAAACTAGTTTGTCTACTAAAACCTACAGATAAATTTAGGGGCTATAAGGTTCCCCTTCAATCACTTACTAAGTCTAATACATTCATCATATAGAATATTCGAATAAAAAATCAATAAAAATAAATGTTCTTATTGAAAAATTATTACATGAAATGTAAATATTTTTTCCAATAAAAATGATCATAAACCATTAAGATAAATAATAATTATGTTATAATTAAAACAAATCCCCAATTTATTAGAATTACAATAAAGTTTTATTTTCATTGATGAGTAGAAATACCATAAAAATATTATTAAAATCGTTTTTAATGAAAATACTATTTACATTTTGAAATCCACTATTAAAAATCATAATATTAATAAAAACATGTTATTTGAATAATACCATGAAAACATTAAAGTAATATTCGAATCATTGGGAATTTATGGGGGTTAAAACTTTCTTTTATGTCGTATAAGTTAAAAAAACATTCCTTTTACACCTTTATAAGAAAATTCAAAAAGTTCCTTCTTCAGAAAATAATAGGAAGATTCATTTTAAAATATTTTGTATATGAAAAAACATGGGTAAAGTTTTCATTAACAAATAATTATAGAATATTAAAATAATATAAAAATTTAAATAAAATAAGTATATGAAACAAAAATATTAATAACTGAGTAGAAAAGAAAAGTTGGTTTTTCTTAAAAATGATTTTGGTATGTTGAGTACTTAAAGTGTGAAAAATTAAAGGAAAACTTGTAATATATAGAACTAACAATAGAAGAATACACTATATTTTTATAAAGATAAAACAATAATATAATTACCCTAGAGAATACATAAATATATGTAATCCTGAATAATGATCCAATTTTGAAATAAACCCTTACCACTTTGGTATCTTTTGAATCATAATCTACATGAAAGAAATAAATTTAAATGAATATTTAAATGCATTGAATATAAATTTAACCATGATATATAATATCAATGTTTTATTAGATACACCTTATAAAATAATATAGTTGTATAACATACATATATCCCAAACAAGACAATTTGAGATTAAGAACCATTATAATGATCACAGCATTGAAGTGAGAATTATTCAATGAAGTGATTATGTATAAAAAATTAGATCAAAAAAGAATAAGTGTAAATAAAATATAAATCAAACAAATTCCATTTTACACATAATCTTGACATAATAGAATCAGTGAAGAAGTGATATAACCAAATCTAAGAAAAATGAATTACGAAACACTTACAACTTAGTGACTTTCAAGTCAAATCCACTTGGATAAAATAATTTTAATTGAAACATAAAATACCATTATGTATGAATTTTTCTGGATATAACTTTTAAAATGTGAAAAATAAACACCATATAAAATAAATTAGGTTCATTACAATAAAATATTCCTTAATGATTGGAAATTGAGATGAAATCCCTTACCTTAGTTCTGACTTCCTTTATACATGTTCTAAACTCACATATAATAGATATGGATTAATTATAAATATATTTAAAAAATCACTCATATATATAATTCCATATTTGATTTACTTATAACCTTTTATTACCCTTTTATTAAAAATTCTTTATTAAAATCATTGTTCCAAGTTATAACTATTTTATCTTCCTTATATGTTTCGGTTCGATAGTTTTGGTCCTTGTACATTTATCATGGTTAAATCATCTAAAGAATGTTATTAATGATATAAATATCACACATATATATATATATATCCAATATATTTATATTCATAATCATATATAAATCGTATAGATATAAAGAACCATTACATTGTTCATGGACATGGCAGGTCGTACGCATGAACATTTTTTTCTCATTTTAACATATTGCACAAAATAAAGTCAAATAGAAATTTACATTTAAAAAATAATTTTTATAACTTATATATTATATATATTCACTAAATACATCTTATTTACCATCCATATAAATCAAAAATGAAAAACTGAATCACATCGCTTTGTGGAGGTGGTATTCCACATATACACACAAGTGATGTTATCATTTTCTAATGGATTATATGGTAAGAAGTTAGATATGATAACATAATTTCAAAAGAATCATTATTTTTTTAATATAATATATAATCATAAACCCCATTCATAAATGATAGTGATGAAAAGTTAATCGTATTGCTATGTCGAGACTGTATGTCGAACATACGCACTAGCGATACTTTCACTTTCCATTTGACAGAAAATATGGTGGATAGTAGTGGTTTAAAAAACATAATGAGTTTTAAGAATATTTAGGATACATAATTTATTATTTTAGGATAGATAAAATATATTCAGATGAAATAAAAGAATAATTAAAAAATAATGTGATCGATTAAGATGATTACCTATTTTCGAAAGAACTCCTTTAGATTTCCTATTAAGGATCCTAGGGTTGGAATTTTTGGAATACCTTTATTTCTAGAATTTTTATAATTATTTTTAGAAGATATTTATTCATGTTATAGTTGATTTATATGTTTCAAAATATTGTAAAGAAGAGAGGTAATAGGCATCCTTTTATAAGTGTGGGGAGGGTTATTATTGAAATTCCGTAAATTATTATGTTAATATAAACTGTTTTTCATTTCCAGATGGATAAAAATTAATATAATTAAAATATAATATTAGTATGGGTATAATAAATCTCATAAAATAAAATTTTAAGAAATTTGGTCATTTTTTACCCTTATATTTTAGTTTTAACACCACATTAACCCTTTTGACAATTATCCCAATATTAAAAATTTCAACCCTTTAAGGGTTAAGAATGTCTCCATAAAATGGAAAAAAGACTCATAAATAGAACATGGTTTATTTTTCAAATCATATAACAATAATTTTGTTGAATTTAATATTATTATTAACTTTCAATCATTTAATAATATATAATTAATTAAAACAATATTATTAAATCTATTTTTTATGCTATTCATTTAATATGAATTTAAATACATCAAGAAAAATGTTTAATTTGAATATAACCCTTTATAACTTCCCTAAAATTTCATATATAACTATTAAATTCTTGGGAAACATTAATTAACACAAGTTATATCACATTTAACATTTTTAAAATCATTCATTTTATTTTACTATTAAGTGTTTAAATACTATGTTAGTGTTACGTAAGCATTTAAGGAATTTATTTAATCACTAAAGGATACAAACAAATCACCATGATGAAAATTTATTCTTATTTAAAAAACCTATTTAAAAATAAACATACCCTCTATTTATCCTTATGTAAAAGATATTAAAGATAATAAAACAGATAGAATGAAATTTTTGACTTTTCCTTAAAAAAATTAATTTTAAGGTCAAAATAATATCCAAATGGAAAAAAGATAATATAATAGAATATTAAATGATTATGAATGAAATAGGTTTCTCTAATTAAATTAATGCAAGTTTTAGGATACGTTTCAAGTCCATATAATATTATTTTTGACATTTATTACCTAATTTACCCTTATCGTGGTGGCAATTATTTTCTATGGTTACTATTGATAATGACGAAAAATAAAAGGGATATATTCACAAAATTTGACCCTCTTGATTCAAAATAAGGAATAAAATTTTCAAAATTCATTATTTATAAATGGATTTAATTACTTTAAAATCAAAATGCAAAATACATTGAAAAACAGTTTTTCAAGAAATGTCTTTTATATATAAAAAGGTTTTTATGCCAAATGCAATTATAAAATTAATTATAATGAACTTAATTGAATTATTAATAATATAAGAGAACTAATATTTGTTTTAAATAATTTTAAAATAATAAATCTTTGTAAATGATAGAAAAAAATATAGTTTTCAAAAAAATTACTATTTTCCACTATTCATTGAAAAATCCATCTTTTCAGAAAAATATATAAATTTCAACCTAAGATAATTTTGATATGATTATTTAAAAAAGATATTATTTATATACTATACAATTTAAATGTTTGTTATAAATTAATTATGATATTTTCTAACAAAAAGTATTTAAAATATTTTTAGAGTAAACGTATTTTTGAGGCATAGAATAACAATACTAAAAATTGATTAATTATTTCCTAATAATTGATCAATGTATTTTTATTGAGTAGATCCTTTATAAGAATTTAATAATTTGTTTTATATTAATCATATTCTATATTTTAATAAATTATCAATAACTATTATATTAAACAATAGTGTTTTAATAGTATATTATGGTTCTATTAAACTCATTGTTGTGTATAATGTACGCTTTAAAATATAGTATTATTTTAAAATCTTAATATATTAGAGAAATTAATTGGATAAAAATATTGAAGTTTACTTGGAAGGGGAAAACTAGAATTTCCATGCAGTTTTCAATTCCACGAACAAATTAAAAAATTTTATAAAATCATCACTTAAAATGAATTTATCAATTAATATCAAAGATGAATAAAAACACTTATAAATAATTATTATTCTATTTTCACAATTCAGTCCAAATTATTTCTTAAATCAAAATATGTGAAACCTACCATTAAATTAACAATTTTTGGGGATTAAAAAGATTAAAATATAAAAGTGATATATATAAAGATACTAGATCTATAATATTTACATTTATGAACATTTAGTAGAAAAATATATTTTAAAAAATTAATAATATATACATTTTTTATGGAGATTATGTAATATATAAATATAAATAATTAACATTTTTATTTTAATATTAACTTTTAATATTTCTTCATATACATGGAAAATATATAAACTCTTTTAAATTAAAATATATGATACTTTAATAAATATAAACCCTTTATATTTAATAATTTACAAACACTTCATATTAATAATGAAACAATTTATATTATTTTAGTATAATATAATTTCTATTTATTTAAAAATGTGATCAAAAAATCGCTATAAAGATTTTGGCTAAGTTAAATTAAATTTTTAAAATAAGATATTTATATGAAAAATTCATATTTTAATTTATGGTAATTTCATAAAATAATATGAACTCTTATTAAAAATTATTTTATAATATATTAACACTTAAAATATTAAACATAATCTACGTAATGTCATTTTAAACCTAGATCTTAGCAAACAAAACAAATTTTGGTATACTATAACTCACATTTCATATTCAACATTGACCTAATGCTTTTTGATAATTTTTGATATTTTAATAAATCATAAAACCATGTCTTGTTTCTATTCACCATGATAGAGTTTTTTACATGTGGAAATAACTTTCTAAATAAAGACTATTACGGCTTTCTTCTATAGAAATCATTTAAGGAAGATGCTTCAAAATTCATACCTTTGGACCACAACATGTTATTATTTATCCACATCGGGATTTCCATATCTAAGTATAAATCTCATTCATACCATGAAAATTTTAAATTAAAACCATAATGTGGAAAATGTGATTTTATAAAACACATCTATTTTTTTAAAACACATCATGGTTATTAAAATAACCATAAACCATAACCATTTTTGTATACAACATCGTTGTTTTGGAAAAAAAATTCTAAATATTCATCTAACAATTATTCAATACAAATAATATAAAAGTGTCTCTCATACAACTAATGGTTTTTTATGGGAAACACTTATCCAAATGTATTAAAAATATTCACTAAAAATTTATTCCATAAGATCTAAATGTTGTTAGTTTGAATTGAATGAAACAAATATAGAAAAATTTACCTCATTATTTTTGAATAAATTGAACCTTGTTGTAACATCCCAAGTAAGTAATGAATAATATATATTTTTATCTATGTATATTAATGATTAAGATAGTGTTTTAGAGGCTTAAAATGAAAATAAATCCAATCTTAAGCATGGAATACACTAATATTCTTAAAAGATTGTTTTACTGCCTTATGATGGAAAACCCATTTTAAATCTATCTTTTGACAATTTTATAAACTATGTTTGTCAAAATAAACTTATTCTTTATGATTGGGACATCAAAATTTACTTTGTGTGAATTTTTGGTATTTTTCTGACAATGTTCACTTTTTTAATGAATAGTGAAAAATACTGCATTTTACATCAAAACTGCTTTTTAATCTAATTTATTTATATGATTATATTATATTTTGAATTGGTTTTGAAGTGAAATTAGAATATATTTTTACCATTTAATCCAGTGGTGGTCATTGGAATCAATTTCACTTTGAAATTGGACTTAAATTGGTGTCAATCTTTTGATACTTATTGTTTCATAGAAACACGCTATTTGCTCTGACATCGGGAATTAATTATTAAATTAATTAATGTGACTTATATGTTTTGAATTTTGTAAAATAGACTTCATTTTTGAATTCGGAATATCAAATATAGCTTAGGGTGGATTTTTGGTAATTTTCTGAAAAACTTCAATTTTTGATGAATAGTGAAACCACTAAGTGGTACTTATAAAAACTGATTTTTCCGTTTAAATGAAATTTGGCCATCATTGTGTTTTGAATTTCAAAAATCCGACATAAATGGTTGTAATTAAGAAGTAAAATGTGGTTCAATGGGATTAAAATAATTTTTTGGTGAATAGTAACTTATTAAGTTTTTAATCGCGATTAGTGGTAATTAGGGTAGTTTAAGGTATAAATAATGCTTTAATAATATGAAATGACCTAGAAACATGTCCCAACCTTACTGGTTGTGTCATGGCCGACCAAGAAAAGCCATGGGTCAACTTGGGGACCCCATGGAGACACTTTGGTTGGGAAATGACATAAATAACTTTTTATTAAATGTTAAAGTAAAAATGACACAAACAAGAGATGTTTTACTAAAACAATGTTTACATGGGGTTATAAAAGTCCGATTTTTGATTATAAATATTCATTGAAAAGCTAAAAATATTTCCTACATCATAGTAGTTTTTTTGTAATTTTTATACTTTAAATAAATTAAATTATTTATGACATCATGATGATGCAGCGATGACCTCATTATTTAACGATTTAAATAAAATGGAAAGATAATGAAAAATCTAAAACCTACACATGGCCAAAACCAGTTGGATTAGTGTATTTCGAAGCCTTATCACCTTATCCTAGAATTATAGCAATGTGGGACCTTTTAATCCGAAACTCTTTTTAAAATAAAGTAACTTATCTTTACTTTCCAAAAGTGTCCCTCCTCTCCTCTTATAAAAGGCCCCACCTCTACCTCATTTCACACACTCCTCAAGCCTTTGGCTCGGCCAACCCCTGCCCATTTACTCTCTCCAAATCCCTCTACTCATCCTATAGGATTACCTTTGGGCAGAATCCTTTCAAAGGAAGCCTTTAGGCTCAAATCAAAAGGAGTTACACTTTTAAAGGTAATTCATTCTCTCATGTTCATTTGTTTTATTTTGCTTATCCAACCCCCTAAACTCTTTTTATTTACTTATTTTGTAACAAAACCAGTATCTTCAATATACTAGGATGTTTTTATAAGATTTATTTGAGCTACACTCTCACAAAACTACATCAAATGGTTAAAGAACATACGGTTTCCGTGGATGGCGAAATTCTGCCTCCCGAAACGATGATTGTTCAATACTCATTTAACATCTTCAAAGGTGGCCATTATGATGTCACTATTTTTATATATGATATATAATATGTTTATGTTTTCCTTAAGCTTCTGTTTTTTTTCATTTTGGGCATACCTTTATGGTTTCCATTATGGGTAAACACGATATCTTCATTTTAGGAAGTGCGGACTACCGCCCCCTGAAAGTGATTTGATTCGTTAATACCATATGTGGGATGTGTAAAGGATAAAGTTAATGATATTATATAAGTTATTATACTGGAATTATAATATACTCTTATATAATTATGAATCCATTCCAGAAAATACAAAATAGAAATGGAAGTAGCGTTCATGCGTACGTACGGCTTACCGTCTCCATGAACGGTGCATTTCATTTCTTACCTCTAAATGTGATGTAATATTATAAATACATGTATATGATGAATATATATGATATATATGTTATCCAAATCATTAATATAATTCTAGATATAACAAACCTTTGACCAAATTAACAACATGTAAGTATAAGAAGTCTATTTTTGACTTAATAACCAAATACCGACAAAATGAACATTATTAACTTAAATGATTACATGTTGTTCATAACATGGTATAAAAGGAATAATGAACTTGAAAAAGGTTCATAAGAAAGTAGGGATTAACTCAAGTTTATTATTCCGGAGATTAAAGGACGGTCGGGTCAAGTCAGATACGAGGTATGGGACTTCGTCTCAATCTCCTTTCATTGAGGCATATTTTGTTTTATACACAACCTTCTTTTATACAGTGTAAAAACCCCTTTGACTTTTACGTTTATCCAAAAGGTATATTTCTTATATGAAGCATTTTACTAAATGAAAAAAGGGAATGTTTTTGTCATACGTATGCGGAGACAATGACTTCTCCGCCGTCGTGACCGTTATTTGAGTTTCGGCTTCCTCTACAAGCCATACTTTCTTTTTAAAAGAAAAATAAATACCATGTTTTACTTTTATTTTATTTTGGTATTGAAAATGGTTTTCACAATGTTTTTTGTGCTATATTTATATCTTTTGATTGAAATGTGGAAATGTTATGTTTCCTTTATGCATGTTTTATGTTATATGATTATGTTATGGTTCTTGGGCATTATTATGAAGACGGGTGGTTCCGTGATAAACTAAGGGTGGGTGAGCCCGATATAGCTCTCCAATGCATTGGGTAACGCGAAGGAGTGAAATATTAAGTTTTCTCCGAAGATATTTAGGGAATATTCTGTGATGGGTATTCCAAACGTAACCAAGAGGGTTACTCCCTACGTAAGAATGTTATGAATGCCTCAAGTTACCTTTATGTCTTATGATTTATATGATTTATTCATGATTTGATGAGGTATGTTAAAGTGCTTATGTTTTATGGGTAAAGTATGATCTCATCCTTATGTATATATGTACCCATGTTTCCTTTCCATATTTTTATATCCCTTACTGAGCTTTTTATGCTCATCCCAAGTTTTTTTGAAATGTTTTTCACAGGTCAAGGGAAAGGTACATGATATGATGATAGTGTCAAGGAAGTGTCAAGAAAGAATCCATGTTTTATTTTAAATATGTTTCCATTGATGGGAATGAAGAATACTATCTTTATGTAACCACTTTGTTTATATGTGGAATGTAATGCAAGTTTTATGATCTAATTCTCTAAAACTATAAACCCGAAACGATCCTCAATGTGTAATCTTGTAATAACTCAAGATTAAGTAAGGTTTAAGGCTGGGGCCTTATAGTTGGTATCAGAGGTCGGTTTAGATAACTTTAGGAGTTAGAATTCTATTAAATGATTATCTAAATTTTTATTTTTTATGGTAAAATTGAAATGATATAGCATTTTAAGATTACCATGTTGCTTCATCTAAGACATGTTTGTTCAGAATGGTTTTCCGCAGAGGAAACATGGAAGCAGTGCTAGGAAGGCATACAGAAGGAAATAACCTTCCGAATCAGCATCCAGAAATGGTCGGAATTGGAACAGAACAGTTTGTTGCAGTAATGGCACAGTTGACTCAGGCTATAAATGGTGGTGGTATCCATGCACGAGATCAGCCAGATCAACCGCAGAGGAACATGTCAGTGGTGGAACATTTCATGAGGCAACATCCCCCATCATTCAGAGGATCATCTGACCTTGTGCTAGCTAAAGGGTGGATTAAAGCACTAGAGAAGATTTTTGATGTCATGGGGTGTTCAAACAATCAAAAGGTTAGTCTTGCTATTTACCGTTTGGAGGGTGAAGCAGATCAGTGGTGGTCGATGGTTAAAAATAGCAGGGACGCCGATGAGATTGATGCTCTCGACTGGGATGAATTAAAAGGTATGTTTCTTGAGAAGTATTTTCCTAAGGTTGTTCGACTTAGGATGGAAAAGCAATTCTTGGAGTTGAGGAAAGAGGAAGACTCAGTGGCTGCCTATGAAGAAAGGTTCACTCGATTGACAAGGTATGCTCCAAATTTTATCCGAGACCTTGATAGTAAAATCAATCGTTTTTACTCAGGATTAAAGCCAAAATATAGAAGGGCATTAGGTTCTCGTGAGTTTAAAAGTTATGAAAATCTTGTTCGATGTGCTGAGAAGGTGGAAATGGAGTTTGCCGATGATAAAGTGTTCTATAACAACCAACAGAAGAAGAGACCGAGGTGGCAGGAGAAAGGTAAGAATTCTTCAAAAAAGTCTGATGGTAAGAGAACTAAGTTTCCAGTTTGTGATAAATGTGGCAAAAGGCATGCTGGGGAATGTCTTCTGAATTCTGGAAAGTTCTACCGATGTGGTAAGATGGGACATAAGGCTCATGATTGCACTGAAAAGGATCAAGGTGAAGGTAAGAACAAATTTGATTTACAGTTAGTGAAATGTTATAAGTGCAATGAGATGGGTCACTATGCAAACGAGTGTCCGACAAAGAGCTTGAGTGATGGGAAGTAGTTAGACTACAAGCAGAAAGGGGTGGTGAAATCCTTTGCAACTACTTCAGCAGATGTCGGGCCATCAAATGAAGTTGTATCAGGTACTTTGTTTGTTTTTTCAGATTATGCCAGTGTGTTGTTTGATTTGGGGTCTACACATGCTTTCATCTCTGAAACCTTTTCTAGTAAAATGGGAATACCATCTCAAGAAATGACTCCTAAAATTTTGGAAAAAACACCTGGGGGGAATGTTGAGGCAAAAAGAATTTATAAGAATCTTCCTATCCTTATCTGTGGAAAGAACCTCCTTTCAAACCTTATTGTTCTACCTTTAGTAGAGTTTGATGTTATCCTGGGTATGGATTGGCTCTCTATTTACCATGCTAAGATTGACTGTAGAGCTAAAGAAGTTTCTTTTCAGAAAGACTTTCAGTTTGTTTACAAGAATGAACCCTTACTTTTGATAACATATCAAGAGGACGAGAAACTTGTAAAAGATGGAAATGAATGTTACCTTGCACACGTCGTTGAAAATAAAGGAACTGTTCAGATTAATGATGTGCCAGTGGTAAATGAGTATCCTGATGTTTTTCCTGATGAGTTTCCTGGAATAATACTAGATCGGGAAGTTGAGTTTATTGTTGACTTAGTTCCTGCTGCTAAGCCAATTTCAAAACCCCCTTATCGAATGGCACAAATTGAACTTTTAGAGTTGAAGGAGAAATTGCAATATTTATTAGAGAAAGGTTTCATTAGACCTAGCACATCACCATGGGGTGCTCCTGTTTTATTTGTTAAAAAGAAAGATGGTTATATGATACTTTTCATTGATTATAGAGCCTTAAATAACATCACTGTTAAGAACAAATATCCTTTGCCTCATATTGATGATTTGTTTGATCAGCTCCAGGGAGCTCAGTTTTTTTTCAAAGATTGACCTGAGATCGGGGTACCATCAGCTGAAGGTAAAGGAGGCAGATATTCCGAAGACCGCGTTCCGTACGAGATATGGCCATTATGAATTTTTAGTAATGCCTTTTGGGATAACCAATGCACCTGCTGTATTCATGGACGTAATGAATAGAATTTTCCATGATTTCTTGGATAAGTTTGTGGTGGTTTTGATTGATGATATTTTGGTGTTTTCTAAAAGTAAAGAGGAGCATGAAAGACATTTAAGGGTTATCTTTCAAACCTTAAAAGAAAAGAAACTGTATGGGAAATTCAGCAAGTGTGAGTTTTGGTTGTAACAAATTTCTTTCCTTGGTCACATTGCTTCTAAAGATGGAATAACTGTTGATCCTGCAAAAACAAAAGTTGTGGAAGAATGGCCCAGACCCACAAATGTAACCGAGATTCGTAGCTTCCTTGGTTTGGAGGGCTATTACCGAAGGTTTGTTAGAAATTTTTCACGGTTATCTAGTCCAATGACTAGGCTAACTTGGAAGGGTGTTAAGTTTATCTGGACAAAAGAATGTGATGATTGTTTTCAGGAATTGAAAAGAAGATTGGTGAATGCTCCAGTTTTGTCACTACCTTCCAGGAATGGTGAGTTTGTTATATACAGTGATGCTTCATTGAAAGGACTTGGTTGTGTCCTAATGCAGAATGATCAGGTAATTGCTTATGCTTCACGACAGTTGAAAACTCATGAGGTAAATTACCCTACACATGATTTGGAATTAGCTGCTGTTGTTTTTGCTTTAAAAATTTGGAGGCATCATCTGTATGGAGTAAAGTGTGAAATATATACCGATCACAAAAGTTTAAAGTATATATTCACTCAGAAAGAGTTAAACATGAGACAGAGGAGATGGCTAGAATTAATCAAGGATTATGATTGTACAATTCATTACCATCCGGGAAAAGAAAATAAAGTGGCTAATGCTTTGAGTCGAAAAAGTAATGCTTCATTAGCAATGTTGCGTTTGGAACGTGATCCTTTTGTTAATGATTTGATGAAATTTGGCATAGAAGTTGTTAGTGCAGGAATTTCTTCTGTTTTGTTTCAGGTATCAGTGAGATCATCTCTATCAGATAGAATCAAGCAAGCACAGAAGCAAGACTGTGAGTTGCAGAAAAAGGTAGAGCTAGTTCAGAAAGGTAAGTTTCCTGAATTAAACTTTGATAATGATTGTGGTTTGAGATTTGGGAAGATATTGTGTGTGCCTTGTGATTCATAGTTGACGAGAGAGTTGTTATGTGGAGGTCATAGTTCTCCGTTTTCAGTTCATCCGGGCAGTACTAAGATGTATAGAGATCTGCGGGAGTATTACTGGTGGGATGGAATGAAAAGAGATATTGCTGATTTTACTGTGAAGTGTTTGACTTGTCAGCAGGTTAAAGCAGAGCGGCAGTTACCGAAAGGGATGCTTCAGCCTTTACCAGTGCCAGAGTGGAAATGGGAGGATATATCCATGGAATTTGTTGTTGGATTACCGAAGACATCTCGAGGTAATAATGCAATCTGGGTTATTGTTGATCGCTTGACCAAATCTACTCATTTCCTTGCTATACGAGATACTTTCTCTCTTGATCAACTTTCTCGTTTGTATCTTAAAGAGATAGTCAGGTTACATGGAGTTCCTCTCTCCATTGTATCGGATCGTGATCCCAGGTTTACTTCTAACTTTTGGAAAGGCCTTCAGAAGTCGTTGGGTACTGAATTAAATTTTAGTACAGCTTTTCATCCTCAATCAGATGGGCAGTCAGAATGAACAATTCAGACCTTGGAGGATATGCTACGAGTTTGTTCTATGGATTATCAGGGAAGATGGGACCAACATCTTTCTTTGGTTGAATTTTCATATAATAACAGTTTTCATTCCAGTATACAGATGGCACCATTTCAGGTATTATATGGGAAGCGGTGTCGAACTCCAGCTTTCTGGGATGAAGTGGGTGAAAGGAAGTTGATGGGACAAGAATTGGTAGAAGAGATGGCAGAAAAAGTTCAGCTGATTCAGAAGCACATGAGAACAGCTCAGAGCAGGCAGAAGAGTTATGCGGATAACCGGAGGAAGGATCTCTCTTTTGAGGTAGGTGATCATGTTTTTCTCAAGGTTTCTCCTTGGAAAAGTGTGATGAGATTTGGTAAGAAAGGAAAGCTAAGTCCAAGGTTCATTGGACCATACGAAATTCTGGAGAGAGTTGGATCAGTTGCATACCGAGTGGCTTTACCTCCGAGTTTATCTCAGGTACACAATGTTTTTCACATTTCGATGTTGAGAAAGTATATGCCAGATCCATCTCATGTTTTGAGTCCAGAGGTAGTTCAACTGGAAGAGAACCTATCTTATGAGGAACAACCGGTCAAGATTCTTGACCGCAGGGAGCAAGTGTTACGGAATAAGGTGATTAAGCAGGTAAAGGTTTTGTGGAAAAACCACATGATGGAAGAGGCAACATGGGAATCTGAAAATGCAATGAGGGATAAGTACCCCCATTTATTTGATAAGTAAATAAATTGCGGGGACGCAATTTTCTAAAGGGGGAAGGATGTAACATCCCAAGTAAGTAATGAATAATAGATATTTTTATCTATGTCTATTAATGATTAAGATAGTGTTTTAGAGGCTTAAAATGAAAATAAATCCAATCTTAAGCATGGAATACACTAATATTCTTAAAAGATTGTTTTACTGCCTTATGATGGAAAACCCTTTTTAAATCTATCTTTTGACAATTTTATAAACTATGTTTGTCAAAATAAACTTATTCTTTATGATTGGGACATCAAAATTTACTTTTTGTGAATTTTTGGTATTTTTCTGACAATGTTCACTTTTTTAATGAATAGTGAAAAATACTGCATTTTACATCAAAACTGCTTTTTAATCTAATTTATTTATATGATTATATTATATTTTGAATTGGTTTTGAAGTGAAATTTGAACATATTTTTACCATTTAATCCAATGGTGGTCATTGGAATCAATTTCACTTTGAAATTGGACTTAAATTGGTGTCAATCTTTTGATACTTATTGTTTCATAAAAACATGCTATTTGCTCTGACAGCGGGAATTAATTATTAAATTAATTAATGTGACTTATATGTTTTTAATTTTGTAAAATAGACTTAATTTTTGAATTCAGAATATCAAATATAGCTTAGGGTTGATTTTTGGTAATTTTCTGAAAAACTTCAATTTTTGATGAATAGTGAAACCACTAAGTGGTACTTATAAAAACTCATTTTCCGTTTAAATGAAATTTTTCCATCATTGTGTTTTGAATTTCAAAAATCCTAAATACATGTTTGTCATTAAGAAGTAAAATTTGGTTCAATGGGATTAAAATAATTTTTTGGTGAATAGTAACTTATTAAGTTTTTAATCGCGATTAGTGGTAATTAGGGTAGTTTAAGGTATAAATAATGATTTAATAATATGAAATGACCTAGAAACATGTCCCAACCTTACTGGTTGTGTCATGGCCGACCAAGAAAAGCCATGGGTCAATTTAGGGACCCCATGGAGACACTTTGGTTGGGAAATGACATAAATAACTTTTTATTAAATGTTAAAGTAAAAATGACACAAACAAGAGATGTTTTACTAAAACAATTTTTACATGGGTTTATACAAGTCATATTTTTGATTATAAATATTCATTGGAAATATAAAAAGATTTCCTACATCATAGTATTTTTTTTGTAATTTTTAGACTTTAAATAAATTAAATTATTTATGACATCATGATGATGCAGCGATGACCTCATTATTTAATGATTTAAATAAAATGGAAAGATAGTGAAAAATATAAAACCTACACATGGCCAAAACCAGTTGAATGAGTGGATTTCGAAGCCTTATCACCTTATACTCCAATTATAGTAATGTGGGACCTTTTGAATCCGAAACTCTTTTAAAAATAGAGTAACTTATCTTTACTTTCCAAAAGTGCCCCTCCTCTCCTCTTATAAAAGGCCCCCACCTCTACCTCATTTCACACACTCCTCAAGCTTTTTGCTCGGCCAACCCCTGCCCATTTACTCTCTCCACATCCCTCTCCTCATCCTAGAGGATTCCATTTGGGCAGAATCCTTTCAAAGGAAGCCTTTAGGCTCAAATCAAAAGGAGTTACACTTTTAAAGGTAATTCATTCTCTCATGTTCATTTGTTTTATTTTGCTTCTCCAACCCCCTAAACTTTTTTTATTTACTTCTTTTGTAACAACACCAGTATCTTCAATATACTAGGATGTTTTTATAAGATTTATTTGAGCTACACTCTCATACAACTACATCAAATGGTTAAAGAACATACGGTTTCCGTGGATGGAGAAATTCTGCCTCCCGAAACGATGATTGTTCAATACTCATTTAACACCTTCAAAGGTGGCCATTATGATGTCACTATTTTTATATATGATATATAATATGTTTATGTTTTCCTTAAGCTTTTGTCTTCTCATTTTGGCCATACCTTTATGGTTTCCATTATGGGTAAACACGATATCTTCATTTTAGGAAGTGCGGACTACCGCCCCCTGAAAGTGATTTGATTCGTTAATACCATATGTGGGATGTTTAAAGGATAAAGTTAATGATATTATATAAGTTATTATACTGGAATTATAATATACTCTTATATAATTATGAATCCATTCCAGAAAATATGAAATAGAAATGGAAGTAGCGTTCATGTGTACGTACGGCTTACCGTCTCCATGAACGGTGCATTTCATTTCTTACCTCTAAATGTGATGTAATATTATAAATACATGTATATGATGAATATATATGATATATATGTTATCCAAATAATTAATATCATTCTAGATATAAAGAACCTTTGACCAAATTAACAACATGTAAGTATAAGAAGTCTATTTTTGACTTAAGAACCAAATACCGACGAAATGAACATTATTAACTTAAATGATTACATGATGTTCATAACATGGTATAAAAGGAATTATGAACTTGAAAAAGGTTCATAAGAAAGTAGGGATTAACTCATGTTTATTATTCAGGAGATTAAAGGACGGTCGGGTCAAGTCGGATACAAGGTATGGGACTTCGTCTCAATCTCCTTTCATTGAGGCATATTTTGTTTTATACATAACCTTCTTTTATACGGTGTATAAACCCCTTTGACTTTTAAGTTTATCCAAAAGGAATATTTTTTATATGAAGCATTTTACTAAATAACAAAAGGGAATGTTTTTGTCGTACGTATGCGGCGACAACGACTTCTCTGCCGTCGTGACCGTTATTTGAGTTTCGGCTTCCTCTACAAGCCATACTTTCTTTTTAAAAGAAAAATAAATACCATGTTTTACTTTTCTTTTATTTTGGTATTGAAAATGGTTTTCACAATGTTATTTGTGTTGTATTGATATCTTGTGATTGAAATGTGGAAATGTTATGTTTCCTTTATGCATTTTTATGTGATACGATTATGTTATGGTTCTTGGGCATTATTATGAAGACGGGTGGTTCCGTGATAAACTAAGGGCGGGTGAGCCCGATATAGCTCTTCAATGCATTGGGTAACGCAAAGGAGTGAAACGTTAAGTTTTCTCCGAAGAGATTTAGGGAATATACTGTGATGGGTATTCCAAA
This sequence comes from Viscum album, assembly GCA_963277665.1. Taxonomy (NCBI): domain Eukaryota; kingdom Viridiplantae; phylum Streptophyta; class Magnoliopsida; order Santalales; family Viscaceae; genus Viscum; species Viscum album. Next base: position 643,524,753 of record OY728142.1, on the reverse strand, counting down.
TGTAACCAAGAGGGTTACTCCCTACGTAAGAATGTTATGAATCCCTCAAGTTACCTTTATGTATTATGATTTCTATGATTTATTCATGATTTGATGAGGTATGTTAAAGTGATTATGTTTTATGGGTAAAGTATGATCTCATCTTTATGTATATATGTACCCATGTTTCCTTTCCATATTTTTATATCCCTTACTGAGCTTTTTATTATCATCCCAAGTTTTTTTGAAATGTTTTTCACAGGTCAAGGGAAAGGTACATGATATGATGATAGTGTCAAGGAAGTGCCAAGAAAGAATCCATGTTTTATTTTAAATATGTTTCCATTGATGGGAATGAAGAATAATATCTTTATGTAACCACTTTGTTTATATGTGGAATGTAATGCAAGTTTTATGATCTAATTCTCTAAATCTCTAAACCCGAAAAGATCCTCAATGTGTAATCTTGTAATAACTCAAGATTAAGTAAGGTTTAAGGCTGGGGCCTTATACTTGTAATCTTCACAAGTGATTGAAGGGTATAATTTATAAGTCGAAAATAGAATCCTTCATCTAAATATATCCAAAAACTATATGAATCACTAAGAACACTTCATGGTAGAATTATTCTTTACTTCGTGGACTTCTAGGACCTCTATCAAAGGAGAAATAAGATGATCCATGATTCAGTATTTGAGGAGTCTCAAGACATAGTCTGCCACACCACATATCACAGTATCATCCTCCTTTCATAATCCTTAAAATTTATCCTTCCAAAGACTTATCATAATGTATAATGTTTCAAAAATATTAAACATATAATTAATCTCATGATACCAAATGTTTAATAAATGCTCAAATTATATTATGCATTATAAACATTTTATAACTCATTAGATGATCACATATGTAAAACTTTAGTAGTAAAATATTTCATAAACTTATTATAATATCATGACATTATTAAATTGTTGTATTATAGCCTTTATAAAGTAGGAAATATAATGTATATAATATTTCCATGGAAAATACCATGTCATTGAATAAAAAATCATGACATGACATAAACCACATCACGGTGAATTTTACAACTCTATTGGGTTACCCTTTAGTGTATAATTATTTCATATGGATATGTGCACACTATTATAATTAGGATTTTATTTTGGATTCATAAAATAAATCATTTATTGTATAAAGAGTCATATAATAATATTATTGTAGCATGTAAATATGGTTTATAAATATGATAAGTATATATTAAATCAAATAGAAACATGGGTACGTATATAGAATGAATGAGATTAAATATATATAATATGTCTATGGAATTAAGATGGTGGGATAATATATAAAGTAAAACCCCTTAAAATAAAAACTGTGAGATTCCTTCCAAAGTGAATAATTTTCACTACCTTAATCACTCAGTGTGGGTGGCCCATTCTAAATTCGACATCCCATAGACTATCCTATATATGGAATATAGAATATAAGTAACCAAGACAGTCATGTTTATATACCTGATCTGAAATTTGGGATACTTTTATTTAATTGATCTGAATGGTTATCTGCCCAAAGAAATATATCTAGGAAAATATATATTATGAATAGTGTAAATTTGATGTCCAATCCACTATCTAAGAGTCATATATGATATATTAAATATGATGTACAACTTAAATATCAAAATCAAGAGATAAATTTTAAATTGTAAAAAAATAGTGAAATATAGATCTTGAATCACTAATAGATATAAAGAAAATAAAGGGATATTATTTTATAGTTTTTATATTTAATAAAATTATTTGTTGAATATTTTTAAAACATGATAGTCATATAACAAATTATTTAATAATATATAAAATTATAACAATATCATAATCAAAATTTTATTCAATATCAATCTTGGAGAAGGAAAATATAAATGATATAAATTTATATAAATGTTTTTGAAATTTATGAATATTTCTTTAAAAAGAATAAATTTTCTAATAATTAGAAAAACAACTTCTTGAGGCCCTCATTCACAAAGATAATAAAGATAAAAATATGCCTATATTAATCAAAAGAAAGATTTAATTGAAATCTCTATGTTGATGGTAATTAGTATGGATCCTAAACTTGATGTGTAACATTAGAATATAGATGTTTTTGGGATAAACAATAAACTGAAAATTTTCTTTTAGGAATAGGATAGAAAAAAGAGAAATTGAGTTCCAAATTCTCTATTTAGGTATAATATAACTATGATTACATTAGTATCCACTCATGTAATTAATATGATTGTGTTATTAAATGAATTAAAAATATTAGGGTTACCACTCATATTGAATCTATTGAAATAATATATCCTATAATCATTATTAGATATATATTTTCAATTCATAATTCATTATTAAATGAATTAATTTAAAAAAAATACACACTCTCCTTGGTGTGTTAACGGTGGTTAAACAATACATGTGTCATGAATCAACCTTGGATACCACTGAATAGGGTACCACAGATGGCCCAAGTAAAGGTCTAAAGGGTGTTCATAATCCCCATAGGTTTGAGACAAGATCACAGGTATTAATAAGAATGTGATGGGAACAATTTCACCCAATAAAATAGAAAAAATATTTAAATAAGAAGCAAAAGAACAATAATAAAAGGGAAAATAGACAATTAACTCTGATAAAAAAAATACCATGGTATAATTATTTAAAATTCAAGGATAACAGGTAATTAGCTATCGATAAGGAATTAAAATAAAAAATATCCACAAAAAATGAGGCTCTATTTTCAAGTATAGAAACACCACTTACACCTCTATCAAACCCAAACTAATAGATCCATGAATATTCACTATATCTAAGCGTCATACTAACTTTAAATATATAGGCATAAGCTAGACTCCCCAGTAGGTCACCACCCACTTTCCAAAAACATATCCATTAAAAGAAAATATATATCATTTTATTATGAAAATAAAAATACAAAATATCTTTTTTAAAGTTTTATCCTTTAAAAAAGTGTCAATAAATTTTCATGAAAACCCCCATTTTCACAAATATTAGATTCTTTATAAATGTACCAAAATTTAAATTCGTTTAAAAAAATCATTCATAAATTTTATTTAATGTGTTTTTAAGTAAAATTTTGAAAGAAATAAGATTATTATTTCAAAAACTATGAAATATACATACCTTGGAAATTATATCATCATCAAGGAATCATAAGTTCTTAAGGGAAATTATCTAGTACAATGAAACGCTATTCAAAAATAAAGTAAATTTTGTGCACTCGAAAACAACCACACTTAAATAATCCAACCCAAATATATTATTTTAACCTACCTATCCTAGTCAAGGGGAAACACCCTATAGGGTAACCTAATTCCACACCTAGGGACACAAGCCAGATCATAATTCATAAATATTGTGCATGTGTAACAATAATTTCCACTTATCCAAACATTTATTCCCAAGATATATAAATAAAATTGAGAATATCCAGTAATAAGCATAAAATATAATCATATCATAAAAACAATCATTTATCTCACTCACAACTCTGAACACCACATGGTAACATCACCTTTATCCAAGCTTATCAAATCAATTCGACGACCCCCAATAGTGATACATATTACAAAAATTCAAATAAATCGGAATATCTTATAAAGGTCCATATCCTATGGGTTTTAATTTCAAATAAAGCATTAAAATTTCCAACCAATACTTGGGATCATTATTTATGGATAAAAGAAACGATTATTCCTTTTTAAAACCAAACACATAATCTATACTTTGATTACTTCAATAAAAACAAGTTTTCAATTCATTTCTCAAGAAGGTCCAAACATACTCTCACTTTAGGAAAAAAAATCCATATCTTATCAACATCGTATGAAATTTAAAAGATGCAACCATAAAAGTTACAACTAGAAATTTCAATTTTGAAATTAATTCCTGAACATTTAAAATTTATTTAAATATTAATTCATTTAAAAAAAATCCTTATTTTCATTTTTAAAAAACTCAAGAAAAAAATAATCCTTTTATCTAGATACTCAGGTATAAGTGGAAACATTAAAGAGGAATTTTAAATTCATAAATAATTAACAAGAAATAAATTATTTAATCTTAAGTAGAGATGGATGGGAAGCCTACCAAAAATATCATCACTTTCAATGACCATGGAGATAATCTACCATGACACAACCCAAGTAGCCTTAAGAAACAAAAATGGATCCCAAAAACCATAAGAAATCTAAATCCCCAAATCAATAACATCCATAGATATCTGGCTCAGCAACCATGTCTCCAATAGTTTGGCAGGATAAAAGCACAAGAGAGTGTATAAGAGGATTTATTACCCTGAAGAACCCACCTAAAAATTTGATAAAACGTGAGGGGTCAACAATAGATGAAGAGATAAATAAAGGGAATGATTTTAGTACTAATATGTTTAAAATGATAGGGATATGGAAAACAAAAAAGTGTTAAACTCAATTAGGGTAAAATGAGTAAAAATCCATAATGAATACTAGGTCCACCACACTCACAACATGAATCACTATTCATAATGTAAATGGACTTATAAACCAAATAATCATGATGTAAAATTATACTTCATGGCTTGAATGGATTTTACCTAGAGACAGAAATAATTTGAGAAAGAGCTGACTAGATCCACACAAAAAGTGTTTCATGCCGTGAACTACTACAGTAAATAGTTTCCAGCACTACAACCTCACTCAGGACCTTCAAAACTCTAGAAAACTAAACCATAATAATTATCTAATGTAAAAACCCATAAATAAAAATAAATAAAAAGTAATGTGAGTTTGGGGTTTGATAATCATCCATACCATAGAAATTTACGTCCCTAGAAATTATCAGTGGAAATGGTTGATCAAGATAAGAAAAATACTTATATCTCGTTATGAGAAATCCAACCATGGTCACACCTCTGAAATGTAAATATAAATCCAAAACCCAGGTAACTCCATACACTCCACAAGAAGGAAAGTTACAAAGTGACTTCACTAACATGTTTTTATTAATGATCTAGATAAGAATTTCTTAATTTTTTAATCAATGATAAAAAATCATTGAAGGTTCGATTGAAGCTCAAAACACTACACCCAATAATCTTAGACATCACATAAGAATTAAAGACTCAGAGGAATCATCACTCTAGGAAAAATTACCGAGATAGATCCAGAAATAGAGATAAATAAAAAAGGAATTAAAAATTAATCAAATAGATTTATACCTCAATGAGAACTATATAGTCTATCCTTAGGTCAATTGAGGGTAACTTGGGACTATTCTTCTATAACACTGCATTCATTGAATCTAATAAAACATCATAGCATAACCAACAGTAGATCTCAATCACCCTAATACCTAACTAATATTTCCAATTTACAACTATTCAAAATCAATATCCAATCAAAAATACAACACTATATAAAATGAGAAACATACATAAATATTGATTCCTGTGCATTTCCAATATAACCATCACCCTAAAGAGGGCATCCAAATGAATATACATGAAAATGAATCACATACAAATCATCTATGGGTTTTCACCATCCCAATGAATCTCTTACATGAATCTCAAACTATAAAATAAAATCCCATATTGATTCACATCCAAAGATAAAATAAAATAATTCAACTTTATTATTGATAGAAACTAAAAGATTTTCTTGACTTAATCTTGTGAATACCCAAGGCTAATATATAATGATCGCAATGAAATAAAGAAGGATTATTTCAAAAATCAAGTCTCCACAAACCATAAGATTCATCAATATATGGTGAAACCAATTCAAACTCTATCACTCTTTCAATTGCTAATGTTCAGTTAAAACCCAAATAAATCCACCAGATCATGGGAGAGAAAGATTAGAGATTGAAAACGAGCTTATTAAAGCAAGAACATCCTTACTTTACTACTTAACAAGAAGGAATGTGCAAGGTCAATATAAATAAAATAATATTTAGGGTATACCATGATGTAATCAATGATCCCTAATAAATATAAATAGACAACCTTTAAATAAAAAAATCACTAATGGTGGTCTCCCCAACATATTAGAATATTTCTCAGTTTCAAATTCTTCCAACTCAACTCATCAGAAACCAAAAAAAATAAAAATAAAAGAAATATCACATGAAAATCCATATAAAACATATTATTATATCACCAAGACAGAGTATATAAATGATATTGGAAATTTCAAAAAATAATTTCTATAATTCAAAATAAACCAAAGAACAACTCATGGCATCATAAGACCAATAGGAGGAAATAAATTACGTTAAAATGAAACTCAAAAGGTCTTCTCAACAATATAAGGCTCAATAGGTTGAATCAAAGTATCTTTAAATGGGATATATATAGACCCACCATTCTTATGATAAAGTCCGTAGTAGAACCTTTGAATATGGCCCAAATGACTACAAGAAAAACCAATTATAAGAGTTTATTTATAAATAGGCTTAATATGTACCACCTTTTTAAACTGATAATAAGGAAATGAGAAGATATAACATATATTTTTAAAAATATTATTCATAATTTATGACTTGGAACACTTCTTTATTCCCTTATTTATGTATCCTCCACCATATCTATGAATAATATAAACCTATAACACATTTATTTTTCCTATAAAGAATACATAAACTTTAGTATCTTTCTTCACCACTACTCTATAGGGTTCAAGGTTGAGGAAAGACACCACCAGGGATATTTTTGGTCAAAGACCAACCTTGAAACACTAAGAAATTATAGAATCATCAAACTATATATCATAAAGGAATTTAACCAACTCAATAAAATTATACGCACACTTCAGCACTATTTTATCTCCTTATTAGAGGTGATAAAATTCCATATCATTATGTACCTTCATCACATTATAATATAATTAATGGATGAATTAAACCTTAAAACTGTCCCAAGACTGGTTTTCTATGGATTATTCTACAAAATGGACTTCCACCACTTCCAACCCAAACCCTCTAGTGTGAAATTTTTAAACTTCACCATAAGTGATTCATGAAGTTATGTTTGGATGGAAAAATCATCACCCCTTGGTATCCATACTACTACTTCTTGAGAATATTTTTACCATAAAAAATTAGGTGGATTCAAGTTTCATAACTCTTAAACACAATCCTCATACTATGGATAGAGAAGAAGAACTCAATGCTCTGAGACTGGTGCATATGAAATAATCATCCCAAGAAAATATTGATCAAACAAAGAGTTAATTAATATCTAATGGTGGTGTAATCTAAAACAAGAAATACAAATACATCAAAAAAAATTGTGTAACTCAAACCCCCTTAGATAAACATTAATTCGTAATTAATATAAAAGGATCATTTGAGTAAACCTCTAATCCAATAATTTATACATTCCTGTATAAACCAACGATTCCATTTCAAAATATATTCACCTATTTTACCCAATAGGGTTTTATCAAGACTCATCTCAAAAATAACATCCAATATATAAAAAACTATTTCGAAAAATTTACATCTTTTTAAAAAACTTTTTTAGCATCCAAATATCTTCAAATAATCCATTTTAAAACATTTAAAACTTAAACACTTTAAAATACCCCAATTAAAGTTTTTTAACATCACATGAAAACCCTGAAAATAACTAACACTATCCCTTCTCCCAAGGTATTAAAAAAGTCAAAAACCAATCAATATTTTGAATCCAGAATGTTTTAAAAACAATTCTAAAAGAAAACATTATTTTGAATATTAAACATTTTGAATGTATTTCCAAAATTATAAAATATTAACCTATTTTAAGAAAAAAATAATTTTTGAATATCAAAATTTTAAGTTCACATTTCAAACCTTATGTAACATAGACACTCATAAAACAAAAAAAAATCACCATAATTCAATATTAAATAAAATAAAAATAGCTCAGAATACTAAAATAAGGAAAATAAGTCCTTGATCATGGAAACTAAAGGCCATAAAAGGACTCATCGCACAGTTTTTCAGTCATTCACTAACTACATGATGTCTAGTGAAATTTAATTAGATAAAATCCTCTACATATGGTTTTTAAACCCATCTACAGGTTCCACATTCCCCTAAGATCCCATTATTCAGATTATAACTCATAAACCATAAAAAAATTAAGGAATAAAATCTTCAAACAACTTAGGGACAATCTCAATCATAAGACAGACACATCAAAAAAACCCTAAAAACATAGGTCTCATCATGAAAGGTGGTGATAAATCACATATTTTTTATCTACCTTCTGAGTTCGTAAAATCCAACATCTTGTTTTCCAAAATTTCCTAGGTAAAAATAAAAACCAACTTTGATAATAATGTTTCATGAACCAACATAGGAAACCCCTAAACTTGGAATCCACTCCAGCCAATGTCAATGTATGAATGGAATTCTCTATCCTAATAAGATTACTATAAGAGTATATGTATCAACATTATTATATTGGGAATGATTTCACCTAATAAAAGATAATAAATCAATAGATAAGACGTATAATAAAAATAATAAAAGGGGAAATAGACTTAGAACTTTGATATAAAAAAATAAACCAATATATTACTCGGTCCAAAAATATAACTTTGGTGGATTATGCACTGAAATCATGAAAATAAAATAAAATAAAGCTACCAAAAATCAGTAACCATGTGCATGTGTCAAAACACAACTTACACCTCCATTAAAATTGAACTAAGAGATCCATGAATATAATATATATTTAAGTGGCCTTCTGACCTTTAATATGTAAACATCAGCTAAACATCAAAGTATGGTACCACCTACTAACCCAAAACATGACATTTAAAATAAAATCATTAACATGGTTGTTTGAAAATAAGAACACAAAATAGGTTTTTTAGGTTTTCTCTTTTAAAACAAGTGTCAAATGTTTTATCTTGAAAACACCCCATTCTCAAAAAATATGGTATTCTTTCTAAATAAATTGCAATTTACATTACATCAAAAAAATCATTCATAAATTTTAGTTAAGTCAATGTTAAGGAAAATATTGAAAGAAAGCATAACATTTTTTCACAAACTGGAAAATATTTTTACCTTGGAAAATATGTCATAATCATGGAATCATAGGTTATTAAGTTTAATTATCTATTATATAGATAATATGATAATCAATGAAGTAAATTTTCTGTTTTAGAAAAAAAAACTACACTCTAATTGACCATCCAAAACACTCTATCTTATCATACTTTTATTAACTCACATGAAATATCCAATAAGTCGACTAATTCCCCTTATAATGCCACTAGATAGAGTATAATTCATAAATAGTGTACATTTGTACCTAAATCTAAAACCTAGTAAACTATGTATTTCCCTGACATGTAAATTGAGGTGATCATTTCATGTAATAATTATTCCATATATACATATCATAAAAATAATCATTATCTTATACAAAACTTTGAACACCCACATAAGAAAACCCCCTTTATCTAAGATAAATAAATCAATTAAACACCCCCTAATATTGATACTTATTACAAGAATTAAAAACATCCCTAATTTCTATCACATAAAAATGGGTATATCCTCTGATTTTTTAGTGCCAATAAACTAATAAAAGTGTAAAAATGGCCTTGGGAACATTATTTAAGGATAATAAAAATGAACATAAATTTGTAAAACCAAAAACATAATCCATCAATTGATTACATCAATAAATACAATTCTTCAAATCATTTCTCAAGAAGGTAAAAACACACCTGAGCTTTAGAAAATAGAACTTTTCCCTCATTTTTGAGAACAAAATCATATGAAATTTAAAGATATAACCAAAAAATTGAAAAATGGGATTTTCAAATTCCAAAATAAGACTTGATCCTTTAAAATAGACTTAGTGGTAAATTTACATGGAACACTCCCGTTTTATCATTTCTTTAACTCTAGAAAATAGTAATCCTTTGATATATCTACCTAAATATAAATGTTACCATTAAAGATACTATTGAAATCCGTAATAAAAGGGAAATAAATAATAAATTTAATCTTAAAGAGAGATGAATGGGTTACATACCCCAAATCTTGTCCCTTTCAATGACCACATAGGTAATCCAATATGATAGAGGTCAATCATCTTTATAGAATCAAGAGGGATCCAAATAAACCATAATTCATTAAAATCCCCCTATAAAGAAAATTCCTAGATCTAAGATTCTGCCACCATGGATTCTAGGTTTAAGGAGGATAAAATCACAAGATATAAGGAATGATTAGATCTTACCTTGAATAACCAACCTCCATACAAGAAGAAACACAAAGGATCCACCATGTAGGAAGAGAGAAACCAATGATGATTTTCTAGAATTTATAGGTATCACCTGAGAAGGATAAGGAACCCGAAATATGGTTAAACATGAGTAGGGGTAAAGGATTAAAATCCATCAATTAAAATTTAGTCAACTGGATTCAGGGTGTGAACCACTATTCCTGGAATGAATGGAATTTCACCCCAAATAATCATATAGTGAAATTATTTATCCTAGTATGAATATATTATACCTTGAAAAAAAGGCTTTGATATGGGACTATCTAGATGTATGTAATAATAGTCCATGGTGTGATGCCATCTTTTATGGTGTGAACTATTACAATTTGATGTTTCTAATACTACACTATCTCCCTAAAATTTCTAAACTCCCAGAAACTAAACAATAATAACATAACATATTAAAATACAAAAAATAAATAGAAATTAAACTAAAACTGGGATTAGGATATGAAAATATGGGAGGCTTAATGTTTTATGATATAATTATAGTATAGAAAAAGTTAAAGTTTCATATAAATAAAGAAGAAAATTTCTGGTTACGAACAATCTATGCCTACTTCTTTGAAACTGAAATTGGGTATAACAAAGGATGGAAAATTATTCTATTTCAAAAATATAGAACACTAGAGACAAAATTACTTAGAATACCTAAAGGGTTTTAAAAAACACCATAGATAATACCTGTTAGAAATTAATTTTTTGGAAATAAATTCTTCTATTTTAATGGGTATATGATACCAATAATATGTTATAAAATTGTTTTGAGTATGTAAGAAGATTCAAAATTAAGGGTTGGGGGAGGGAGTTGGGAGTAGATGTTTAAGGAGAATGGAATTGTTACTACTTTATAGAAAGAGGAATTGATTCATTTTATTGGATGATTTTTTAAAAGGAATTTTAATTTTTGAATTAATTCTCTATTATATTAAAATAAGAGTTAATTTGATGTTGTAACATAGGTTATAATAAGATAAAGTTTAGATAGAAAAAAAATATTCATTTTTATCTAGTATGTAACATATTGTGTGAAGTTATAAGAATAAAATGATAAAAGTATTAATTTTTTAAAAAAATGAAGTGATAATCCTTATAAAAGTAATGAAATATAATAATTATTTATATTTTAATCTTTAATTAGGTTATTTATCTATGTAAAAATTATACATGATGTAAGAAATTCATTTGAGAAATGATTTTTGGCTTTTTTTGTTATCCTATTAATTAAATAATATGAGATATGACTATTAGTATATAAAATTTTTTCCCCTATAAATAATAAATTTAGAGAGATATGTCTTTAAGAGTTTAATATGAGTTAATTTGGTTCTTAAAGAAGTTAAATATTTAAACAAATAAATTAAATTTAACATAAATGTTTATTTTTGAGATACTAGTTTAATCCAAGTGAAAGTCACTAAGAAATTATTATAAGTACTTGAATAATAATTTAAAATATGATTGGTAAAATAAATATCTCAATATAAAGAGTCAAGTAATTTAAATATTAACAATGATCTCAACGAAATTTTGCCTTCTTAGAAGGATTTATAAATGTTATCCATGTTTGAAAACAAAATTTAAATACATCACAATAATCGGTATTATGAAGTAAATTTTTTTAGATATAAATATCAAATATTAAACTTAAGGATTGTGAATCCTAATATAACCATTATCAAAATAATTGTTCTTTAAAGATGAAATATTAATAAAGTAGTTGCATGGGAGGATTATATTATCAAATGTATATACGATAATCTTGGAATTGTCATAAAGAGATGTAAAATGTTTTAAAAAACCAATAAAAGAAAAAAAACATTAGGTCATTATAGTCTCTATATGTTTGGATTTAATGGGAATGACTATTATATATATGCTTTTATTGGTATTTACTAAAATGTGTTTTAAGTTTATATAAACATATCATATTATACAAAGGAATTGATACTTTATCATTCATTCATGTGTGTTTTATATATCTTGAGATTTGAATGGCAATAAACCCCTTAGAGATAAATCATTAAGCTTTCACTGATCGATGATCATCATGTAAATAGATGAATTATGATGAAATTTTAAGATCAACGTTAATAGAGGATCATATAGAGACACAATGTTGACTCATAACACATAAAATTTATTTTTCATTATAGACTGGCCCACTAGGTATACCACATAGAATTTCATAAAGGATTTCATCAGTATACTAGGGGTGAATGCTTCATATTGATCCTTGGTACATGATGTTAACAATCAACCTCGCATAGTAACATCAATACATTGATACATTTCTTATATTTTATTTGAGGATTATCTAGTAAGGGGGTGTCTTGGTATATTGTTGATCATGTAGTCAGTTTTCCTGAACCCAAATGGTATTATACTCTTATATGATGGGCATGGAATCAGGACCTTGAATGAGAAATACTTAAAACTTCTATGGGAATACCTTGTTTAAAGACATGTAATATTCTCAACTATTTAAATGAATTATATTGGATATATTCATTAAAATAAATTATATGTGTTTTATTCTTCATTCTTGATTTGTATGTTATAAAATAATTGAGAATGTATGAGTTTACCTATGCAAGATTGACATGTTATATTTTTTATGGTTTACTTTATGTCTTAGAAAAAGGAATTGTATAATTATACCTAATTTTTTATAGTGGAAATTTTTATAGAGAAACATGTGTTGGATAGATATCACTCTAGATGCTAATATAGTATAGTATAATTGGATTTTTTCTAGATAACACTATTTTTTTATGGTTATGAATTGGAAATTCATAATCCTTATAAATTTTGTAACATAAAAAAAATATTATAAAAAATAATTGAAAGAGGTTTGTTTTAGTGAAAATTGTATGTATAAAACTAAGAAATTCATTTGATAGATAATAAGAAAGTTTTTTTTGGAAAATATCAAAAAGTTTTTTTTGGTATCATTTATCAATTTGATATATATGATGTGAGAAAAGGTGAAATTTTTAAAAAATTAATGAGGCTTTAGTGAGGTGTGAAATGGAAAGAGATATTTTCACTTAATCCTCTATCACTAGAAGAAAAGTTAACATATCGCTTGTTTTTTAGGCTATAATATGGGATATAACATTATTATTTTTGTGGGGATTGTTAAATTCATATTAATTTCCATGAGATGTGTGTGATGTATGAAATTTATTACTCTTTTCTTAATTATCATTCTTAAAGTCTTTCAAGTTTTCTATTTTTATCATTTGATGATATTTTTTAAATCACAATAAATACTTAATATATTAAACATTTATTCTTGGTTATTGAGTAAATATTATCTATATAAAAAAATAACATTTTGTTTAGGAGGAGAATTTGATGATTGACATGTAGTCTTTATTCAAGTACCATCCTTAACTATCTATATAAAGGTTTCTAAACTGATGGTATTTATAAATGATTGATATATAATTTTTATTTGATCCAGTAGAATATTTTTCTATTACATTCTTTCATTTTTTTAAATATTAACTATTTTACTATGGGAATAAAATAATTCTTACCAATATATTCTATTGATTGACACTTCTAGTAGATACCTATAAAGGAAAGAGTTTTTTTGTTGTTTCATATTTTTTTATCAAATTCGTTGTTGATGAAGGTTCAATAAATAAGGGGGAAGGATATTTATCTTGTTTATATATTTATTCTAAACTATACCTAGAAGATCTTGTGGAATAGTTTTGTATTTATTTTTTTTAATTTCCCATGATTTTAAAATAATATTATGTTTTATGGTGTACCAGACATGAAACACTGAGTTTAAATAAACCATGAAATATTATATGACCATTATAACCAAACTGTTAAATTGGAGAGTATGAATAGGATTAAAAAAATAATTAAATATAGATAATTCTAACTCAATAAAAATTTATTGATCAATTCATAAGAAATAATCACTCAATTTTTTGTAAATTCATTAAATGCTTAAAAATTACTTTTACTTCAAAATTGATTTTTGTTATTTTGTGAGAAAATATTATAATTAATTTATACCACTTTTAGAAATCATATTTTCTAAAAAGGACAAAAAAATTTAAATAATAATATCAAAATTAAACTGAGGGGAAATTTTGGGTTTTTTCTAAAAGGATTGATTTTCTAGTTAATAGTGAAACTTACCATATTTGGAAAAAACTGCCATTTCATTTTATTAAAATTAATTAATATAATTTTAATTTTATCATAAATTAGAAAAAATATTAATTTAATGATAAATAATATAATTAATTACTTAGTAATAATAATTATACCTGATTTCGGTATATGTTCATTTTTTGTCTTAAAAGCATATTTTTCTAAAAAATAATTTTCATTGGGTTTTACATTTTTATTTAAATTTAGTTTATTTAAATTCATGATACTTAATTTTGAAAAACGGATTAAATATTTTTAATCGAGAGGTAAATCATTTTTAAAAAGTTTCTTATTATTTTTTTCATTATGAATAGTAATTTTGGTAAATATTTATCACCATGATAAGGGTAAATTAGATAATTAAGGTTAAAAATAATATGATAAGGACTCCAAATAACTCTAACACTTTAATTTAATCTATTGGATGATTATTTTTTCACCATCCTCATCCAAGATTCTATGTGTTTTCAATTTTGTGTTATTTTTCATTGAAAATGACTTATATATTAATTTAAGTAAAGAAAAATTCAAAATACTACTCTCTTGAATTTATATATATCTTTTACGTTCACATGAGGATAAAAAAAATTAATGAATATTAAATTTTAACATTAATAAAATGAAATTTCTTTTATGGTGGTAATTAATTTATAATCTTTATTAATTATATAATTTTCTTAAATACTTGTACAATGATGACACAGGGCTTCTGAAAGTAGTTGAAAATTATATTAAATTATCTTAAAAGCATAAAAAGTATTATTTCTTGGATGAATTGTGATTTAAAATTAATTTTATGGTTAGTAATAATTTATAATTATTTTTTGAATACTTTATATTTCTATTAAATACCTTTATTATTGTTTTAAAATTCAAAATATGTGAATAGTTCTTTAAATGACATTAATGATATTTTATAAAAAAAATTATTAAATGATTTAAAATTCATAAAACTTATCTCTTTTGTTTATTGAATGGGATTTGGTTTAAAATATTAACCTTGGTCTCCTTATGGGTTACATTTCCTTTTATAGTAACTTTCTCAACTACTATATTGTAAAATATTTTTATATCGTGGTAATCATTAAAAGGGCTTACAGTGGGTTAAAACACAAAAATAAGGGTGACAAATAAACTAAAATTTTCCAGATTTTATTAGATAAGTACATTAAGACATATAATCTTATTTTATTATAATAATATAAATTTTTAGAAACTTTACATGAAAATTAATTTATATTAATTTAATACTTTAATTAATTCAAAGAGTGCCCCTCCCCTCACTTAGAAAAGTACACCGCCTCTTTTTTTATTCATCACAACTTTTGAGCACTCTAATTTAGAAAAGACCTACCCAAATACCTTAACAAAATTCATCCCAATTTTATAAAGGTATTATTTTGTCCTAATATCAACCATATAGGGAATGAGGTATAAAGAAAAGGAGGTTTTCTGAAGAAGACGTGTAGCTTTAAACGAAATGTTTTAGTTTTATTTTTTATTCTACCACATTTAAAAATATTTTAACCATTTTTATATAATTAAATTTTTATATAACATGTTTTTATATTTTATTATTTCAATTCGTTAACCATAATACATTTCTATCTTCTATAAAAAGGGAAATGAAACCATCATTCATGTGTATGGTGGACCACAACCTCATGAACTGATGTAATTAATTTTCCACCACCACCTCCCACAGGTATATATAATAATAGAATTAATATATACATATATATAATATTAATGAAGTTATAAAAATTCTAGTAATAAAATATATCATCTTATTTTTTTCCTTTATATCTATAGAAAAATGATAATGTTGTTCAGATGAACGTTTGGATTACCACCTCAAAGAAGTGATGTGATTCGCTTCTCCTATATGCCTTTCATATATGGTAATAATTTTTTTTAATATAAAGAAATAATTATTATTTCATGATTATTATTCTAGATATTATGGATAAATTAACTCACTAACCATAGTTAGCCTACCAAATTTATTTTGGACATATGTGTTGAATATCATCAAAACATCCGACGTGAATTAAAAAGATTAAGTAATTGAATATAACTTGGAAATAAATAAAATAAAACGAATAATATACTTGAAAAATTTTCTCAAGAAATTAAATATTTAATATTATTATATTATTCATGAATATAATGAATTTACATGATGAGTCTGACTCGAGATAAGGGACACTTTAACTTAAAACCTCATTTTAATGTTTTAAAGATTAATTTTCTAAATCTTTTTCATCCATGTTCATATTATTAAAATTGTTTTATATATATATTTATATAAACTTAAATGAATTATAAAGAAAATTTTATATCATTTTTTAATATCTTACAAATATTTTAGAAATTATTTTTTTACATATTTTATACGGAATGTTTTGAATTTTTTTACAAAAGGAAAAAATGGATGTTTTATTTTAACACAGATGGCATCAAAATATTTTCTGGCCTCTACAACTATTATTTTATTTTTTTATTCCTTCATAATTTTCCTTGATTTCTTAATATAAAACCCCTTATTCCCTTTGTTCTTGTTATTTTATTTTTGAAAATGGGTTTTTAAAATGAGAAAGAATTTTAATATTTGGAAGTGTTTTTAATTTGTGTTCAAAAGAGTTTTTATGGGTTTTATAATGAAAAGGTGTAAGAATAAAATATTTTATTCATGATATGAAATTTGATCATTATAAATGATGATACCAAATATATAAAAAACATATATAAACTGGTGAACCTGATACGTCTTATATAAATGGATGATCTGAAAACATCTTATATGACGAGTGAGACTGATATAGCTCTCCAATGAATATGATAATGTAAATTTTATTTAAAGGAAAGGAGGGAGTTGACCATGGTAGTCCCTCGAATGTATTTATCTATTCTCTAGTTATTTATGGCATGTGTGAACATATGTTACAAATATGATGCTCTAACTTTCCTAAAAGTGTTTCTATTATCTTGTTTTTGTTTTTAATTGTTATAATTGAGAAAAATATATTTTTTATATTTGGATATGATTTATTTTATAGGAAAAAATTTATGGTTTTTCATGTTTTAAATTGGTCTAATAGATTTCTTACTTTTAGGTCCCTTACTGAGTTGTTTTTCTCATTATACATTTTCAAATGATTTTTCATGTGGATTAAGAATGAGTATGAAATTAAATAAATTCATAGTTATAGATATGAAAGAAGGCCTAAATGAAGTAAGGATTTATTTATGGAGAAAATATTTTGTGGTAAAATGGATATTATGTGTATGTTTCCACTTTTAGAGATTTTTTCCTAATTCTCTAAAACTCTAAACGTAAAAGATCATTGGGTATATATGTGATCCAATATTTCAATTTGATATTATACATTTTGGATGTCTATATTGGGTCTCGTTTATCGGTATCAAAGCTATAAATGTAAATGTTGCATTTTTAGCATTAGATCTGGGGGTGTGGGCTTGGGGTTGATGTACTCACTAATAGATGATTGTATAAATTACTTTGTAGATTAAGATTTTATTATATAAAGTTAACCTAAGATATATCGATACCATCATGGGTTTATAAGTTTAAGTTTGATCATATTTTCAAAGAAAAAGACACCTCATTTGAGGTTTTAGGTGATGAGAGTTTAACTTGATTAAGAGTATTTTTGGAGGAAATTATGGTAATATAACACATAGGTTTAGTTTTTGTTTTATTGAAAAGTTTATTTAATGAATAAATATTTAATATTATATAGAAATAATTTTAGATTTCTTGATAACCATTATGGTTAAGATGATCTTTAATATTGATGTAATTATGGTTAATTTGGGTAAATATTTTATTATAGGTTGGGAATTTATTATTTATCATATAGATAACCATGGGATTGGAAAGTGATTTAATGAATATGTTATTTTTAAAGAATTTTTCTATTTTTGGAACATATATTATTAAGGAAAGTAAAGGTAATTTTGTATAAGATGGGATATTTGTTTTAGTAACAAATGTTGGATTATTTTTTAGAAGTATATATGATTTTATTTTATCTTTATGGTGATTCAAGGTATTTGTGGAAAAAATTCATATTTTAGAGATTATGTAATTAGGAAGTATTCATTTTTGGGTATATGACTTTATGAGTACCCAACATTGTTTAGATATAAATGTTAAATTTATCATAGAAGAATATAAGATCAAATAATTCTAATTTTTGGGTGTTGAACTTAGTCAAGAATATTTTGAATATTTTCAAGTATAGTAATTTATTTAATGATTTAGGTTAGACAATTGTTGTAATTATAGAGTCTTTTTGAATTAATATTTAATTACATCATATGATGTTTTTTTCATATTTTATATTATCTTATCATGTTCTATAAAATTTGGTTTTGGTTAATGTTTAAGGATAGGAGGAATAACCTTTTCTCCTTTTATGGATATTTTAATCCATTTAAAGTTGATTTTAGTGATCCATGCATAAAAAAATTAATCTTGACTAATCATTTCTTAGAGTAAAAGATGAGATAAAGGTGGAATATTTTTAAAACACACAACCAAATGATAAAATTGAATTTATGTATTTGAATAAAATAAAGTAAGTATATTTCCTTAGGCTATTATTCAAAATGGTAAAGGAATTACTAAACTCTAGAAAAATGATATTGAAAAAAATATATCTTATTATCATCATTTTTATGAATCGATGGTCTATTTCAAACCTTATTGATTTATGGTTTTTTGGTCATTGAATTTATCATGATTATTAAATTTCATATAATTAATGTTAATTGTCACTACCCATCATTATTTGGACATTAATTTTTCTATTCGTGTCTATTTTTTTCACTCCTCTCTAATGTTCTCCACTTTGGAAACCTAATTATGTGTTATTCCAGATGATGTTCTTATGTTTATTTCCCTCTTTCTAAGAGAATGTTTTATAAAAAAAAATTTTGTGGATATTCCACAAAGGTATTTTAAAATATAAAACTTTTGATTATCAATCATGATTTAAAATTTTGAGTAAATATTTTATTAGATGGGGTAGAATTTACTATCCTAGAATTTTAAAATAAGATTTTTTTATACTATACGAGACACGCAACACAGAGCTTAAACAAACCACGAAATGTTATATGACCATTATAACATTGCCTATAAATTGGTGGGTATAAATAGGATTAAATTAATTATATATATATATATATATTTCATACTCAATAATTTTTTTCTGATTATCTCTTAGGAAATAAACACTGATTTTTTAGTGAATTCATTTAATGCTTCAAAAATACATTTTATTCAAAAATTATTTTAATTTTTTTTTTGAGAAAATATTATGATTAGTTACTTCCACTTTTATTGATTTTATTTCATAAAAGTATATTTTTTTAAATAATAATATTAAATCTATCTTAGAGTGAATTTTTTTAATTTTTCTGAAAAGATTTTTTTCAATGAATACTTAAATATATCGATTTTTGTAAAACTGTCATTTCATTTCAGTTTACTACTATGAATTTAATTTTATATTAAATTAAATTAAGTATTATTTAATTATAAATAATCTATTTAATTAAATAGGATTCATCATTATGCCTAATTTTTCTACAAGTTCATTATTGGGTTTAAAACACATTTTTCTAAAAATTGTTTT
This sequence comes from Viscum album, assembly GCA_963277665.1. Classification (NCBI taxonomy): domain Eukaryota; kingdom Viridiplantae; phylum Streptophyta; class Magnoliopsida; order Santalales; family Viscaceae; genus Viscum; species Viscum album. The sequence goes on along the minus strand of OY728142.1, from coordinate 643,504,588 downwards.
TTGTTTCGTTTTGTATTTTTATATTAAATTATTTTTTGAAACATATATAAATTAAAAATTAAAAAATTAATTCCATATTTTAGATCTTGGTGGTCTAAATTGGGTAAATATTTCTCTTTTATTATTTTCATTGTGAATAGAAACCCTGATAATTATTTATCACCACGATGAGGGTACATTGGATAATTAAGGTTAAAAATAATATAATAAGGAATAAAAAATACTATAAAAGTGTCTTTTATTATATTTAATAAGTAGGGATCGATCATACTCATCCAATATTATAATTTATGAAAAACAAATAAAATTTTCTTTTAAAATGACTTATATATTAATTTAAGTAAATAAAAATACAAAATGTCACTCTCTTGTATCTAAATTACTCTTATATGTCCACATAGAGATAAAAGTAATTTTTGAATGAATATTAATGGTGATTTTATACAAAAGTACATTATTTTACTAATCTTAATTTATAGATAATTTTTAGTGATTTTCTAATTTTTTTAAATGATTATACATCACCAGCACAGTGTTTGTGAAACTAGTAAAAAATTAAATTAAATGATATTAAAAACATCAAAAGTTATATTTTCTAGATTAATTATAGTTTTATAATAATTTTATGGTTAATAATAATGTATAATTAATATTTAAAGATTTTATTTTCGAATTAAATACATATATTGATGTTTTTAAATTCAAAATATGAGAGTAGATATTAAAATGAAATTATTTTTATTTTATAATAATCAATATTTTATTAAATGATTTAAATTCCTAGAAATCATATATTCATACAAGTGAAGGTTATATGTTTAAAAATATCTTACTTTTTTCATTTATGTTTCAATTTTCCTTTTATATTTAATTTATTGACTCTTATAGTGTAAGAAACATTTATATCGTGGAAATCATCAAAAGGGTTAACATATGGTTAAAATGAAGAGATAGTAGTGTTAACAACCACTAAAATTGTAAAAAATTTATTATAACTTTATATTCAAATAATATTAATTTTTATCCTTTTTAACCAGACAATTTATTTATATTAATTTAATACTTTAAGTAATTTGAAGAGTGCACATCCCCTCACTTATAAAAGGAATCCTCCTCTCCTCTCTTACTAACACCTTTGGAGAACTATAGTTCATTAAATACCTTCAAAAATCCCTTAATAAAATACATAACCACATTCTGTAGGGATTATTTTGGACATAATACCAACCTTATAAGTCTTAAAGTGTAAAGTAAAGGATATTTTTCAAAAAAATAGATACAGCTTTTAATCGAATGTTTTAGTTTTATTTCTTATTATACCTCACAAGAAACTCTTCTAACCAGTGTGATATAATAAAAAAATATAACCCATTTAATGATATTTTATTATTTTAAATTATTAACCTTAATAAATCTTATTATTCTATCAAATGGGACATTAAACCATCATTCATGTCTACGTCGGACTACCGCCTGGTGAACTAGAGTGATTCTCTTTCCATCACCACCACTCTTAAATGTTTATAATAATTTTTTTAATTTTTTTTTCTGATATAAATAAAATTATTATAATTATTTATATAAAATAAATAATCTAACTTATTACCTTTCCATCTATTGGAAAATGATAACATCATTCGTGTGTATCTGTGGTTTACCAACTCCATGAAGTGATGTGATGCATTTATCCTTAATTCCATTCATAGATGGTTATAAAATTGTTTTTATTGTATTAAAATTATTATTATATCATAATAATTTTTCTAGATATGATTTAACAATTACCACTTTGACTATAGTCATCCAAGAAAAGTCAATTTGGCCATATAAGCCGAATATTTTCCAAACATCCAACATAAACTTAAATGATTAATAATTGAATATAACATAGTAATATATAAATTAAAAGAAATATTAAACATGAAAGAGTTGCTTAAGAAATTAAATAATTAATATAATATTATTATTTAGGAATATAACAGAACATATGTGGAAATTCGAACTCAAGGTTAGAAGTACTATAACTAAAAACCTCATTTTAAATGTTTTAAGATTTTATTTTCTAAATATTTTTTTACATTTAAATATTCTTAAAATTATTTTATAGAAGAATTTATATGTCTATTAATGAATTATAAAGTAAATTTTATGCATCTTTTAAATTTATTATAATTTTTTACAAAATCAATGATTTTACATTTTTTATGGAATGTTTTGAATTTCATTACAAAAAAAATGAATGCTCTATTTTCACGTATAAGTAATCATTGGATTTTTCTTCCATCTAAACTATTATTTGATGTTTTACTTCATTAATAATCTTCCATTTTTTCTTCAAACAAAAAATTGTCTTCCCTTTGTTCTCATTTTTTTATTTTATTTTTAAAAGGAAAGGGCACTTCAATATCTGATGGTCTTTTTCATATAGGTCAAAAGGAGGTTTTTTAATTTTTTTAATAATGAAAAGATGAAATAATAAAATGTATTATTAATTATATGGTACTTGGTAATTATATATGATTATGGGCAAGACTGACATAGCTTATATTAATGGGTGATCCTGATATAGTTTATATGAACAGGTGAGCCTGATACAACATATATAGTGGATGAGATCGGTATAGCTCTCCAATGAATTAGGTAATGGTCATCATCTTCAAAGTAAATATGGAGGGATTTAACCACGGTGGTATCTTCTATGGATTTATCTAGTCTTTAAATATTTCTAACAAGAGTGAGTACAAGTTATGAATATGATGCTCTAAATTTCCTAAAAGGGTTTTTATTCTCTTCTTGTGGTTTTCAAGTATTTTATTTGAGTAAAACATGTTTTTTCCAAGTGGATATGATTTATTTTAAAAAATAACTCAATAACATGGAAAAGGGAAAAAAGTATCGGTTTTTATGTTTTTATTATACTAACAGATTTCTTACTTTTATGTCCCCTATTGTGAATTTTTTTTCATATCTAAAATTTTCAAATGATTTTTCCCTGGGAATGAGGATTATTATAAAGGTTTATAAATTCAGAGTTATAGATATTGAAGTTATATTGAACAATAGAAACATGTATTTATAAATAACTTATTTTGTAGGGGAAATGGATACTATGTGGAAGTTCCCACTTTGAAAGAGTTTTTCCTATTTATTTAAAGCTATTATCATAATAGTTACTTCGGTATGTAAGTGATAAAATGTTTATTTTGATTTTACATGTTTTTTATGGATAAAATTGGGCCATTATTATAGGAATCTAATCTAAAAATGTAAATATTTTTTTATCACTGGATCTTGGAGTGAGGGTTCAGGGATTTTATGTTTTCCCACTATAGTTTAGGCATGAATATATCCTAAAAACCATTCATTTAACTGAAATTATTTAGGAAAGGATAGTAATAAATATTCATCAAACTATTGTATTATCTATATAGGGTATATATTCTTAATAGTATATTTTTAGTGGGTATATGAGATTTTGTATCTCATTTTGACACATTAAATTTATTAGACTATTAATTTTATAAATTATGAAAATTAATGATCTTTTGGACTTCCACTTCAATTGTATTTTTTAAAGATCACACTTTATTAAAAATTTCATTTTCTAAGACATTAATTTGGAGGTTGATTTATTTTCGACATTTAATATAGGAACTATATTTTCATAAAAATAAAAATCAATAAATATTTCTATTAAAATATATCATTCCATTGCTTTATGATTTTTTATAATAAAGTAAGATTCAAACAAAAAACAATTCTCCAACCTTATTTTGGGTTCCATTTTTTCATTATGGGGGTGTTATTAGTATATATACAACACAATTAAAGGTTATTAAATTTTAAATATTTTTTTATGACCATAATATAATTAAAAATGAGAATATTCATAATGAATTGACATCATTATTTGAACCAATGATATTTAATTCCAAATTACATCTATCTGTTTCAAAATGATCATTGTGTTTTCATGGGAATTAGTCTAACAAAAAGATTTAAACACTTTAAAAATGATTTGGTTCAGATATTTTAAACGTGATAATGAGTAACGAGATACTAAAAACTTATTCTGAATTACAAAAAAATATTAAAATCAGATAATTAATATTCACCAACATATCAACTAGAATATAAATAATTGTGAAATATGATAATTGAGCCCTTAATCTAATTATTTGTCCAATAAATCTTAAAAATCTATGTTATATATTTGTAATAAGAAAAATAAGACCACGAAATATATACATTAGTCAAAACCATATAATAATATAATGGTTTATGTGGTGGATTATTTAGACCACATATATCACTATGAATTCTTTCTAAGGACATTAGGGACTCATTCTCAATATTCAATGGTGATGGTGATATTTAATTTTTCTTCAGAAAAAATAGTCTATAAAGAATTAATTATATGTAATAACCTCCATATAAAATAATATATATTCATGAATACATTTAATAATATTTATAATCATAGTTAATTCTATAATACTTGAATTATTATGTTACATAATGAATGTTTTGATGATGGAAAACTTTTGGTTTAGCATGTTTTATTTTATTTCACTATATTTATACCGTGAAAACTAGGAGGAAACATTAAAATGTTCTTTCAAATAATTTTCTATTTTTCTGTTAATGTTTCTTATTTAAAGGAACTAAATACCGTCTTCATTAATTATAAAAATAAGATAGTCATTTTGATTTATATCATTGAAGCTAAGTGGATATTTATGAGGCTTAAAAGAAAATTTATCATTATCTGTTAAAAACATATACTACTAAGTAGGAATATATTTGATCTTTCGGTGACTTCAATTAATTTCCCAATAGAAGTTAAGGTATTTACATGAGAACATCTCATTTTATGGTTAATAAAATATTTCTCATGTTTAATTATCTTATGTATCATGGAAAGATCAAAAAACATCAATGTGAGAATTAATTCCAATAGAGAGATTCATAATATCTATTATTAATAAAATAAAATTATATATATATATAAGAAGTGTGATAAAGAATAAAATGAAATGAAAAAATGAAAAAATTATGAAAAACACTACAGAATCATAGAACATGTCCTTTATGATTGTTTACATATCATCAAAGTTCTTAATACCTTTAAGATTTACAAAGAAATATGAGATTCCAAAATTTATTATATTATTATCATATTTCGTGGTAGTATCAAAAAAATTTTCTTTATTACTTTTCTCCTTATCTTTAATTGATTACTGATAAAAATAATCGAATTATTTGGTCATATGATAGGTATACGACCAAAAAAATTCATAATCCACCAAAAAATCATTTTAAAGATGATTTTACTTTTTTCATATGTGGTTTTTCATTATTTAACCACTTATAGTGGTTCTCTTTCATCTCTTCATTCAATGTATAACCACTACAAATATAATATTTGTCTTAACCGTGAACAATTTGATTATACCATGACCATAATTATAAACAGTAAAATTCAATTTAGTAAATGGAGTTATATAATGACCCACATCTAAACCATATAATATTATAAAATTTTTAACATATATATACATAAACACACACAAAAATATGTAGTTTATGTGTATTTTAGAGATTAACTATGTAATAAAATATCTTAAAAATAAATGGAATTATCTTTTATTTCCATCTTCATAATATAATATTAGATCACATCATAATTTTATTATGGTATGGTACATACTGGATACATACATAAAAGAAAAATGTGAGACAAAAAAACCAACATGGTGATAATAAACATGGGTATTAGATATAAGTTCCAATAAGAAAAAAAATAGGATCATAAGAGGAGAGGATCATTGTAACGACCTGACTCTTTATCAAAGGTATGGATCATTAGTTTTTCTCTAAAATATTTCCTTAAATCTTTTTTAATGTGTGTAACATTCTAAGGAAGGTCTGGGGAGTGTCTGGGGTTTGTTTGGAGCCCGGGAGTTTGAGAAATGGACTTGTAGACAGTGGTGCATGGCCTGAACACGGTCTGCGCACGGTTTGGGATAAACTGTGCGGCTGCAGATAGGGGCACCTGCAGGGGCACACGACCATGCAGGCCAGACCGCACGGCCATGTAGTTTTTTTCTGGGAGGTAGTGAGGTGTACACGATTTGTGCAAGGTTTGGGTAAAACATGTGCCTAAACTGTGCGACCCTGTTCTGGGGAGGAATTACCATTTTTCCCGTAATTATATTTAAGCGTAAATCCCTTTTCTTTCTTCCTCCAGTGGACAGAACCAAAAGGAGAAGCCTCCTTTGAATCCCAAACCCCTCTCTCACTCTTCTCAGGGTGGATTCTCCGTCTGACATCTGATTCTTGATCTGTCGAAGTCATTGGATCACCCTCGGTAAGGCTTACCTCACGCACCCTTATTTCCTCGGTGAATCTTGGTATCTGTTTTGTTATTTTACCACAGGCTCATAATCCATATTTTCAGGGCATTGGACTGGAACTCAAATCTCTTCCAACCAAATATGAATCTGAGGTCGATATCAAGAGAGCCTACGCCTACGGCTCTAAGGTAGGTGTTCACGTGGTTTCAATTTTGGGTTTTCACATTTTTGAGTTATTATCATCGTGTCGTGGTTTGTCTTTCACCAAACCCCATATTTATAATGACTACATCATATCTAAATGACCCATGTGGTGTGAGATTGATGAATATAACCTGGATATAGTGTTTAGATAAGGTATGGACTGGGTATGGTCAACCATAGGTGTTATGCCTTAAGATTTGGCCCTTTTCACCTTTGGATCTTAACGATATGTCTTGAAAGGCATTTTCCATGTTAGTAAAATGAGATGACTTGGTTAGAAGTTGGCTAGGATGAGATATCCTGAACCCCTTGAATGAATTGAAATGTATGTTTCCTTGAGATGTGTTTATGTGATATTATAAGATGGAAATGCCATGCTTTATGAATGTGGAATGTTAAAAGATGGATTTCCTTATATATTGTGATGTGAATGGTTATGCCATACTATATTTACATGCTTGTGATAACCCGTGTGTGGCCGGGAGGCATTCTTACCCCATTCCAGATAAATCTCTATTTGTGGGCGGGAGGCATTCTTACCTCGTTCCAGTTACAGTTCTTGTGGATGAGAGGAATTCTTACATCGTGCCAGTGATGATTATACATATTTGAGAGGAATGGAATAGGGTCATGCTTACCTCATGCCCGTGATAACCTAAATATATGTACTTATACTCTGGTGATTTTTGTAGACCACCAACTATGAGATGTAGTAGGTAGACCTACCAGATGTCCTTCCAGAACCTGAGAGGGAGGGTTGGTTATTTACTTTTCTTTACTTACTTGCATTCTATTACTCACTGTTACTTGTGAACACCTATTTGGATTACACGTAGACACCGTTGGTGGTGGACTACTAAGACTTGTCTCACACCCTACCCAGACAGCCTCCTTGGCTCCTGTGTAGACTTTACTGCTGCATGTACAAGTAAGGGAAAAGGCCTAGCTTCAATTTGTTGATACATATATGATCTAGCTGGAGTTCCAGAGCAGAGGACTGATCTTGTCTAGAGATGCTCGTGGACTATTTTTGTTCTTTTTTCTTTTTTATTACTATATATCATGTTTTCCATCTATTCCCATTGTATCAGCATGCCATGCAACCATTTTGTATCAGACACTACCTATGTGGATTTTGTATATTATTCAGGGTTTTCCTCACTTCTGTTGTTTGGTTTGTATGTTTCCCTTTTTCTCCTATTTATCCATTGGTTGTGCTTCTGCTATTCTTGTTACTTCACTGCTTTCCACTGTGTACTCTGAAAATGGGGTAAAGTCTCCCCACTGACTTACCATTACACCTCCGCTACTAGTCGGTAGCCCTTCGCATATGGGGAGACGAGCCTGGGGTCATGTGGCCAACCAGGCTCGGGGCTCGGGTTGACGGGCAGTCGGGTCTGGGACGTCACAAAGTGGTATCAGAGCAGGTTTTTCTTTCTTGCTTTACTATATGGCGATGATAGACTTGGAGAATGGGAACACTTATGGACTTAGTTATAAGTTCTGTTTGGGCGTCGTGAACCCACGTATGGGGAAAAGGCCAATTTGCCTAAATTATGGTGTTATTGATTTATCTATTTACGGTTGATACTATTTCATCATTGGGTGATTCACATGATGTGTGATGTTAATGAAATTTGCGAGGTTGAAATTTATATTTCATGGTTCGACCCGATGAAATGAGGGTTATGCATTAGAACATGCATCACGATGGGCACAATATGATTAAGCTATGCATCTTTCCATGTCACGTTTAAAATTCTCAGCGAGCATTTCATGTTGTTTATTTCCATGCCTTGTTAATATGTGTGTAAATGTGCTAACTCTTCTTGCAGGTTGTGAATTGAGGAATGATGTGGTTTTGGTGGGTGTCACTCTTTGGTTCACAAGGTGTATAGGCCCTTATGGATCAGAAAATGACATTCCAACTAAACCAAAAATTTTCTTTAAAGGAAATTCAAATACATAATTAACACAAGTAAATGAGAAATGACATCCAAGTGTGTTTCATCTTTCAGTTCATGAGGAGTTTGGACCCTTATGGGCTGGGAAATTCCATATCACTGGATTAAATTAAATTTGAACAGTTTCTAGTTTTTTCTAGGAATTACTATGGGTGTGGATAGCTAATCTTAGTGGTAGGAAGACTTAGTACCTGACCAAGCTTCTAGAGATCAATCTTTAATTTGTTGGTTTCTTCTTTTGAGACATTCATTTGGAATTTTAGCACTATTCCTCCAAGATGTCCTCGAGTCGCGTGCGTGTTGAAGTCGACGAAGATCGCGTTCCTGAGGTGGCGGGCCCTGAGCCACCATTTGACCTTCCTATCAAGCCACCCGTGGCTCCTCTTGATATTCCTGAGATGGGCGCTGATGCCCAGTTCTGTGAGAGCTTCTTGCGTATGATGTAGAGTATGTAAGGTGTAGTGCGATCTGTCCTGAGTATGGTAGATTTGACCCGTGAGTTTCAGTTGCAGCATCCTCCTACATTTATGGGAGATGGTGGACCACTTGCTGTGGATTCCTAGTTGGAAGCTATTCTGACCATCTTTGAGCACCTTGACACGCCTCCAGAGCGTAGGCTCAAGCGCATAGCTTATATGCTATGTGGTTCGGCCAGGAGGTGGTGGGATGTAATCACCCAGTCGGGATAGTAGAGAGATGTGATCTGGACTGATTTTCAGGCAGTCTTCTCCAATTATTTCTTTCCCTAGACTTAGAGGGCTGACAAATCTAGGGAGTTTATGAATCTACAGCATGGGACCAGGACAGTCATAGAATATTCATCTCGTTTCACTGATTTACAGCGTTTTTATCCTACACTAGATGCTGATGATCTCACGGCCGCTATGTGTTTTGAGGATGGGATGTGTTACGCCATTTGGTCATAGGTTGACGTGTTTTGGTTGACGACAATTTCAGAAATTATCAATCATGCGTTGATTACAGAGAGAAATTTGATAGATGCAGACAGTGCGAACCAGGGCAGTTTAGCACCAAAGGATTCTAGTGGATCTTCTTTAGGGAAGAAGCGGCATTTTGAGGATGCTCGTGGTGTTAGCAGTGGATAGACTCTTTTCTCAGGTGGAACTCCTATCTTTCACCAATGTGGGGTGCCAGGACATATGGAGAGGCAGTGTACGAGAAATACAGTGGAGTGCAGAGGTTGTGGTAGGTTGGCTCATCTCCACTGTTTCTGCAAGGGTTTCCCCTAGGTCCTAGTGAGCAAGGATCTGTACCTACTCCACAATCTGGTTCTAGATCGGTAGTATCACAACAATCAGGCAGCTAGAATATCGTCGGCTGATCAGGCAGTGGCGGCAGTCGAGGCAGAGGTAACCAGGTGTATGACTCGAAGCGGCAGCAAAGCGGGTCTGTTCAGGGTAGCTAGGTTGTGACTCAGGGTCATCGTACCGGCCAGTTGTATGTAGTCGAGCCTACGCCACTGGAGCAGCACGCCAGACCATCTACTGTATGAGGTATGATTTTAGTTTTATCTACGTTAGTATCTTCTTTATTTGACATAGGCGCTTCTTACTCTTTTATATCGGAGGCGATTATTGGAAGTTTGGGCCTCGACATTGAGTCGTATCATGGTATGATCACGTTAGATACTCCATTAGGTATTTGTTCAGAGGGAATTCATCATTTTCATAATTTTCCCCTTGAGGTCGGTGGTTACCTTTTCATGTGGAACCATTATGTTCTGGATATGACAGGTTTTGATGTAATAGTCGGGATGGACTGGTTAGTTCCCTATAGAGCCCAGATTGACTTCTATCGTCGAAGGGTGGATTTTACATCACCAGAGGGAGACACGCATATGCATACGGGAGAATGGGATCTTAGTGTGAAAAGAGTAGGACCAGAACACCAGAGTTTAGGTGGTGTCACGGCACAGGTTTCTAGTCTTTATCTCGATGAACAAGGGTTACAACCATCGGTTTATCCTCCTGTGCTAGAGCTTTTCAGTGATGTCTATCCTGATGATTTATCTTGTCTACCTATAGTGCGAGAGGTGGAATTTAAAATTTATCTTATACCAGGAGCAGCACCAGTGACCATTCCTCCTTATATTATGGCACCTAAGGAACTTCTGGAGCTCAAGAATCAGCTGGAGGACTTGGAATAAAAAGGCTTTATACGTCCCAATACTTCTCATTGGGGATCACTAGTTCTCTTTTCCAAGAAGGAAGATGGTACCCTTCATCTTTGCGTGGATTATCAGAAGTTAAATCAGCTGACTATTAAGAATCGGTATCCTTTTCCTCGAATTGACGACCTCTTCAATCAGCTTCGAGGAGAAAAGGTGTTTTCAAAGATAGATTTGAGGTCGGGCTATCACCAGGTGTGTTTTAGGATTTCATACATACCTCGCACAGCGTTCTGGAGCAGGTGTGGTCTCTATGAGTACCTAGTCATGTCATTTGGTCTTACGAATGCACCTGCAGTGTTTATGGCTCTTATGAAATGGATTTTTCACCCTTACCTTGATTCTTTTGTGGTTGTATTTTTGGATGATATCTTAATCTATTCATGATTGAGACATGACAATGAAACACATCTTGAGATAGTGGTGAATACACTAAGAGAGAATTAGCTTTATGCTAAGCTCAGTAAATTCCACTTTTTGATAAATAAGGTTCACTTCCTTGGTCACATTATTTCTGAGCCTGGAGTTTTAGTTGACCCTGAGAAGGTGAGTGCTTTAATTTATTGGGAGTAGCCCAAGAACATCTTTGATATCAGGAGTTTATTGGGCCTTGATTGATATTATAGGCATTTCATTCAGGACTTTTCACGCCTAGAAGAACTGCTTACAACTTTGACCAAAAAGGGGGTGTGATTCTATTGGTCAGAACCTTGTGAAGTATCTTTTTAGAAACTGAAGGCCAGACTTACTTCAGCACCTATACTGATCTTGCCAGATCCAGGAAGAGCTTATATGGACTATTGTGATGCGTCAGGTATCAGGCTTGGATCTATCTTGATGCAGGATGAGCGAGTCGTTGCATATGGTTCTCGTCAGTTAAAGCCTCATGAACGGAATTATCCAACGCACAACCTCGAGCTCGCAACGGTTGTACATGCCTTATGCTGTTGGAGACACTATTTGTTGGGAGATAATTTTGTGGTATTACCTGACCACAAAAGCCTCAAATATATCTTCTTCTCAGTGGGATCTAAATATCAGGCAACGCTGGTGGGCCGAGTACCTGCATTCATTTGATTTCGAACTGGCCTACACTCTTGGGAAAGAAAATTCAGTAACTGATGCGATGAGTCGGAAAACTCAGTCACAAGTGGTTCAGAAATCTAATGAGGAGTGGAAGCTGACGACCCTATTCTCAAAGATGTATGTTGAGGTTCAGGAGGGTCAGGGTCAGATTGTTCTCTCAGCCTTAGTGGTGACATCTACTCTTTTGGAACAGGTCAGGGCAAGATAGTTATCAGATCTGGAAGGCCTTGTTCTATGAGAAAGTGTCGCTAATGATGCCTCTACATATTGGACAGTGGATGAAGGTGATACTTTATTGTTCTGTGGGAGTGTATGGGTCTGACCATACATCTGAGAGGATCTGATGAGGGATTTCCACGCCTCAGCATGGGTAGTTAACCCAGTCATCATCAAAATGTATTGTGATTTTCGACGACAGTATTGGTGTCCTAACATGAACTGGGAGATAGCTGGTTTTATCATGTGTTGTTCCACCAGTCATTAGGTGAAGGAGGAACATCAGCGTTCGTTAGGGATTTTGCAGCCGTTTTCCTTTCCGGAGTGGAAATGGGATGATGTTTCTATGGTCTTTGTAACCATTTTACCCAGGTCACCTCATGGAAATGATGGAGTATGGGTTATCGTCGACTGTCTGACGAAGGTCGTGCATTTATTACCTGTGCGGGAGACCTTCACGGTTGATGACTTGGGAAGACTGTATGACAATTAAATAGTGCACCTTCATGGATAACCTCGTTCTGTTGTCTCAAACAGAGATCCTCGTGTTACATCTCAGTTCTGGCAGGGTTTATAGAAGGCCTTGGGTACGCAGGTACTTTTGAACACGGCCTATCACCCACAGACTGACGGACATACCAGGTGGGATATACAAGTATTAGAGGATATGTTACATGAATGTGTTCTCAATTTTGGAGGTTCATGGGGGAAACACATTCCTCTTGTCGAGTTTAGTTACAACAATAGCTTCCAGGATACCATTGAGATGGCTCCCAATGAAGCCTTATATGGTAGGCCTTGTCACTCGCCATTGTGTTGGCTTGAAGTAGGGTAGGCAGCTGCTCTAGGACCAAGACTTGTGCAGGAGACTACAGAGCAGATACAGCTTATTAGGAAGCGTATGCAGACACCTCAGTCTAGACAGCAGTCCTATTCTAACAAGCACCGGCAACCTCTTTAGTTCAAGGTTGGGAACCGAGTTTTCTTGAAGGTCTCACCCAGGTTGGGGCAAAGATGTATACGGAAGTAGGGTAAGCTTTCACCGAGGTTCATAGGACCCTTTGAGGTGATGAAGCGGATCGGACTGGTAGCTTACCAGCTTGCACTTCCCCAGAGATATCAGGCCATGCATGATGTTTTTCATGTATCTCAGCTATGCCGGTACTTTTTAGATCTGACTCATGTTTTTTCAGCCTGATGAGGTTGAACTAGATATGGATGCTTACTTCGAGGAATATCTGATGTTAATTGTAGATCGGAGCATGAATACACTCCATGGTAGTTTTGTTCCTCTTGTATGTGTGTTATGGCAACATGGCCGGGTACAGGACGAGACCTGGGAGCAAGAGGCTGAAATAAATTCTCAATGGCCAGAGCTTTTTGATGATGACACCTCTATACCCTCGGAAGGCCAACTTGGGGATGAGTTGCTTTAAGAAGGGGAGGTTGTAATGACATGACTCTTTGGAAAAGGTTCGGATCATTAGTTTTACTCTAAAATCTTTCCTTAAAGCATTTGTAATGAGTGTAACATTCTATGGTAGGTCCGGGGAGTGTTTGGGGTTTTTTCAGAGCCCGAGAGTTTGAGAAATGGACTTTCAGACAGGGGTGAACGGCCTACACACGGTCTGCGCACGGTTTGGGATAAATCGTGCTGCTGCAGACAGGGGCACCTGTAGGGGCGCACGGTCATGCGGGCCAGGCCACATGGCCATGCAACTTTTATCTGGGAGGCAGTGAGGTGTGCATGGTTTGCTCACGGTTTGGGTAAATTGTGCACCTAAACCATGTGACCCTATTTAGGGTGGAATTACCAATTTTCCCTTAATTCTATTTAATCCTAAATCTATTTTCTTTCTTCCTCTATCGGATATAACCAAAGGGAGAAGCCTCCTTTGAATACCAAACCCCTCTCTCACTCTTCTCTTGGTGGATTCTCCATTCGACATCCGATTCTTGATCTTTTGAAGGCGTTGGATCACCCTCGGTAAGGCTTACATCACACACCCTTCTTTCCTCGGTGAATCTTGGTATCTGTTTTGTTATTTTACCACAGGCTCATATACCCTATTTTCAGGGCATTGGACTGGAACTCAGATTTCTTCCAACCGTCCATGAATCTGAGGTCGATATCAAGTGATCTTATGCCTACGGCTCTAAGGTAGGTGGTCACGTGGTTTCCATTTTGGGTTTTCACCTTTTTGAGTTATTATCATCGTGTCGTGGTTTTTCTTTCACCAAAACCCATATTTATAATGATTGCTTCATATCTAAATGAACTGTGTGGTATGAGATTGATGAATCTAACATGGATAGGGTGTTTAGATAAGGTATGGACTGGGTAAGGTCAACCATAGGTGTTATGCCTTAATATTTGTCCCTTTTCACCTTTGGACCTTAACAATATGTCTTGAAAGGCATTTTCCATGTTAGGAAAATGAGATGACTTGGTTAGAGGTTGGCTAGGATGAGATAGCTTCAACCCCTTGAATGAATTGAAATGTGTGTTTCCTTGAGATGTGTTTATGTGATATTATAAGATGGAAATTCCCTGATTTATTAATTTGGAATGTTAAAATATGGATTGCCTTATATATTGTGATGTGAATGGTTATTCCATACTGTGTTGACATGCTTGTGATAACCCATGTGTGGGCGGGAGGCACTCTTACCTCATTCCAGATAAATCTTCGTGTGTGGGCGGCAGGCATTCTTACCTCGTGCTAGATAAATCTCCGTGTGTGGGTGGGAGGCATTCTTACCTGATGCCAGATAAATCTCCATGTGTGGGTGGGAGACATTCGTACCCCGTGCCAGTTACAGTGCTTCTAGACGAGAAGAATTCTTACCTCGTTCCACTGATGATTATACATATGTGAGAAGCATGGATGAGAGGCATGCTTACCTAATTCTAGTGATAACCTATATCTATGTAATTATACTCTGGTGATTTGTGTAGACCACCAGCTATGATCTGAAGTACGTAGACCTGCCAGGTGTCCTTCTGAAAGCTGAGCGGGGGGGTTGGTTATTTACTTTGATTTACTTACTTACATTCTATTACTCGTTGTTACTTGTGAACACCTATTTGGATTACACGTAGACAACGTTGGTGGTGTCCTACTAAGACTTGTCTCACACCCTACCTGGGTGGCCTCCTTGGCACCCGTGTAGACTTTACTACTACATGTACTTGTAGGGGCAAAGGCCCAGCTTCAGGTTGTTGATACATATATGTTCTAGCTAGAGTTCTAGAGTAGAGGACCGAGCATGGCTAGAGATGCTCGTGGACTACTTTTGTTCTTGTTTCTTTTTGTTTTATTGTATTGCATGTTTTCCATATGTTCCCATTATATCAGCATGCCATGCATCCATTTTGTATCATACACTGCCTATGTGGATTTTGTATATTATTTAGGGTTTTAATTACTTTTGTTGTTTGGTTCGTACGTTTCCCTTTTTCTCTTATTTATCCATTGGTTGTGCTTTCTCTATTAGTGTTACTTCACTGATTTCAGTTGTGTACTATGAAAAGGGTGTAAAGTCTTTCCACTAACATACCATTACACCCTCGCTGCTAGTCAGCAACCCTTGACATATGGGGAGACAATCCAGGGGTCATGTGGCCAACCAGGCTCGGGGCTCGGGTTAAGGGGCAGCCAGGTCTGGGATGTCACAATCGTGAATACTCTCATATGAACATGAAATAAGATTAATGACATCATAGAAACATATAAATCATGTGAATCATAAAATTATGGCACAAACATAAGACATATCATCTTAAACATAAGTCAGGGATTACTTCCAATACAATGTAACATAATGTGTTGGTCTTACTATTTGTGTACCATACATAGTATCTCATGAGATACAAGTATTAACTAATTTATTAAGTGTGATATAATTCTTATCCTATCTATTATATCATAATATCTACATAGAAAACAAGAGATACATAAATCATAAACCTAATAAAAACCTCATGAGAAGAAAATAGGTAACATAATAATGTCACAAAGCAAAGTCAAAGGATAAATCATCTAAGACCCTAAAATAAAATAGGAATTCATTAATTTTTATGTTCAAGGATATGATCAGTAATTAATAAAAGATCATATTATATGATGATAAATAAAAAGGTAAAGGAAACATGGTTTTGAAAATAATTCCTTTACTAAAGCCTTTGGAAGTGGATAAGGATCCATACAAAGGAAGTTAATACATGTATATCCATAGAAAAAAAGTAAAAAAATTATAAAGAATATAAATTTAGTATATGATAAAGTGGGAGAGAAACATATATATATATATAGTGTGTGTGTGTGTGTTTTTTTTTTTGTTTTTTTTGTGTCTGTGTGTTATAGAGAGACAAAGATATCATAATCTAAAGGAATAAGGAAAGTTTGAGATTCCTCTTACCTCTTTTCTTGAATTACTTTGGATACTCCTATAACCCCCTAAATAGTTGAATAACATACATTAATTTTATATTATAAAACTATATTAATTTCTAATTCAATTATTATCATTCGTTTACAATCATATATTATTCTTGTGTCAGAATCATTTAGTTCACATCAATGGGTTAAGGTTTTTGGGTCCACAGTTCCAAAATCGATTTAGTATAAGAGTCAATATCAACAGTTTTTATCCTATGGATCCATAGTATATAGAAATTTCAATTTAGATAGTAATTTAATTCTAGTATTAAAAGACTTTTTTAAATTATATTATTCTCTAAATTAGTTATAATTTAAAATAAGTGTCTTGGTAAGGTTGTTTTTAAGTGTTTAAAATCGACCATTATTGTTTATTCATAATTATACTAATATCATACATATTTTATTATTAGAATCATAAACATTAATTTAATTTATTATGAATGTTATGGGAACACATGAAAGGTTTAAGTGAAAATAAAACATCATCATTCACTTTGGTAGTATAAACCTACCATAGGTGAATGATGTTTTTAAGAGTTAAAATAACATAAAAAAAATAAATATTTCATTTAAATAATTAAATTAGATTATAATTATACTACCCTTTTATTATTTTTAGAATGATGAATTAGATATCGATAATTAATAAGAGAATAAATAAAATTGAAGAATTTATATTTTGAGTTCATACCTTACTCTTTTAGATTTCGCCTTTGGTATTCACCTTAGGGATTCTAGAAATTGCCTTTTTGTTAAACCAGGACTTCCAAAAAAAATTAAGAGTATTTTTATAGGTATTTCGATATATATTTATCTGGGAATAAATTTTTATGTGAATAAAAATGTGTGGTGGGGTGTATTTATAGGTGAATGGAAGATGTTTTCTAGAAAAAAAATATTCATTAATTTAGTATTTTGTGCACGATTATGAGTAATTTTTATTCTCATGACTAATAATAATTCTTGATTAGAAATATATATATATATATATATATTCAACCCTTAAACACTTCTAAAAATTGGGTGGTATCATTGGTATATTAATTTCAAAGTAAATAACTTCATAAATTGATTTACAGGTTTAGAAAGTAATTTTATTATTTTAAAATGCATTATTTTACTCTTTAAATACATTTTATGTCATGAATTATTTTTATAAATTAATGAGTCATTTTGATATCATAATGATGTCATAATATTACCATATATGAAAAAATAGTTTTTTTACTATTCATTAAAAATCTAAATTTGTTAAAAAAATACCAACAATTCACCCAATGAAAATTTGAAAATGATTATTTAATTAAGGAAATAACTTATATCTAAAATTATTTATAAATTTGGAAACTTTGATATTTTCTTATTTAAAAAAAATTATTATTTTACAAAATAAGTTAAAATGCACTTTATTAAAAAATCATTTATATATGTATTAAGATATATATATAGATAAATAATTCTATGGTATTCTAATATTTGTATTTATTTATATTATCCATTTTATATATTACTTGTTAAACATTTTCTTATTCCCTGCAGTTATGTTACTAGTTTAATAGTCAATTATTATTCAAATTATTAGTTACAATTCTAATTGTTTTATAGTACTTATACTTTATATATATATATCACTTATTTACTTCATTTGTCATTCACTAAATTTTCTCTCTATTATTCATTTAAAAAAATTTAATTCTCTTTCTAATATTTCATTTTACTTTTTATATATTGTTCACTACTATAGTATATATTAGATAGCATGACCCATTGGATTTCCAATTTTATTAGTGTTGTTTACAAGTTTTAATTTCCCCATTATTCTTGTATTAATTTAATATAAAATATTAAGCCTTCGCATTTAAGGATGTGTTATGAAATAAAATGATATTTTTTATTACATAATGGACATGATTCATTTATATTGTAATCTAGTTTCTTATAGAAATAATTTAGGGAACATATGAACTTAAGGAAAGTATTTTCATAAAAGAACATGGGATTCTATATTCATCATCCTTCATGAATTTTATCATTGAATCTTCTTATTAAAACTCTAAGATGAAAATAGATGTGGGTACTTATGTTTTATTACAGCCTCAATATCATATGTATACACTTCATACATATCATTTATCATTATTACTTTGATAATTTGAGTTTTCATGCTATATAAAACTTTATTTCTTAGATCTAATATCTTCACTAGATTCTCCTCATAAGAGTGGTCATGCTCTAATTATACCATATTATAATTTAGTATACGTATAGAATCTGCTATGTACTTCCTCAAAATGGATACTTGGAAAACATTATTTACATGATATAGGTTTGGTGGAAGTTTTTGCTATAATCCACAACTCTTAGAAAATAAAGGATCTCAAAGGGTCCAATTTTCTTATATATAAGCATTCTACTCTTTAAAAATCACATTACTCTCTTCTAAGGAGATAATAAAAAAGAACACTTTATCTAGAACATCAAACTCTAGATCTCTTGAATGATTTTTATTAAAATTCTTATGTCAACTATGTGATAATCTGATGTTTTTTTGAATATTTGAAACCATCTCTATAAAATATTTAACAGGTTTCTATCTCAATAGATTATTTTCTCCAACATAAACCGAATATATTAGAGTTATACATATCTTTAGATAGATGGATTCATATAGATCCATATTAATTCTTGAGTGAAGCTATTATTATATGATAACTCAATCAAAACAATGGTTTTATCATCTAATTAGACTTTTTTTTCTTTAACTTGCTAGCATATCAATTACATTGATGTATATTCAATAGTTTTAATCTTCATATCATCCAAACAAAAGTTCTCTTAGAGATCTGTATACATCTCTACACTTCCTAGGTGGATAGATAATGTTTAACTATAAGCATCATCTAATATATTCTTCTTTATCTTAGGTTCTTATGGTACATATAATGGTGTCTCAAATCATATAATTACATATTTATAAATGTTAAACATTAAGATTTTCCCCTTCCTTATTACTTCTACCATCTTATATATCTCCACATAAACCCTTTGAGATTCTATAATATTAACTAGGAGTGATAGTAGATCAATCATATAAACATGGTAGTATATTTTCCCTCCCTTTATGATTCTCATTTCTATCCTTTACATGAATATAAATATTGGTTAATTTTCAATTCACATCATGGATAAGGTTACGGGATATGTTCTACTTAGTGAATATGCCACTTTATTCTCCATTCTAGTATGGTAATAGATTATGTAGTCATGGTCTTTAATAAACTATAACCATCTTCATTGATGCATTTTTATCACCTTATATGTGAATATATACTTTATAATTTTATGATCAGCATATATGTCATTCTTTTCTCCATAGGTATAATACCTCCAAATAATCAATACTAATATTACTATTTTTAACTCTAAATCATTATTCAACTAATTTTACTCATGTACCTTTGACAATATTTAATCATAAGCCATCATTTTTTTCATTTTTCATGAGCGTACAACCCAATAACTTATTTTAAGCATTATTATATTTCAAAAATCCATCTCAATTTGAGGGTGGTGTGAGTATGGTTATAGTAACTATCATTTTATTTAACTAATTGAAGAAATAATCACATTATTATATCATGGAAAACTTTAATATTTTTTATTTTTACTTTTTCAGTAGGTTCGAATATTGTGATTATTTTCTAGAAACCCATTGATAGTACCCTTATAATTCAAGTAACTGATGGATCTCCATCATAGGTTTTGGTTTGGTTAATTCCTATGTTTCTTTTCTCTTTAAAATATATTTATATATCCCTTAATTATGATTACATGAATCAACAATATAACATTCTCTATCCATAAGTCACATTTACTATAAAATTCATACAATTCCTCATTTCACAATGTCTTTATAATAGTACTAAAACTTCTCATGTTCCTCCTTAATTTTTGAGTATATAAGAATATCATCTATAAATACCACCATAAAATTTTTCAGTTAATCTTTAAATACAGAGTTAGTTAATTCTATAACCATTTTTGTCATATTAGTGGGTTTGAAAGGAATAAGTGTGAACTCAACATGTCAATGTATTATATGAAAGGTATCCTTTGAAAGATAGCCCTTTTCAACCATTAATTGATGATATCTTGATCAAAGATCCACTTTTTAAAAGTAATGAACCCTGTATAGTCAATTGAATAAGTCATTAAATAATGGTAAAGGATACATGTTCTTTATTTTTATCTTGTTAAGGTTATTATAATAAATGTTGAGATGTATTAAACCATCCTTCTTTATGAAAAATATGGCATGGGAACCCCATGGTGAATCAATAGTTTGGATGAAACCCTTATCTAAATTCTCTTCTAATTTATTACCCAACTCTTCTAATCACATAGGGATAATTTTATATGGACACTTTGATATAATAATAGATTTGGGTATAAGTTCAATTGAGAATTCATCCTCTTGATCAGGAGGAAGATCAAGAAACTATTTAAGGAAGACATCAACAAATCTCACACAATTGGTATGTATCCAGGATAATCCTTTCTTTTCCTCAATAATATGAGTAATATATTATTTTTTATAAGGTAAAAATATTCATACTTTTGATAGAGTTTCTATAGGTATTGATAATTCTCCTTTAACATATATAAAATCAGAGTATGTTATGAGATATTAAAAGATATTTCCCTATATTACATGTTTATATTGGATCTATATAAAGAAAATCAATCCATGACCAGTATTGTATTGATTTCTACCAAAGTAAAAATAACAAGATATTATAGGAGTCTCTCCCCAAAAATGATAATTTGGGTAGATTTAAAAAATTTATATTACTCAAACTTCATGTCTTGAGGTGATATTTGAATATATATATATATATATATATATATATATATATAACTTCCATGATATGAACAGATGCATAGATACAAAATCAAAAAAAGAAAATCATTATTATTGAATGAATAGTATGTTTACCTTTCACCTATAAGTTTTTTATCTACATCAAAATTAGTGATAGAATAAGTGACACACCTATTTTTGGGTGTGGGGAATATATTTTTTCTAGTGCAGCACCATGGAAGACCAAGGTTGTCTCTCTTGATAATCTTCCATCTCCAAAACCCAAAATAATCCTAATTAGCTTATTATTTTATTGATTTTTTATATTCATGAGAAAAAAGTCAAATAAGTGAGGGATGATAATTTTAATTCCAAATATATAACTAAACATGAAATTTTAGGTACATAAATACTTAATAAAGTTAGAAAGAAAGAGTTTGGTCATTGGGTTGGCTTCTCAAATTCCTTCATTATCCATTATTGTTTTTTAAATTCTATTTGATAGTTCATATCATTATACACAATATACTATCCTATACATTGAGTGTAAAGTTAATAATTTCTTGGTGGTCACTATTGTGTGGCTCCTTGTCATTATCATCTTGGTATAGTTTTAAAAATTACTTCAAACCATAATTCGTTGTTTTATAATAAATTTCATAAGTGTTTTAGATTTATTATGTCACAATATTTATTTTATATCTGAAGACATAATGATTATAATAATATAGAGCTTGATTAATTGTAAATTTAGGAATATTATCTTCATTTAATCTATTAAACTCTAAATCCCATTCAGTTTTTTTGATGATGTAGAAATTCACTGAAGCCATTATAAGTTGTTTAAGTGAAATTGTGGTTTTCATATAAAAGTCACCTCGGAATTTTGATGACATCTCAAGATAAATGAAAATAATTGTGTGATCTTTATACCATTGGATATATAACATATTTACCTAAAATTTATTAGTTTATTAGAAAGTATGAAAAAGGTTTTTTGGTACTCTAAAAATCACCAAAGTTGTGACGGTTGTTTTTCATCTCTACAGTAAACATATTTAAAAACCTACTATATTATATTTACTAAAAGTCCTACAGATATCAGAATCACTAGAAAAATGATTAAATACAAATAAAATAATTTTATCTTTATTTCATCAGTTTTCATGGAATTCAAAAAAATTTGTTTTCATATAAAATAAATTTTAGAAAGTTTTGCAATGATTTTTCATAACTGCAATTTTTTCTGAATATTTTTGCTTCTATTTTTTGATGATTTTAGGAGCTTCCGAAGTCAGATTTATTTGATTCTTAATTTTTTGAAAATATTTTAATATTTACCAAAAATAATTATGATTTTACAAAGGATTAATATGTTTCTAAGAGCCATTACAAATTTATTGAAATCTATTAAAGTATATTGTCTGGTTTTTCAAAAAGTATGGTTCAAAAACTCTATATTCAGAACAAAGAAAAGTATGGTTTGGAAATTCTAATTTCATAATTGTAAAATTATGGATTGAAAACTCTAATTTAATAATAGAAAAATTATGGATCAGAAACCCTACATTTAGAATATTAAAAGTATGGATCGAAACCCCTACATTTGATGAAAAACTACGGTTCATGTACCCCACATTGTAGAAACCAACATTGATGAACCCTACGTTGTGTTAGTAGTGAACCCTGCATTTATTGAACCATACATTTAGTGAACCCTATGTTTAGTTAACCATACATTCAGTGAACCCTACATTTAGGGAAACCTACTTTTAGTGAACCCACATTCTGGTAAAAATGCACCCTACTTTTCTACTACTGCCTTTTGTTATTTTACTGAAAAATAAAACTAAGACTCATGTTCATATCTTTACAATATAAAATTTTGCATCCAATGAGATTAAATTCACTTCATACATTTTCAAATAAAATCCAGAATCATGACCAATGGTGTGCTATGTTTTTAGACTATTAAAGGGAACATTTTTTGAGATATAACCTACTATATATTTCATAAATTTCTCTTCATGTGGTTACAAAGTATTCTGAAATGATGATCTATTATGTTCTAAAAAAATAGAAGTTTTGATCTATTATTTCATGATGGAAACTGAATTTGTGTTTCCTCCATTTTTACATGAAGAAACAATGCATAGTGAATGTTTACTTGTTGCATCATACGAATGCTTATATCATATATTTATTTTGAAAAATCATTCTGAAAATAAGGATGTGTGAAGAAGAACTATTTTACCCCAATACCGCATGAACATCATATGAAACCGAAGGATGAAGATGCTGAAATATGTTTTCCTGAACACCAACTCATTTCTTGGGAAGATAAAGAAGATGAAAAATAATCATGCATAAAGGATTGTGGAGATGTACAAGAACATGGAAAAGGAGGAACTCAAGATGGTTTCTACATGTAGAAACATATACATATGATGAAAGTTTGGATGGTATAAACATTTTAAAAGTTGTAATATAAAAAAGGTGAATCATGGATCTTAAATATCTTATGTTACTTTTTTTATATGTTTCATATTATTTCAATCTACAGAATTCTTTCATGGAATTCTTTCAACCGATTATCAGGGGGATAAATTATAATAAAAACAAAGGATTAATAATGAATATATTGAGAATATTTTTGTCCAATATTTAGATATAATAATGACCAGTTTATTTTAACTTCATTTTTAGAGTAATGTTAGAGGACACATGGTTATTCAAATTATAATATATAAATTTATATTAATATTGTGATACCAGTTTTTAGGAACTGTTTTGAATATATTTAATTATGTTTGAAATGATTTAAATGAGAGTTTTAAATCATTCAGTACTATTTTTATTATGGAGATATTATCTTAATATTTATTCAAATTATATTGAATGATTCTGTTAGAGATTCATTCTATAGGAAGATCCAGCGGTGCTAGACTATTATTTGGATATTTATAAAGGCTACTGAATCAATTTATTTTGTATATCTAAAGGAAGAAGTGAGTAGTTACTATTGGATATTTATTACTTATATATATATATAGCTTTGGTAGGAAAAAAATATGAAGAATAGTGGTGATGTTAAAAATCTAATGAAAATAAAGTGCTGAAATATTCTGTTTCTCATCATTTTAAAGAAGATAGAATTATTCGTTGTACATCCTTGTTATCTCATGGTTTATGGAATAATAATAAGAATGTGAAACATTGAAGATTATCTTACTGATATTGTTAATTATTGAATATATATACATATTTGAGTTGTTGTTGCAACCGTGAGATGAACCTATTTCCTAACCAACATCATCCCATCTATTTTATATGGTGTATCAGCTACTCAGGATTAGTCTTGATGGAGTGTGAGAAAATCAAACTAAGATGTCAATATGTTGGTTCCTTGTTAAGGAGACATAAATTATTTTAAAATCTTTTAAGTTGTCAAATGTATGCACTCAGATGTGTGAGGTCTTGTGATAAGAGTACCTACTAGTGAAAATCACCAAGCTTATGGAGTAGAGAATTGGTGGAGGGGGATAGAGGATTTATGTGCCTCGAACCACTATATATCATTGGGATATTTTCCATTATTAATTCTATCTAATCACTTTACTTTAAGAGATAAGGAAAGGTTTACATAATTTCAAGAGGCATGTTTTAATATGAACAAGATTTTTAAAAGGACACAATTCACCCCCCCCCCCCCCCGCCCTTGTGTCTTCATCATAACCATTCTGACTTAACAGTCTCTTTGGAACACCAAACTTCACCTCCTCCAATATTCAATAATGGTGAATGTAATAAGAGTGAAACACCTTCTAATACATGGCACAATTCTATGTTGTTTCATTCCTTAAACATAATAAAATCCTTTATATAAATAGTATTCCCAAGATAATGGATGGAATGTTGATTCATTAGAGAAAATAACACGTTTAAGAAACATGATAAGGAGTGGTGGATGACCACCACACCAAACCAGAACACTCCTCTCTTATTCGCCCCAAATAAAATAAAATAAAATAAAAATTAAAAAATAAATATTTTGGGAACACTATAAAACATCCTCTAATTCCTTGAATCATGTTATTCACTCTCCACATTGAGTAAAATAGATTGTGATAAATGTTGAGAGAGAGAGAAATAGAGAAATGAGATATATATATATATATATCCATATATATATATATGAGAGAGGATAATTATAATAAAACATGTTACTTAATATTAAATAATTAAAGGATAATAAAATAAAAATAAAACTATTTTAACACATGGAAAAATAGAACTTACAGTGAAATCTCTAAGAAAATCACACATCCAAAGGTGAATAATACATACTTATAAAGTATAGAAGAGGCTAGGGTTACAAATGTTATTAAAATGGAAAGTAAAAAAATTGATTTAAATTTAATACTTAATTTTGTTCCATGTCTTCGACTATCATAATGTCCAAAATAGAGATTACTCCAATTGAATGAAATGTTTTTTTCTAATTTCTATACATATTTGTAAGATTTCATCCCAATCACAAAACAGATGAAACATTTATGGTATAATCATTGAAGTTATGTCTAGATTGAAGAATATAATATTGAATTTAGTTCAGGTTCCATGATCAGCCTGAAAATAAGTGATTCATCTTGATATATTCAAATAAAATATGTATCTCAAAAACTTCATAATCATATAAAAAATTAAAAATAAGAAATCAATACATATAATATTTTCGGATAAATAAAATAAAGTTTATTTGGAAGGGAAAACTGGAATTTACAAGTAGTTTCTAAATTAATTCCCAAATTAAAAATTCCAATTAAGTCTTCTCTTAAAAATATAAATTTTTTCAATTAATATAAAATATGAATAAAAACACTTATAAATAATTTATTTTTCTATTTTTACAATTCAATCAAAATTATTCAATTATTCAAAATTTTAGATAATTACCCCCAAATTAAAAAATTTGTGGGCTTTAAAACTTTAATACACAAAGTGAAATATATGAAAATATTGGCACTCTCAATTATCCTACACTTAAAAATTGTACTCTAAGGAAATATAATGAAATTTGGTAACAAAAAGAATTAACCCACCTAATATTAAACACAAAAAATTAATAGAATCAAATATTTATTCATTATTTCAAATATCATACATTCTCAATAATTCCTATCCATTTCCCGACTTCATTTCAAGTAAAGGTTCACGTTCTAGGATTGTAAACGAAGTAGAATTTAATGGAATTAATTTTATAACAATTTGAACTATCATAAATTTCCCTTTACTAATTTTCTTAAACCAAATATCCATTTCTCACTTCCATGATACAACCCAAATGACATTCTTATAAGTAAATTTTCCCCTTTTTCATATGGTGTTCAATATTACCCTCTCCTAAACCCATTACATTTTGATAATTAGGCATGATATTATTTTCTCTTTTATCATTTTTTTCTTTTTCCAGTGACCAAATATTTCAAAACTTCATGTGGTATTTCAATTTTTTTTACTATCGTTTTAAAGGAATTATATGATTTTCTACTCAATTATCTCTTTTAGGTGTTCCTTTTCATAATAGAGAATTTTCTCAAGTTAGAGTTGAAAATTTTAGTTTACTCATATTATAATTTGATTCAACTAAATTCATTTCCATTCATAATAATTTTCTCCATTCTAAAAAATCCATGAAAGTAGTGGAAAATTTTCTCAACAATCATATAAATTCAACTTTTTCAATATCAGTGAAACCATCAAGACATGAATGGAATTATTCACTATACTGAACAATATTTTAACCTAAAATTCTGAACCAAAAAACACTGTAAAAATTAAAAAAACAAAAAAAAAAGGAATGCATACCTAAACAAATCAGTACCACTCCCCCACACATAGACTGTTACAACCTAAATTTAATTCAAATATTATTTCATCATCTTTTTATTTAGAATTAAATTGGGAATTAAAATGATTATTATAAAATACAAATACAACCTGAATTATTTCAATTTGTAGAATTTAGTTAATTTCTTATCCTCTAATCACTAAAAACATAAATTAATGACCAAAATAACATGATAAATTTATAGAAAAAGAAATGAAAATGAATATAGAGGTAAATAAAATGAATAAATCTTAGCTTGACCCCTGAGTGGACCTTGGGTTTTAACGGCCCCCAAAAAAGTAGTACTAGTGGTCACCTTAAATCTTTTTGTGGCTGGGGTTTCTTTTAGATAAACCACCACATTGATTTCCTTATAATGTTCTTTATATTTAATTTCTTTTATAATATCCCTTTGATAGAGTATTTTAAGTCTATTACCATAGCAATAAGGTACAACATTCATGGTGTGGGTTAGAGAAAACATGTGTCTTCTTCTTATTTAATGTTAATTTTGTATATTTTGTTCAACATCTAGGGATTTAACATAATGTGTTTCTTAAATATATTTTCAAATGAAAATTAGGTGAATATTTCTTCAATGCTTCAACCCAAAATCCACTAAAAGGGTGCCCCAAGCTGGTACACTGCATGGCCTCTTGAACATCTCTTTATATGTTAGAGGTTGCAGACTAGTAGTGAGGGTATATAAGTGGTACAGTGGGGATACTATAACATATTTACTTATTATAAAACACAAAAGTAAATAAGTTAAATAGTATAAAAATAACATCTAGTATAAATAGACAGGTATTGAACTACCAAATCACATCCCACACAATAACATAATGATGATGCATAAAAAATAGCAAGGGAAATACTCAATAATAAACAAGTATAGATTCCCAAAAGAAAATAAATGTAAAAAGTTCCAAAGATAGAATTACCCTTTGAAGTCCCAAGATTTATCCAAACTCCCATTTCTAAATATCCAACATAGCCATACAACTATCAACTATAAACTTCAGTCCATGCCATGAACGTGTAACCTACAAACAAGGAGCATCTGCTTGGGTACCCATGTGTCATGGAATATTGAGTATGGTGTGAGTAAAACGTAGTAGGGCACCACCAATGATTTATAATGGAAATCCATCGTATACATGTAAATAATAATGGTGTGAAATATATAAGAGAAGCTGAAATATTAATAATAAAATACAAAAATTAAAGGAACCAAGTTGTGCCACAGGTCTCAATGAGATAACCTAGGTTGATGTTTTCTGCAATAGAATATTCTATTCTTTGTACATGGAAGAAGTATCATGTCTTAATTTGGTTCCAAGGTTGATAACAAATGCAACCATGATCATGTCACATGAAGAAACCCTCATGGATCAATTGAGCATTCCTTTAAAACAATTCCTAAGAATGTCCATTTATCATGTTTGAGATCAAGGGACCTCCCTAGAAACTTATAGGAATATATAGATTGGAATCCAAAGATCAAACCCAAGGCATTCCACACTAATATGTTCAAGATGAATTTTTAGATCTCATCTCATTCCATTTAATAAGGGACTCCCTCATGAATCTACTAAATTTATTTGTGGCATTTGATATGTTTATACATTATCCAAATCCAATAGAGGTATAACCCCATGTAATTCATGGTAATGAATATATGTATAATTTAATATAATACTCAAGTAATATACAATTAGACTTCATTGAATCCGAGGTCATATTTACGCCCAGTAATTCACATGTTTTCCATAATTGAATCCTAGGCTCATCCATGGAATTCCATGGAAATATCAATCATGAGGAATCAAAGTAGGTCCTATAATGAATTCAATGATAATAACCATTAATAAATATCTCAACATGTCATTATTCTATAATTAAAATAATAATTATTATAAAATTTAATCTAAATCTACTTTTGAGGTTAAACTCATGTTCCTATTTGATCATTCCATAACCCTAAGCACTAGGGGTCCTTGAGGTCATCCTATGTATCCCAATTTCCACATCAAATAACTACATCCTAAAGGGTTTCCCAAACTAACCTAATTAACTATTCCAAAAGTAAGGAACAGGACAAAACTCACATCATTAATATTTTGACAAGGGTCTACCCAAACCAACCAACTTTCCAAAGTCTAAAGAGGTTCCATGTCATCATTAAGGTAATCGAACCATTCAATTTAATTATTTAGGTTTTATTTCCAAAGAGATGGAGAAATTTAAAAGGCAGAAGATACAATACAATAATGAGAATTTAAGGAAAAATCATGAGACCACCTACCTTATTCAACACTTCAAACATTTCTAAAGTGTTTCCAGTGAATGTCGAGGCCCGCCTAAGTAAGTTTCATCAATCGGGTACCTATATCACATCACATTACCAAAAAAATTAATTATAACGAATTATAATAAATTAAAAATTTAACTCTAAAGGAATAAATGATTTAAAATCAACCAGAAGCTCTTACTGCATTAGAATCATGACCAGCTACTCACCAAAGACCAATGTCTCACCCTTGACTACATTCTATACCAAAACTATAAACCATGTTATTAAACAAAACAGAATTTAATTTAAAATTTAGGGGGAAACCTTGATAAAATTTTTGGTTCTACATACCTTTATCAAATTGATGATCAGCGATGCATGGATTTCATCATGAGATCTTATCTATGCAAGACACATGAAATACCCAAGAGTAACGAATGATTCTACCAATTTCTACAGTAATTTACAATTTATAACTTAATAAGAACTCTAAAATTATTGATTAGGAAGTATTATAATATATGAGTTTTTCATATGGTGATATAAACCCCCAAAACATCAAAGGATCAACCCAAAACACACACCAAACCAAGGGGTGTTGAATGGATGAAGAGAGTGAGCCACTGGATGCTACATAAGAAAAAAAAATATAGGGAATAGGGGGGATGAATCCTAAAAATGTTGTGGGGGAAAATGTTTTATTTCCCCAATTAAAAAATCAATTGGATAGCCAGTGGATTCATATGGTTCATGCTTCCACTACCAGACACCGCTAATTGGCTGGTGGTCTACTGAATTTTCAATCTCCCACCTTGACAAATTCTTGATGATCCATCAAGATTTTTGCCACATCTTAAGAATCTTTTGATGAAAAAAATACCTCTACAAAAATTCATTCCAATGTCCAACTCAAATTTCTGCCAATCATCCATTTGAAAATTCTAAACTCCTTTTGAAAACCAAATGCCCATATGAATGTGAGGCATTAAAAACTCCCCACCATGAAACTTATCATCCTCAAAATTACTAGTGGTCATCTATCTTCCTCTGTAAACCTATATCAGTCACCCCCTTAACATTGAATGACCTTGTTCCATTTTTTAAAGCTCAAACCACCACCAATTTAAAACATTCACTTTATAGTTCTCTAACTACCAAAACCTGAGGTGACTCCTGTCATCACTATCAAAAAACCTGAGATGGAACTTGCCCAAATCCATACATACTAATATGAAATCATGCCATCACTCCAAACAACTTACATATTTATTATTCTCACAAAAATAATATTCATCTTAAAACTACAAAAATCTGATGATTTAGGACCTCTTCTATCAGAATTTCCAATAGAACCCTGAATTCATGCTTGAAAAAACATTACCATTGTAGTAATTAACTCATAACACTCGAACAAATCTCAGAATACAAGTTAAAAGTTAATACAAATACTTCACTTTCAGAACCAACTTAGGATGGATGCATAACCAATGTTCATACCCAATCTAGAAATATAACTGATTTTCTTTTAAAATTCCGATTAGATCCCTAAAACACGTCCATAATTGACAAAAGATACACCCTATGTTGTTTTCAACATACCGCCACATCTAAACCCACACAAGAATGAAATTCAAACCATTCCTGGTTGGATCATCTAAAAAACACTTGGATCTTATTTTTGATGTGTCAGCAACTAAACTGATTATGATTCCCTCATTCCCATAGGCATCATGAATTCCTTTAAACATGCTTTCTAGAGTCCACACCTGACTTTTATGGAGGTTCCGTGGTTAAATAGTCGACTATAAAAATCATCATCAAGTGAAACTATACACACTAATGCACCTCAGATCCAAAAACCCTAGAATTTATTAAACTCTTCCCGATCCCAATTCTGATGCTTCATTTCAATCCACCACCACATCTAATTCCTATTTTTAATTTCTATAGGAGTCTAGTTATGCACTCCCATTGGTTCCTTAAGGTCATCCAAATTATACCATAACCATTATATATTCATTTCCACATGCATGTGACCCTTATAGTAAAATGTTTGTAAACCTGCATCTGACACATCACTCTTCACCATAGGAGTACTTTTGTCATCACTTATATTGAAAAACTCCCAACTTCCATGAACCATGCTCCATTTATTTTTATACTCAACCATTAGATGTGTTCATCCCTCTATCACATGAGTGGTAGTACAAACATCACTTACATACCATTATAGGATTTCAAGAATATAACCAATGAAATTTTCCAACATCTAGTTCATAAAAATGGTTTCTCCCTCCAATATTAGATCATTCACTCCCCACTATATGGCTACACTCATATCCCTCCTCAAGTTTAAGCTTTATGGTATCCTCATAGAACATTCATGTTTTTATTTCAAGAACCTCTCAATACATTCTAATAACACCTAGAACCAATATCAAGTTCATACTAGACCATCTATGCCACCACAATCGGATCCCTCTATGATTCCACCTTTAACTACAGGGATATCTAAAAACTCCTGTTTAAAGGCCTAAGGGCCTACATTCCCTCAAGAATCTCATCCACTCATGGATACCCTACTCAAATAGAGAATCATTAACCAAGACCCATCATGGATGCATCACCCTATTCCAAGAAATCAAGATCCATTTTTTCCTAGAACTACTACCACCACATCGCTTGAGCTTTCCTAAGATACGAATGATTCTCAATGGAATGAAGATGGCATATTTTACTAAACCAAAACTCAACAAGCCCCGATATTATCTAAAATGTTTTACCTTTCACTATAAAAAAAGTATTGACTACTTACTCCCCATCCACTAATCACATACCCTAAAGGAAACATGCTTCTCCAATATGCACTAGCTACCTATATCTCATCAAACCTCAAGTTCAAACAATACCTTGAGACTATTTCCCAACTTGATTGAGGATCTCATGAGTTCTAAATCACCAAAAAAAAGTCTCAAACACTTTCTAAAGTATCTGAATATGACCCATTTCTTGTTAGCCTCATAAATATTGAGGTGTCCTCAACACACCCATCCAACCGGATTGACATCTCTTAAAAGTCACATATACCTCCCATGACTACCTCAATTCCAAATTTTTACTCAACGTCATTTCTACCCAAGGCTTCTAACTTCCCCTTCAACACACCCTCACACAATGGAAAACCAAATGTTCAAGAAATACAATAATATTTCCCTTTCGTCTAGCCTAGACACTGAAAATGTTGGCATACGGGGTGTCCTAAATCCCAAAAATACTAGGTAACTCACAAGCCTTCTCCAGCCCCTCTAAGGGTATCCTCTCATGCTAGGCACCTCACACCCCAAGCCACAACTCCTCATTAGAACTAACACATCTGAATTGAGTATTATCAATACATCTCCATGAATAACCCGTATACCTTCATGCACTTCTCACTCCTCAACTCCAACATCATTTCACCAAGATTCACTAATCCAAGGATTACCCACCAAAGATCTTTATCGACCACATCATCAAACCCAGACCAAGGAGTGATAGATCTTGGCATCCTAATGACCCTACACTCTCAGTGACAAATTTTAACCCAAGACACCAGAACATAAGTACTTAATTATGGATAATAAATTATCTAACATGCCTAATATGTAACACCCCTACCCCAGTTACCCAGAGTCAGTGCATTATTACATAACATTGG
Source organism: Viscum album (assembly GCA_963277665.1). Classification (NCBI taxonomy): domain Eukaryota; kingdom Viridiplantae; phylum Streptophyta; class Magnoliopsida; order Santalales; family Viscaceae; genus Viscum; species Viscum album. Next base: position 643,471,385 of record OY728142.1, on the reverse strand, counting down.
CATGATCACAAAAGATCTAGTCTCAAAAGACTGATTAGTTTTGTATCCTTGGAAACACTAGATATATTCATAAGTCTTACATTACATCACAAAGTGGAAAAAACTACAAAAACCTCTTTTCTTCATATCCCCTCATACTATCCCTTCAGGTTATTCATAAAATACTTCTTCACATCTAGGGAAAAATAAAACATAGAAAGGGGTGATCTCATATTCTCATAAAGGAAAACAATATAGAGGAAACTTTCATCAATAAACATAAACATTTAAGGCATTGTATAACTAAAACAAAATCATTTTAAACTTGAACATTATCATAATATGGCAAAGATAAAATTAAACAATTCCATTTACTTATTCACATGGATATTCTACTAGTCGAATAATCACATGCAATATCAATAACCACTTTCATAATGATAGAATACATAATGCCAGACTATCGTAACCACATAGTCAAGGACTTGTGCCAAGACTACAAATAATATTTTGTCAAGGCCTTGTGCCAAGAAACTATTTTGTCTCATGAGACCTACTGATGCATCAAGGAGCTATATCGGGCTCCACCCGTCACTTACTAAGTCCAATGCATTCCTCATATGAATAGATTTAAACCTAACATAAACATTCATATTAAAACTAGCATATGAAATGTCAATACATTCTCCATAAACCATTAATGGTATAAAAATAACACATCCACGGTCAAACATATCACAAAACCTTAAATACAATATGGAATTTTTGTATCATAATTAATCAACTTCAAATAAGCTTAAAATCCATCCAAGGATATTGACATAGATGAAATCAAAACTATTTGAGAGAAATATCACTTTTTGGAAATCATTTAAAAGTCATATAATTATAAAATAAAACATTTACTTTGAAAATATTCTTATAATTTTTTAAGGGAATCTTCAATGATTTTATAACGGCGAAAAATTTCCGCACCCGCCATAAAAGTTAAAAAAAGACATTCTTACCTTAATTTTGTCGAAAAGGTTAAAAAAGACCTTGTTTGGAAAACGACGGAAAGATTCCTTTATAAACATATTATAAAAAGTCAAACAAGGGTACAAATGACTTTAACCCATATTCTATAAAATATTAAGAATGTTTTGAAATACTTTTTTATGAATCATGGATGTGGATGATAAAGAGGTCCCAGTAGATACTTATGTAAAAACAACCTCGGATAATAAAGAGATTGTGAAATTAACCCTTACCTTGTACTTTTCCTTGGTCGAGGGTAGGTTAAACTCCTTTATAATGGTGAAATAATTGTTATTAAATTATACAAGAATCATATACATTAATATGATATCGTATATAATCTTTTAACATTGTTCTGTTAATAATATCTTAGTATTATTGTCATTTGGGGTATTAACGGATTCGTTTTCCTTTATATTCTTTGTTATGTGAGTCATATTTTTTATGTATGGGATGTATCTTATTCATATCCAGAATTATATCAAGTCTTTAAACATTATTTTTAATCATCAAATGAAAATTAGTCTTGAATGGATATGATGGGGAACGAATCTCATCGCGTTCGTGGAGACGGTAGTCCGCACGTATGCACAAGCAACAATATCATTATTTTGATATTAAAATAATATATAATTGTATGTTATGTCATAAATAAATAATCATAATCATTTTATATTTATTATTTAAATCAATTACACTTCATTATCATACCCATCCAAATAATAATGTTTTGAATAACAATTACACCACGATGTGGAGACGGTAAGTCGTACGTACGCACGTATAGTGACATGTCATTCAAAAGATGGATGCAATACTGAATATGGTTGTACCATATTTATCATAACATCACAGTATATATATTATACTAGATTTATTATTTTTTAATGGAAATAACAAAGAAAGAAGAAGAGGAAGAAGAAAGGAACTTCAAAAAGGGTAGTGAAAACATTACATCTTCTTTGGGTTTTTCCTTTTGATTTGATCAAAAGGACTCCTTAGGTAGGCTTTCTGATCAAAATAAGGCCTCTAGGTTGAAGTGAGAAAAGTTTATAGGATATTTGGTCCGTGTTTGGCAGAACCAAAAGGCTTTTAAGGTATGAAGAATTGGTTATAAGTGGTGTCCTTTTATAAGGGGGGTAGGGGTTCTTTAAGAAAAACTTAAAGTATTATTTAATAATAAATTCATATTCGGTTTATAATGGCTCCAAACAGGATTATTTAAATTATAAGGTGGTTATGGGTTGAAAACTACTCAACCAATATATTTTAGACAGGTGTGGGTAAATATATTAACCTTGTCTTTTAGGTTTTACTCTTAGTTAATTAGTTTGACAGTTACCATGTATCTTTATATTTTTATATTATTTGGTTAATAAAATTACTATAAACTACCAAGAGAACCCAAAATTGTTCATTAATGACATACCTATCATAATATAAGTCCTTTGTCTGAACCTTATATTTTTATGAATATTATATCAATGAATAATATAATATTTGTTTTAAAAACTCCTTTATGTCAATTTTGACACCATTTAATAGTTGATTTTTTTAGAGTCTTAATAACTTTATTAATTCAAAAAAATTAATTTATGTAATCCTAACATGTCATATTAACCAATAAAATTAGTTTATGGCATCAAAACTTTGAAATTATATTTATTTTAACATTTATAATACCAATTATTAGATTATTTCATTAATAAAGAAAATATTGCATCATCATTGTGTCATAAATAAATTTAATTATTCAATGTATAAAAACTATAAATAAAATACCATTATATATGAAATATTTTTATCTTTCTAATTAATATTTATAGTCGAAAAGATAACATATATAACCCTATGTAAAAATTGTTTTTCTAAAAGATATATGCTTATGTCATTTTAGTATTTACTTTAACTTAATTAATATAAAGTGTCATTATCACTTACAAGTGGCTCCATGGGGTCCCAAAATCGACCCAAATATTCCCATGTTCGGAAATGTATCAACCAATAGTGTAGGGACACATTTTAGGGTAATCTAGTATTATTATAATATTTTTGTTTTACCGTTATTTAGCGGATTTACTCTTTAACCATGGTAAATAAAATATTTACCGAAGTAATTATTCAAAATGTCTAAAAATAAAAGTTACCTATTTACACAATCTGGAACTCCTGATTCTAAATATGGAATCCATTTTTCTAAATTCAAAACACATAAGTGGAAGAAATTAATTTAAAATTAATTCCCATTGTCAAAACAAAAAACGTGTTTTTAACAAATAATAACTATCAAAAGATTGACACTTTCTTATGTCCAGTTTAAATGTGAAATTATGTCCAATGACCAACATTGGATTAAATGGTAAAAATATAATCTAATTATTATTTAAAATCACTCAAATGCATAATTTATCACTATTAATTATCTCTATTAAAAAAATTAATTAAAATTTAGTAATTTTCACTATTCATCAAAATATGAAAGTTATCAGAAAAGTACCAAAATTCCACCCTAAGATAATTTAGATATTCTGAATCCAAAAATGAAGTCCATTTTGAAAGACAAAATGTATAAATTTTCAAAAAGTGGGTATTACTATTCATAATGGCTAGTTGATTGGTTGTGGTGTTTTAGAACTCGAAATTGCGTACAACACACACTACTGTATTATTTAAAGAGAAGCGTACCATGGAAGCTTGGGGTGTTACATTCTCCCCTCCTTCAAATAATTTCATCCTTGAAATTTCTAGAATACTATCACATGAAAAGACACGGTTTGGTCTTCATCATAAGTTCCTTGGGGTCCCACATTGCCTCTTCCATCTTATGGTTTCTCCCTAAAACTTTTACCAGACGAGTCATCCGGTTTCTCAGCACCTGTTCTCTGGTATCAAGAATCTTGATGGGATCTTTGCAATAAGATAGATCGGGTTCCAGTTCTAATTCCTCGTAGGTGAGTACATGTGTTGGTTCAGGCATGTATTTTCTAAACAGTGATACGTGGAACACATCGTGAACTTTGGAGAGACTTGGTGGCATTGCCAAATGGTAAGCTAAAACCCCAATTCGTTCTAGAATTTTGAAAGGTCCTGTATACTTAGGACCCAATTTACCCTTCTTACCGAAACGTATAACTCCCTTCCATTGAGATACCTTCAGGAAAACATTATCTCCTACCTAAAATTTCAAATCCTTCCTTAGGTTATCGACATAGCTCTTCTACCTACTTTGAGCTGCTTTGATGTGGTTTTGGATTACCTTCACCTTTTCCATCATTTCCTCCACCAGTTCTGGGCCTACGAGTTTTCGTTCACCAACATCATCCCAACAGGTTGGTATGTGACATCTCTTTCCGTATAACTCTTCATACGGTGCCATACTAATACTTGAATGGAATATATTGTTATATTAAAATTCTACCAGTGGTAAATATTGATCCCACATACCCTGAAAGTCAAGTGAGAAAGATCTCAACATGTCTTCTAAGGTTTTAATAGTCCATTTTGATTGTCCATCAATTTGGGGGTGGTAGGAATTGCTCAAACAAAGTTCAGTATTCAAGGATTTCTGAATACTTTTCCAGAATCATGATGTAAAACAGGGATCACGATCAGAAACAATCGATAGGGGTACTCCATGAAGTCTCACAACTTCATTAATATATGTTCTTGCTAGACGTTCAAGTGTTAAATCTTCTCTTTTAGAAAGAAAATATGTTGACTTGGTAAGATGATAAACAATGACCCATATTTCATCGTTCCTTCAAGTAGTCTTTTGTAGTCCCATGCCAAAGTCCATCGTAATATTATCCCATTTCCACTCTGGTATGGGAAGAGGTTGCATGAATCCTCCAGGTTGTTTCCTTCCACCTTTCAATTGTTAACAAACCATGCATCTTGAAACAAAATCATCAATCTCCCTCTTCATGTTGTCCCACCAAAAATGTTCCTTCAAATATATATACATTTTGGTGCTCCCTGGGTGTATAGAGAAATTGCAACTATGACCATCGTCCAACAATTCCATTTTTAGATTAGGTTTATTAGGAACACAATGCCTCTTCCCAAATTTCAAAATTCCACCTTCATACACAAAGTCTCTCAATCTCCCATCATTCACAACTTTAATATTATTTTGAAATTCTTCATCATCAGTCTGAGAACTCTTTATCCTTTCTAGTAAAGATGGTTTTGCAACCATTTGAAAAAGTATCGATGTTTCACCTTCCATGGTAATTCCCATATCCATCTTCACTAGATCCATGAAAATAAGATCCCTTTCAATTCTCATCACATTCAACACTCCATGATCCTTCCTGATCAAAGCATCTTCTACCTTATTTTTCTTCCCCGGGTGGTAGTGTATCGTGAAATCATAATCCTGGTTTAGTTCAAGCCATCTCCTTTGTCTCATGTTGAGTTCTTTCTATGAGAAAAATATACATCAAACTCTTGTGATCAGTATAAATCTCACATTTTTCACCATAGATATAGTGTCTCCAATTCTTCAATGAAAATATTATATAAGCTAACTCAAGATCATGAGTAGGATAGTTTTTCTCATGAATTTTCAGCTGTCGTGATGCATAGGCAATAACCTTATCATTCTGCATAATGACACAGCTAAGTCCTTTCTTTGAAGCATCCCTATAAATAACAAACCCATCATTCCCCGATGGTAATGTAAATATAGGAGCATTGACTAATATTCTCTTCAGTTCTTTGAAACATTCTTCACATTCATTTTTTCAAACAAATTTAACCCCTTTACGTGTGAGCTTCGTTAATGGGTTGGCCAATCGGGAAAAATTCTGGACAAAACGTTGATAATAACTTGCTAAACCAATAAAACTGTGTACCTCAGTTATACTCATTAGTGCTGTCCATTCTTGGATTTCAGTTTTCTTAGAAGGATCAACAGAGATTCCATCCTTAGAGACAATATGGCCAAGAAAAGAAATCTCCTGAAGCCAGAATTCACACTTGCTAAACTTCCCATATAATTCATGTCTTCTCAGAGTCTTCAATATAATGCACAAGTGATTTTCATGATCTTCGTAGATTTTAGAGTATACCAAGATATCATCAATAAATACCACTACAAATTCATCAAGATATTCCTTGAAAACTATGTTCATTAGATCCATGAAAACAGAGGGTGCATTAGTTAGTCCAAAAGGAATTATTGTAAACTCGTAAAGCTCGTATCTGGATTGAAATGATGTTTTCGGAATGTATTCCTTCTTCACACACAACTGATGGTATCCAGATTGAAGGTAAATCTTTTAAAAGTATTGAGATCCATGAAGTTAGTCAAATAAATCATCAATGCGAGGTAGGGGATACTTGTTCCTTATTTTTATAGCATTGATTTCCATGTATTCGATACATAACCTCATAGATCCATCATTCTTCTTGAAAAAAAAGGACAGGGGCTCCCCATAGAGAAACACTAGGGTGAATAAATACCTTATTACTCAATTCCTCTAGTTGTTTCTTTAGTTCAACTAATTCCACAGTGGCCATTCTATAAGGGGTCTTCGATATAGGTCTTCAACCAAGAATTAAATCTATGGAAAACTCAATTTCTCGTTCTGGAGGATGTCCTGGTAAATATTCCAAAAACACATCTACATATTCTTTCACAATAGGTACATACTCTATTTGAACATTACCTTCCTCACCCACTGTTATTTCATTCTCTTTCTCCCCAATAATTGAATTTAGTTGAGCTACTAGGGGTGGATCTAGATCAGAATTAGGTGGTGACGATTCTGCTCTAATGATAAGGTGTTCTTTATCATCATCATCTAAAATCATAACCTCTTTCTTCTTACAATAAATCATTTCATAATGGTCTAAAAGCCAATCCATACCGAGTATTATGTCAAACTCAATCATAGGTATGACGATGAGATCAGAAGATAAAGAAAATTTATATGCTCTAATGGGAAATGATTCACAGAACTTTGTAGAAATGATACTTCCTTAAGGAGTTTTAACTGACAAATCCCCTGTTAAATAAAATTGGAAATATCTAATTTTTTTAGCAAACTGGGAAGATATGAAACAATGTGATGATCCAGAATCAAATAAAGCATTTTCTAAACTTGATGAAACCATTAAATTACCAGCCACCACGTTTTTCGGAGCTTCTACCTCAGAAGTAGTGATAGCATAAGCTTGGCCTTGATCCCTTGGCCTTTTCTGAGGTAAGTTCCCCTGATGCTTTGGACATTTATTTTCAAAATGTCCCATCTCCCTGCAGTTGTATCATTGAACATCGATAGCTTCTTTATTCCCCTTACAATCACGAGCTTGGTGGCCTTTTTCACCAAACTTGTAACAGACTCTCATTTCCTTCAAGAAAATACCAGGGTGTTTCTTCCCACATTTACTACAGGATGGATATTCAACTTTTCCCTTCTTCCCTTTATTTCCATTTCCAGAGTGATCATTAGATCTCTTATTCTCTTTCTTTTATTTAAATTCATATGTCACGACCCGTCCTCGGGGCCCGTGCCATGACTAACCCAAGCCCACCTTCCATAGGCCAGGGGCTTGCGACTATCACCAAAGGTGTAAATCCCGATAAAAGGGAAGGCATTGCCTTATAAAAGAAAAAAAACACCACAGTGTACGCAAACTGAAGAAAACACTAAGTAAACTGTAAAAAAACGTGTTGGAAGTACAAGGGGCCAAAAATACAAGCCCAAAAGAAAGGTACAGCTACAACTAAAAGTAAAGTACAACTCAAAGGACAACAGCTGAAAGGTTAAAAGCTGCTCCTGGATCGTCCTCCGGCTTCCTACCTGAAGGGTAGGTATAGATCTCCTCCTCAGCACTCCACGTCTGTTCATCTCCTCCAGGTACCGACTCATCATGAAATCCTCCTCCGAGCACCGACTCGACATGGTATCCACCTCCGGGCACCGACTCGTCGTGAGATCCTCCTCCGGGTACCGTCCAGCTCTACAAGCCCCAACCACGATCAGTGATGTCTGTCATCTGCAACCAACACAACTTAGTGCGAGCGAAGCCCGTGCATGGGTGAGAATATGATACTTATTACGGACCCCGAGACCCCAAAAGGTCTCCCTGAATCCACAAAATATAAACCACAAAGAAAAGATAAAATCACGAAGTATCGTCCAACACCACTTAGGTATATGCCCATACATATACCTAAGTCATCAAATCCAATTCAGCTCCAACTCATGAGATCAAGTACAGTCCAGTCCACTAGGGAAAGTAAAACTCAATCCATATAAGAAAGTACGACCCAATACACATAGGAAAACATAATCCAATCCCCACGGGATATCAAATCAATCACATTTAAGATAATGATTGAAATTCAAGACTCAACTCACACAGGTATCCATTTACAAAGAGGGGTGGAGATGATTAGATTTAGCCTCTGAATCATCTACTCTGTCGAACCCACGTAGGAACTAAGTTTAGTAGTCATTGCTTCTGAACCCACGGAGGATCCAATTATAGTACTCATCGTCGTCGAACACACGCAGGATCCCATCATGGTAGTCGAACCCATAGAGGATCACAGAACAATAGTCTTCATTGTCGAACCCACGGAGGATCCCAGTATGGTAGTCTTCCTCGTCGAACCCACAGAGGATCCCAGTACGGTAGTCGTCCTTGTCGAACCCACGGAGGATTCCAGTACAATTATCATCGTCGTCACAGTCGCAACCTGCTCTAGGGTTCCCGCGCACAACACACTCGTTCCGGGAGGATTCGCTCCATGAGACAAGGGGTTGATACATAAACTGTCGCGTAGACCTGAGTTGACATATCAAAAAGTTCCGTCTTAACAATAGGAACTCAACGTGATAGACGACGCATCAATCGGATGCTCGGTTTGAGAGTTATTGGCTTTTTCGTTCCAGGGGCCCGATTGGTTTTTAAGTCAAAACCAACCCGACCATACTACAACTGCATCCAAAATTTGAGCGGAGTAAGCAAAAAGGTCTGTCTCACTAAGAGGAAACCAACAAAGTCAACGGCACATCAATCGGACGTCCGGAGCTCAAGTTATAAGTGTTTCTTCTCCGAGGGCCCAGTTGGTTTCGAGTTCTAACCAAGCCGACCATACCCAAAGTTCTCTGAAACCTTGAGTGTAATATACTGAAATTACCGTCTCGATCCAAGGATCGCATTTCAACTAACGGTGCGTCGATTGGAGGTTCATATCCCATGTTACGGGCCTTTGAACGATGTTGTCCGATTTTAGGGGGTTTTGGGCCCGAACTGACCCTGCCCGAGACCCCCTAGGTCGGCCCGAACCGGGTCAACCCGACCCGGGTCCGGGTCTGACCCACTAGGGCGCGGTCCTGCCCGTCTGGCGTGGCCCCGCCTCGCCGGCGCGGCTCGGCCCTGCCGGTGCAGCCCGGCCCAGCGCGGGCCGCCCGGCCCGGCATGGGCACCGCGCCCCGTGTGAACGCGGAAAGGGGGGAGCCGCCACCCCCTTCGAACTGAACAGCGAACCCCATGGGGTCCGCCCTGCTGCGTTGACCAAGGGTTCAACCCCCGGTTTTTTCGGATCTGGCTGGCCGTTACGGAGTTTCAGTGGCCGGCGGTTCCAGCCGCCCTCCCCTGCTCCGTCGCGGCCTTGGTTTGACCGGCGCGGCGCGACGACCCCGCGCCCCTCCACCGTGGCCCACCCCGGCCGCAGCTCTCCATGGTTCTCCGGTGTGGCACGACGGCGCTGCTCGCCTCCGCCGTGACCATGCTCCGTTCGCGGCCTCAATGGCGCGGTGCGATGGCGCTACGCTCCTTCACCGCGGTGAAATTCCTCATTTTCACGCGGTGCCGTTGCACCGCGCTGCCTTCATCCCAAACGGCAATGAAAAACATCAACAAAGGGGGAGGAGGTTCGGCCGTGTTCGTGCGGTCCGACCTCCTCCAGTTAATTTGATAACAGGTGGCCAAATATTTAACGATGAACGCAAAGAATAATCACATCCTAAAAACACACACCAACCTTGAAGTAGTTGTTGAAAGAAGATCATCGCGGGAAAATGGCGTCACGAGGTTGGTTTGATGACGGCATTGGTGAGCGTCCAAGAAGAGGATGTCGTCTCACACCGGTTGTAGAGAAGGGAGAGAATCGGCATGCCGTCTCTCCTTGGTTCTCCGGCGTTCTTCGCGTTCTTCAACGAGGAAGAAGATGTTCTTCAAGACCGCAAGAGTTCTCTCCTCTATTCCAAACAACGAATCCACCAACAATAAAAACATACCTTGTCTTATTTTATTCACACACACACATGCCAACATTATTTTGAAATCCAAAAGATCTCATTCAATTAATTAACTTAATTGAAGAGCATTTAACAATCAAATTAATTGTGACAGTTGACATGTCATAAAGAGGGGAAGTGGGTGTGTTACACAATTAATTTCTAGAGGGGGGTTAAAGGGATTTAAAGGGGTGGGGATTGTGTGGGACCCACCTCACAAATATCCTACCAAGTGGTTAGGATGTATTGGGTCCCACTCAACTCCCAAGCATAGGTTATAACTATTTAGAATAGAAATAAAATTGTGGCGCAAATTTTATTTCACTCTTTAGTTAACCCAATTATTTAACAACACCACCCGAGAAAAGGAAACTCCAGAAAAGGTCTTCTTAATCAAATACCAACGTTTCGGTTTCAACAGTGCCCTCGGATTTTGATTACGATCACTGGTTCAAAAGTTAGAAAAACCCGCTCCCTTGTTCACTGAACGTAACCGAGCTAAACTTCGAAAATTGATTCCGGGCACACCGGGCCTCAGAATCAGGTTCCGTCAAAAACTGCGCACTTGTAAAATCCCAAAGAATTTAAGAAAAAATATTCCTTGAAATTTATGGGTCTTTACATAATAAGACATAGAGAATTCCTTTTCTATCTTGATTGCACATGAGACAATATATTCGTACGACGAGAAGGATTGTGAGACTAATGCTCGACAGAGAAATGGTTTTAACCCATTAAAGAAATGATCAATATTACTTCTTGGGTTATGTATATAATCTATAGCATTCCTTGATAACCTTGTAAAGTTATCCTCATTCTTTGCAAAATTCTCATCCTCCCTTTGCCTCAAACATAGAAATTTCCTTTCTATATCCGCTCGATGGTCATGAGGAAAGTACTTTTCTAAGAAAAGATATTTAAACTCCCTCCATTCCATATTTGATACTTCATCATCTTCCATTTTGTTTTGAATCAATGACAACCATTGATTAGCATCTCCAATGAGGTGGTAAACTGCTATGATAACTTTTTCCCTTTCACTACTCCCCAAAGCCTGAAATATTTTCTCTAGGGAACTTATCCATTACTCAGCTACCAATGGATTTGTATTCCCATTGAATGTTTGTGGTTGTTTCCTCATGAAGAAATCTAGAATTGATCCTCCACGTTGTGGATCAGGGTGCTCCATATAGGTAAGGTTATTATTCATAACCTGAGTGAGTTGTCCCAGTATGGTGATAAGTTGATCAGCACCATTTGTATCACCAGCTCCATTATAATTATCTTGAATAGGAGGAAAATCCCTACATGGAGTGAGTGCATTGATATAGTTTTCATTTCTTCCACTAGCCATCATTTCTAAAAAATGGCATACACTAGATTAGTTTATGAATCGTAATACATAAATACAAACATGTAAAACACTTAACATGATTTGAACAGTTTATGGATATAATCCATAATCATAAAAATGTTTTCTTTGAGGAAGTATAAACTCATAAACCCTTCATAATGGTTTGTAAAGAAAATGAGAATTATCCTAAGCATATCCCTCAGGAGTGTCGTAACCAAGAGTGCAGCAAGGCCCGTTGTCGTGCACCAGTTCCCATTCGAGTCTAGCTCAAAGTTGTGTTTTCGGGTTTTACCCCTAAGTACATCTGTGCCAGAACCGCCATTACCCACTCGTATCCATATAGGGATTTATATCTTATAAAACTCACAAAATCTCTACAATACCAAAATTCTAGGAAGTTCTTCTATACTAATCATCAAAGTCCATCTTAGGTCTATGTGATCTAATCAGAGTTTATCTAAATCGTGTTTCCAAGGTTTGTACTAAACTTCCTCTGATACCAACTGTAATGCCCCAACCCCAGTTACTCAGAGTCGGTGAATTATTAGATAACATTTTATGATCACAAAAGATCAAGTCTCAAAATATCAATTAGTTTAGTAGCCTTGGAAACACAAGATATATTCATAAGTCTTGCATTACATCATAAAGTGAAAAAAACTAAAACAAAATCTTGTTTTCATATCCCCTCATACTATCCCTATAGGTCATTCATAAAATACTTCTTCACATCCTGGTAAAAATAAAACATATAAGGGGGTGAGCTCAGATGCTCAGTAAGGATAACAATATAGCGTAAACTTTCGTAAATAAGAATAAACATTTAAGGCAGTGTATAAATAAAACAAAAGCCTTTTAAACTTGAACTTTAGAAAAATATGGAATAGATAAAATGATATAATGCCTTTTACTTATTCACATGAATATTCTACTAGTCTAATAATCACATGCAATATCAATAACCACTTTCATAATGATGGAATGCATAATGTCATACTATCGTACACACATAGTCAAGACCTTGTGCCAAGACTACAAATAAGATTTTGTCAAGGCCTTGTTCCAAGACACTAGTTTTTCTCATGAGACCTACCGATGCATCGAGGAGCTATAGTGGGCTCCACCCATCACATACTAATTCCAATTAATTCCTCATATGAACGGGTTTAAACATAACATAAACATTCGTATTAAAACTAGCATACGAAATGTCAATACTTTCTCCATAAACCATGAATGGTATAAAAATAACACATTCATATTCAAACATATCACAAAACCTTCAATGTAATATGGAAGTTTTGTATCATAATAAATCAACTTCAGATTAGATTAAAATCCATCAAAGGATGTTGATATAGATGAAATCAAAACTATTTGAGAGAAATATCTCTTTTTTGAAATCATTTAAAAGTAACATAATTATAAGACAAAACATTTAATTTGAAAATATTCTTATAAGCTTGTAAGGGAAGCTTCGACAATTTTATAAAGGCAAAAAATATCCGCACCCGCTGTATAAGTTAAAAAAAATACATTCTTACCTTAATTTTGTCGAAAAGGTTTAAAAAGACCTTTTTTGGAAAATGACAGAAAGATTCCTTTATAAACATATTATAAAAATTAAAACAAGGGTATAAATGACTTTAACCCATATTCTATAAAATATTAATAATGTTTTGAAATACATTTTTAAGAAACATGGATGTGGATGATAAAGAGGTCCCAGTAGATACTTATGTAAAAACAACCTCGGATAATAAAGAGATTGTGAAATTAACCCTTACCTTGTACTTTTCCTTGGTTAAGGGTAGGTTAAACTCCTGTATAATGGTGAAATAATTGTTATTAATTTATAAATGAATCAAATACATTAATATGATATCATATATGATCTTTTAACATTGTTCTGTTAATAATATCTTAGTATTATCGTCATTTGGGGTGTTAACGAATTTTTTTTTCCTTTATATTATTTGTTATGTGAGTCATATTTTTTTTGTATGGGATTTATCTTATTAATATCCTGAATTATATCAGTTCTTTAAACATTATTTTTAATCATCAAATGAAAATTATTCTTGAATGGATACGATAGGGAATGAATCTCATCACGTTCTTGGAGACGGTAGTCCGTACGTTTGCACGAGCAACAATATCATTATTTTTATATTAAAATAATATATAATTGAATGTTATGTCATATATACAGAATAATTATCATTTTATATTTATTATTTAAATCAATTACACATCATTATCATACCCTTGCAAATAATAATGCTTTGAATAACAATTACACCACGACGTGGAGACGGTAAGTCGTACGTACACACGTATGTTGACATGTCATTCAAAGGATGGATAGAATACTGAATATGGTTGTACCATATTTATCATAACATCACAGTAATAGAATATACTATATTGATTATTTTAGAATATAAATAACAATTAATGAAGAAGTGGAAGAAGAAAGGAACTTGAAAGATGGTGGTGAAAACATTACCTCTTCTTTGGGTTCTTCCTTTTGATTTGATCAAAGGGCTTCTTAAGATGGATTTTTGATCAAACTAAGGCCACTAAGATGATTTGAAAGAATTTTAGAGGATAGTTTTACAGGGTTTTTCTAAACCAAAAGGATTTTAAGGTATGAATAATTGATTAGAAGTGGTTTTTTTATAAGGGGGAGGAGAGGCTCTTTAGGAAAAACTTAAAGTATTATTTTATAATAAATTCATATTCGGTTTCTAATGGCTCCAAACTGGATTATTTAAAGTCTAAGGTGGGTATGGTTTAAAAAAACTCAACCAATATATTTTAGATAGGTTTTTGTAACTATATTAACCTTATGATTTAGTTTTAACTCTTAGTTAATTAGTTTGACATTTACCATGTCTCTTTGTATTTTTATATTATTTGGTTAATAAAATTATTATAAACTATCAAACGAACCCAAAATGGTTCCTTAATGACATAAATATCATCATATATGTCCTATGTCCGAACATTAGATTTTTTGGAATATTATATCAATTAATAATATAATATTTGTTCTAAAAACTCATTTATGTCAATTTTGACACCATTTCATAGTTGATTATTTTTAGAGTCTTACAAACTTTATTAATTCAAAAAAAATCATTTTTGTAATAATAACATGTCATATTAACCAATAAAATTCTTTTATGGCATCAAAACTTTCAAATTATATTTATTTTAACATTTATAATACCAATTATTTGATTCTTTCATTAATAAAGAAAATATTGTATCATCATTGTGTCATAAATAAATATAATTATTCAATGTATAAAAATTATAAATAAAATACAATTATATAGGAAATATTTTTATCTTTCTAATTAATATTTATAGTCGAAAATATAACATATATAACCCTATTTAAAAATTGTTTTTCTAAAAGATATATGCTTATGTCATTTTTGTATTTACTTTAACTTAATTAATATAAAGTGTCATTATCACTTACAAGTGGCTCCATGCGGTCCCAAAATCGACCCAAATATTCCCATGGTCGGAAATGTATCAAAAAATATGGTAAGGACACGTTTTAGAGTAATTTAGTATTATTATAATATTATTTTTTTACGCTTATTTAGCTGATTTACCCTTTAACCATGGTAAATAAAATATTTACCGAAGTAATTATTCAAAATGTCTAAAAATAAAAGTTACCTATTTACACAATTTGGAACTCCTGATTCTAAATATGGAATCTATTTTTCTAAATTCAAGACACATAAGTAGAAAAAATTAATTTAAAATTAATTCCCGTTGTCAAAACAAAAAGCGTGTTTTTAACAAATAATAATTATCAAAAGATTGACACTTTCTTATGTCTAGTTTAAATGTGAAATTATGTCCAATGACCAACATTGGATTAAATGGTAAAAATATAATCTAATTATAATTTAAAATCACTCAAATGTATAATTTATCACTACTAATTATTTCGATTAAAAAAGTTGTTTTTAATTAAAATTTAGCAATTTTCACTATTCATCAAAAAATAAAACTTATTAGAAAAGTACCAAAATTTCACCCTAAGCTAATTTCGATATTACTAATCCAAAAATGAATTCCATTTTGAAATATAAAATGTATAAAATTTCCAAAAGTAGGTATTACTATTCATAACGGCTAGTTGATTGGTTGTGGTGTTTTAGAACTTGAAGTTGCGTACAACACACGCTATTGTATTATTCAAAGAGAATCGAACCATGGAAGCTTGGGGTGTTACATAATATGTAATCTCAATATCGCTACCTATACACTAATCCTACTAAGCCATGGAATCTACCCATGCTTCATAGATCCAAAAACATCCAAGGACTAGGTCAACCCCTCATGTGGCTACCTTAAAAAAATATTTGATTCAAAAATCCTCAAGTATCACCAAGAAACACAAGTATATCTCAATTAACCAAGGGATATAACTCCCATCAACACAAGTTTAGGAAAATACCCAGGATCCCATCTCAATGTCACATGAAAATTAGTATTACATCCCCAACTGCCCATCCTAGGGGACTACATGACCCACATGGTTTACAAATCCAACTAAGGTCACAAAATAATAAAAAATACTATAATAAACACAAAATACATCACCAAGGTCTAAAAAATTAAGATCTTAATCTATCCTCAAAACCCAAAAATAGATCACATTCCATCTTCCTACGCCCAAACATGACCATTATCAATGGAACAACCACCCAAAAAAAGTCAAGATCGTATACTGATCTATGAAATTGGTCCCCTTATGAGCCCTTATCATTACTTAATGCCATAGGATATTCATATTAAAAAAATATGAAAACTTTATTAGATAAGGTTACATTCACAAAATATGGGAAAAATTTCTTTATAGGTTTCTTACTGTGTTTTATTTAACCAATACCATCATTTAATTTTTCTAGGTATCATGTATCAAACAAGATTGAGGTCTTTGTCATTTTCTAAGCTCTTCACCCTGGTTCCATTATATGAAGTATCAAACACAATTTATAGAGGAAAATAATTTATAAGTTGTGATTAGAACACTATTTAATAGACAACATTGAAAAATAAAAATTACAAATCCACATACCATCACTTTCAAGGGTTCTATTTTTAATTTTTTTCCCATACCCACTAAAATTCTATGAATTAAACATTCATAATTTATTTATATATCACAACCCATAGTTTGGTTAGATACGATTCCATTAAAAAGTTATAGAGGATAACACTTTATAATATTCTTACTGGCACCTTATGTAACCAAAAAATCACTTTACTAATCAATTTATATAATCCCATAATCAATAAAGGTTCAATCAAAGAGTTGGATAGGTAGAGTTCCACCATATAATTATTTGTGAAAAACACTATATAAATGGATAAAGACACCAAATAACCATCCTCTATCATCTATTTAAAATAAATGGAAGATATAAATAACAAACAGTTATAGTCTATAGACAAAAAGTAAAATGGCATCATATAGGAATCTCATGAAACTATTAATCACATGAAGCACATAGATGACACAAAGATCTTATGTTCTTAGAATGATAAATGAATGTACATAGCCTCATTTCATACTAAACAGGATTAAAAAAATCCCATAAACCAATGAAATCAAACCCAATTTAACCACTCAAGGTGGAAATCAATCAACTGTTAAAGTGAAAAGAAAGGTCTTTAATTACCACCCCTGAAAACAAGTTTTTCCCTTATACGTAGGTCTATAACTCCCAGGCATGAGCTCATTACCATTCCCAAACACATCCTACCTCCTATCTACCAAGAAAAAATAATAAGATGAATAAAAACATCCTTTAATACTAATTTTTTAACACTCCAACATATAATACACGAAACTAGTGTCTTGAGCGGATATTCCACATAGATTTAGGCACACCTCCCTGTATGTCAGAGGCTATTGACTTGTAGTGGGGGTCTATAGGTGGTAAGATGAGGAGACTATACCCTATTTTCAAAATTTCATAGCATATACGTAAATAAGTTAAATAGAATAAACATCACATATAGAATAAATACATAGGTAGTAAGAAACAAAATCACCTCCCATGTGATAACAAAATTGTTTTGCATGAAAAATTGGTAGGGTAGTATATAAAATGAACACGTAAAAAATCGCAGAGGTAAATAAAAGCTAAATATAAAAATATATCATCACCCCTATAAGTAATGAGATGTAGCCTGACTTCTAGATCCCAATCTCCAAACAAGACATACAATCATCAAGCATCAACCACGAGCCATATCCTAGACCAATAACTTGTGACTAAGGAGCATCTACTCAAGTACCCAACTACCATGATGGCCCAATAAGGGTGTTTGTAAAACTTAGTAGGCCGCAACCAATGGTATCTAATGAAAATATAGTCAATATATAAACATTATAAGGGTGTGAAATATATATATGTGAAGTAGTAAGAATAATAATAAATTATGGACACAAAAGGAACCAAGTCGAGCCACGGGAAGGAGACAACATGAGTATATGCTACTTGCCATAACATATGTTGATCCCTAAACATGAATGAATTATCATGGCCTAATATAGTTCTAAGGTGAATCACTGAGGAAACCATAATCATATAACATGAAGGAACTCATATTGATCAATAAGACATTCTTTTCCAGAAATTCCCATGAGTATCCATCTATCAGGTATAAGCTCAGGGGGCCACCCAGGACACTCAAAGGCATGACTGAATTAGAATCCAAGGCTCACACCCAAGGAATTCCACACCAATATGATAAATTTTAACCTGAGTAGATCATCATGTGACATTCAATAAGGGTTTCCTTCAATAATACATGGAATTATTCCAAATAATTTAGTAATTGTATACATTACTTTAATACATGGGGGAGTTGTCCCCTAGAATTCATAGTAGTGAATTTGTGCATAATCCATTAACTTGATCAAGGTATTCCATATCATTGGAACTCATTAAATTGAAAGGTTTTTCTAAACCCTGATATTCACATGCATCCCATAATGGATTCCTAGGATCATCCATTTCCTTCAATGGAAATATCAATCAAGGTCAATCCATGGAGGTCCTCCAAGAAATTTCTTACTCATAACCATTACCCAAGATCTCAACATTTCATTATTACATAATGTATATAATAAAAATTATACAATTTAATCCAAATCTAGTATTCAGGTACAATCCACATATTTGTTTAAAAATTCTACGTTCATAAGCCCAAAGAGTTCCTAGAGGTCATCATAGGCATCCCACTTTCCATGTTAAAGCATTATATCATAATGGGTATCCCAAATGACCTCAATTAATTCTTTTTAAATCAAGGAAAAGGTGAAATCACCTCTTTAATACTTACTCAAGGGTCTACCGAAACCAACCCACTTTCCTAAGTTTAAATTGGTTCCATTTCATTAATAATTTAACTAAACCATTTAATTTAATTATTAAGGTCAATCATCCAAATATATGTAATGACCACATAAGCCAAAGACAGAATACAATGGTAATAATTTAATGGAAAATCAAGATACCACTAGCCTTAATTGATTCTTCAAACATTTCCCAATGGATGGAAATAGATACCAAGTACCTCCTAAGCTTATATAATCAACTAGCCTCATATATTATATCCAAAAACCACAAAAAATAATTATAACAAATTATAATTAATTGAACCATTAAATCCAATGTAATTAATAAGAGAAAACCGATCTGAATATCTCACCACATAAAAACCATAACCACAACTCACAAAATACCCATCATATATGCTTTAATACATTTGATATAAAATCCCTAAATCACATCACTAATAAAAACACTAATTAATTTCAAATTTAGGAAGAAACTGTATAAAATTGGTGGAACCACATACCTTCCTTATAATAACCCTGCTCTTTATTACACAATTGAACTTGATTTATTACATAAAATCTTCACTTGAAACAACATAGAAGATCGAGAGGTCTAGTGTCTTTGGGGATTTGGAACATTACATAATGACTTAAAACATGAAACAAAACATCCTTATTGAAAACTTCCTTTACATGACCACTACATTCCCTTGTACTTAGCTTCGCATGGGATAACCTGAGGACATCCATTAAAAGGGGTGAGATATAAATCCCAGTAAGGGAGTAAGAAAGTAATAACATGAATAATACAATACATTTTAGGAAATAGTCATATCAATGGAGCATAATATAAATATGAACATAAAGTCCTGATATATCATGATTAACATAACATGGAAATGTGGCAATAACATTTAACATGATATTAGCATGAGACAAGGCACATTGCACATGGATCATGAGTAAACCATCATTGAACTTGAATTATCATGATTAAACTCTCATTTCACTTGACATGTCATGATAATAATCTTTACCCAATGCATTGGAGTGCTATCTGGGCGCACCATTCTTCATCGTTTCATTTCAAGCATAAGTGTGGCACATAGATCATACAAAATGAATTCATTAAACATCATAATTTATTCCATGATAAAGAAATTTTGAATTTATACATGAAAATATATAATAAATAAGTAAATTTTCATAAAGGTGAATACCCTTGATAGGGAAATTGGCATGGTTTTCACTACATAATGACTTTGGCTTGGAAAACTGTGGTGTGATTTCAGCAGCATAACGGTGTGACTTAAGACTTCATAAAAATGGTTTATGAGGGATAAAGGTGTGTCTAAAAATATTTACATGAAATTTACCGTAAATTGGTCATATATATACATTTCCCAACATATGTAATGGAATTTGGATTCATAATAAAAAAGTATTTCTTGAATGTAAATGAGGAGAGAGAATTCTTTACAGAATTTTGGTATGGAAATAAGTG
Source organism: Viscum album (assembly GCA_963277665.1). Classification (NCBI taxonomy): domain Eukaryota; kingdom Viridiplantae; phylum Streptophyta; class Magnoliopsida; order Santalales; family Viscaceae; genus Viscum; species Viscum album. Next base: position 643,450,887 of record OY728142.1, on the reverse strand, counting down.
TACATAAGTGGAAAAAATGAGAGAGAAAGGGGTATCTAATTGTTAAAACATAAATAGGGCAGTATGGGGGAGGTTTTAAATCATACCCCAACATTTATAATTGAAAAAATATGGTATAATAACATAATGAAATTTGGAAAAAAAATGAGAAAGGAAGAAATCCCTTACTTGGAAGTGTGATCCCAAAGGCTTAAGAGAGGCTTGAGAGAGGATTATTAGGAGCTTGGGGCACCTTGGGATGATTATGGAGATAGTATTTCATGGATTGGTCGAGCTCCATAGGCTTTTAGTGAATAGGAAGTGGGAGATTGGGTGGGTTTATATAGGAAAAGGGAGGGAATTCTTTATTATTTAGGCTTTTGGACCTACACATTAAACTAATCAAAACCACAAACCATCCCATGGTTTTTTATCATGGTTTTTTCCAAAGGGGAGTGTCTAAAATTATTTTATAAGGCTAATGGCTAAACTTTTAAATATATTAGGCTTTCTTATGTAGTGCTGAGTCACACTCTCAAAGAAATCATTTTAAAAAGATAAAATGTTTTATAAGTCTTGAAGGGTCCACTAAGGCTTTTTAAAATAAATAAAATAAATCTGAAATAACATTATTTTAATGTTAAAACATATATTGTCCGAAAACCCCATTTTTAGTATTTTATTACAACAATATTGGGTCATTATAATTTCATAAAACACATTATATATTTAAACGGTATTTAATTTTTACCCCAAAATTTGACTCTCAAAAAAATTATGAAAAATTCACTGTTTGATAATTTTGATGTCCTAATTCCAAAAATAATATTCATTTTATCTAAATAATTTTACAAATATGAAAATTTTTTCTTTTAAAAAAACTGACATTTATCGAAAATTCATGGGTTTTGACAAAAACAGCTTCCAAACCTTAATAAAAATTACATTTTTTTACAGTCATTTATATTTAATAAAAGGTCATATATTAATAATATTTTATTAAAATATTATTTAATTCTAAAAAATCCATTAATTCATCAAAATATATTTCGTAATTTAATATTAACTAAAAATATTATTTGTTCATTAAATACTATTTACAAAGTAACAATAATAAAATGAATGTATATTATTTATCCTATACAAAAAATAATGCACATAATCATATTGTTAGGTTCTTGTTACATAGCCCATTAAAAAGCCCACATAAGACCTTAGGGTAAGGTGTGCGATGGTGACAGACTCATGGGGTGGCTTAAATAACATCGCTCAAGTGATAATCTCTATCAACTTCCACCTCTCTCGTAGGCGGTTCCACTCAAGCTTAATGTATTCAAGCTCATCTTGGGCTTGGTAAAGATAGAATCCCAATGAAGCCACCTAATTTTCGAGATCTAACAAATGGGCTTCATATGGATCAATTCTACAGGATGAGGCCATCACTTCCTTTGTCTAAGTAAATTGGATTTCTTAAAGCCTTATATGTATACTTATAATGTGATCAATATTAAATGACTATATTAGTAATAGAAAAAATTCTTAACATTATTTTAAAAATCTAAAAAAATAAAACCAAGGAAGTTTATATGTTTTATATGATCATTCTACAAAACAAAACATTTTATTAGATCAAGAGGATTTTTCATTAACAAAAGTTTGGTTCATTATAATCTTCCCCCCTTAAGAAATTTTGCACTCAAAATTTCCTTTTCCCACACTAAAATAGATGTGGGTAACTTTTCCTCATCACTTCCTCTAGTTCCAAAATTTCTTCTTCAAACTTGTAGTTTCACCACAACACCTTGATGAGGGGAATTTTCTTATTTCGTAGAAAATTTTCCCTATGATCTAATATCTTCATCAGATTCTCTTCATAGGAGAGTTCATTCTCCAATGGTACCATATTTGGATTGATTACATGTGATGGGTCATGTATATACTTCCTCAAGAGTGATACATGGAATAAATCATGCACTTGAGATAGGTTTGGTGGGAATTCTAGTTGATAGTCCACCGCTCCAATGCGATCAAGGATCTCTAATGGGATGATGTACCTTGTACTAAGTTTTCCCTTCTTCCCAAATCTCATAGCTCTCTTCCACAGTGATATGTAGAGGAATACTATGTCTCTGACATCATACTCTAGGTCTCATCAATGATTATTAGCATATTTCTTTTGTCGACTCTGAGCATCTTTAATGTACTGTTGGATGGTCTTAACCTTCTCCACCATTTCATCGACCATTTTGGGACCTAGGATTTTTCACTCCCCAACTTCATCCCAACATGTCATTGTTCTGCACCTCTTCTCATATGGGGCATCATAAGGAGCCATTTTGATGCTTGATTGTAAGCTGTTGTTGTAATAGTAATCAACTAGGGGAAGATATTGATCTCATTCTCCTTTGAATTCCATTGATATTAGTCTCAACATATCCTCAATTTTTTGGATATTCCACTTGGATTGGACATAAGTTTGAGGATGATAAGTCGTACTGACATTCATCTCAGTATTAAAAGCATGTTGAAGACTCTTCCAAAACATAGAGGTGAATTTGGGATCTAAATCATATAAAATATATAGTGGTACTCCATGCAACCTTACCACTTCTCTAATATATATCTATTCTAGTTGATCCAATTATAAATCCTCTTGATTTGCAATGAAGTGTGCAGTCTTTGTGAGACGATCCCTAACAACCGAGATAGCATTGTTTCCTTTGGATGTCTTCAAAAGTCTGGTGACAAATTCCATGGTGATGTTCTCCCATTTCAATGCTGGTATGGGTAATGATTGCATCATACCCTTTGACTTCTGCCTCTCAGCCTTCACCTGTTGGAATACCAGGAACTTTGATGAATATTCAGTGATCTCATTCTTCATGTTATCCCACCAATAATTCTCTCAGATATCATGATACATCTTTTTTTTCTGGGTAAATAGAGAAATTTGAACTATGTAAATCATCTAAATGTTCTTTCTTTAACTTTGGATTTGATGGAACACATATTATTGTCCCAATTCTCACAATTCCTTCTTCATTAACATTGAACTCTGATGTTTTTCCTTTTCTGATAGTTTCCACTTTCTTCTGAATTCCCACATCATCCTTTTGATCATCCTTTAACCATTCCAAAATAGATAGTTGAGCAATCATTTGTGAAAGGATTGATGATGTTCCCTTCTCTATGATTCTCATGTCTATCTTCATCAAATCTAAGAAGATTGGATCCTTTTAAATTCTCATCAATGATAAAATCTTTGTATCTTTTCTTCTTAGAGCATCTACCACCTTGTTCTATTTTCCAGGGTAGTAATGGATTTACCAATCATAGTCTTTGATCAGCTCTAACTATCTTTGTTGGTGCATATTCAATTCTTTCTATGTGAATATATACTTGAGGTTTTTTTGGTCCGTAAATATTTCACACTTCTCCCCAAAGAGTTAGTGTTTCCAAATTCTTAAAGCGAAGATCACCGCAGCCAACTCCAAATCTTGTGTTGGATAGTTATGCTCATGAACTTTCAATTTCCTGTAATCAAATTCAATGACTTTTTCATTTTCCATAAACACACATCTCAAGACCTTATTCGAAGCATCACTAAATATCAAAAAAAGTTCTCCACTTGTGGGGAGTGTGAGAACAGGTTTAGTGATAACCCTCCTTTTCAACTCCCTGAAGCTCTCTTCGCATTCATCACTCCAAGAAAAATTGATTCCCTTCCGATTTATCTTGGTAAGAGGGTTTGACAATAGGGATAAATTACTTACAAATCAGTGATAATATCTATCTAGCCCCAAGAAGCTATGGATATTGTTTACCATTATTGGCCTTAGTCATCCCTCAATTGCAGCTGTCATGGAGGGATCCACAGATATCCCATTTCTTATGATGATATAACCCAAGAATGAGACCTCCTTCAACCAGAACTTACACTAGTTGTACATTCAATAGAGCTTATCCTTTTTCAAGGTCCCTAGTATAGTTCTTAGATTCTCCTCATGTTCCTCCTTGGTTTTGGAGTATATTAGAAAATCATCTATAAATAAAACCAAAAAAATTTCATGGTAATCTCTAAAGACTCTATTCATCAATTCCATGAAGATTTCTGATCATTAGTGAGTCTGAAAGGAATTACTATGAATTCATAGTGCTTGTATCTTGTACGAAAAGAAGTCTTGGGGATATCCTCCTTCTACATCCTTACTTGATAATATTCTAACAGTAGATCCACCTCGTAGAAGTATTGTTCTCTACGTAGCTGATCAAACAAGTCATAAATTTAGGGTAGAGGATACATTTTCTTTATCGTTATTTTTTTGATCTCATGATAATCAATGCAAAGGTGCATTGACCCATCATTCCTCATGACTAAGAGGACTGGTGCACCCCATGGAGAAGCACTTGGGTGTATAAACCCTTTATCCAGATTCTCTTGTAGTTTTTTCTTAAACTCCTCAATCTCCCCAACAACCATTCTATGTAGATTCTTGGATATTGCAAATTCTCTAGGTATAAGATCAATTGAGAATTCAACATCTCTTATAGTAGGAATACTATGAAATTCCTTAGGAAACACATCAGCGAATTCCATCACAATTAGCATGTCTTCAAGGATGGTTTCTTCCTTAGACTCAATCATATGAGCTAGATATGTGTGCTCATATGGTAGTAATATCCACACTTGAGATGATGGTTTTAAAGAAGATTCATCCTCCTCTTTTCACTTGTATAGAATCATGGGTCTATTCCCCATATGGATAGTGATTTCCCTCTCATGGAAATTTATATTGGCTCTATATAAGGAAATAAAATTCATGAAAATAATTGAAAAAAGTTTCACCAGAGAGAGTATGATGAGGTTTTCCGGGAAGTTGAATCCAAAAATTTTGATAGGGGAGGAGTTATATTCATTGGATGCAATGATTTCCCCATTTCTTGTACTCACTGACATCTTTACTTCCATGATTTGTGGTGGTGTTGGGATTGTTCTACTAAAATTTCAGGATATAAAAGAAAGCGTAGAACTAGAATCAAAAAGTGTGTTTTCTATTCTTGAATGAATAACTAGCATACCAATCACCACTTCATTGTTGAGGTTCACTTTGGTGGTAATGATGGAAAAATCTCTCCCTTGCTGCCTTGGATGTTGCTGGTTGCCTCCGACAACCCTCGGCTTAGGGAATTGGTTTGTAAAGTGCCATAGATTTTTGCAGTTAAAGTAATGAAGAAGGCATTGAGGGTCAAACAGTGTGTTCCTCACCTCTGTCACAGTCACGGGTTTCTTTTTTCAGCAGTTAATAGTGAGGTATCCTTCTCTTCCCCACCTAAAGCATTTCCTTATCCCCATCAATCAATTTCTGGGGTTCTTCTTTCCGCACCTTTGGAAAGTGGGGAGCAGGATTTTCTTAGCTCTATTGGATTTATCCATCTGAACACCAGAATTAAATTCCACCTTATGCTTCTTATCCCCATGATACCCTTGAGATTTTCTAATCTCTATTTTGACTTTGAGGTCACATTAGACAATTTCCTCATAGCTATTGAAGTCATAGGTCGCTAGGTCTTTCCGTAGGCTATGTTTTATCTCACTAAAGAAGCGGTCAACCTTGAATTTGGTGGTAATGACAATGTAGGAGGCATATAGTGAAAGCCTTGTTAATTTTTCCTCGTATTCTCTGACATATTCATCATCTTTTTTCATGAGGTCAAGAAAGTCCCTTTCCATCTTAAGTCGAAGGGTGCGTGGAAAATATTTATCGAAAAACATCTTCTGGAAATCCTTCCATTCCAACACCTCGATATCCTCCTCGGGCTTTTTGTTTTTGAACAATGTCCACCAATGATCAGCTTTACCCTCTATATGATAAGCAGCTAGAAGAACATTCTCTTGTTCAGAACATTGAAGGATGAGAAGATCATTTCAAAGGAGTTGATCCATTGTTTGGTGATTGAGGGATCAGATGACCCATTAAAAGTAAAAGGCATTCTCTCATAAATCTCTTGATTGCGACTTTCTATTTATTATGGGGGGTTTAATGTTCCTCTTTACCCCCTCTTCTATTCAAAACATGAGTTAACTGAGATAGTATCGTGACAAATTTCACGATTCTTTCTCCCATCAGATTGGGCATCTCATTAGAAAATTCATCACATTGATCTTCGAATCGGTTTTTAGCTTGAGTCCTCTTATTACCATCCATTGTCTAGAATAAAAGGAAAGTTATGGGTCAAATTTAAAGGGTAATCCAAATACAAAAATGGATGACTTATAAATTACTTTTATTTTCTTAACTTATGAATTTATAGGCTTCAATTTATGTTATCCATGAGCTACTTCCTAACATATATTCTTAGGGAATTTTTTTTATTCCATTAATAATGGTTCATACTAAGCTTATGATTTTACCAAATCATATCCCCCAGGAGTGTCCTAATCAATAGTGCATCAAGGCCCATTGTCATACACCATTTCCTATTCGAGTCTAGCTCAAAGAGGTGTTTTCAGGTTATATCCCTAGATACATCTGTGCCAGAGCCGCCTATACCTTCTTGTATAAAGATATGGATGTATTTTCTTGATAAAACACTTACTCAATACTCACCAAAAATTAGGGATGTTTTTATTATACTTATTCCTATCTCTAATACTTTCACTAGGGTTTTCTAATCCTAATCCCAAAAATAACTAAACCAACCCTATCATACCAACTATGACAACCATGTTCTTTATTACACACTTAAACATGATTTATTACATAAAATATTCACTTGAAACAACATAGAATATAGAGGGGTCTACTGTATTTGGGTTTTAGGAACATTACATGATGACTTAAAACATGAAACACAATATCTTTATTGAAAACTTCCTTTACATGACCACTACATTCCCTCGTACTTAGATTTTCATGGGATAACCGGAGGACATGCATAAAAAGGGGTGAGATATAAAGCCTAGTAAGGTAGTAATCATGGAATAACATGAATAATACAATACATTTTAGGCAATAGGAATATTAATGGAGTATAAGATAAACATGAACATAAAGTCATGATATAGCATGATTAACATAACATGGAAATGTGGAAACAACATTTAACATGATATTAGCATGAGCCAAGGCCCATTGCACAACGATCATGAGTAAAACCTCATTGAACTTGAATTAGAATTATTAAACCCGCATTTCACTTGATGTATCATGACACTAATCTTTACCCAATGCATTGGAATGCTATTAGGGCACACCCTTCTTAATCATTTCATTTCTTGCATAAGTGTGACACATAGATCATACAACATGGATTCATTAAACATCATCATTTATTCAAAGATAAAGAAATTTGGAATTGATACATGAAAATATATAATTAATAAGTAAATGTGAATAAAGTTGAATACCCTTGATAAAGAAATGGTCACAGTATTCACTACATAATGACTTTGGCTTGGAAAATCATGGTGCAATTTCGGCAGCATAACGGTGTGACTTAAGAATTCATAAAAATGGTTGATGAGAGATAAAGGGTTTTATCATAATTTTTATATGAAATGTAAATTAATGGGGTTATATAGATACATTTCTCAATATATGTAATGGAATTTTGATTCATAATACAACATAATTACTTAAAAGTAAATGAGGATAGAGAAATTCCTTACAAAATTCCAGCATGGTAATGGGTGTACAAGGGAGATATTAATGAGAGAGAAAGGGGTGTCTAATCATTAAAACATACAGAGGGAGGTATGGGGGTTTGAAATCATACCCCAAAATTTATGATTGAAAAAAATGGTATAATAACATAATGAAATTTAGAAAAAAAATGAGATAGGAAGAAATCCCTTACTTTGAAGTGTGATCCCAAAGGCTTGGGAGAGTCTTGAGAGAGGCTTCATGGGAGCTTGGGGAACCTTGGGAGGATTATAAATAGAGGAGTTCAGGGTTTTATCTATCTCCAAATGATTTGAGTGAAGAGGAAGTGGGAGCTTGGGTGGGTTTATAGAGAAAAAGGGAGGCAATTCTTTATTATTTAGGCTTTGGACCCTACACATTGAACTAATCAAAACCACCAACCATACCATGGTTTTTGCCCATGGTTTCTTCAAAAGGGGAGTGTAAAACATTATTTAATAAGTCCAATTTCCTAACATATTAAAATATTAGGCTTGATTATGTGTAGGTGAGTCACACTCTCAAGGAAATCATTTTAAAAAGATAAAATGTTTTATAAGTCTTGGAGGATCCACTAAGGATTTTTTTAGAAAAAAAATTAAACCTAAAATAGAATTATTTTAATGGTAAAACATATATTTTCTGAAAATACAATTTATATTATTTGATTACATCACTATTGTGTCGTTATGATGTCATAAAACACATTATATATTTAAACGGTATTTAATTTTTACCCAAAAATTTGACTGTCTCCAAAAATTATGAACAACTCACCGTTGGATAATTTCGATGTCCGGAATCCAAAAATAATATTTATTTTTTCTAAATAATTATTCAAATATCAAAAATTTTACTTTTAAAATAAAAACTGACATTTAATGAAAATTCATTGGTTTTGACAAAAATGGATTTCAAACCTTAATAAAAATTACAATTGTATTCATAAAAATTATATGGTCATATATATTTAATAAAAAGTAATTTATTAATAATATTTTATTAAAATATTATTTAATTACAAAAAATCCATTAATTCATCAAAATAGATTTCTTAATAGAATATTAACTAAAAATACAATTTTTCCTTTAAAAACAATTTACAAAGTAACAGTAATAAAATGAATGTATATTATTTATCCTATAAAAAATTAATATAATCATAGTGCTAGGGTCTTCTTACATAGCCCCTTAAAACACCCACATAAGACCTTAGGTTAAGTTGGGCGATTGTGACAGACTCTTGGGGTGGCTCAGATAACATCGCTCGAGTGGTAATCTCTGTCAACTTCCACTTCCCCTATTGGCAGTTCTTCTCAAGATTAAGGTATTCAATCTTATATTAGGCTTGGTCAAGAGTGAACCCAAATGATTCCACCTCCTTTATGAGCTCTAAAAAATGGTCTTTTATGGAGAAATTCAACTGAATGAGGCCATTGCTTCCTTTGTCTGAGTAAATTGGATTTGTTAAAGCCTTATACTTATACTAATCATGTGATCACTATTCAACGGCTATATTAGCAATGGTAACAATTCTAAACAATATTTTCAAAACCCAAAAATATAAAACCAAATAAGTGCATATGTTTTATAAGATCATTCTACATAATAAGACATTTAATCATATCAATATTATTTTTAATTAACAAAATTTTCGGTCATTACATTCCTCAAAACAATGAGTGGTGACATGAGGATTTTGTCATAGGATCTCCTCTACAAAATCCAAATAAAATCCCCAAGTTAAATGGGTTATTTCAACAGGATTTAGTAGAATAGATAAAGAAAACCCTAACCAAGATCTATAAAATTATAGGGGGAAGGCGGATAATAGTGGAGGATTTCGGGGCTGATACTAACTTAAAAATATCAAATGATCACCCCAAACTAAGGGGTGTTGAAGGGGGTTAGTGAGGGATCCAATGGAGGCCACATACACAAAAAACAAGAACAATAGGGGTTGCCTCCTCAAAAATCCAAGGTCAAAATTTTGTAATTTCACCCTTTAAAAACCCCCCTGATGAGCCACTGGAGGCCACTACCAGGACAATGGAATTAAGTCATGGCTACTACATCTACCATGAAAAATCCTCTAGTTGGTGGCCTAATAAACTTTGAAAGTTCCACCCATGACACTTCTTGATTCTCCCTCATTATTACAGATACCTTCAGATCCACATTCCATGTTCAAAACACCTCTATTGAGGTCCTCAAACTCTTGTAATTTCATTATGATGTCAAAATAAAATTCTGACACATACACCATTTGAGAATTCCAAAATCCTTTTGAAACCCAAATGCTTTTACAGATTCAAGTAATTAAAAATTCTATTTGAATAAAATTTAAATAGTCTAAATTCAAATATAATTCAATCACTTTAATATAAACTTTAGAACTTGTTTCTTCAAGCACTTCCTCAAGAAACTCCTCATCTTAAAATTCTAGTATCACCCTTTCTTTATAGGTGACTTCCTTAAATTATTTATTGCTATCTAGGACAGTGTATAGCTCAACCAAATTTATAATTTGATAACAAAAGGATTTATAATGTAATTAAAAAAATATAAATCAAAAGTATTTGATTTTAATGAAAATTTTACTCCCTTGAGTGATTCATCCTCTAACTCTTATTCTTTACTGCATGCCTATGGAAAGATGTCTTCTAGTATTTATAATAGAAAATCCTCCCCTTTTTTCAGGTTCATTGCCTCTTCCTCTTCACCTTATTTTAAACTATATTCAATGAGTACCAAATTTCTGTTTTTAAAACAAGTAATTTCAGTCTTAGAATTAATTTTACAGAAAGTAAAGACTAGTGAATATAAAGACTTATCACCCTTCTCTAATATTTATGTTAGCTCCTCATTTTCTTCGTAGAGGATCTTAGAAAGATTATTGAGATGTTTTGGTTTTTTATAGTCATAAATATTGTCCTCAATATTTATAATTTTCTAATAAAAATTAGGAGGAAACAATAGAGACCATTTTTGTGCCTCAACCACTTCTTCATTGAACTCTAGGAAGTACTATTGGATCTCAGTTAATTCTCAGCACAATTATTCTAATACTAGTAACTTGAGGGACTCATTAAGGTCTTGGATAAAATCTATGAATTTCTAAAACTAGATAATTATTCATTGACCTCCCCATGCCTACCTATAAAATAAAGTAACAATCTCTTCCATTCGTGCGAGTGAGTTAGACAATGGTTCAAAAAAATTAGACTAATTTTTTAGATTTTGAAATTTAATTATAAAAGTATTGAAATATTTAAAAAATTAATATAGATGGTGAGTGAAATAATACTTGACTCCCCAAAAATAGAAAAAAAAATTAAACACCTTCATTTGGGTAGGTAAAATGTTATTTTTTTCATAGTGCATCATAGTGGCTGACTAGGGTCATCCCTCTAAAAGAGATTCCATGGTCAGCACTCACTTATTTTGGATTCACTTACAATATTTTTTTTATTTTTAATTTATGAAAAAAAATTAATGGTGTTGAAACTTTTAATTAAATTGTTTTAAATAAACATGATATTTTAAATACAGACATAATGAATAAAGTATACAAGAAATAACTTAGTCTTAGTGTCGGCTACTCAGGTTCCTTCATTGTCCATTATTAATGGGTAAATTTTATTTGATAGTTCATATAATTATATATATATTATTATCCATTTTTTTGTTTATCATGCCTAGAATTTTACTTTGGAACACCAAATATGACCTCCAAAAATTTTCAATAATGATGGAGGTAATGATAGTGAGACAACTTCTAATACCTGGCTCCATTGTATGTCATTGCATCCCTCAAACACTATAAACATCATTTTAGAAATATTATCCATAATATAATGGAGATCATTATGATTTATTAGATAATAGAATGTATCTCAAAGTCATTTAAAGGAGGGGTGGATAGACATCACACCAATCCCAGACACTCCACTCTCCCTATATCTCCACAAATAGAATAAAAATATGAAGAATTAAAAAGAAACAATTTGGGACCACCATGAAAGCTCCCCCAAGGCCAAGACTCAAGCTAGTCACTCTCCATTATGATTTAAAGACACCATGATGAATGTAGATATATATAGATATATATATAGAGATATATATATATAGAGAGAGAGAGAGAGAGATAGGTGAAAAAGATAGAGAAGGAAAACAATTTTAAAAAAACACGTAACGTGTGATTATATAATCAAAGGAGAATAAAATAAAGAAAACTATTATAAATTATAGAAAAATAGAACTTATAGTGAAATACTTGAGTGAATCCCCTATACAAATATGAATAATACATATTTATAGAGTATAGGGAAGTCTAGGGTTACAAATTTCATAAAAAAGTAAAGTAAAAAGTCGATTCAAACCAAATACCAAAAAAATCGAGTCTTTGTCTATTATAATGAAAAACTTATAGGTTTATCTAGTTTAATGAAATATTCTTTTTTAGCCCCATAAATATTGTTAAAATTTCACCCCAATCTGAAAATGGATTAAAATTTTATTTCCTGATTATCGAAGTAATTACAACATTGATGAATCAGGTACAAGATTGAATTCAGGAACCATGATCTCCATGAAAAGTTATGATCCATATTGATCTCTTCAAATCAAATATATATCCCAAAATTTTAAATATCATGTAAAATTATTTCCAATAAAAATTTGATATATATACAATTTTAAGATAAAAATACTAAAGTGTCGATAAAAGGAAATACTATAATTTCCATGAAGTTTCAAAATTCAAGTTCAAATTAAAAATTCATATTAAATCATCACTTAAAAATATGAAATTTATAAATTAATATCAAATATGGATAAAAATTATATATCAATTATTATTACATCTTCAAAACTCAATCCAAATTATTCCTTTAATCCAAATATGTGATAATTTCCCTTAAATTAACAGTTTGGTAGGATTTAAAACATTAAAAGTAAAAGTAAAATATATTAAACTATTGACTCTTTCAATAATATCTATTTTTTCCATGGATTTGGAGGTTTTTCTTATTGAATTTCTTTAATGAACCATGGACTTATGTATTTACTTGAATAGTTTTTAGGTTCCTTGCAGTTGGAAAATTAGACCATGAGTGGGGGATTGAGTTTAATATTCTTTTCTTCCATCGTATTGATTATATTTTTCATATACCATCTGTACTCTTGAGTATAATTCCCTTATTATAATAATTTAATAATTTAATTATTCCTTTAATTAAGTTCCCAAGGTTCTTCTTCCCACATTTTTCATATATACGTAGTCGAATCTTCTTCCTTACATGATATTTATCAATTTAACTACAAAAAGTAAACTCTATTATTATTTTTATATCTAAACTCATTATATCATTGAGATTATTTAACCACTATCTCAACCTTAAATTAACATCTAACTATTTCTTTGTTGAAATCAAAGTCCCAAATTACTAATTATTTTTAAATACTTGGTTTCAAGACACTAATGAAATGGATAACCTTGCTTTCAAGGTTAATGAAAAAGATGGAGGCATGCCCTAAAGGCCTTGTAATGTTTAGTTTATAAGACCCAATTAATTCTTCCTACCTCTGTTTTAGTTCAAGAAAATTCCTATCTTTGAGTATTTGGAAAAAAATTATTAAAAACTATTTTCTTGAATTCTTCTTTATTTAACTGAGTTAATTTCATTCTTGGCCTTTGTAATCTTTATTAATGTTCATAATTGATCGGATTCTCCATCCAATTGACAATGGTCGAAGATCACATTCTCTTGCTCAGAACATTGTAGGATTGAAAATATCATTTCAATGGAATTAATTAATTTATTCACAATCATGATTTCATAAGATCTATAAAAAAGGGTGGTCATTGTTGTATAAATGACTCAACTACAATTTGTTCCTTCTTGGGAGAAGTAGGTTTATCTACATGGTTCAAGTTATTATTCATAACCTTAGTTAATTGAGCAATCATCGCCACCAATTTTTCAACTCCCACTCATATCATATAAAGTATCTCATTCATAAAATCATTACATTTCCCATCACATTGGTTTTTGACAAGGTTCCTCGTATTTATATCCATTTAACAAAATAATTGAAACTTAGTAAAGAGAATACTCTAATCAATAAACATATAAAAGTAAAATTATAAACTTAAAATGAATCACTCATAAATAGATAGTATAGCCTAACTTATGACTTCCTAAGTTTCAATCAATAATATTTAGGGTGAATTTATTATAAGGTCCACTAACCTAATCCCCAAAATAAATAGACCCTTCTATGATACCAACCATAATGAAATTTATCTCAAAAAAAATATTATATCATTTTTAAAATAAAGATCCAAACACACCCATAAATAGAAAACCCAAACCCCTTACCCAAACCACCTTTTAAAGTCTCAAACCTAATAAAATTAATAAAAAATGCATTCATCTAGACAGAATACAAAAGTCAAAAGGTGGATTATTATATCATAATCCAAATAAGGGGTTAATAAGCTATAATTTATTATATTTTTATCTTTCCATGGGATACCATGGGTACATAAATAAATGAATATAATGAACTAAAAAACATTAAGTGGATAATAAAATGGGTATTAGATCTATGTTCTAATAAGTATAACATGGTATCATAAAAGTAAAGGATTTTAAATACTCACATAGGATTATGGAATAGGACTAATGAAATCATAGGAACATATAAATCATGTAAATCATTATAATTCATCAAAAACATATAACATGGCATCATAAACATAAACCAAGGATCATTTCCAAGACAATAGAACATAATGGTACTATAGATAAATTGTAACAATATTATAGCATTGTAGTTATAAGGATACTTGTAGAATGTACTATAGTCAGGCAGTGCAGTAGTGATACTATTTTTCATAAATGGGATTTCGGACCATGAAACTAGGCCTTCGGCCTATGTGGTCTTCATTCCATAAAATGTTGGACCTTTAAGCTTGTATTGGAGTATCTTCAATCTGGTGGACCTATGATGATGGTGATCAGTCTCTAGTGCAGGCTCATTTCTGGAGTCTCCATGCATTTTCCTAGTCCTTTCATCCCAATATACTCATAGACTACAAATTTTGAAGGTTCCTTCCCAAAGAAGTATTCTCCTGTGCTGGTAATGTTTTTTTGGTGGAGGCCTTAAATGAAAGAAGATCATGTGTGGGATTTGATGGTCAATATGGTGTCTTCAGTGGATAACTAATCATGGGTGGATGTAAGTAAGGTAAGTAGGATGTGTTTCAATTAGGGCATTTTCGACACTTAAATTTCCTCTAAGCTCTCAGTTCATATAGTTATAAGGTATTTGTATCATGTAAATTTTCCCTCTCAAACTATTTAAATAAAGTGAGTTTATTCAGATAATATAAAAAAGTAATTAGAGGAGAAAAACAAAACATAATGTGATAATATCACTACCCATGTACTATACATAATATTCATATGATATACGAATTAACTAACTAATTAGGGGATATTTATAATTCTAGGTCCTCCCATCACAACATAATATGTCATGTTTATGCGATCCACATAGAAAAGAAGTTATGCATAAAGCATAAACATGTGAAAACCCTTTCAAAGGAATTACGAAACATAATAATGTTACAAAGCATAATCAAAGGATGAATCATTTAGGTAAACAAAATAAGGAGGAAATAACTCATATTTGATATTCAAGTTGTAGGATAAATGATGAATAACATATTATAGTCCATGAAAAGAAGGTTGAAGTTGAAGGAAACATCATAAGAATAATCAAGGTGTGGTTTTTAAAATAATGTATTTACTAAAATTATTTGAAGTGTGTAAGGATTCATGAAAATAAAGTAAAGACATGCATATCCATAAGACAAATAATACAAAATAAATTATAATGGATATAAAAATAGTATATGATAAAGAGGAAGAGAGATATATATAGAGAAAGAGAGCATAATCGGATAGAAAAAGGAAAGTTTGAGATCCCATTATGTCGAGTCCTAGCACTTTTTGGATATTCCTCTAAACTTATGAGTAGTTGAATTACATATTTTAATTTAACCTCACAGAAACATATTAATGTTTATTTTAATTATTATCACTAATTTATAATCATTTATTATTCATTATTGGAATCATTTAATTAACATATTTAGTTTGAGGTTGTTTAGTCCATAGTTCGAAAATAACTTCAGTAAAAGAGTGATAAAATAGTATTTGTCCCATTAATACTAAGTTATATAATTTTTAAGGTAGAGACAAATTTAATTATAGTAGTATAAGGTTTTAATAATTTAGAATATACTCTTAAATAGTAATAATTTAAAAGTAATTTCTCGGTGATCTAGTTTTTAATCAATTTAAATTGACCATTATATTTTTTTAATGTATCTAATATCATACCTATTTTATCATTAGAATATTTAAAATTAAATTTATTTATTATTAATATTATATAAATTCATGAACACTATTTTTTAAGAATATGAATGAAATAAGTAAGTTAAAATAAAACATCATCATTCACATAGGTAGTATAAACATACTATGGGTGAACGATATTTTTTAATAGTTAAAAAGAAGAAAAAACCAGTAAATAATTAATTTTCATATATAAATTAGAATATAATTATACTAAAATTTAAATTTATTTAGAATTATAACTTAGATATAAATAAGTGATAAGTGAAAGAAGAAAATGGAAGCATCAAAATTGGAGTTCATGCCTTACTCTTCTATACATATCCATTGGTATTTTTCTTAAGGATTCTAGGAATGGTATATAAATTAGACTAAGCCTTGAAAAACATGGTTAGGAGGGGTTTAGAGGTATTTTGAAAGATTTGTTTCTATTAAATATGTTTATAAGTGAATAAAAATGTGGGGAGGATTGGTGTATTTATAGGTAAATGGGAGGAGGGTTTTTGAATAAAATATTGATTACTTTATTATTTTTTCTTAAGACTATGAATAGTTTTAATTCCTATAACTAATAATATATTTTTATTAGAAAATTTATATTTTCATGAAATTTATATACTTCCAAAAAAAATTGTTTTATTGATATATTTACTTCAAAGTAAATAATCAAAAATAGTTTTTATTATAACAAATATATAATTTAGACTTTGGAAATTGATTTATAGGTATGAGAATTTAGTTTATTATTTTTTAATGCATTATGTTTCAAATTAAATATAATTTCAGTAATTAATTTTTTTATAAATTATTGAGTCATTTTTACATGATAATGATTTTATAAAATTTACTTTTTACACAAAAAAAATTGTATTTCTACTATTCAATAAAAATTCAACTTTTCAAAAACATACCAAAACATCAGCCTAAAATAATTTTAATGTAATCTTGAAAAAATTAATACCTTTATATATAAATAATTTTTTAAATTATTTTATTATAATATTTAATTATTTATAATATAATTTATTTTTATAAAATAATAAAAAATATAACTTTTAAAATATTTACACTTATATATATATATATATATTAAGGTATATATTTTGAGAAGTAATTTTATGGCATTATAATATCTATATTTATTTATTTTATGGTATTCTAGATGTTAGATGCTACTATAAATATATGTTCCTAGAAAAAAAAAGTCTGTGAATCCTCAGTATCCATTATCTTCTGATCCCAATTCTTCTTAGGCTTTGTTTCAACCTTCATTTGAAAAAGGTGTTCCTCAAAAAGGGTGTGTACCTTATTCTATTTCTTGGGTAAATAGTTCCCATACTAGTTTTGTTGATCTAATGACTTCCTCAATTCCAATTATCCCCTAAGATTTACTATATTCCTATGTGCTCTAATATCATTCTTTAGATTATATATGTTTTTTCCCTATAGTTCCATTAGAATTTCCCTTTATACCTATGAATTTTCCTCCTAGGGATGTAAACTAGAAGATCTGTACTATTTTTCTTCCTCATGAATCCACTATTTATGGTATCTTTGATGATTTTATTTTATATGGTTTTGATTCTTTTGTGTCTAGTGCTCTGGTGAAATATGTTTCACTAAACATTATGGTTGCCTTCCAAAATATTTCATCTAGAGGTGAGGATGATAATGTATCTTCTAACACTCTATCCTTGGATATCCTTCCTTAATCCATTGATATATCATATCTTAATATAGTTCCACTAAATATTCATGTGCCTTCAGTTTATAATTCTAATTATCTCATTGTTATGGTGTTAATAGATGATATACCCTAGGTTACTCCCAATTCTAGGATTATAAGGTTTAAGAGGTCCTCAAAATCTTATTTTTAATTTGATGGTCTTACGATTAGATAAACGGCTATGTCTCTCTCAGAAGGTTTGTTTTCATCAAAACTAAGGTCAGGAAACAAGATGGTTGAGAAAATTAACAATTATTAATGATTTAATCTATATTCATTGGAAATTCTAGGGTAATTGGGTCCCATTTAAAATGTGAATATGTGTGTGTGTGTGTGTGTATTCTTTGTCAAATAATTCAAACTGCATTATGATCTAGTCAATGTATTTTACTTTTTTCTATGAGAAATGTGAGTAAAGAGATATTTAAAGTATTATGGGAATATCTATCCTCCTTTAATTAAAACCTGATCTATTGTTTTATTAGAGGGGACTTAAATATAATTAAGTATCATTATGAGAGAATAGGTGGGTGAAGCTACTCAATAGAGACCATTAATGGATTTAATAGCTTCTTTGCCTCAGGTAATTTACTATATATGTGGGTTTCAGGTTATTAATTTACATGGTGAATAAATAAACAAGTGATTCATAGGATTTGGAATCACCATGATAATTGTCTGGTTAACCTATAGGGAAACTATTACAATACAAAACTTTCATCTCCCACTTATCAAGGACACCCTCAGATCATTCTCCTATTTTTCTCTCATTAGAAGGATCTAATTGGGACTATCAAAGATTTTGTTTCTCTATGTTATAGATCTAATAAGAAGACTTATTATCCATATTTAAACAATACTAGGATGGTATAATTCATGGTTAGCATTGTCATATCCTTCAAAATAATCTCTTTAATCTCAAATGAGTTATAAAAATGTTTCATGCAGTGAGACTCACCTTGTATCATCTTAAAAACAAAATTTCAATTATTTATTTAAATATGAAATACACCTAGGAGGATGAAAACTTTATAACTCTCATTAAAATAAGAAAGGTCCTTACAAATAGATTTTTGTAGGTATAAAAATTTATCTTGATAGATACCATGTTTTATGGATCCAATAAAGTAAGAGAAAAGTAGCTTGTTTTCATGCCTATATAAAATAAAGAAGACGTATTGGTAATCTCAAGATACTATTATAAGATGTATCCAAAACCAATGATCTTAATTTATTAGGTACTCTATATTTAAATAACTTTAATAAACTTCTAATTAAAACTAGAATAGTGAATCATGGTTGTTATCCTAGATATAATTTGAATAGTTATTCTTAAATATGATACCTTCTATGATAGATAATCAAATTAATTCTCATCTCAAGGCATCCCCTGACTTGGTAAAAATTATGAACATAATAAAACCCTTCAACTCTAAAATATCCCCATGTTTGAGTGAATGTAAAAGATCAATGTTTGTGTTAAATTGGGTCATAATTAAGGATTACCTCAAAAGAGATATCCATGATTGTTTCAAAGGTTTACATATTCTAATAGATTCAATAGATACTAATTTAGTCCATGTTTATAATGTATAGAAGCCCAAATAATTTGACCAATTTTATCCAATAATTTTATGCAACTTCAATTATAAAATGTTGGATAAAATCATCAATGGAAAGTTGTCTTCTCATCTTCCTTATCTAGTTTCCTAAGAGAAACATAGTTTTTTCAAAAAACCAAGAATATTAAAGGTGTTAGAGATCTACCCCAAGAAATGACACATGATATCGATGGTAAGGTGGTTGGATCCAAAAATAATAGTGAATATGGATATTTAAAATCCATATGAAACTATATAATAGAGTATTATTATCTTGATCATGTGATGGGAAGGTTTTTTTGATTGGTTTTGTAATTTTTTTCTCCTAAATATTGTATTCTACATAGTTTTAATTTACCTTGATTGGAAGGAAATATAGTTTATTTCAATACATTATATTTATTCATCAAGTAAATATCATATCATCCAACTTATTTGTTCTTTCCATGGATTCACTTACTAGGAATATTATTAATTCTATTTTAGTGGGTTGTATCCTTCCCTTCAAAGTCTTGTATTGAAAACCTAATATCTCTCACTTTCCCTTTACTTTTGATATTATTTTTTATGAATGGTAAAAAAACACTAATTTTGTTTTCAAATAAATATTTAATTAGTATGAGAAAAATATAGTGTACAATGATCCAATTGATCTAAAAGTAGAATTTTATTTCCTCCTCCTTCTTAAATAACCAAGTGATCCAAATTAAGGAATGGTTGGTATTAGTATGGAATTATTTACATATTTATTATCTAGGTACTCCCTGGTCCACTAGTAGAATTATAATATTCTACTTTTATGGCTTGGCCACATAATAGTGGGAGGACTCAACTGTTGGTAGATTCGGTTTTGTCAGATTTAGTTCCCTAGAACCAAGTTTTAAGTGCTTTATAATTAATTATATTCATATATTTTAATATTTATAAAAATGGTTCTTATCACAACATGATTTTTCTTTTGTGTGAGATAATATTTGATAATTCCTAAGGGTACTTTTCTCACTAAAAGGTCATAGTTGTTCCCTATTATGATGAGATCCTAGAAGGGACATGAAAGTATTATTAAATATAAGTTATATTTTCAAATGATATCATTTTAAGAGACAAAAATTATACCTTCAATTAGGATTGGAGACTCATATGAATTTGACACACTTTATCATGGTATATTCCCTTTTTAATCCCCAATACAGAATATTATGAAAACATGACCCACTAATAGGACTTATATATTTATATGTGTCATTGGATATTTCTATATATGGATGTGTATAATGATCCTTTTAATTTAATATTATTATCAATTCATTCCAGGATTCATGTACTTTCATGTATTTATGAAAATCATGATGACATATTCTCATGGAGAAGTAGGATACATTGGTTGTGTCATGGAAAACATTTGGTTAATGAATAATGTCAGAAATGATTATTTCTTTCTGTTCTTTAATGGTAGTTTATATCTTAGGACCATTGATGAGAATTAAAATACCTAATTAATTACATGGCCATGGTGGTATTGTTAGCAAGTTCATTTCTAGAAATTAAAAGAAAGATACATTGATCATATAGGATGAAAAAACCAGTATGAAACTTGTTTTATTAGATATCTAGATAAAGTGATTCTATTACACAACATACATTCGTATGAGATAGCATGTCATTGAGACATTAATTTCTTTATCTCTAGGTTCCTTGGTGTTTTGCTAGAAATTATCCATCTAAAATAGGTAATGTATCCTAATTCCAATATGAAAGGATCTTATAGGGTTACACACTAAGTTTATACAAAACTTCAATTAAATTCTAAATGAATTTAACATGATCAAAAAATATTAGGCATTCACATGGATTAATAATTATACATATCAGTTTGATGGAAAATATTCAATCATCGGTTATCTAGTAAAATATATATGTGGTTTGAATATTTAATAAATATTAATTCATCATATTATTATTTATTTAATTATGTGAATAAATAATATTTATTTTTTCTAGTTTATTCACCAGGAAAAAAATATTTTTATTTTTGGTTATGTGAATATTTAATAAATATTTATTTATTGATTTGGTGTATATAATATTTATTTATTTATTAGTGAAGAATGAAATAATATATATTTAATTAAATAAATTTACATTATTCAAGGACTGATAAATATTGAGGAGGATTGGAAGAAAAATTTTAATGTTCCGATGATAAATGTCATATTAATTATTTTTTGAATAAATATTAATTTATTAATTCAAAAAATAATTATTAATTTATCTATGAGTTTAGTACATGTCAAGTAAATAATAATAGTTTTATATTTATTTGGACATGAGGTTCACTGAGAATTAAAAAAAATAATGTCCTTTGTATAATTATTATTTTATAACCCTAGAACTATTTGAACATTATTATCAAATTTTCTAATATAGTGAGAACCACATTCCTTAATTTTGAAAAATGAGTAATAGAGAGAATTCTATTAATCCCTAGAGAGATCTCCCATAGAACGCTCTAAATAATAATGATATTTTCTACTCCTCCACCGGAGTAAATTTATTCTCTGTTGAAGTATTTAATTGAGATCAACATCTCTCACTACAAGCATTAAAACCGTCCATGTTATCACCTAGAGGAATCAATGGTGATTATCATAGGTTTACGAAGCAAATTTGGATCACCATTTGATGTGATCTACCATTTATTACTCTAATGTAATGATGGTATGATAATATTTCTTCATCCAATCATCAAAAAAAAAGAAATAATTCAACAAAAGGTAATTATTTAATTAAATTAATTAATTATAACTCATATGTGAAAAGATCATATCTTCTTGGTTCCTAGTTCTTGTAAATTAATATCCATATTAATTCCATTAGTCATGGAGATTATTAATTTATTGTATCATGAATTATTCAGGGATTATGATAAAAAAAATATGAGTTGGTTATGCCCAGACAGGTGCTTCCACAGAGACCAGAACCTTTAAGTGGTATCAAAGGGGTCACATAATAATTTATAATTATTTATTATTTATTGATCGATTATACACAATTGTTATTAGTTTTATTCTTTTATTTTATTCATTCATTATTATAAAGTTTAATTAACATGTTTTAGATATAATAATAAGATTTATTAAATTTTCATATCATTTTATGTAGATTAAGAATAGATAAATAATTATCAAAGTTTCTATGAAGAGGTGTTGAAGATTCTGGCTAGTAGACATGGATACACAAAGTGTAACCAAAAATTATTTATTGTGTACCCATTTTCATTGTACCAAGATGTGCCCGGAGATGAATTCCATTTTAATTAGTAATAAAATGAAATTAATTTAATACGCACCATGTGTTGGCACAACCATCCTAGCACACAGTCTGTCGGACCATACGTCATATTGTTGGCATACAAATTCTGTGTTCTACACTATTTAGTTGTTAAATTGACACTAAATGTTTTATAAGACATGTGATATTAAAAGGCTATATCATTAATGATATACATGATGTGTAACTAAAATAAAAACATTGGGACACAAAAAAACCCGCATCAGAATAACTATATGAGTTAACTACAGTGTTACACAAACTCATGGCATATAGATCATTAGTGATCATCATGTATCCTAGCTGAGTTATATGCCAATTCCCTAATAATTTATCTTAGATACACTAAAAGAAACAAACATGGCATGTAAATCATTATTACATACCTTTTATCCAAGTTGAGATACATGTTGATTCCCTATGGGTTTATCCCGGATACATAGAAAGTGATGAACATGATATGTAGCTCATTAGTACACATCATTTTGTCACCCAGGGATGAGGTCAATTAAATTATATCATGATTAATTAATTTTAGTATGAAAACACTAATAACATTATTGAATTATAATTTGTTGACTATATAACAAGGTTTTTATAATTAATAAATTCCTAATTAATACTATGTAAGTATCTTTAAATACTAGTCAATCACTTTATTTTTCATTCTTCTTTTATTATGGGTATCTCCAAGAGACATAAAATGGTCATTAATATAAAGGTAATTAATTGAATTATATTAAGTTTGTTTATCTTAATAATAATGAATGATTTAAATTGAATATTATCTAGTGTACTTTTGAATATTTATCGCATATATGTGGATGACCATGAACTTAGAACAGTCTCTACATGTGATTGGTTTAATTAATTTATTAGTATTTCATAGTTTTTTGTAATAATGTATTAAATTAAATAATGGATTGGGATCCATTCCAATACTCTCATTATATAAGGGAATGAATGTCCATAGTTTCTTTTGTGTAAACTCCTTTAACCAATCCTTTAGTTCCCCTAACCCACATGTGAGTAAAATTATTTAAGGTATGGTGCTCCTAAATGAGTGGAGGTGATTCAAGCTTGGATTCAAGGTAAAACTAATTTTTTAGGTAAATAGGATAAGAGGGATAATTTTATATCTTGAACCGTTCTTGGTTCTAAAAGTTATTTACCTAGGGTCATGGGTTTATTTATCAACATCTTGATAAACCAACCATTAGATAATCTCATGTTCATTCTAGCTGATTTATTTATTTTCTATTAGTTGAATGGTTAATTATTTATAGATTTTAGAATCATTAAATTAATTAATTAAAAGGAATAAAAGATAGAATTAAAATAAAAATTATAGTTTGTCTAGATGTAATCTATACATGGGTAATCAATTAAGTAAAATACACTTAATATTAAAAAGAATGTAATAATTTAAATGGGTAATTTGAACATAATGATAAAAATCCATGATAAGCAAAGAAAAAACCCAATCTACCCTCACTGTCAAAACGATTATCTAGTTTCATTGTTAATTATAATATGATAAATAGTGATAATACTATTTTAGAACTCCATAATCATATTATCTATGTGGATAAAGACATAGGGTCTAAAAATTATTTGGTCCTTATAATGAATAAGAGAATGAAAAAATAAAACCAGCCCAAGAATCATTCTAATTATAAGGCTCCCAAACACTATCCTTTAAAGAAGATGAATGTCTAGAGATAGGAAATGTATAGGGATGTAGTATGTTTTCAAGTGGAAAGTTGTTCCATGGGAAGAAGAACAATATTTAATTAAAAAATCAAGGTTAATCTTCAAGTGGATTCATTATCATTTGAAATATTTATATATCTACACATGGGTTATTAGATATATATTGTGGTTCTCAGATATGTATTAAAAATTTTGGAACCGTGTATACTTTCAATGATTTCTATAGGAGTGGTGGATTTATAGGATATTAGTGTTGTAAGGTTGGATTCTTTATCTATTAGGTATTAACACCTTCTGTTTCTAACTGGGGTAATCTTGGTTTTAAATTATTTTTATTATATACCAACTATTATCAAAAACCAAATTTTTGTATCCTACCATAATAAAAAAAAATTATTTTCATGTTTAGAAATATAAATTGTTTCTTTTATAAAGATAATATATATTATGGTATTTCATATTTAAATAATAGACTTTATGTATTAAATTATGAAAAGTAAGTATTGGAAATAAATAATGAATCAATCTCGCATGACTCATTTAAAATTCAGCCATGGTATCAACTTCTTGGCCTTGTAAATGAGAATCATTTGAAAAAACGCTATCAGGATGGTTAATTATTCTATTTTTAGATAAAATCGCTTGATAAATGTCACACTTTTTTACAAGTAAAAAATAAATAGGCCACTTTTTTGTGTATAATGTGAAAGTTATATGGAGCTTCTAGAATTTTCATACACTAGAGTTTGTGAACCTTTCTAGAAGAATATTGAGGATGGTATTCTTCATTACTTTTAATAATGATTTAAGTAGATATGGATATGTCTAATTAATGAGATATAAGTTGGAATATTTTGAGAAATTTAAAGATTTTGAGAATAAAGTATAGAATTAACATGTTAAAAAGATAAAGAATATTTTATCTGATCAAGGTAGTGAGTATCTTTACAAATAATTCATCGAATTTCTATGGGAGTGTGTGATTATATCCCAAATCACTCTTCATTATACACCATAGTGGAATAGGTTTAGTGAAATTAGGATTCATACATTTTTTGACATGGTAAGGTCAATAATGAGTCATGAAGGTCTTTCATTATCCTTTTGGGGATATACATTACACATTGTTGAATATACACTGAACCTTGTACCAAATAAAGTGGAAAACGGCATTCCTTTCAAGTTATGGAGTGACAAGAAACATGTTTTGTCGCATATTCATGCATGGGGTTGTGAGGAATTTTTTAAGTCTACATATAGAAATAAACTATCAACCAAATTCATTAAGTGTATCTTTAGAGATCATCCTAATGAAACAATAGGATATTGTCTATACAACCCCGCTGATAAGAAAGTTACTATCACAAGATAGGCCATATTTTTTGAAAAGGATTGTATCCTTAAAAAGAATCATGGAAGAAATATTTCCATTGATGAAGTTGATTCTCAAGATATAAAATATTTGGTATTGTAATATATTACATAGACCCCTATTGAAGATGATATCCTAGAAACACTAGTAAATTTTAGGAGAATCAAAGAAGGTTAGAGATCCAAGAAGATATGGTTTTGTAGTCACAAAATATGGTGACTTGTTATTAGTTAACAATAATTATTATATATCATACAAGGAGGAATTAAAGAACTCAAAATAAAAGAGATGACAAGAAGCCATGAATTCAATGATAAATTTCATGTATCGTAACCAAGTCTGGGTTTTGGTCTATGACTTCCTCAAAATTACATGGTATGTTAAGTTTAAGATTCAACACATCATGGGTGTGTTTTTATAAATTTTGAGTCTTTTGAAGGCTTTTTGAATGTAGGAATTAGAATATAATTATTTGGGGGAACTAACTAGTATCTTGGAGTTATTGGTGTCCCACAAAGTAGCTGGTGGAGGTGGAAAAAGATCTGGTTAAACCTAGATAACCAAATAGTACAAAGACATCGGCCAGTTGGTGTCTAATTATGTATCCTAGGATTCTTCCTATATCTAATGGCTAGCCAGATGGAAACCATCGTCTATCTGGTGGTTCCCATATGACCTAGTCCTTAAGGTAACTTTTTTAATTCTATTATAATATGATTTTTGACATATCCTTCACCTTTTTTGACCTTCATTTAAATAAAATATCCCTAAGAGCTCTCTCTCACAGAAATTGGCTCTCCCCTTCCCCTCTCTTCATCATTTCATGCTTAGATTGATCTGTTGGGTCCCAAATGTATATTTTCATCTGTTCTAGCTTGAATAATCTCCTTTTATTCATATAAATCACAAATATAAGCTATGTTAGCCATATATATGGATTCTATCATGATATAATTGATAATTCTTAGTTGATTGATCAATCTATGTCAAATGAATAAAATTCACATCCCTCCTTTGAACAGATCAAGATATACTATTTGCAATGGATCTCATTGGGCTACTTGATTTACCTTTAAGCCCATGTTTTGTTTTAATTCTTTAATCTTGATTCAAAAATTCCAGTTGTAACGAATTGTGATTGGTTTTGAGAATCATTAGATCACATATATGGTTTAGTGACATCTCTTGGAAATTAATTTCGGTACACCAAGGTAGGAATTACTTACCACATATGGCATTTTTATAAGGTTGGTTGGAATGATTGGAATGTGTGGGATTATGTACATAGTCTCAAAAACCATTGTGTGATATAGTATTCTTTTTTATTTTTCACATGGTGTGCATGTGTGGCTCGTGTGACTTATGAATTTTGTGTTATGATTGTTAGTTTTTTAATATTCCTTGTTGTCTATGAATTCTTGGCCTTTCGATGTTTGTATCTATGTCATGACATAGAATTTGATGTAATTTTTTTTAAATTATATGTGATTATTTTGAGACCAGGAACTCATACAGCACTTGATTCCAAGCCCTGGGGAGCCTAGAATAAGTGTTTGAACTTTTTTTAAGTTTATTTAAAATAGCACATGTGAGTGGTTTTTGAAACTTTTAAACAGGTGCATAGATTAAAAATATGGGGCTGTTTTTGCATCCGAAATGATGACTTTACCTAAGAATGGACTTAACCTTGATCGGTGCAGGTCAAGGGGAAAAGGATAATTTTCATACTTTTAATAAAATTTAATAGAATAATTTTCTTAAGGAAAAATAAAATAAACATTTAGATTATTTTATTTTAATTTTATTTTATTTTTTTGCAGCATAACAGAAATGATACTTCATAAATGAAATAGTGTAACAATGTTGCGATGCTTCATAACAGAAATTATGAACATTTTTTCACCATTTAATGGGTTAATTGAATATGGGGTCATTGGCACGTTGGAGAAGCACTCGGAACCATTGGAGATTTGGCATTGGTGAATGGCGATAGACGAAGATGCGCCAACAACAGATAGTGGAATGACGAACACAACGATACTGATCATCACCAACGAATGATCCAACTTCAGGTAGGGGATTTTTTCATTATGATTTGGCTACCCCATCCTTTCTTTCTAAACAAAAAACTTGGATCAACCCACTAACAGGTTGGTCTGTGGGTCATTTATTCTTGTGGGATAGAATTTGAATTGTGGGAATTTAAGGGAGTGGGATTCATGTGATTTTTTATTCCTTGTTAAAGAATATAATAAAGATGAATCCATGCCAACAAAAATAATGAATATGATTTTTCTTTTATGTTTTCCATGTGTGTTCTTCTCCCCCACTATTTTTCTTCGCGTATTCATCGCTTATGAATGAGTGGTCATTACACCTTTGATCTATGGCACAACAACCCGGAACTAAAGAACTAAACTTGTGATGACATCAAGGTTGGTGCAACGTTGAAGGAATGGGACATCTGCGGTGACATGGGGCTACTAGCTCGATGGCCTGCAGCGGCGGCACATGCCGACTGTGCGCCGTAGTGGAGAAGGTCACAGCCAGTGGACTGAAGTGGTATGGGATCCTGGCACCGGCGGGGCATCGTGTTATGAAAAGAAGTACATGTCCATTAGGTTGTAGCGGTGCATAGTCGGTGCTCCATGGCGGTGAGAAGGGGGCATGTGGTGGAAGCCGCAGGAGGTGGAACGGGCCACCAGCAACGATCGTCGATGGTGGCGCATGCAGACACGGTTACAAATCCATGTCACAAGGCAAGAGGTTGTAGTCCATATGGACCATATCAGTGATCCTCAGCAATTATCATGGGGGGAAGTGGTGCCCTCCATTTCCTAGGTGAACCAAACCGTCTTGCCCAGTGGTCGGTGCCACCCCAACGGGCCGAACCCACGACCATCCAGTCTATGCTGACCCAGCCGGTCCGGGACGGGCCCAACGGATCAGGTCAGACCCGAGTCAGGTTGGACATCAATTCAAGTCAGTGGACCCTGTGTAGGGTTGTTTTGGGTCGGTCCAACCAGGTCGGACCGGACCCAGACCCAACGGGACCCTTTTACTAAAATATCCTTAACTTCCAAACTGTGTGTCTAATTGATGAATAGTTTGTGGCATTGGGACCCTTATGACAAGATGGTCCTTTTCAAATACTTCAAGTGGGTTTTCGTGGAAGTTGGGATATGACCAATGACTTGAGAAGTATATTCTCCCAGAATCAGACAAATGGACATGAAGACCTCAGTGGCCTGGTGGACGAATAGTCGTGCAGACCTCAGTGGCCCAACAAACGAATAGTCGGGAAGACCTCAGTGGAACGGTAGATGAATAGTTGTGTGGCCCTCAGTGGCCCGGCAGACCAGTAGCCGTGTAGACCTCACTGTCCCGATAGACGATCAGCCGAGAAAACCTCAGTGGCCAGGTAGATGAGCTAACCCCAGTGGCCCAACATACCTCAGTGACTCATCAGTGATGAGTCCCATAATAGTACAAAATGTGCAACTTTATGACTGATGAACTTTCTTTCTATGCTTTAGATTATACCTGTGAGAGTTGTCCATTTATTTTTGCGCACTCTTACTTTGTGGTCTATCTTTGTGGTTTGGGGCCCCCACTGAGTATTGTGTTACTCACCCTTGCAGAAGTTTCACCCGTATGTGTCATGTCTTGTGTAGATGATCAACGCTTTGACGAAGACCTGGGTGGTCCAGGACCAGGTAGTTCCCAGGGATATCAGAAAGAAGAGGAATACTTTTATGACTTCTGGAAGCTACTCTACACCAACCCATCAGGTAGGGTTTTCATTCGGATGGATTTACAGAGACCCTGTACTTTCTTGTTTTCAACTTGTCTTTGTTGGTCTTGTATTCTGGCCCCATTTACTTTCATCTTGTACTATTACACTCGATGGTCATCTTAGTTGTATACATGTTTTCCCTTTCAGCTTTGTGGGTTGGGATTGTGGGTGTGCATGTGTACAGGTACTAATAAAATTCCTGTCACTTGTAGTTTATTTATTTTGGAACTAGCGGCCAGCCCCTGGCCTTTGGGAGGTGGGCTTGGGGAATTTGTGGCCCGGGCCCTAGGGACAGGTCGTGAAAAATTGGTATCATAGGATGTTTAGTTCTACCTTAAATATGGAGAGTATGTGTTTTGTTTTGGGGAAATAATGTTGAATGTTTCAAGATCAACTTTCAGGATCAGGGTGTCCAGTGTTGGTGTAGAAGCCGACGTATCCAAACATTCAGACCCTAAATTCTAATTTTTGACTCAGTACATGAAACCACTGGTTGCATGCATCATATAGGATTTTGAGTGTTTCCTCATGTCCTTGACTTATCTCACCAGATATAACCTATTGACTGTGTTTTATCTTGATTTGTTTTAGGATTCCACCACATAGATAGCTAGTAAAGATTTTAGTGCACGACCATGAGGCTAGTATGCCCAGTAATGAGGCATCAGTATAGGGACTGGTACTAGAGATGGTCCCTCCCAAAGGTGCACTATCATTTCCACCACATGTTTGTCAAAAATTTCTACTAGAACTACTGGTAGATCACACACATAGTCTCATTTCCTTAAACAAGTTCTATAGGTAGAGACCTCCCAGGTTCAGGGGTGAGACTGACCCCCTGGTGGCGGGGGATTGGCTAGAGGCTGTTATGCGAGTCTTCCAACTAGTGAGGACACCTGTCGACCATATAAGGATATTAGTCGCAATCCTTCTTCAGGACTCGGCGAGGAGATGGTGTATCTTAATGATCTAGACACATGATAAGGAAACCCTCACCTGGACAGACTTTGAGAACCTCTTCATAGAGGAGTTCATTCCACTAGCGTTGTGCTCATTGCACTTATAGGAGCTATTGCACCTACAGCAGAGTGGCATGACAGTAGCAGAGTACTTAGTGTGATTCACTGAGCTATCTCACTACTCCATGTACATGGTGTGAGAACCATTATTTAGGGCTTGATATTTTTAGTTGAGACTACAATAGGAGATCAGGGCATTCACAGTATCGCTTAGAATCCCTACTCAGGATGGAGTGTTGTGTGATCCCTACTCATGGAGAGCGTCTGAGCAGAGAATGCACTAGTAACATGAGGTACTAGTAGACCCCAAGTGAAAGTGTCTTTTGTTGTGGGTAATGGTAAGCAGACACTGGGGGGGGCAAGTGGTCCATACATTTTAGGGGGAGACCCTAGGATGTAGGATCATGGTACAATACTCGCAAGGTGGAGGGAGTCATCATAGGGGAAGGATGTGCTACTGATGCAGCAGGTAGGGGCACATGGCTCGTGATTTCATGAATCGTTGCACAGATGACTGGTAGATGGTTGAGGTACCACTGAGATAGAGGTAGAGGTTTGAGTGAGGTGGTCCGCAGGGCGGAGGACATGGTAGGGGAGCTGGTAGAGAACTGAGAATTGGATGGATGTTTTAGGTGCTACCTCCACCATCCCCATGTGTTCCACCATGGGCTCTAGGAGCTGGTGGAAAGGGGCAGGGCCAACTACAATCAATGGAGACCTATGACCACAATTCTCTAGATATGATTAGAGTTATGATCTATATCTTCTCCATCTTATATGTAGTTCTTATAGACACAGGTGTCATGCACTCTTTCTTTTCCATGGACCTTGTTCGGGGATCGGAGATTTTGGTTGAGCTATTGGCTTGATCATTACGATTAGAGACTCTTATGCGAGTATATTAGATGATTAAACACTATTTATGGTAGTGTGATATTACTCAGGTAGGATAAATGCTTTTATTGTGATCTCCTAGTAGAAAATTTTAGTCCTTACGACGTCATCTGAGGTATGGACTAGTTATCCACAATTCATTATTAGATCGACTGCTTTAGATGCATAGTACAGTGTGTCCATTGAGACGGGACCAAGTTTTCCTTCACTAGGGAGAAGGGAGTGCTTGCAGCATAGGATGGACTTTCTTAGAGGAAGGTGCAATTGATCACTCACCAGTTGGAAAGATTCACCTGAGGTTCTTTATACGAGAAGAGTCCTCGCTTTCTTGTAGTGGTGGATGAGTATGATGACATCTTTCCAAAAGATGTTTTGGGATTCCCTCCTCATAGAGAGGTAGACTATTTCATTGATTTATACCCCAGTACGACACTGATATTCACACCATCATATTGGATGGCTCCTGTGGAGCTTCATAAGTTGAGGGTACAACTTTAGGACTTACGGGATAAGGGATTCATGAGGCCCATTGTTTCACCATGGGTAGCCCCAGTATTGTTTTCCAAGAAGGAAGATGGGAGTTTGAGGCTATTTTTAGACTTATGGTGCCTAAACCAGGTGACCATGAAGAATAAGTATCCACTTATAGGGATTGATGACCTCTTCAATCATCTTAAGGGAGTGAGGTGGTTCTCGAAGCTATACCTCATATCAGGTTATCATCATCTTTGTGTACGAGATGAGGATGTACAAAAAATAGATGATGGTATGGCCACTACGAGTTCTTGGTGATTCCTTTCAGCATGACCAATTCCCCAAAAGTGCTCATGCAACTCATGAACATGATCTTCTAGCCTTACCTCGACTATTTCATTATGGTCTTCATTGATGACATCTCGGTGTACTTGGAGTCTAAGGAGGAGAACGTGACACACCTAAGGATAGTCCTAGATACACTCTGAGAGAACCATATTTATGGTAAGATCTTAAGCTTTTAGTTCTGGAATTGGGAATTCCACTTTCTGTGAAACGGCATTTTAGTGGCTGGAGTTCTAGTGGATCTAGAAAATATAGAAGCGGTGCTATCTTGTGAGCCACCCAAGAGTATGAATGAGGTATGGAGTTTCTTGGGTTTTGCGGGATACTATCAGAGGTTTGTGCTTGAATTTTCCATGTTAGTAGCACACTTATCATCTTTTACACATAAGGGATAGCAATTTGTGTGGTCGAAGAGATTCCAGTAGAGTTTTCCGGAGCAGATGTAGAGACTGACGAGTGTCCTCCATCTTGAGACTACTAGAGGAGGGAATTTTGTATGTAGTTTTATACGACGCATCAGGGACTGTACTAGTTTGTGTCCTAATGTATGGTCAAGTAGTGATCACATAGGATTCATGAAATTTGAGGCATCATTAGAAGAACTACATGACTCGTGACATGGAGCTACCAGTAGTTGTATTTTCTTTGAAGATTTGGCGACACTACTTTATGGGTGAGTGGATACTCTGATCAGAAACGTCTCAGGTATATCTTCTCCCAGAATCACCCAAACTTGAGGTGGTGGTGGTGGCTAGAGTTCCTATAGGACTATGACTTCGAGATAGTCTATAATCTTGATAAGGGGAATGTGGTGGCAGGTGTGCTCAGCAGAAGGTCTGGTTTGTAGTTTCTAAGTGAGGCGTCAAGGTAGTTAGCTGCAATGTAGATATCCTTTGTAGATGGTGTTGGAGCAGCTTATCTTTAGTCGATGGTAGTCAATCCCCCACTCTTATAGCAAGTTAGGGAGGCACAACTTTTGGATATTGACTGTGAGGCCTGATGAGCTAATTTATCTTCAGGACAATCTCCTGATGGATTTTTAGTAGGCAGGTAGCACGTCATCCATTTTAGAGGACGCATCGTTGTGCATGTGGAATCACATGAGGAGGTTCTGTGGGAGTTATACACCTTCCATTTGGAAGTACATCCAGGAGTTAAAAAAAATATGTACCAGGATCTCCAACGACAATACTTGGGGCCGAGGATGAAGAAGGAAGTGGCAGAGTTTGTTTCTTAGTGCCTCACTTATCAGCAAGTAAAGGTTGAGCATCAGGTTCCAGCAGGTTTGATTTGGCCACTTGAGTTGTCGGAGTGGAAGTGATATGGTATCTCAATAGCCTTCATGATAGTTTTAACCTACACATCCAAAAGGCAAGATACCATCTGGGTGATCATTGACCAACACACTAAGTTGGCCCACTTCCTACCCATCCGGGAGAAGGGTTTAGTAGAGGGCTTGGGATGTCTCTATGTGTAGAAGATAGTTCAACTCCATAGATTCCCATAAACAATAGTCTCATATTGAGACACATGCTTTACATCCTGGTTGTGGAAGGGATTACAAAAGGTGTTTGGGACTCAGTTTCATTTTAGCACAGGTTTCCACCCCCATAAAGATGGTCAAATGGAGAGGACCATCTAGTTTTTAGAGGACATGCATTGTGCATGCATCATGGACTTCATTCATTTTTGGTAGGATCACCTACCACTGGTGGAGTTCACATAAAATAAAAGATAACAATCCACCATTGGTATGGAACCATTATAGGAGCTTTATTGGAGACCATGTAGATTACCGTTATGCTGGACAGACCCAAGGGAGTCAGGACCTCATGGTTCCAGAGATGGTACAGGTTACCACTAAGAAGGTTCAGGTCATCCAGAAGTGGATGAGGACTATATATAGTAGATAGAAAAATTATGTTTATAGGAGATGGAATACTTTAGAGTTCGAGGAGGTAGACCATGTGTTCATCAGGGTCTCACCCTGAAGGGGATTGCATAGATTTGGATGGGGTGGTAAGCTATCTTCAAGAATCCTTATCCCTTTTTAGATTCTGAGCAGAGTTGGAGAGGTAGAGTACTACCTAGATCTCCCCTCACAGATGCACCGGGTGTATAATATCTTCCACATATCACAACTGAGGAGATATGTGCATGATCTATCACACGTCATTTACTGGGGAGAGTTGGATATCGATGATGGGGTGACATTTGTGGAGTTACCAGTAGATATTGAGAATCGATAAGATCGGGTAATTCATTGATGATTGATTCCTATGGTGCATGTCCGGTGGCATCACAAGAATCTCTAGGAGAGAATTTGGGAGTGAGAGGATCATATCCATGTTCAGTACCCCAATTTGTTTGTTTAGCCCTTATTTTGGCTTACAAGGACATAAATCTATAAAGTTGAGGGTAATGTAATGACCCAAAATTCCATGTAATTTTTTTAGAATAATATGAAATTATTTCAAGACCAAGAACTCAGACGACACTTAATTCTAATACCCAGTGATTTGGGAATAAGTGTTTGATCTTTTTTTAAGTTTATTTAAAATAGCGCACGTGATCGGTTTTGGAAACTTCAAAATGGGTGCTTGGATTAAAAATCTAAGGGCACTGTTATGTACAGAACGATAACTTTACCTAAGAATAGACATAACCTCGAATGGTGTGGGTTGAGGGAAATAGTTAATTTTTGTACTTTTATGAAAATTTAATATAACAATTTTCTTAAGATAAATAAAATAACCTTTTAGTTTATTTTATCTGAATTTTGAATTTCTTTGTAGCATAACACAAACATTGTTTCATAAATGAAACTATGTAATGACGCTATGACACAGTGTAACAGAAACACTGAAACATGTTTTCACTATTTAATGGGTTAATAAAATTTGGGATCGTTGGAACATTGGAGAAGCACTCTAAACTATTGGAGCTTTGGAATAGGCGAATGGAAACCAATGACGGATCACGGAATGACGAACACAGCGACACCAGTCATCGCCAACGAACAATCCAACTTCAGGTAAAGGTTTTGTTCTTTATAATTTGATTTCCCCGTTCTTTATTTCTAAATAACAAGCACATATCAACCCACTAACAGGTTGATATGTGGGATAATTGTTCTTGCAGGATAGGATTTTACTTGAGGGAATTTAAGGGAGTGGGATTCATGTGATTTGTTCTTACTTGTTAAATCATCTAACAAGGATGAATTCATACTAACATGAACAATGGATATGATATGTCCTCTATGATTTCCTTGGGCGTTCTTCTCCCTCACTATTTTTCTTCAAGTCTTCGTGGATTATGAATGAATGGTCATTTCACCTTTGATCCATTGTCCAATGACTCGGGATAGAAGATTTAACTTCGTGATGACACTGGGGTGGTGCTACAATGAAGGAATGGGACATCCGCAGTGACATGGGGTCGCTAACTCAAAGGTCGATGGTGGATGCGGCGGAAGCATGCAGCAATAGCTGCTTGTGGAAGGGGACACACGGCAGCAAGTGGGTTGTAGTGGTATGGGATCCCGGTGCCAAAGGGGTGCCATGTCGGGTGACGAAGGTTGTGGATAGTAGGTCATGGTGATGCAGAAGCAGCACATGAGTGGTGTCCTGCAGCGGTGAGAAGGGGGCCCGCAGTGGTGAGAAGGGGGCCCACGGCAGAATCCATGGGTGGTGGAAAGGGCCACCGGAAATAACTGTGGGTGGGATATGGCCCCTACCACATGTGGGAAGTAGTGCCCGCCGCGACCTAGGTGAACTGGACTGACCCACCCAGTTGGTCGAGCCGCCCCATCGGGGTAGGATACCCCATCAGGCCAGACCCACGGCCAGCCGGTTCGTGTCAGACCCATTCGGTCTAGGCCTATCCTAATGGATCAGGTCAGACCTAGGTCAGGTCGGACATGGATTTGGGATAGCAGACCCCGGTCAGGTTTGGGTCGTTCCGACCCGGTCGGACTGGACCCAGACCCAATCGGCCCCTTTTTACTGAAACGTCCATAACTTCCAAACTATGTATCTGATTAATGATCTGTTGGGGGCATTGAGACCCTCGTGACAAGATGGTCCTTTTGAAATACTCCAACTAAGATTTCATGGAAGTTGGGATATGAATGATGACATGAGGACTAGATTCTCCCGAAATCAGATGAACAGTCGTGAAGATCTCAATGGCTCGGCAGACCAATAGTTGTGTGGACATCAGTGGCCTGGCAGATGAATAGCCATGTAGACCTCAATAGCCCAGTAGAAATAATAGTCATGTGGACCTTAGTGGCCCGGCAGATGAGGAGTCGTGTATACTTCAAGGGCCTAGCAGAGGAGCAACTGAGTAGACCACAGTGGCCCAACAGATGAGTGGACCTCAATGGCCTAACAAACCCCAGTGACTCATTAGGGTTGATTCCCTCAACAGTATAAAATTTTTATCTTTTTTACTGATGAAATTTATTTCAATGCTTTATGTTATACCTGGGTGATCTATCCATTGCTTCATGTGTACTTTTCCTTTGTTGTGTATCTTTGTGGTTTGGGTTCCTTATTGAGTGTTGTGTTACTCACCCCTATACAGGCTTCACTCGTACGTGTCATGTCTTGAGAAGATGATTGATGCTTTGACAAAGACCAAGGTTGTCCCAGACCAAACAGTGCCTAGTGTGATTTGATAGGAAAGGTGTACTGCTATTAATTCTGAAATCTACTCTACACCTACCCTTCAGCTAGGATTTTCTACAGATGCATTTATAGAGACCTTGTACTTTCTTGTTTTCATCTTTTCTTCATTGGGATTTTTTTCTAGCCCCCTTTACTTTCAGCTTGTACTGTTACACTCAGTGGTTTTCTAAGTGGCATACATGTTTTCCCTTTCAACTTTTTGGGTTTGGGTTGTGGTTGTGCATTTGTACAGGTACTCAGAAAATGCCTCCCACTTGCAGGTTATTTTTTTGGTGCTAGTCTCCAGCCCCTGGCCTTTGGGAGTCTGTCTTGGGGTAGTCATGGCATGGGCCCTGGGGGATGGGTTATGACAATCCAGTATGAAAGTGAAAGGTTTATTATCATGGTTTTGGTATACCCAAATGGTGATTCATGTGTGGGTTAAACTTGGTTTTGATGACGAAGATGGGACATGAAGATAGGGAAAGGGTATGATGAACTTGTGTCCTAACCCCATGTAGCAGATGAGGTATGATAGCCATATATCCTAAACTAAGACTAATCCATGGGTGTGACAACCTTATTCCCCAACCTAGTATAGGTAGGGCATGACACCCCTGTAGCCTGACTAGAGGTTGATCCAGGGGTATGACGACCATATGGATTGACCCAATAATTGATTATCTCTGAGCCTTGATCCAAGAAAAGTGTTGGCCTTTTGAAATTATATATAATGATATATGATACATTCATTCTGGAATGGAGTCAAAGTAGGTGCATTTGGGGCTCGTGGTAGCCTGGTTAGCACATGATTACCTAATATATGGATGGTTTTTTGTTTTTGAATTTACTTACCATCATGATATAAACCTTTATATATAGGTGTACATTATGTTAAAGATTCATTGGTTGTAACCTACTGGTTTAATACTCACACTGTGTAGGGACATCACGATGCACATGAAAATTTCATGGTTAGGAATATTGCTAAGGGAAAGGGCCCTATATTGGGAAGGTAAGTAGAAGGATCATAGGGGATTAGAGAAATTACATTCTAGAATATAGACTAATTTTGTAGTGATTTGGTTTTTATTTGTTAATCATGAATTTTTTGACTTACCATATTGAGAATCTTTTGGTTTTTATTGTATAACTTATATTTCATTTTATTATAGCATGATGATTTCTATTTTGTTGTTCTTGGATGTTTTTTATTACATGTTGTGATTCCTTTTCATGGATATTATTACTGATTGTATAGTTTCTCTACAACATTGTTCAAACCATCACCACCAGTTGACAGCCTCTTGAATTTGGGGCGATTCGCATTAGGTTATGTAACACACTGGTTAGAACCTTTGATTCAATCTGTGTAGTATAAAGTGGTATCAAATGAGATTTCATTTTATTTCTCTATGACTATTATTGGGTAAGGTGGAATAAAGATAGGTTTTGTGGATCTAGAGTAAGGGATTCATGTAAGTTCATGGATAGATCTTATACAACATACCTCCAAATTATCAGTGAAGATATTTCTATTATTGGTTTTTTTATTACAATTTTTTGTTGATCTAGAGTACTATTGTGATTTTATGTTTTATTTATTTTTGGTGTGTTCATGCATCATGACTAGTCATGTAAGTTCACATTTCTTGCATATGATTTCTTGTCCTATATAGTAATTCAATTAATTAAATTCCATTGGTAATAAGTGATATGTTATTCTGTGATATATCGGTACTCATGTTTTGATTAAGTGAATTACGAAAGACATTTTTTGTTATATATATGTGATTGTGACTAATGTATAGGTGAAGAAGACTTAAATTATGCCTTTATTAGTACTGAGGATTTCTTCCTTGTAGAAATGGGTAGCCTTTTAGTATGAGTGTTCTTGTAGTGATCTATTGTGTATACCTATGATCTCTTGAGTGGTGTAGTACTTTATTCTATTTAAAGTGTTTATAATCATTCATTTATAATTTCATATTTTTTTCCCATGATTTAATC
The DNA here is from genome assembly GCA_963277665.1 of Viscum album. Lineage (NCBI taxonomy): Eukaryota > Viridiplantae > Streptophyta > Magnoliopsida > Santalales > Viscaceae > Viscum > Viscum album. Next base: position 643,411,841 of record OY728142.1, on the reverse strand, counting down.
TTACAAGACCAACTAGGGAAGTGGGTTAGGGTGATCTTGTTTGGTAGTATCTCATTTAGTGCCTCCAAACATGCAGGAGGGTGTAGACAAGCATGCTCCAATAGTTTCTCGAGTGGATCGTGTAATGGAACTGCTTCAACCTAGATTCTTTCGCATAATTCATATTCAAGGTAGAGGTGATCAAAAGATGATTATCTATTATTCTTGGGATTTATGGCTTTAGAATCCCCCATATTTATAGGATACTAAAGGACCCTAGGATTTTGAGGATTAGGTTAGTATCATCATGGGAATCTTTGATCTTGTGGAAACTTCATATGATCGATGGGTTAAGCTGGATACTTTCACGCTTCAAGGAAAAATTAGGAGATAGTGGGGTGTCATGAACTATGCAGGGAGACATTAGGGAATGAATTTGGAGGCCTTCAATAATCACTTCTTTGAGAATTCAATCCTGATTACACTGAATATGGATCGATCTCAAAAGTTTATTGAGCTTCAGAAGGGGATGATGTTGGTATCTACCTATTTTACTCATTTCACTTATTTTTTTCATTTCACAATACCTTTGTCTAGTAATGAGGAATATAAGGTTTGAATGTTCAGATCAACCTTCATACAGATCTAAGGTGATAGGTTAGGATTTTCGACCTGACTATGTATTTTAAGGTACTATCTAAGGCCCTAACGATCGATATGGGTCTGGTGGAAGATAGAGCAATAGGTTTTCCTCCAAACCTTAGTGCACTGATAAGTAGGACTTTTAGCGATATGGTGAATACCTTTTTTGGTATAAGTAATATGAAGGCTAAAGAAACATGGTAGGGTGGAAATAGATAGTTAGAGTGGAGTAGGTTTTATTCGGAACTCACTATAGAAAGAGGTTCCAACCTATGCTTCAATTTTGGTTAGAGAAAAGTCTAACAAAAGTTTTCCCAACATCTCATAACAAGTTTCAACAATTTGGTATCTCCATAATTTCTATTTGAGGTCACTATCATTGGGTTTCCATAGAGTTTCTAGGATGACATGGGATATGTGTTAAGGGACTAAAAATGGATCTCTACAATAGGCCCAGATTTTATAGGGGTTGGTGAACCAGTTGAACCAATGGTCTTGGAGATAGAGTCATGGGACTAACATAGAAAGAGTGTATATCATGGTCCAGATTTTTCTAAGGGTGCATAGTGTCCCACTACAATTATAGGTATTTTTCTGATTAGCTCTAAACTTTATACTGCCTTGTTTGATATTTGAGTTTCCCATTCTTTTATATCTTCACATGTCATTGATGGGTTATAATTTCCTAATAAATTATATTATGAATTGCTTTATCTTGATACACAAATGGGGAATAAGGTAACCAACTTAATAGATGTTTAGAGTTTCCTATAGTAGTTTCTAGTTACAAACACTTATGGGATTTCATGATCTTAGAGATGACTATCTTCAATATAATTTTTGGAAAGGACTTATTGACTAAATACTAGGAGCACATTAACTTCTACATGAGACAAGTATCCTTTATTGCACCTAAGGTGGAAAAGGTTGTTTTAACTAGTGAATGGGATTTTGAAGTGGGTAGAATGGTACCAGAACTAATTTAGTTTAGGGGTATTATAATACATGTAGTGGGAATGGTTTTTATAGTAAATTAACCAGCAGATGCCTAATTGTTTTTATATTATTGTCCCATTACCATGATGTATTCCTAGATGATTTATCAAGACTTACTTCTGATATAGTAATTGAATTCAAGGTCAAACTCATGGTAAGATAGTATCCCATATTGATCTTTCTATATTTTATGGAACATCCTAAGTTGAAGGAACTAAAGGGGCATCTTGAGGATTTGGATGTGAATGTCTTCATCAGACCAATCACTTCTCCTCAGGGTTATCTATTTTTTGTTTTCTAATTGTTCAGATGGATTAATTTGGTTGTGTGTGGACTATAAGAAGATAAATTATGGCATGGTAATGAACAAGTACCTATTTTGAGTATCGATTATTTGTTTGAACTGTTGAGGGGATCTCGATGATTGATTTATGATTAAGATACAACCAGATTCGATTCATAGTAGAGGAAACATCTAAGATAGTGTTTGGGTGTAGGTATGGATAGTATGAGTATATTTTCAAGCCTTTCAAGTCAAATAATTCCCCAACAATTTTCATAGGATTAATGGAAAGGATCTTCCATTCATATCTTGACTATTTTATCATTGTATTCATTGATGATATACTGATACACTCACGGACCATGGAGATTCATTTCTAGCATAATGAGATCAGGTTGAGAAAACTTCAGGCACATCAAATTTATGCCAATATTTCAAAGTGTCACTTTTTTGGTTCAAGAGGTGTGATTCCTTTAGAAATTGATTTTTGAGTTAGGAATATCAGTTGATCTGGAGAAGGTAGAGGTGGTGATGTCTTGGGAACCCCCTAAGAACATGTTTGGGATCAAGAGTTTCCTAGGTTTGGTAGTGTACTACTGATAGTTAATTCATGATTTATCAAATTTGGAAGATCTTATGATTGGATGATAGGGATAATATTTAATTGGATAGATCAGTGTGGAGAGGCCTTCCTAGAGATAGATATAAGATTAATATCATCTCTAATTTTGATCTTACTTGATCCTGGAATTGTATATGTGATTTACTATGATGCTTCAGGTATTGTTTTAAGAGTTATTTTGATGCATAGACATCAAGTAGTTACTTATGGGTCTCTTGATATGTAACCTCATGAGTTTAACTACCCTACACATGACCTAGAGTTGGTTCCTTTGGTCCATTACCTGAAGTTTTGGCACCATTATCTCTTCTATTAGAGTTTTATCATCTACAAGGACCACAATATCTTACATTATATCTTCTCTCAACAAGAATTTAATTTTAGATAGAGGATTTTAGTTAAGTACCTACATAATTTTGAATTTGAGAAGCCTTATGCTTCTAAAAAGAGTAATATTTTTATAGACACTCTTAGTTGAAGGATAGATGATCTTTCAGTGAGGTCTTCTAAGGAGGAATGAAGATTGATGATCATGTTGGATGAATGGTTGGTGGGTTTATATAAGGATCAAGGGGTGATGGAATCAAAGAGTTTACAAGGTAATATTCTATTTTCATAATACTACAATAGAGTTTGAGTATATAGTGGATTCTGATGCAACCGAAGAAGCAATTTAGATTCAAAATTTTGTCCAAGAACTTGGTGCGGTTTCTTGGATTTAAGATACGATCACATTATACTGTGATAATACTATAGTGGTGTCTCTCACAAAGGATCCATGGACATTTCAACCTAAAAATTACATACTTCACATATATCACCTCTTGAGATATTTTTCACTAAGGTGTGAAGTTGTTTTGAGGAGAGTTTCTGTAGATGAAAACACGGTGGACCACTTGACTAAAGATTTTTCTTAGTAGAAGCATGAACATCATGTGAGATCCTGTGAACTAAAAGTTGTTAGTAGTTGTCTCTAAACCAAGTGGGAGTCTGTTTGAGTTGGTGACCTAAAACTAACTTCTAAGCACTTAATAATTACTTGTATTCATAGATTTCAATAGTTATAAATAAAATGTTCTTATCGCATCACGATTTTTCTTCTTCATAATATCGTATGTGATAGTGTCCTAATAGTACTTGTCACACTAAAATTTCATAGTAGTTCCCTACTATGATGTGAAAATATAAGTGCACATAAATGACATATGGTACCAAGGGTGGAGACTCATTGAAAATTGATACACCTTCTCAGGGGGTATTCCCTTGTTAATCTTCAATGAAAAAAATTAAAATATTATGACCCCCCTCCAATAGGAAATCCAGATTTATATCTGTCATTGGATATTCCTATTTATGAATTTGTGAAATGATCCTTAGACATTATTATTATTAGTAAATCATGTAATGAGATATTTACTTTGATGTATTAAAAAAATATGAAAATATATGATAATGGAGAAGTAGGATATGTTAGTTACATAATGACTGACACCATATTAATGAATAATATTAGAAGGGATTTGTCCCCTGTGTTGTCTAACAAAAATTGATATCTCAATCCCTTTGATGGTATTGGAACTACCAAATTAAATCCATGCCTATATAGATATTATTTGAAATTTCATTTCTAGAAATTCAATGAATGAGACATTGAGCATATAGATTGCTGACACCGGTATGCAACCTTCTTGATTAGAGATTTTAATATAATGATATTATATTACACAGTATATTTTCATAGGTGTTAACATTTCATTATAAAATTAACTTATTTCTTTATTGGATCCTTGGAATGTTTTTATATTTTAATTTTTGACTTTAGTAAATTTATCCTAATGCCACTGATAAAAGTTCCTAGAGGGTCACAAACTAAGTGTATTTGAAACCTCTACTAAATTCCATTGGAATTTAACATGTTGGATAAATATTATTCCTACACATGGTTTAATAATTATTCATGATAGTTTGATCACAAATATTTAATCAGTATTTATTGGATAGAGTATATATGTGAGTTCAATATTTAATAAAAAATTATTCACTAGGTATTTATTTATTTATTTACGTGAATACCTTTTTTTTGAATTATTCACAACGTAAAAAATATTTATATATTTAGTAACATGAATATTTAATAAACATTTATTCACTGATTTGGTGAATATAGTATTTTTATATTTATTGGTGAACAACTAAGAGATATTTATTTAATTAAATAAATAGACATTACTCAAGGCTCGATAAATATTTTGGAGGATTGGAAGATCGAGTTTAATGGCCCGGTGAGAAATGTCATATTATATATTTTTTGAATAAATATAATTATATATATTCCATAAAAACAATATTTATTTTATAAGTGAGTTTAGCATTTATAAATGGGGTTTAACTAAGGGACCTAACATAATTATTATTTTCTATCTCTAGCACTGTGTAAACCTAGTTATAACATTTTTGGATATAGTGACAATCACATTCTTTCATTGTAAAAAACATTTTCTAGAGATTATTATATTAATCTCTATTTTTTTATCCCTTAGTACACTCTAAAGAACATATAGCTTTTCTCCTCCTCCACCAGGGTGAATCTCTTCTCCCTTAAAGGATTCAGTTGTGATCAACATCGACCACAGAAATCATTATAATGATTTTTGCTAGTAACCATAGGATTCTACAGTGATGATTCGAGGTTTATGAAACACGTGTGGATCACTGCTAGTGGAAATATACCCTTGATTAATATGATTCAATGATGCTATAATAATATTAATTCTCATATCATCGATAAAAATAAATAAAAAAATAAAATTAAATTATTTAATTAAATAAATTGATTATAAATTTTATATGAAAATATCAACTCTTTTTAGTTTATAGTTATTTTCAATTAATCCTGATGTTAATTCCATAAGTAATGAATATTATTCATCATATACATATTATATTATTCACGGATTATGGAAAAAAATATGATTTGGTTATAGCCCACCTGGTGCTTTCACTCCACTCGAAACCTTCAAGTTTCTCTCTTTTGATGGGTGTATTACCCTTATCAATTAATTTTTAACCACCATACACATACATGTGATATTAGTCCTTATATTTATCAAAATAATTATTCATATCATTTAAACTACTATCAATACCTTTCTTTGGGATTCCTACCTCAAAGGTAGATGTCATTGGGCTTATTAAAACCATTTATCGAACCCCCTAGATGAAAGGGGTATTGTTCTAAGGAATATTGATGATATCATTCATTCCATGCATGAACAATTGGCATGTGAATTGATTACTATGGAATTAATATTCTCTAGGGTTAGAAAATCCACTAATTTAGTACATTTTATTATTATTTTCTCTTAGTTTTGGAATAGTCATAAAGGTTCTCTTTTTATCCTTCTTGATCATTCATGATGGATTATTGGTAGTGAATATTTTCTTATTTAGTAGGAAAACTATGTGGATAATTATATTTATTACCCTTAATTACCTACCCAAAATATCAATTTTAAAGAGGCTAAGAATCATCCTAGATTATCTAACAATTCCCATTTAGATAATTAGAATACTCTTTCTAATAATATTAATCTAGTGGAATAAGATGATCATTGTTTCTTTATCCCTTAGAGCTTGGGTTTATTTAACTCTATGGACTATCACTAGATTATACATTTATCTTATTGGGTTGACTAGTTGGGAAAGTCATGTTGGGAAAAGGAAATATTAGGAAAATACAACTTTCACATATAATTTTTATGACATAGGGCCATCTCCACAAATATTATTATTTAATGAATTGGTTTCCATATAACCTAAAAAAACAATGCTATAAACATGTTCACATAAAGACTGAGCATCATCTATTTTTAAAAATTGATTGGGAGTCATTTATGTAGTCATATCTAGGGTATTTCATGGGCGTAACTACCCTCTTCTTCTCTAGTGATATTTTCCTATCTTCTTGATTTGAAAGTACAGTTATAAATTCAAATCATGATACAATTTTTTTAGAGGCACTTTTTGTATAATTCTAGGTACTATAGATTCATTAAAACGAACAAAAACTCCATTATATGTACTGAAATATTTAGTATTTCAATTACAAAATGATATTGTTGATCCATGAAATTGCATTCCTTTTCTCTAACAATTATCCATGGAAGATGTTCTTTGATTTTTATTATTTATGGCTTGATGGAAATGATATCATGGGGTGACGGGTTCATTGGTCTCCCCCAGTTATAAGTTTTAATCTTAACACATATGGATATTTATCTAATGGTAATGTGTATGGTGAGGGAAATATTTCTTATAGAAATATCTCATTTACTCGATATTATTGTTCATTTAATGGTGAAGGAATCCCTCTTCTTGTAGTGTCCAATGCCTTTCTTATTAATCTTTCAATTAGTAGAGAGGGGTATTCCCATCTCAGTGGATGATTTAGATTCTGATCTAATTATTGAGTTCATTATTAGTTACTCCCCAATATATTAATCAATAGTTTATATGATTAAGGAATGAATAAATAAAATTTATTATAATTTAGTGATCCTTTCTACATGGTGATAGAGAAATAAGAAAGCTGAATCCTTAGCTGAAAAAGGAAATAAATCCAACCCTCTCCTTGTTTATTTATATTTAGGATCTCTACCTCAAGACTGTAATATAATGGTGTATGAGGATACACATAGACTCCATTACTTTAGATATCCATGATCCCATCTTGTGTTTTTAAATATTCTTTTTAATAAACATTTACCTTTTAGTCAAATGGTAAAGTTACTATTCTAAAGTTTAGGTTAATATTCTAATAGTTATTTATTATTCAAAGGGTCATTTACTATTCTAAATATCATATAATAATTATAATTCCTATAAATAGAAATTATGTTGTTTATATGTTTTTATTGACCCATATTATTGTATTACCCTAGTGGAATATATTCATACCTGTATTGTAATTTTATTTTGTGAAATAAAATTATATTGTTTTTATATATACAAAACACAATTTATTTATAGTATAATATAGTTTTTTAATGAAATAATTTAAGAAACATTGAAATTAAATGAATTACTTTTCATAAAAAAATGGTATGTTAAAATATTATCTAGTTGGTTGTGCCTTATGATTTCTTATTATGAGTTTATTATTTTGTTTAGAAATAATAACAAATAAAATATTTCAAAATATTTTGCATAACTTTTTTCATAATATTATTATTTCAAAATAATGTTTGAGGTATGGAATATAGAAATTTTATTTAATATTATATAAACATCAATAATATTTTCACATCATAGTTTTAGTTAGGAAGTGAATTTATGAATAACATAATTATATTCTGTATCAGATTGAAATCTTGGAATCGCAAATGACTCCATTCATAATAAGATTTTTATAAGATAATATAATTTTCCTAGTAGGATTGTGTGGTCACAATAAGAGGGGGGTTAAATCATTGTAATCTTGGTTTTACTAAATTATTTTTTCTTTATAAACTCAAATATATACACATATTATGATTAAAGGATATCAAAAAATCATTTAACGAAAACACCCCATATGCTATATAGAAAGTAAAGAGATCACAAAAAAATGATATTTTTATAAGGTCCACCCCCATGTGGGTGAAAATTTCCTTGTTGTGATAGATTTGTGTATAAGAAACAAGTTCTTAACTAGTATAAAAAAAATACAAATAATGAATATATCATCCTTAACCCCTAAAATTATTTCCCAAAATTTAGTATTCACTCGAAAGGTTATTTATACCAACTCCTTCTAGTTTATAATAGACCTATAATCTTCACTAATGAAAAATATATTTTGTATGATTTAGGATATAAATGTATTATTATATCAAACATTATTCCTCAACAGTAGTACTTCAACTATCATTTAATGAACAACTTCAAAAGTATGAAAATTATCCTTATTCTCTTAATCTTCAAAAGGATCAACACAATAGTAAGTAAGTATCTCCATGATGTCTTCTTCCTCAAATATATTATAATTTGTAAGTTAATATGTCTATTTAATCAACTCATTTTCTCAACCACTCTACTTCTAAATTAACTTTTCTTATAACCAATATAATATATGGAAGATATCGGAATATTATCCAACTTATTTCCTCAACTCCCATGATCTTTTAGAATATTTGTGTTGGAATCACTTCTTACCCAACTTAAATAATCTTCCAAAACATGTATGTTAGACTCACTTCATCCTAAAATAAAATAATCTTCCAAAACATGTATGTTAGACTCACTTCTTCCTCAAATAAAATAATCTTCCAGTAGATGTAGGTTACTATCTCTCTATCTCATCAGTCTCTCATCACCATCATCCAATTCTTTAGCTACACACTCCTCCTTCTATACCTAGTGATAAGTGTTGAAACCACTATGAAAAGAACTATTGTGGGCTTTAAGAATTTCTTAATTTATATTTTCTACTTTATCAATACTTGGTATTCCATCACTAACTCTTAAAAAAATCTTACATGACCAAGAAAAATTATCATTAAACTTTTAATAAATGTTATTTACCATTTATTTAAATTTCATCTTGAATAATTTATTAAGAATTGTGATATATTCTTCATGAAGAATAGATCATCATAATTACATATAAATCATAAAATAAAAAAATTAATCTTTCGCATCTCTAGTTTGAGCTTATAAAATATTCAAGTTACTCTAATATAGTCTTTAAATTTTCTGAGCAAATATTTCAGGTATTCTGAGATTATAGTGTTATTAATACATAGAATCAATACATCATTTAAACCCTAAATAAAGGAATATTATCCTCATGGTGCAGAATTTAATCTCCTCAAAAAAAAATTAGAAATTTTGGACTTTTCATGTTATATATTGAAACACCTTCTTAGATAACTCAATGTTAATCTTCTGTAACTCTATATTATCTATATATAGTCTATAATATCATTGAATATTTTATAAATATAAGTTATACGGATCATGTTGCTTCAAACTTTTATTCCACTTATAGTCTTTAACATCAACCTTATACTTCAATTTCCACTTATAGTCCTCCACACCATCTAAAATAGTCTTTAATACTTTCTAAATTCTAATATTTTAGATTTTCACATCAATTGAAACTATCACTATCACTAAATGATTTCCACAGACTTCTTCTCTGTATAGTTTCTTCAACTTCCAAAATCACCTTCTAGATCATGATTATTCAAGATCAACCTCAACAGATGTTTCTTTTATCCTTTAGACTTACCTTATAAACTTTCAACACATCTACATATAGATTATTTTCAATTAACCTTCTATATTAAGATTCTTTCCTCATACTTTATTTTGATTTAGGATTTATTAATGATTTTCAAACTCAGTACTTAACCAAACTTAGGCTTAGCCTTTTCATTTAATGGTTCCACATGTAATCCTCTAGAATAATAATTTTCTAGAACTATCTTTTGTATTATTGTATGACTTTGAAAATTATTTTAATACTCAACATATCTTCTCAACACTTTTTCTTCCAAACATGCATCTCTTAAATCCATGCATATTCATCAATAAATTTATATTATAGATTCAATTTTTTTAATGACTCAATATGTACCTTAAAATCAATTCATTTAGCATCATCCAAGTGTAGTTTTTTCATAAAAGGTAGTTTTGATACTTAATAAGCGCAAGTATGGATTCTAAAAAACTTAAGAAAGAACATGCAGTTGTTAGGTATTTCATTAACCATCAACAATTTTCATTGATTCAAACTAAGTTTATCTAGATAATCATCACTTGTATAACTGCTCCTGAAAATCACTATCTTAAAAAATAAGTTGTATCAACTCCATCACTATTAGCTTCACTTATAATACTTTTGGAAACACATCATATTCCATCATCCAGAATATTTTGAATCATGGTGAATTTATGTGGAATAAAAATCTCTACTTATGTTTCTTTCTATAAGTATATATAAACTTTGCTTATTTCTAGAATGATATCTTTTGAGACAACAGGATTAATTTCAACTCAACTTATTATCATCATCTAAGTGAGACTTCCACTCCATGCATATTTCTTCATTTCAATAACATAAGGTTGAACCTATCCATTAATTGTATTTTTCCATATCAACCAACAAATTTTAAATAGTTATTTGATATCCACTTTTCCATGTAATACTTAATTAACCATGGGTTTCATTAATATAATCATTTATCAGGTTTTTCGTAAACAAACTATGCATATTTAAATATTTCTAGTCTTAATTATTGGACCTACTTATAAAAAAATAGAATCATAAACACCATAATTTATTGGGCTCTCCAATATCCACCTTTTTATTTTTTGATAATACCCAAAGCCCTTAAATAACATAGAATAATTAATCTCAATATATTCTATGTTTTTATTCTTTTATCTCCCCCTTATTGATAATAAATACGAAGATTCAAGAGTATGGAATTGTTAAAATCACATCAGATATTCTATTATTTCCCTATTATCTTTCTTCTTATTGAATGTAAAACCAAATTCAATTGGGAGAAGTATGCACCAATTTTTGTAAGGAAATGAGTCATAAATCAATCAAATCTAAGTCTATGTGAGTAATGCTTAGTGTATAAAATAAGAGAGATTAATATAAATATTAAATTTATCCATTAAACAATCAAATATGTTATACCAACTCCAAAATACTCTTTTATTGGTTGTTCAGATAGATTTTAAAGTAATCTCCTAAAACCAACTAAATTAAAAAATTAAAAAAATAAAACTTAATAAATCCCCCCCCCCTCAAGTAAATTCTCTCTTTTAATAAAATAATAAATCTCTCCAAATTAATAACATTATTTTATCTTTCCATAAAATTATAAGAGAATTTTATGAAAAAAACACTTAATAAAAAATTAAAAACAATTTCCAAAATTTTATATTCACAAGATATAATGATATCTTTAAGCTATTCAAATCAACTCCCCCTCAAGGGGTAAATTATATTTGTCTCCTTAATCATAAATAATAATACTTGTAATTTTGTGAGGAGGTAACAAGATAATTTTATATTATTCTATAGTGGTAAATACTCCATGCTCTAATATTCCACTTGAAGTGTCGTAAGGAAGCAACATGATATCAATGAAATTACATCATGATGGATATCTCATCTATATATAAAGTGTTCTCAACTTTTCTGTTCTCTCCCAAAATTCATGCATCAACTTAAATTCTATATATAATGAAGATAATAACAATATATATAAGAATAAAGTATTTTCTCTTTTCTATCTCAGTTAGAGAAACAAATTTGACTTTTTCATATTGTAATAACCTGACCTTTTACAAATAAAATTCCCTTTGTGATTGAAATAAATTCTCTATTATGTATTATGGTTATAGAAAAAAAATGCACTTATTTGGTTTTATTATATCCTAAAATATTTAAAATACCATTTATAATCATAACAGTTGATAATACAGATGTTGAATGGTGATCATATTATTAGTATAAATATAGGGTTTTGAAGAATCCAATTTACAGAGATAAAGGAAGTAATGGCCTCAACTAGTAGGATAATAACCTCTAAAGCTCATTTATCAGAGATTATAAGGGAGATAGTATCCCTGGGCTTTACCCATGATGAATCCCAATATAATATCTAAGAACTATAGCTTGATCAAAACCGTTTATGAGTGAATTTCAAGCTTATCGAGATCATGGCCCAAACCATGTACGATGAACCACCCCATGAAAATCTTGCCATTGTGAACCTTACCCTTAAGGGATTTTCTAGGGTAGTAATGGAATATGTTTCAAGACCCTAATAATTTGAATGTGTATATTTTATTTTGAATAGAATAATGGTTATATTTAATACTTATTATTTTTATTTTATAAATTATTTTGATTTTGATTCGATAAAAAACAAATTTTATTTTTGGGTAATATATAATTTTAATTAAGAAATTCCCTTTTATTAATTAACTAATTTTTAAAATAAATTATATATTAATAAAATATTATTTTTTATTATTTAAAGTTTAATATATCATTTTATGAAGTCAAAAATAATTTTTATAAGGGTTCGAAAACTGTTGTTTTAAAAAAATCAAGAATTTCTCAATAAATATTGATTCTTATTTTAAAATTAAAATTTAAAATTTTTATAAAATTATTTTCTTATAATAAAAAAATTGAAATCGACGCATCAAAATTATCCAACAGAGAATTTTTCATAATGTTCTAAGATAGTTGAATTTTTGGGTAAAAATTTAATACAGTATAAATATATAGTGTGTATTATGACATCATAATGACCCAAAAGTGAAGTAATAAATGATATAAAGCATATCCATGACCAAATATATGTTTCCCCTATAAAATAATTTTATTTTATTAATATTATAAATCCTTTATAAATCCTCAAAACCTATATTATATTTTAATGTTTTAAAATCATTTCTTTATGAACATGACTCACTTCCACATCAACAAGGGTAATATTTTAATGAATCCAGAGATTTTTCTATATAATAAATGAAACCAATACTATATTTTATAAAAATGGTCAAAACCATGAGAAATTTTATGGTTTTTATTAATTTATTATATAGAGTCCCAAACCTAAGTTTGAGAAGTAATAAAGAACTCTCCTATATTTGCTTACATAAACCCACTAGAGCTCCACTTCTTATTCACTAAAAAACCATGCACTGTGTAATTACTCTTCCCTAACATCTATATAGTCCAAATAATTTTTCCCCAAACTATTAAGAATCTCCTCCAAAGATTTTGGAATCACCCTTTCAAAGTAAGGGATATCTTTTTCTTTTTTCAATTCAAGCACCTTCTTTGTAATTAATCTTTTGAATATCAATTGGATATCTTTACATGAATTTATAAAGATCAATATATAGTGAAATCAATGTCCTAAAAAAGAGATATCATTTATACAATCTCATTATTTCATTTACCTATGCCATTAATATGCCAAAATTTAATAAAGGGTCATTTCATTATCCTCTTTATTCAAGAATGTTCTTCATTGTATGCCTTTTATTTCCAATTCCTAATGTTTGGATATGTTTTTCCACATACCTAGTACATTAAATTTGATTTTAAAATTATAAGATACCCCTTTCCCTCTCATTAAACATTTTCATGAATCGTTAAGTACTCTAGTTTTGCTACCAAAATTTCACTATGATTTTTCCACGTCGAACCATTATAATGTGAATACCATCATTATTCACACTCAAGGGTATGCACCTAGACATACCTATACTTATTTTATTGGAAAATTAAATGTATTTTTTCCATATACCTTTATTTTTTAATTAAATTTGATGAAATATGATCCTATTTTTAATGATCTATATGGCACACTTATGCATGTACATGATATAAAAGTGGTGGGTGCACCCAGAATTATATAGTGCTCCAAGGTATTAGGTGATGTTTTAGCCTCATGAGAAATCATATAATGGATTTGGGGGTGAACCTAATTTATCACAGGACTATTTCCACCATTTTATGATGTCTTGGAGGTTTTATTTAACCTACATTCATGATGTTATGTTTAAATTTTTTTCACTTTCCCATGTTTCCTTTATGTTATCATGTCATATCATGCCTCATTGTTCATGTTTATGATTATCACCCCTATTGTGTTACCTTTATATACCTATTAGATATCATGTACTAATTTATCATCATTTTATTCTTTTTTTATTCCCAACCTGGTATTTATATCCCTCTCCCCCCTTCTTATGTATGTCCCTAGGTTATGCCATACTATTTTTGAAGATCAATGATTTATAAGCACATGTTAAGGAAGTTTTTAGTAATGATGTTGTATCCCATATTCAATATGTTATGCTATATACCAAATTACCAAATACACTATACTTAATTATCTTATGGGTTTTTTATATCTACCTTTATATATTAAATCATTGGTTAATGTGTAATAAATAAAAGGGTTTTCAAAGTTGGTATCATAGGAATGTTGTTTTAGTTTTGATATTATTATTAGAAAACATTATAGAATGATTTAGGGATAAAACTAAAACATAAGAATACATACCTAAATTTTTTTAAAGTACATAGTAAGTGATTTTTAAGAAAATACATCCCTTTATAGATACTATAAGTGGATGTGGCTCTAGAATAGATCTTCCTAGAAATAACACCCAAAAACACCGCATTGAGCTAGCCTCAATCAGAAATTGGTGCATAAAAATGGGCCTCACTACACACCTGGTTTGACAATCCTGGGGGATATGTTATGGTAAATCCAAAAGATCATTATGAACCATTATTAAGGGGAAAAAATGACTATAAATGTCTATGTTAGAAAATAGATCTTTGATAAGATAGATTTAAGCCTAGAAATTAATAAGTTAAACAAATACGTGTCATTTAAAATTTATCCCTTTAATATTATTGGATTCAAAGTTACGTGTTTAATAGTTTAAGAAAAATACTCATTCCTAACTTTCCTTTTATTCTATCCAATGGTTGAAAATTGGAGGAACCAAGTAAACAACTGATGTGAAGGGAAATGTGATGGATTCCCAAATGTGATTCCCAACCCGATGGAAGAAGAAATTGTAAAATTTGTGATGATACACTCTCAGTTGACTCATGTTCTAAATAGAAACATAAATCATGAGGAATTCCCAAATCCCCCTAATATATAGAAAAGAATAAATTGATACTTTTATGTGATAAATCCCTATGACTTTCAATAGATCATCTGATCCATTAATCACATAACAATGAATCAACTCCACTGAGAATAACTTATCCATCCTTTAATGTTCCAAGTAAGGGAAGTTCAAACAGGTTATTTATTGTGTGGAGGGATAAACTGATCAGTGGAAGATGTTGATCAAGAATATTAAGCCTGAAGAACATATCCTAGTGATGGTGATGAAGTAATTCTAGAAAAAAAAATTGGAAAAATATTTTCCTCACACTATTCAAATTAAAATAAAAAGGGATTTTTTCCCTTAAGAAAAAAGATGATAAATCCATTTGGGTGTATAAGGAAAACTTTATACAACATGAAATATATGCCATGAACATTTTAATTACCACCAATTGAAATGTTAACCTATTATTTGGTGAGATAAAACCAAGCCAATGAAAATACCTAGAGATCCGAGAGTTTGATAGCTATGAGGAAATCTTCATATGTGTCCTCAAAGTCAAAAATGGAGATCATCGAATATCAAGGGTATCGTGGAGAAAAATAGAAACAAGAGTTTAATTCTGTTGGTGTTAAGGAGAATTATAATGGTGGTAAGAAATTTTAATATCCCATTTCTCAAAAGTGTGGAAAGAAGCACCCTATAAATTTCATGAAGGGGGTGAGGGAATGATTTAGGAGAGGGGAGGAAGGGTACCTTTCTAGAGATTGTTGATGAGAGAAACCCACCGATGTAATGGAAGAGATGAATGACCTAATCATCCCTCAGCCTTTTTTCTAATGTTTGAACTTCAAGGAATAAGGGAACTTTGAAAACCAATACACTAATCCTAGGGTGGTCATACACAATAATCACCAACAACCTCCAATATAGCAAGGGTGAGATTATGCCATCATAACTACTGAGGTGGATCCCAATAATTAACTGGTGAATGGTATACAAGTTATTCATTCCATAATATAGGACACACTTTTTTTACTCTAGTTCTATTAATTCCTTTAAATCATGAAATATTAGTAGAACTATTAAAACACCCCCACAAAGCATGTAAGTAAAGATATCGGTGAAAGAAAAAAATGGGGAAATTATTGCATAAAAAGTATATAACTCCACCCCTATCAAAATTTTTGGGATGAACTCCCCAGTGAACCTTGTGATACTCAATTTAGTGAAATTTGAAGCAATTATTGGTATGTATTGGCATTGCTTAACTAGATCTAACATAAATTTTTGCAAAAAGTAAATCACTCTTCATACCGTGAATCATCAGCTGATTCTGAACAACTGTAAGGAGGATGATGAATCTTCTTTAGAACCAACATCCTAAGCATGGATATTATTTCCCTCTGAGAAAATGTATCTAGCTCAAATTTTAGATTCTAAGGAAAATATCATCCCTGATGACATTCCTATTGTCAAGGAATATGGTAAAGTGTTTCCTAAATAATTTCATGGTCTTCCTCCTAGCTGAGAGGTTGAATTTTAAATTGAGATTATACTTGTGGATTTATCAATATCCAAGACTCTGTATAGAATGGTTTTTGTGGAACTTAAGTAACTAAATAAATAAAAATAAGAGAATCTAGATAAAGGGTTCATACACCCAAGGGCTTGATCGTGAGGTGAACCAATCCTCTTTTTCAAGAAGAAGGATGGGTCAATGTGCCTTTTCATTTATTAACATGAGATAAACAAGACCATGATTAAGAACAAGTATCATCTACCTCATATTGATGACTTGTTCAATCAGCTACATGGAGCCCAATCATTATCGAAGGTGGGTCTTTGGTCGAGGTGTTATCAAGTAAGGGTAAAGAAGTAGGATATCTCCAATACTTCTTTCCTTAAAAGGTATGAGCACTATGAGTTCATGGTAATTCCATTCAGACTCTCTAACACTCTATAAATCCTTATGAACTTCATGAATAGAGTATTTAATGATTACCTCAACAAATTTTTGGTAGTATTTATAGATGATATTATAATATACTCCAAAAGAAAGGAGGAACATGAGGATCATTTGAGAACTATTATAAAGACCTTAAAATGGAGAATATTTATGAAAATTTAGAAAACTTGAGTTATGGTAGATGGAATTATCAATATTAGGTAACAATATCACAATCAATTGTATATATATGGACCCTTCAAAGATAGAGGATACTGAAGGATGGCCAAGACTAACCACTATGATGGAAATTCATATTTTCCTTGGATTAACTAAGTACTATTGTAAATTTGTGAAAATTTTATCATGATTTTGAAACCCTATAACCAAAATAACTTGGAAGTGAGTTATGTTTTTTTGAAATAAATAATGTAAATATAGATTCAAGGAGTTGAAAAAGAGGATTTTCACTGCACTTATACTTACTCTACCCATGAGTGAGGAACCTTTCATGGTATATATTGATTCCTCAAACAATGGATTAGGTTGTGTAATAATGTTGAATGCAACCATTTTTTCATTTTCTAGAGGTCGTTTTAAGGGTTCTCGGTACCCAAACAACGCACATGAAACAATGGAATTGCACTTTAAAAATAAAAAACACCTTCAAAATTCAAACACACTGCCATCCACGCCTCGAGCCGTGAACCCCGCATCATGCGTCGATCATTGAACCCATCACATCTGACCAACGCCGCCTCGACCCATGGCCTTCCACGACAAACACGTCACAGGCATCAACCAGAATTCCAGAGAGTTCCACCGGCGTCCATCACCACCATCATCATCGGTGCCCGTCAAGATAACCGCCATTTTAGGATCAAGGTCAAAGACGACAACTGAGCAGGCCAAAGCAACCACCAAAACCAGATCAAAGAACCTAAAACAAGAATCCCCAAAACAGAGAAACCAGCCCTGCATCAAAACCTAGAGCACCAAAAAACAACGTGAAACCCTACGCAAAACCGCATCATGAAATGGAAAGTAGGAGAACTCCTCCTGCCTCCACCAGAGCATCAAAGTCGATTCAAAACTGCCATATCCATCCACAAAACGCATCACAAAGTCATAAAAGCAGAAACCAGAAGCAAGACGGAAGAAAAGAGAAAAATTTTAAACAGAAAACTGGAAAAGAACCCAGCCAAAAACCCGATCTTGTTCCAAATACCATCGCCACAAACCAGATGACCACTGGAGTTCATACCCAACCACCAAGTGCCTGCATCCGAGAATAGAAAGACTCCCTAAACGTGCGGAATCTGAGACTCAGTCATAGAATGATTATGTCGTCATGAAACCCAAACTAGAGAGAGTGTTCAAGACAAGGACAACAGAATCAAGTGTAGCATCGCGATGACCAAGCCAAGGAATATGCCACCATGAACAACAAACAAGGGGTGGGAAGTGGAGCTTGACCGGGGCAAAACCAGGAGGCAATGACGGGAGAGAAACCCTCGCACTGCATCACCCCTTACGGGCCCATCTAGACTAGCCAATAAATAATGTTAAATGAAAAAGTGATAGCCTATGACTCAAGGATATTGAAATCCCATGAATAGAACTACCCAACTTCTGAATTTGAGTTTCCTTTAGTAATCTTAATGTTGAAAATCAAAAAACATTATCTCTTTGGGGAGAAGTGTAAAATATAAAATGATCATAAGAGCCTTAAGTACATATTCACATTGGAAAAATTAAATACGAACCAATGAAGAAGGATAAAGTTAATTAAAGAATATAAATACTCAATCCACTGCTATCCTAGTAAATAAAATAAAATGTCAGACCCTCCAGGTAAAGAGGATCCAACAATTTTATCATTGATGAGAATTGAGAAGGATCTGATCTTCTTAGACTTGAAAAGGATATACATTAGAATCATTAAGTAAGGAACATCATTAATCGACTAAAAATTTATTTATCAATCATACCTTATGGATAAGATAAAGTATTCTCAAAGATATAATGTAGAAAATCATAAAAATGTAGAATCTATAAGAAAATAAAAATACTCAAAGTTCAAATATAATGAATATGGGGTTGTAAGATTTGGGTCATGACTATTTATACCATCAAATCCTAAGTTAAATAGGCATTTTTTTATATAATTAACATAGATATACCATCTCCATCCTTCCAAGTATAAAAAAATCCATCATGAGCTTTGTGAACACTATTGATGGGATAATATGAAGAAGGATATCACGGAATGTAAATAAAGGTGTCTTGTATGTCAGCAAGTGAAGGATGAAAATAAAAAATTCAAGGGGATTATAAAACCATTACCCATACCTATAAATAAATGTGAAAACATAACCATATACTTTTTCACAACTCTTCAAGGAAAAAAGTGGAAATAATGGTATATTGGTTGTGGTGGACCATCTTATAGAGACTATTCACTTCATTTCAATTTTAGAGGACTTCTCACTCGATCAACATGAAAGGATATACACTGCAAAAGTGGGGAGACTATATATAAAACCAATACTAATTGTATATAATAGATATATAATATTTACCTCCATGTTCTAAAAGAGTCTCTAACATGATCTAAATACTGATTTGAACTTCATCAAGATTATCACCCTAAAACTAATGGTCAATATAATATGGTTGTCAAGACACTTGAGGAAATGTTGAGATCATGATAAATGGACTTAAAATGAGAATGGGATCAACATCTTCCTCTATTCAAGTGCTCATACAATAACAGTTTCCACTAAAGCGTCCAAATAGCTCCCTATAAAGCCCTTTATAGGAAGAGGTGCAGATCAACTTTATGTTGGCATGAATTTGGTGAATGAAAACTGTTAGGTCCAAAAATGGTTGGAGAAATGGAGAAAAGGGTCAAAACCATTAAGTATCACATCAGGGCTACTCAAATTCAATAGAATATCAATGCTAACAATCATCAATTAGACCTAGATTTTAAAGATGGAAATAAGGTATTCATCTAGATAACTCCTTGGAATAAATTCATGATATTTTGGAAGAATGGAAATCTTAATCCAAGATAAATCAGTCCCTTTTAGATCATTTATTACATCAAATCGATGGCCTATCGACTGGAACTCCCACAAAACTTACCTCAAGTATATTATGTTGTCCATGTATCCCTCTTGAAATATTACATACCAAATCCATTACATGTGGTCCATGCATAACTCTTGAATAAACGATGTGGGAACTGGTGGAGGTGATGAAATAGAATTACCCACATCTATTTTAGTCTGGGAAATGAAAATTTCAAGGGTGAAATTTCTGAAGGGGGGAGTATTTATGGACTCAAACTTTTATAAATAATATTACCTTTGTGATTGAATTAAATTCACTATTATATATTATCGTTATAGAAATAACATATACTTATTTGGTTTTATTATATCCCATAAGATTTAAAATACCATTAATCCTCATAACCATTGATAATTCATCCATTTAATAGTGATCGTAAGATTAGTATAAATATAGGGTTTTGATCAATCCAATTGACATAGAAAAATGAAGTGCTTGTCTCGACCAGTAGGACCATAACCTATAAATACCATTTATTATAGCTTACAAGGGAGATAACATCAATAAACATTGATCTTTACTAATCCAAATCTGAGATCCAATAATTAAATCATGAGAGAAACTGTTTATGGGAGAATTTCAAACTCATCGAGATCCCAGCACAAACCAGGTACGCTAAACCACCCCAAAGAAATCTCACCATGGATCACCTTACCCTTTGGTCATTTTCTAGTTTAATAAATGGATATTCCTCAAGAACCTAATAAAATTAATATTTATATATTATTTTCAATATAATAATGGTTATATTTAATTCCTATTTTTGTTACTTTATAATTGATTTCTATTTTGATTCGATAAAGCACAAATTCTATTTTTGTGTAATATGTAATATCAATAAAGGCATTCCTTTTTATGAATTAAATAATTATTGAAAAATATTAAATTTTAATAAAATATTATTATTAATTAAGTATATTTGGTAATATAATTTTATGGAGTCAAAAATAATTTTTTAAATGGTTCTAGAACCGTTATTGTCAAAAAAACCCAATAATTATCAATAATTATTGAGTCTTGTTTTAAAATTAAAATTTTAATTTTAAAAAAATTATATATATAAAATAAATATTATTTTTGGAATCATAATTTAAAAATTATCAAACAGTTAATTTTTCATAATTCCCAGAGACAGTCGAATTTTCAGGTAAAAATTATATACGGTATAAATATACAGTGGGTATTATGACATTATAATGACTCAAAAGTGATGTAATAAATTATATAAAGGGTAAAAATTACTAAATATATGATTCCATTTAAAATAATGTGATATTTATCTTATTTTATTGATTTTATAAATTCATTATGATTCCTCCAATACCTATATTATATTTTAAGGTTCTAAAATCAATTAATTTTGAACATGACTAACTTCCACTTCAACATGGGTAATATATTCATGAGTTCATCCCTTATACTTATAAAAAAAATAAAACCACTCCAATTTGTTATAAATAATGGGAAAACCCCATGGGAATTTTTTTTGTTTTTTATTACTTTATTATAGAGTCCAAAACCTAAGTTTGAGAAAAAATAAAGAACTCCCCTCTCTTTTCCTATATAAACCCACACATGATTCAATTAATATTCAATAAAAACCCATGTATAATGTATTTAATATAAAATTTCTTCTCTATATTCCTTCCCAGGATACCCTAGTCTCTCAAGAAGCTCCTCCCAAGCTTTTAGAATCACCCTCTCAAGGTAAGGGACCTCTCTCTCTTGTTTTAAATTCAAGAACCTTCTTTGTAATTAGCATTTTGAATATCAATTTTTTATGTTTACATGAACTTATAAAGATCCATATACTATCCAATTTATGTAAAAAAATTATAGAACATTCATCCTTTCTCTTTATAACATTGACCTAAGCCGTTGCTATGACAAAATTTAGTAAGAGATCATTAACTTATCCTTTTTATTCAAGCATCTTATTCATTTTATGCCTTTCATTTAAAATTTTTATTGTTGGGATATGTTTTTCAACATTCTTATTACTTTAAATTTTATTTCCAAATGATGAGATACCTCTTTCTCTCTTATTAAACCTTTTTATGAATCTTTTACTATTGTCATTATACTGCCGAAATTTCACTGTGATTTTTCCATGCCTACCCTTTGTAATGTGAATACTGTCATTATTTACACTTAATAGAATTCACCTAGAAATAACTATACTTATCTTATTGGGTAATTAAATTTATGTATTCTAAATTCTGTTATTTATGAATTAAATGTTTTTAAATATGATCCTATGTTGAATGATCTATGTGGAACACTTATGCATGTAAATGATATAAATGTGATAGTTGTACACAAATTATATAGTTCTCCAACAAATTGAGTAATATTTTAGTCTCATGAGATTTTTTTCAAGGTATTAGTGAGTGAAACTAGACTTTAAAGGGACTTTTTCCAACATGTTATGATGTCTTGGTGGTTATCCATTACCTATGTTTATGATTTCATGTTTAAATTTGTTTCCACTTTCATAAATTGCATTTATGTTATCATGTGATATCATGCCTCATTGTTCATGTTTATGATTATAACCACTCTTATATTTCCTTGATATTCCTATTATATCTCATGTACTACTTTACCATAATTATATGATTTTTTATTCCCTTATTGGGCTTTATATTTCACCCCTTTCTAATGTATGTCCTTAGGTTATCCCATGTTGTTTTAGAACATCGATGATTTCTATGATCTTGTTAAGGATGTTTTCAATAATGATGTTTTATCCCATGTACAAGATGTTATGTTATGTAAATAATTCCCAAATAAACTATAATTAATGATATTGTAGGTTGTTTTTTGTATACATTTATTTAATAAATCATGAGTTAATGTGTAGTAATGACATGGGTTGTGATACTTCTCAAGTAAGAAACTTATTTAAATTCAACTATATATTTGTGATAACTCTTTATTCTTTATCCTCCTTTGATTTTCTAAATATTAATTCCCTTTGGTAGTATATTCTTATTCTATTTTTGAACTTATTAGAATTTATTTTTTCACATAAACTAGCAAGGCACATGCATAATCTTGTGTTTTTTCCATATTTCATTCTAATTGTATCTAGGTTGGAGATATAGTCATAAATTATTTAGAAATATTAATTGATTTCTAAGATCCTCTACTTTACTTATTAGTAGTATTTATGTTTCCATTTTTTAGAAACCTCTCATGAAATTCAAAATAATCATAATAAATGTCTTATTCTATACCAATCCTTTTGTTTATCTGGTTTATTTTATTTATTATTCTAGATTATTTCCTTAAACATTATTATTCAGGGATTTCTTATATTGATTTATGATTTGGATTTTTTATCTATAATAGAATCACATCTTCTTTGTTGTATCATCCCCCTTGGTATTATTCTTGGGTTTTTTTTAGTTTATAATTTTTTTCTTACATGCCTAAGTGAACTCACCATCTTTCTTCCTTTGATTTTTCTTCTTATTTAGTGTATTTATTTATTTAGTAATAAATGGATCATACTTAGTAGTTATAAACTATAACTCTTCATTATAATGAACACTTTTTTCAATGTCCATAGAAGTTCTCATGATACTAAAAAAATTTTGATTTTAGATTTTTCCTTATTCTATATATATTTCTTCAACTCTGAAAGATTTATATTGAATTTATCTTCACTACCTTCTAATGTAGGCCCTTTTACATTTAATGTCCTAGTATACAAATTTTTCACAACACTAACTATTGCTAATAAACCTTGTTTTCTTCATCTGTGAAATAATATGGCTAACATGAATAAATTTATATTTTATTATAAAAATGCCTTCCTATTTCACTTCTTAGTGAATCAAAATTCTTTCTCTTTATCACATTTACCCTTGATGATGTTTTTAATTTCTAAAAAAATTTATACACCCATACTTTTTCCAGAATTTAAATTATAACATGAATTAGACAATGAAAATGATTTAGTAAATTAAATACGTTTTAGATTAAGGTTTACCTTTTTTTAATATTTAAATGGAATTATCCTTAGATAATTTGAATGAATTATTGGTACTATAATGATTCCTATTGAAGTAAGAAACATATCAGAAACTATCATGCTAGACTCTCTTATTTCATAATCTTTGAAAGTATTAACTTATGTTGCTTACAAATTTATCATTTTTACCTCCATCTCAAAACACTTTGAGTTAAGGTTTTTTTATCATCCAAAACTAATATAACTCTTTACAATAACTATATCTTCATATTATCAGTGTGTTCCTCATGTATCTTAATTATTTCTTGTAGTAAATTTTCAAGCTCCTTCACTATTTTATCCTTAATCCCAAACAGTGAAATCATAATATCAATGATATATTTAAGAGTTTCATTTAGTGCATGGGTATTCTCCTTGATGATTTTCATTACATTTTACTTCTCTTAACTTTTCCTTTGAAATTTTTATTTAACCTGGGAGAATATTCCATTGTGTATAAATGAAGTCTTCTATTAGGATTCAAAAAAAAATTATGTGAGTGTTACACTTTTATAAATTTTATAACAATGATTTTTCTATTGAATCACCTTATAACTCTAGTTATGTTTTTCTATTCCATAAAACCTTTATAATATAGAATATAAAGGTGAAAACTTCAAGAGGGACGTTTTTCTAATAATCCTTAATTTCCTAGAAAATATCACAAAGTAATTTTGTAGAAACATACTCTTCATAGACTAATATTGATCCTTCATGAGGATAATTATAAACCGATATAATAGAAATATTAACACTTTTATTACATTCAACAAATGGTATATATTATTTCTCTTTCTTCATATATAAGAGTTTCCAAATTTTATTAGAATCTCTTTTCCTATAGTTCCTCAATTTCTTGGTAGAAATAATATCTATTTTTTATTTGATAGGGAACTCACAAATTTCATTAACATTTCACATCACACATGATAGATAAAAAAAGATAAAAAAAATATTAAATCAGAGTTAGAACCTTTTTTTAATACAGTATTAAGTGCCTAGTAGGATCTTATAGTCATAATGAGAAGGTTGATACAGTATGATCTATGTTTTGCTAAATTATTCAAACTTTATTTATATGAACCTCTACACCTATTAGGATTAATGTATCTCATATAAATTATGTATCAAAGAAATACCATATATAAGATTGAAAGTAAATATATTACAACACATAATATTTTTACAAGGTTCACCCATGATGTGGTTGAATATATCTTTTCTTTGTTAGAGTCAATTATGAGGTATGGTTACTTCACTAATATCATAAAGTGAATAAAAATATGGAATGATTCATCCTTAACTCCTTAAATTATTTTCTAATAGTTATCAATCTCCTTATAGGTTCTTTATATTGACTCCACTCAATTTACAATGTAACTCCAATTATGTCTAATGAAAAAGATCTTTGGTGTTCTCTAACATGTCACTACATCACAATATCATACCATCTTATTAAATACTAGGTATTTGAATACCAATAAATGGATAACTTTAGTAGTACGCATGTAGGCCTTAATATCTCAATATTTAGAATGACCAACATAAGAATAATCAGGTATCTCCATGTATTATTCTTCCTCGACTCTATGAATATTTGGAATTGATTATTTCTCATAAATTAAGGATTATTCTTAACCACTCTATATTTTAGTTGTATATACTTACTAATTGAATCAAATTTCAGATTATTTTTTCTTCTAAACCACATTGATATATAGAATATGAAGGTTGATTGTATCACTTCCATCCTTGACTCAAATGAACTTCTGATAGATTCGGGTCAAACTCACTTCTTCCTAGACACAAATAATATTCCAAAAAATGAAAGTTGTACTTAGTTCTTCCATTAATCAAATGATCATTCAATAGATATAGATCATTCTATCTATATATAATTGGTCTCTCATCATCATCATTTTCTTCCTTGATTTCACACTCCTTTTATACTCGGTGATGAGAATTGAAAGCCTGTTGACGCTCCTTTCCGTCACAGAGTCTAAATGAATGAAAAGGGAAATACCTTGAACAAAGAATATTCATCCGTTGAAAAAATATCAATAATTGACAAAGGAAGTAAGAAGAAGAACATTGCGCAAAGGTCGCGCAAGTTCTACAATAGTCGTGCAAGTATACTTGCGCGCCTCAATGGTCGCGCAAGTACACTTGCACGCCGATGTTGGTCGTATAAGTACACTTGGGCGCTAATGTTGGTCGTGCAAGTGACTTGCGCGCTGATGTTGGTCATGCAAGTGACTTGCGTGTCGATTTTGGTTGTGCAAATGACTTGCGCGCCCTAAATGATAACCGCCCGAGGTCTTCTCCTGCCTATAAATAGACCCTGTGGGCCCCCCATTTTGGGGAGGATTTTTTCCAGAAACCCAGATTTGAGCTCCCGATGCCCTAGTCTCTTATCAAAGATTCCAGAACACTTCTAAGGTAATTTATTACCTAGAACGGAAGATCTAAATAGGGGGAGGAAGGCCTAAGTGTTGAAACTCATCAACACTTGCGCGCCTAGGTGGCCAGCCCTTAAGGGAAATGGCCACACTTGCGCGCCGACTTACTCCTTTAATAGAACCTGTTTGCCCCTCTCCTGGAAAACCCTCAAGAGCATTCTAAAGGCCTTAACCTAAAGTCGCTCAAGTATTACCCTGCTGGTTAACCATCGCACAAGTACACCATATGTCGCGCAGGTATACCTGCACGACCAGGACCTGCGCGACCAGGACTTGCGCACCCACCCAGTACCTGCACGCCTGCCAGGACTTGCACGCCCCTGCCTTTTTGGGTGCCTTTCTTTCCCATTTTCACCCCTCTTAAGCCATTACACCTTTCCTATTCAAGATTCAGTCTTCAAGACACTCTTCAAAGCCATTTATGGCATGATTTCATGATTTGACTTCCTTATCTGAAAGGAATTTTGTGGAATATCTCTCAAAACCTAGTGATTTACATATCTTTATGTCACTAAAGATTGAGAGTTCATTCATTCAACCTCATCCTTTAAGATGAGAGAATCCTTAACCTGGGTCACCTTTTCAGGAATAATCGCCAGTCATAAGTCCTCTAATTTGGTCATCCTCTTAGGAGTAAGCCCCAGATCCCCTAACCTGGGCTTCCTTTTCAGGAGTAAGCCCCAGTCTAAAATATGGGCATCTTCTTTAGGAGTAAGCCCCAATTCTTAAAGTTCCCAAATCTGATCATCCTCTTTAGGAGTAAGCCCCAAGTCTCTCCATTTTTGGGCATCCTATTTAGGAGTAAGCCCCATATCCCTTAATTTGGGCCTCCTTTTCAAGAGTAATCCCCAGTCTCAAATATGGGCATCCTCTTCAGGAGTAAGACCCAGTCCCCTAATTTGGGCATCCTCCTCAAGAGTAAGCCCCAAACCATAATTCCCTTAACCTGGGCCTCCTTTTCATGATTAATCCCCAGTCATAATCCTTAACCTGGGCCTCCTTTTCAGGAGTAAGCCCTAATCTCAAATCTGGGCATCCTCCTTAGGAGTAAGCCCTAGTCTTAATTTCTCTTAACCAGTCCTAATTTACCTTTGATCTGGGATTCCTTTTCTGGAGTAAAACCCAATCATAAGTCTTCTACTAATTTGGCCCTCCTTTTCAAGAGTAAGCCCCATATTAGAGTATTCAAAATCTCCATGAAGCACATATACCTTTATGGACCCTGTTCCTGGATTTCTTCCTTAAAGTGAATCCTAACCTTCATTTATCTGGGCAGTCATACATACATAAGCCCCACATTATTTCATATGATTGCATATTTCGTGGCACAATTGTCTAATTTTTACCAATACCTCTTGTTTCTCACACCGAGCATGACTCACGTGAGCTTAGAGTGTAAAAGTTATTGTGACATCCTTCTTTGAGCCATCAATCATAAACATCATACTCCCTTACTCGAACTACGTGGGTTCTGATTCCTTTTCTAAACAAAGGATACATAGGTATCATGTCTACGGGTTCGATCCCAACTCTAAAATAATCCATGTCCTTCTAAATGACAATAAACTTCAAGTGCCCCATTGAGTGGCTTTAAAACTAGTATGGTCATCATAATGACCAAGAGAATTCTATATAAATGTGTCAAAGGGTACCATTGACCAAGAATCTCTAATAAATACAGATGATTCTCTATCGATGAAGAACCTCGAATACATACAAAAGATTCTCTAAATTTCCTACATATTTAATCATTGATTGTCAGATCTGAAGGAAAGCTCATTTTATACTTGGTAATGTAATAAGGATTCACGAACATAACTTAAATCTATAAAGAGAGTCTCGGAGTAGACAATAATTCCCCTAAAAAAGGTGTGATGAGTCCGACATCCCATCCTCTCAACCAATGCAAATTCCTAAGCCTCATCGGTCCACAAACTAATGAGCACCTACCTTTGGAAAGTAGGTCCGAATGGATGTGGAATCATTGGATGTTTCCAGTTCTACGAACAAACCCGTTAGAAACTGATTGGAACGTTTGAACCTCCCATTAAGGTGGTCATCCCCAGATTCCGAGGAAAACAAAAATGGTGAACCCGACGTGAATCCTTAACCAAGTTAAAATGATGTTTTACCTATTTGTCAGGACCCTATTTAAAACTCAATGAGAGGGCCAACAAAAACAATCATTAACATATGTGCTCATCTAAAAGATTTAGTGGATGAATTTATCTTGATTACGTCTGTTATATAAAACATGCACTCTTTTTCCAAGATCTTCTGCATTTCTAGAATGGATGCTCTCAAGTTCACACCTGTGAATACTACTCTTGTAACTGCCACTGCTGCTACTCCTGCTGGATCATTGTCCGCTCTTAGGATGATATCACCTACTCATTGTCTTCAACGCTGGGTATCAAACGCACTGGTTAAGGAGTACCATCAACACGGTACCATCCCAACTCTGGAGGCTTCCCGACAACCCCTCCAAGAAAATAACTCACATCGGTCATCCAAACAATGACGACTAGTGATCAAGAAGCAGGTGGTGCTGACTACCGTCTCCAACCGTTTCGGGTCGTTATCCCCGGAACACAATCACCATTTGCTCCCTTATTCTAGGGAGGTGAATGAGAAGGTCCCTCAGGACCTTAATTCAAACAGACAGGAGTCCTTCCTGAGGGCTCCCACCAACAATCGCTGCCAGACTCGTGCGGCAGTGCACCCTCAACATGATGAGGGTACCGACTCCAGGCATTCGGCTCAGGTTCCTCGAACCCGAGCAAGCAAGACAAACCACGAGAGGCGGAATCCGGCCAACAGTGAGCAGGTTCTCATCTCTGCCATCTCCAGAGAAGTCCACCAACCTAACCTGGTGGCAAGCAACGAGCAGGCATATACACCGGCCCGTTTTAATTCCGCTGTCCAGCAGACTCGTCTGGCAGCATCACGCCAATCCCGCCAGGCAATTCCAGCGGAGTACTATAGGTAGGAACATACACCTGTTTATACATCATCAGCTAGTCAGCAGGCTCGTCTGACTACATATGATGGATCTCGTCAACCACGTTTGGCAAAGTGCAATCAGCAGGCACATACACCTGCTAGTATTAATCAAGCCTACCAACAGTCTCGCTTGGTAGCATTCGGAGAAGTTATTCAGAAATCCCTGACAACAAATATGATGTAGACTCAACTCTCTACCCCCACACTTGAGTACTGTCAGGATTCACTGACAGGAAAAGCAGGATAGGATCAGGCACATACACCTGCTCCAAGCCCAGAATGGACGTATATTCATGTTCCGGCAGCTGAAGTCACCAAGCATATTCTATCAATGGTGAAAGAGCATAAGAAAATCTCTGCTCATATTCTGGATGCCTGCCAGGATATTATAACAACTTCAGCGGCATCTTAGAGAAAGACACATAAATCTACCCCTACCAGTGCAGTGATACATCAACAATTTACTCTGGAACAGACACACACATTTGTTCCAGTCCAAGAGGGTTATGGGGCATACTCCCCCATATCATACGGACGACCAAGTTAGGTATATACACCTGATTTGAGAGGATATCATCAGCCTAACCTGGCCATCTTTTCTGATCAGGCACATACACCTGCTCAAAGCAGTCACTTTCATCAACAAGTGGTTTCCAAGGCAAGTAAGAAGGCGTCTAATAAAAAGACCCACCCAGCACAGTCAGAAGATCAAGAGCCAATCTGTAACAAGGCCTTGCTCGATGCCGGAGTTCTTGAAGCCCTCAGACAATTATCTGTTGGAATTCAAGATTCTACTTCCTCAATTCCCAATAATGGGAACATTAATTCTGAAGGTCTTAAACACACACTTCCTCATGAAGGCTTGCTTCATAACAATTCGGTCGATCTCGAAGTTTCATCTTCAGATAAGAGCCACAGGAACCCTCTGTGTGGTCAGAAGACCAAGGAACAAGAGATCTCATCTTTTTCTGTAACCCATTATGGTGGTCCTCCCCATGATGATGAATTTCGTTGTGAAAGTCCTCTCCGCAGTAGTGATGCACATTGCCCGGAAAATGCTCCAGTGGACAATGTAGTGCCGAGAAAGCCCTCTTATCTTGAGGCACTTGCAAATGAGAAACCAGTCATGTCTGAACCTTCATCGCTAGCAGGTGAAATACTTTCTCAATCAAAAGATAGCCCAGGGTGTAGGTCATTCTCCAAACCACCCCTAAGTCATGCATCTTCTAGTTTGATCAATGATTTCTCTACCAATCATGTTGAATCCAATGAAGCAACAAGGAAACACCAACTCTAGTCAAATCAGGTAGAAGAATCTTCATCAAATGATAAAGAGGAAATTCTAAATATGAGAAAACAACTGGAGAAAGGTGAAGTGTCAGTCATGTTTTGGCCTCTGGCTGACTCTCAGTATAATATTCCAGAAATGTTGACAGAAGATGAAATTTATGATATTCGTCTCAACATATGGAAAACTCTTTGTCAGTTGAAAAAGAAAGTATTATCTTATTATGAATATGAAAATCATCTTAAGATAATAGAAGGGTTACAACGTCAGATTGATTTGTCATCTCTATCAGTATCTCGATATTCGAAGGCTGAAAAGAAGCAGAGAGCCCTTCAACGTTCATGCCTTGGCGCACTAAGAAGATTGAGTTAGTTAATTTCCAATTCCCCATCTGGTATTCATGTCAGAGGATGTGGTGTTCATAGAGCACTGCATTTCACGGTGCTCTCCAGTCAGCAAAGCCTGCCGAAAATGTTCTCATGCAATGTTATTTCCCATGGTCGGCCATAGTCAATGGGCTTTGTTTGTAATCAAAAGCTTGCCCAAGAATAGGCTTCAACTAGTTCCTTTCAAAATCAAGAATACAGAGAACAAGTTGTTGAATTACTCTTACATCAATAAAACGAGAATATTGAACAGGCCTCTCGTTTGGAGAAAGCACGTCACCAAGTGACCGAAGTGTCGAAAATCATCCAACGGTCTTTTGAACCGGGTGATAAAAGAAGATACAGGTTAATGCATCCAGCTAATTTTCGGACTAAGGTTCGCAAGATCAGGAGGACTTTCAAGAAAGTCTCAGACATAGCATGTTAAGAACCACCCCAGCTCGCCAGACTGGGGACTCTTTTAAACCAACCATCAGAATCAACAAAAAGGATTCGGGGAGTTGAGCGAGGACAACAGGAACAACCCCAGTCCACTGGACTGGGGACTTTTTCAAATCATCAATCCCCTCCTCAGAGAAAGTTGGTCTTTTCTCGATTGGGGAAGAAACCTCAAGAGGAACGAAGAACCAAATTATCAGGAGATTCCCTCCAAATTACGGTTCATCAAGAAGTTCCTGAGGGATTGAATCAAAAAAAGGCAATGTCTCATCAAAGACATGGAAGAATACAATATCACAGAAATGCTGATAGAAGGGATGCGATGAGTTATGCATCAATCAATGTCATCAATGCCATTGTTGCTGATCCACCAGATGAGTCTCACTCAGGGGACTCAGATGAAGAGGTTCCTACTCAAGAAGATGTACGCACCGACACAAATGAAGAAGGTATGCATACACGAAGTCAAAGGATTACTCAGAACTTAGGTAATCCTTCGAGTAACCCACTTCCCCCTCTCCTAAAAGGATCCAGCAAAGGGAAGGGAAAGAACTAGGTTACATATCCTTCCTCTGGAGAAGGTCAATCGCTCTCACTAGAGTAGAGGTTTGCATAATAGGATGAAGAAGTGAAAGAATTAAGAAGGTTAAATGTAGAACTAATTCAGAGTAGTCTTCTTCTTAATCATATTGGAGTCAGTCAGCCAAAGCAATTTTTTTAGCTACTGAGATGGATCAAGAATATCCTCCTCTATCAGTACACCCTCAAAGGTCTCATCCTACGGGTCAAGTGAAACAACAGTTGGTAGTGCTACCATCAGTTGCAGCACCAATCGCCACATATTTTCCAAGCTCCAGTCATTGCACCTACCCAAGTCCAAGTTCAACCGGATGTTTCTCAAAAGTTAATAACTACTATTGAGTCATTAACAGCTCAGTTAGAAACTATGGAAGGGAAACGTGCGCAAGTTTAACCAGAAAAGAACGTTTACCCTGAATGGGTAGATTCAATTTCTCCTCCATCCAGTTTTGGGAATCCTGTATTCCCTATTTTCAATGGATCAGGCGATCCTGAACAGCATTTAACGCATTACGTGTCTTGTTTTGATCCTATGATGGGAACTTCGTAGCAGAAAGAAGCAGTGAAACTCATATACTTCATGCGAACCTTGCAAGGACCAGCTTTTTTTTGGTATACAAGCTTGCAATCCCGGTCAATTACCGGATGGGAGGATCTTTGCCAAAAATTCCTCCTTCAGTTCACCTCAACTTTGCCAAAGACAACAGTTTTCGATATTACAAATTGTAAGCAAAGGGAGAATGAAAGAGTCTCTGATTTCATTGCTCGATGGAAGGGATTAACATATTCCTTGAGTTTAGCACTCCCTCAAGAATAATTGTTGCCAATATGGGTGGAAAATCTGCGTGAAGAATTACGCACGCCATTAAACCCTGTGAAATACACAGGAGGGTTTCGAGACCTTACTTCAATCGCTCAACAGAGTGAAGATTCCCTTATACAGGCTAAGGCTAAATCTTGTGTAATTCCATCAGCTCCAGGAAGGAGAATGGATAAAGCAGAAACTGCTACAGTTATGCTTAAACAAGCACCTGTACCTATTTCTACCTCAAAACCTTCATCTTCTCGAAGGGATCCACCTTCTGAGCACCAACAACAAAGGACATTTCATCCAGATGATCAAAAAGATCAAAGACGAAAACAATTTGAGGATCTGAAGAGAAAAACATATTCTTTCCGAAATGAACAAGTTCCTGGTTATTTCATTTCGACTCTATAAAACAATTTGGTTCAATTTCTAATACCCAAGAGGCCAAACAAGAAAGGAGATGAAGACCGTCCTAATTATTGCACTTTTCATCAAATATTAGGGCATCTCATCCAGGGGTGTTTTGTCTTCAAATACCTCCTGCAAAATATGGTTGACTCGGGACATGTCACATTGAAAGGCTCCTCAGCCCAGGTAGCATGTGTCACTGCTACAGTTCCAGAGGAGGAAGACAAATGGCAGGAATTCAAAAGCAAAAATGCACAAAAATATGACGATTGGATGGTCAGAAAGACAATCAATCGAACTCATGCTATTTTGCGAACATAATTAAGGAAACCAATTGTGTCTTCTGTCATGAATGTTATGGAAAAACCCTCTTCGTCAGAGGGAATGTCCTCAAAGAAACGACACGATTCAAAGAAAGAAAAAGAATCAGAAGAAGATGAGTCTGTGTCAAATCCAAAGTTGTTTCTGACTTTGGCGGACTTCATTCCATCTACTTCAAATCCACGGGCACCGCCCCACAAAACGGCACAGCCTAAACAGGATAATCAGGCAGAGTCTTCATCAGATGAAGAGTTAATCTTCGGTTCTGTTAATATGATTCAATTAACAGATCCATACGCCAGTCGCAATGTCAATTTTGATGAGCCTGAATTCCCTGTATCAAACAGAGGAATCAGAGGAAGTTCCAGGGGCTCAGGATACAGGGGAAGACGTGGATCTTTCAGAAGCCACTATTCCAATTCTACCCCTGCTAGAACTGTGTACGCAGTAGAAACTCGTGGTAGAGCCCTTCAGTGAGCTCATAAAGAACAAGCAAGTTATTCTACCAATAGAAAATTCAGTCCTGGCACAGTTATTTTGGAAGACCATTTGAAGGTTACATATTCTTCCTCTCAACAAGTAAATGGATCTAATCGGTCTAATCTTCCAAAACCAGTAATATTGCCAACTCCTATCCCAATACAAGATGCATCAACTTCCAAAATATATGCTTCCAAGGTAACTGCTAAACCACATATTCCTATTGGTAAACGCAGACCTCTGGATCAAAAGTATGATATATTGAAACACTTGGCTCAAGTACCAGCCAAGTTATCAATTCTGGATGCTTTGAATCTGTCAAAAGATCTTCGGGAAGCACTCATCGAGGCTTTGTCAAGTCCTCAGGAGTTTGAAACTGAAATTGTTGCAGCTGAAGTCTATCACATAGAGAATAATCCTGCAGAATGCCATGAAATAATATCCTTTACTGATGAAGATGAAGATGATGTTGTGGATGGACATATTAGACCATTGTACTTGTCTAGAAAAGTCAATGGCATGGATGTTCGAAGAGTTTTCATTGACAATGGTTCAGGAGTCAACCTCATGCTCATTCGTACACTTCGTCGATTAGGCCTCATGGAATCTGATTTATCTCCCTCCACCATGGTGCTATAGGGATATGATAAAAATGAAAAAGAACCACTGGGTGAAGTTACACTCAGAACATAGTTTGGAGATCTTGTATCCAATTCAGATTTCATGGTTGTTGATCAAGACTCAGCCTTCAACATTTTGCTTGGAACACCCTGGTTACATCAACATGCGGCTATCCCTTCTTCATACCATCAATGTCTCAAATATTGTTTCGATGGTCAAGTTGGGACATTGTATGGTGATAAGGCCCCATTCAAGACATGTGAGTCTCAATGCATTGAGGCGGAATTCTATAACATGAAGAAAAAGGAGAAATCCATAACAAAGGAGATTACCAAAGTTAATGCTCCATATGATTTGGAAAAAATTCCAGTAAATCCATTTACACATGTGAGTATAGATTATGTGTTGCCTATTAGTTAAATTGACAAGATAGACCCAAATCAAAATGCTCTTATGGAAAGATCCATAATGTCAATTACAGCAATCGAGCCAGACAACATAGGAGAAATTGGTAATCTACCAAGCAGTGATGAAAGCACAAATGGTGACATCTTCATTTCATCTGTTGAAATCCAACAAGTCTATACTTTTCCAATTAGGCCAGAAGAAGTTATAGCAACATCGGAGGTGAACAATGATGTCGATTCTCAATCCATCATCTCCTCTTTATTACCCAAAGAAGACCCTTCATCAGCAATAGGGTCAAAAATGGAAACTTCCTCTTCAAAATGTGCAAATTTTGACATCTCTTCTGATCATGAAAATTCCGCTTTGTTATCTACTATGCAAGTAGAAATGGAAGAAATAACACATGATGAAGAAGAAGAGGAAGATCTCAGAGATGCTCCTCCAGCATTTGAAGAGGGTATCTCTACCACTGTGGATGAACTCAGAGAAATAAATCTGGGTACAAAGGAAGATCCACGCCCCACTTTAATCAGTGCGGCCATGACCCTGGAAGAGAAAGAGATGTATATTTCTTTTCTAAAGAAAAATAGAGATACTTTTTCTTGGAACTATACAGAAATTCCTGGGCTTGATCCTGATGTTGCTACTCATCATTTGGGTTTACCAGAAGAACATCGAGGATTTAAGAAAGCCGCGAGAAGAACACACCTAACTTATGCTTCTAAAATTGAAGCTGAAGTGGATAAGCTTATCAAATCTAACTTCGTCAGATAAGTTCAGTATCCCAATTGGTTGGCTAATATTGTCCCTGTAAAGAAAAAGAACGGAAAAATTAGAGTTTGCATCGATTTTAGAGATCTTAATCGGCATTGTCCTAAGGATGATTTACCAGTTCCGATTACAGAACTTCTAATTGATGAAATAGCTGGTTATGAAGCACTTTCCTTCATGGATGGATATTCTATATATAATCAGATCTGAATGGCCCCAGAAGACGAGGAATCTATAGCCTTCAGAGCCCCTCAGGGTGTGTTTTGCTACCGGTTAATGCCCTTTGTCTTAAAGAATGCAGGTGCAACTTATTAGCGTTCCATGCATCGTATCTTCAAACCCTTCTTAGGGAAGTTTGTTGAATGCTATGTTGACGATTTGGTAGTTAAATCCAAACAACGTTCTAATCACTTGGATGATTTGGAAGTCATATTCTGCAAGCTTCGACAACATAATTTGAAGATGAACCCCTTAAAATGTGCTTTTGGGGTAACCTCAAGAAAATTTCTCATCTTTGTTGTATGCCATCATGGTATTGAAGTCGATCCTAAGAAGACCAAGTCAATCCTTGGTATGTCACCTCCTCAAAATTTGAAAGAATTAAGAGGACTTCAAGGACACTTAGCCTATATTCGGTGTTTCATCGCCAATTTAGCAGGTAAAAGTTTACCCTTCACCAAATTGATGAAGAAGGGAGTCACTTACCAGTGGACTAAAGAATGTCAACAAGAATTCGATATTCTCAATAAATACCTCTTGAGTCCACCGGTACTCATGCCGCCTATTGAAGAAAGACCACTTATCCTCTACATGACAGCTCTAGAGTGATCATTGGGTGCCTTTCTAGCTCAAAAGAATGATGCTGGGAATGAAAACAGCCTCTACTATCTCAGTCGAACCATGCTTGAAGCAGAAACCCGGTATTCAAGTATTGAGAAGTGCTTCCTGGCATTAATCTTTGTAGTTCAGAAGTTGAGACATTACCTGCAACATCACGAGGTCCAATTGGTATCTCGCAATAACCAGCTCAAATTCATCCTTAGTCGTCCAATGCTTACAGGACGTCTAGCAAGGTGGGCAGTTATTTTGCAGCAATTAGACATTCAATATGTGTCTCAAAATGCGATAAAGGGCTAAGCTCTAGCTGATTTCCTGGCTGAACACCCTTTAGTGGAAGACAAGTCTTCAGATATTGAACTCCCTGATGAGGAAGTCTTCTCTATTCAAGAAAGTCCTCAAGCCTGGGAAATGTATTTTGATGGTGCTTCCAGAAGTCCAACAGGGAAGAAAATGAAAAATCCTTAATTCAACAAAGATGGCTTAGGAATTGTGCTCATTTCTCCAGAAAAGGCAGTGTTACCTTATTTACTCTTATTGTGGGAAGGTGGTACCAATACTGAAGTAGAATACCAAGCTCTCATCGTAGGTTTGGAATTAGCACTTCAAGCACAAGTGAATCACTTAAAGGTGAAAGGTGATTCAGACCTGGTAATCAAACAAGTCAATGGGGATTATGCCCTCAGAAAAGAAGAATTAATCCCTTTGTATGATTACGTCAGAGAGTTAATGGCGGAATTACCTTTGGAACCGACATTTTCTTATGTCCCAAGATCACAAAATGCTCAAGATGATGCATTGGATAATATAGCCACAGCTCTGGCAGATCCAAATCGGGATGAGACAACCATTAGTATTGCCCACCGTCATGCAATTTCACCTTATGTTCGAATCAGGACAGAGGAAATTAATGAAATTTGTCCCATTCCTGAACTGTATGGTCATACTACAGGATGGATGTCACCTATCAGGAAATACCTTCAAAATGGAACACTTCCACCTGATAGAGCTAAGAAAGAACAAATCCGGAAAATTGTGGTCAATTTTACTCTTTATGATAGCCCAGGTCACCTAGAGAAAGTTCTATACAAATGTGGTTTTGATGTAGTTCTCTTCAGATGCATTGATGGGGAAGAAACAATGGATGTCATAAAAGAAGTGGATGCAGGAGTCTGTGGTGCCCACCAGTCTGGACATAGACTGTCTAATCAGGTTCGAAGGATTGGATACTTTTGGCCTTCAATGATATGAGATTGTGTCGATTTCACAAAGAAGTGTCATTCATGCCAAGTACATGCCTACTTCATTCATCAGCCTCCAGAGTTGCTTTATACAGCTAAATACTCATGGCCATTTTCCACATGGGGAATGGATGTGGTGGGACCTTACCCTTCGGTTGTGGCTAAGCAGTTTATGTATACTCTTACTGCTACTGACTTATTTTCCAAATGGGCAGAGGCAATACCTCTCAAGGAAGTCAGTTCTAAATACATTGTTAGCTTCATCAAGTCTAACATCATTACTAGATTTGGTGTCCCTCATACCATATTGATAGACAATGGCACTAATTTCAGTTCATCTAAGATGAAGAAGTTGTATCAAGAATACAACATCAAATCCAACCATTCATCTCGGTATCATGCAGCAGCCAACGGCCAGATAGAAGCCTTTAACAAGACTCTTTCAAATATACTGCAAAAGATGGTGGATAAAGATAATATTTCATGGCCTGATAAACTCTTTCATGCTTTATGGGCTTATCGGACTACTACACGCACTGCAACTCGGTCAACTCCATATTCATTGGTATATGGAACTGAAGCCGTCTTGCCCATTGAAGTTCAACTACCCTCGCTCAGAGTTTCCATTTGTGATCAATCATATACAGATGAACAATCTCAAAAGCGATTAAATGAATTGGAACGGTTAGATGAGAAAAGATTTTTCACTTTGCACCACTTTGAAGTCTATCAGAATCGAATAGCACGAGCTTTTAACAAAAAAGTTCGTCTTCGTTCATTCACTCAGGGAGAATTGGTATTAGTTCTCAGAACTCCAATGATACCAGGAAAGAAACCTCCCAAGCTTGAGCCAAAATGGGAAGGACCTTATTCAAGACATAGGGTCTACTCCAATGGAGCTTATTAATTAATCTCAATGGATGGGGAACTCATCACTACTCCAACCAATGCCAGATTTTTGAAGAAGTATTTTGTATAAACTTCAAAGTCCCTACTTTGTCCCCACAACATGACACTAAACTGTGCAGCACCAGTTCGTCCTTGCTATATGACGTTAAACTATACAGCAACTGTCCAATCATATGACCCTAAACTATTTGAACATACGTTCAACATGACGTTAAACTATGTCACCTTCATTATCCTAGCTACATGATGCTAAACTGTACAAAACTCCTTACATTCATCCTACATGACATTAAACTGTACTTTTTCCCCGCAACATGACACTAAACTGTGCAGCACCAATTCTTCCTTGCTATATGACGTTAAACTATACAGAAACGTTCCATACATATGACCTTAAACTATTTTTACTTTTGTCCCACATGACGTTAAACTGTGAAAAAGTTCCCTAAATGGTCTAGTATGACCTTAAACTGCAACTAGGTCCTATATGACCTTAAACTGCATCATCATCGGTCCATGCATATGACCCTAAACTATTTGCAAGTCCCTTATGTCCAACAAGATGTTAAACTGTGACGTACTAACTACATGATGCTAAACTGTATAAAAGTCCCTTACGTCCAGCAAGACGTTAAACTGTGACATCCTAACTACATGATGCTAAACTGTATAAAAGTACCTTACAT
The DNA here is from genome assembly GCA_963277665.1 of Viscum album. Classification (NCBI taxonomy): domain Eukaryota; kingdom Viridiplantae; phylum Streptophyta; class Magnoliopsida; order Santalales; family Viscaceae; genus Viscum; species Viscum album. Next base: position 643,371,912 of record OY728142.1, on the reverse strand, counting down.
CCGAAAAGACGTTAAACTACATAATCATAAAAGGTCTTGTATGACCTTAAACTACACCACCGTCCAGCATGACATTAAACTGCACCATCCACGGTCCATGCATATGACCTTAAACTATTTGCACTTTCGTCCAACATGATGCTAAACTGTATCGTCCCTGTATCGTCCCTTTTTTTCGTCTAACATGACGTTAAACTGTGGGAAAAAATCCCCAATGCGTCCAACATGACGTTAAAATGGTGCACTCTTTTGTCCTCACTGCATGACACTAAACTGCACATTCCCCCTCCTTTCGTCCAACATGACGTTAAACTCTATTGTCCCCATCGTCCTAACTACATGATGCTAAACTGTACAGAAAGTTTGTGATACGTCCTACATGACATTAAACTATATTTTGTCCCTACTACATGAAACTAAACTGTGCAGCACCAATAGTCCTAACTGCAAGACTTTAAACTGCATAGTCCCTTTATATGTAATACATGACATTAAACTATGCATCGTTAAGGTTGTTGTTACCTCTTGTTTCTCACACCGAGTATGACTCACGTGAGCTTAGAGAAAACCTCAACCATAACACACTCTCTGGGCCACTAACCATGTGTAAGTCCTAACATCATTTTTTAGGTCATTTCCCCCAAGAACAACTTGATCATTAATTCATTCTTTAATTGAACTACATGGACTTTGATCCTTGCCTTCTAGGCTGGGTATGTAGGCAACCTCCCAAGGTTCAAGCCCAAAACCAATCTCTTCACGTCGGTTCATCTCTATCTCATACGATGATAATTTGTGAAACCACCCTTAGAATCAATATCTTTAAATTGGTTCACATTCGTCCTTGTTATACGACGTTAAACTATACAACACTTTTGTTCAGTATGACAATAAACTAAAAATTTCTTTGATACCCTCACCTGAGAGGGAACCATTATTTTCATTGATTTTTTCAATCATGTTTCATTTCAAAGATTATGTGAATACATGGCAATGCCCGAACCTTTTATCTTGGGTTAAACCATCATTGCACTAAAGTCCCCTTTCACCCTTTACATGTACGAACCAAATTTGTACAAAGGGTAGTTCTATAACTACGTGGGATTGATTCCCATACTTATGGGATACGTAGGAACGTTCGAGTGTCCCTCAAATCCAGTCCCAAGTCATTGGACCTAACCCCAAATTCCACTTTCAGTCCCTTGGCTAAAAAGTCCCCATGAAAACACACACTGTGTATTTCTTACAATGGTCCAAGCTCTATGACCCTAAACTAAGATCTCTAATACTTTTGTCCCACATGATGTTAAATGGTACTTTAAGAACTACGTATGTCTTGATTCTCATCCTTATGGGATATATAGTGAAGTCCAACATTTCAATTCTAGACCCAGTCACAACATGATTATGGTTAACATTGATTTATGTATCTCTGTACACATTGAACAATACCCATCTTTATGTGTTATAATCCTAACCTTAAATATTTTCAGATCCTAATAACCCTTTTCATGACTTCTAGTCACAAAAATGTCAAACTTCTGAGAGTTCTTTTGTCTGACTATACAGCACGTGCCCATAGGCGGCCTTGCATAAACAGTCTACATAACAGACTTTTTAGCCAAAAGATACTATTATTTGACTATGCAGCCAATGCCCTTAGGTGGCCCTGCATAATTCAACCCCCTAACGGGTTTTTCGGATAGTGGTAACTTCATTCTTTGGAAGAATTCCTCTTTTGTCCTTATTTGTCTTAAATGACAGTATGTTGGGATATGCAAAAATATCCATCCTTAAATTATTTGTCCCATATCCTTTTTCATGATCTGAAAGTATTCAAGTCTATGGTTTATATTCTCCTTCCCTACGTTTGGGTCAGACCTTCGTAAGAGTGATATTCATCCAATTCTTCGATAATTTTGTTTGTAAATATTTTCTCCATATTCAAGTACCTCTTTCCATACAGCAAACTCTATACTTTGGAAGATTTGAATCTCCATAAACTTTCACTGGCTTTTAGCACTAGGATAGAAACTTTCTGAGAGTTCTTCTGCCTGACTATGCAGCACGTGCCCATAGGCGGCCTTGCATAAACAGTCTACATAACAGACTAGTTAGCCAAAAGATACTATTTTATTTAACTATGCAGCCAATGCCCTTAGGTGGCCCTGCATAATTCAACCCCCTAACGGGTTTGTTAAATAATGGTAACTTCATTCTTGGAAACTACTTCTTCTAATGCCTTTTAGCACTTTTTCATATCATTCCTCATATTCAAATATTCTTAAGTCATAGTTTACATATTTTCCCTCATACTTGAGTATGGTAATATGTTTTCAGATGAATTTTCAAGGAATTGAATCAATTATAATCCATTTCGGTCAAAGCTATTTCAACCTTAAACTTTAGCCTCTTTATGTTCGACATGCATGACATTAAACTGCCAGATTTCTTATTTCTTATCACCTCAAAGTCAAACCCTCTTTTCTCTCCAGATCTAACTCTGAGGGGGGGACTTTTGTTGATGGTCCTTTCTGTCACAGAGTCTAAATGAATGAAAAGGGAAATACCTTGAACAAAGAAGATTCATCCGTTGAACAAATATCAATAATTGAAAAAGGAAGGAAGAAGAAGAACATTGCGCAAAGGTCGCGCAAGTTCTACAATGGTCGCGCAAGTATACTTTCGCGCCTCAATGGTCGCGCAAGTACACTTGCGCGCCGATGTTGGTCGTGCAAGTACACTTGCACGCCGATGTTGGTCGTGCAAGTGACTTGCGCACCGATGTTGGTCCTGCAAGTGACTTGTGCGCCGATGTTGGTCTTGCAAGTGACTTGTGCACCCTAAATGATAACCGCCCGGGGTCCTCTCCTGCCTATAAATAGACCCTGTGGGCCCCCCATTTTGGGGATGATTTTTTTCAGAAACCCATATTTGAGCTCCCGGCGCCCTAGTCTCTTCTCAAAGCTTCCGGAACACTTCTAAGGTAATTTCTTACCTAGAACGGAAGATCTAAAGAGGGGGAGGAAGGCCTAAGTGTTGAAACTCATCAACACTTGTGCGCCTAGGTGGCCAGCCCTTAAGGGAAATGGCCACACTTGCGCGCCGCCTTACTCCTTCAATAGAACCTGTGCGCCCCTCTCTTGGAAGAACCTCAAGAGGATTCTAAAGGCCTTAACCTAAAGTCGCTCATGTATTACCCTACCGGTTAACCATCCCACAAGTACACCATGTGTTGCGCAGGCATACCTGCGCGACCAGGACCTGCACGACCTGGACTTGTGCGCCCATGCAGTACCTGCGCGCCTGCCAGGACTTGCACGCCCCTGCCTTTTTCGGTGCCTTTCTTGCCCATTTTCTCCCCTCTTAAGCCATTACACCTTTCCTATTCAAGATTCAGTCTTCAAGACACTCTTCAAAGACATTTATGGCATGATTTCTTGATTTTACTTCCTTATCTGAAAGGAATTCTGTGGAATATCTCCCAAAACCTAGTGATTTACATATCTTTATGTCACTAAAGATTGAGAGTTCATTCATTCAACCTCATCCTTTAAGATGAAAGAATCCTTAACCTGGGTCTCCTTTTTAGGAATAATCCCATGTCATAAGTCCTCTAATTTGGGCATCCTCTTAGGAGTAAGCCCCAGACCCCCTAAAATGGGCTTCCTTTTCAGGAGTAAGCCCCAGTCTCAAATATGGGCATCTTACTTAGGAGTAAGCCCCAATTCTTAAAGTTCCCAAATCTGGGAATCCTCTTTAGGAGTAAGCCCCAAGTCTCTCAATTTTTGGTCATCCTATTTAGGAGTAAGCCCCAGATCCCTTAATCTGGGCCTCCTTTTCAGGAGTAATCCCCAGTCTCAAATATGGGCATCCTCTTCAGGAGTAAGCCCCAGTCCCTTAATTTGGGCATCCTCCTCAAGAGTAAGCCCCAAACCATAATTCCCTTAACCTGGGCCTCCTTTTCAGGATTAATCCCCAGTCATAATCCTTAACCTGGGCCTCCTTTTCAAGAGTAAGCCCCAATCTCAAATCTGGGCATCCTTCTTAGGAGTAATCCCCAGTCTTAATTTCTCTTAACCAGTCCATATTTACCTTTGATCTGGGATTCCTTTTCAGGAGTAAAACCAAATCATAAGTCTTATCCTAATTTGGGCCTCCTTTTCAGGAGTAAGCTCCAAGTTAGAGTATTCAAAATCTCCATGAAGCACATATACCTTTATAGACCCTATTCCTGGATTTCTTCCTTAAAGTGAATCCTAACCTTCATTTATCTGGGCAGTCATACATATATAAGCCCCACATTATTTCATATGATTGCATCTTTCATGGCACAATTGTCTAATTTTTACCAATACCTCTTGTTTCTCAAACCGAGCATGACTCACGTGAGCTTAGAGTATAAAAGTAATTGTGACAACCTTCTTTGAGCCATGAATCATAAACATCATACTCCCTTACTCGAACTACGTGGGTTCTAATTCCTTTTCTAAACAAAGGATACGTAGGTAGCCTGTCTACGGGTTTGATCCCAACTCTAAAATAATCCATGTCCTTCTGAATGACAATAAACTTCAGGTGCCCCACTGAGTGGCTTTAAAACCAGTATGGTCATCATAATGACCAAGAGACTTCTATATAAATGTGTCAAAGGGTACCATTGACCAAGAATCTCTAATAAATATAGATGATTCTCTATCGATGAAGAACCTTGAATACATACAAAAGATTCTCTAAATTTCCTACATATTTAATCATTGATTGTCAGATCTGAAGGAAAGCTCATTTTATACTTGGTAATGTAATAAGGATTCACGAACATAACTTAAATCTATAAATAGAGTCCCGGAGTAGACAATAATTCCCCTCAAAAAGGTGTGATGAGTCCGACCTCCCATCCTCTTGACCAATGCAAATTCTTAAGCCTCATCAGTCCACAAACTAATGAGCACCTACCTTTAGAAAGTAGGTCCGAATGGATGTGGAATCATTGGATGTTTCTGGTTCTACGAACAAACCCGTTAGAAACTGATCGGAACGTTTGAACCTTCCATTAAGGCGGTCATCCTCAGATTCCGAGGGAAACAAATCCCTATAAAAAGTGGTATCCCTCTATAATTTCTCACATTGAAATTCCAACATTATTAATTCTCTATCAACTCTCGATCAATAATGTAATGACCCAATATTTTATAAAATAAATTCCTTTATTAATGAGTATATTCCTTATTAAGAAATTAATTTATGGAAAACATATGCACTACTTTTGTTATTTTGGACCATTATATGGTCTTTAAAATTTAAAATACAATTAAGAATCATAACCATTGATAATCTAGAAATTTTATAGTGACCGTTAAGATAGTTATATTAATGGTTTTGATAAATTCTATTTGACATAGACAAATAAAGAAATGGCCTTGACCAGTAGTATCATGCCCTATGAATCCCCTTTATCACAGATTTTAAGGGGGGTATCATCACTAGAATTTTCCATTGACCCTGTCCAAGATTAGATTTACAAACATAATCTTTAGAAAAAAAATTATGAGTGAAGTCCAAGCTCATCAATATGCATCCCAAACCATGTTTATTGAACCACACCATTAAAATATAACCATTGCACACCTTACCCTTAGAGCATTCACTAGTGTAATAAATGGATATATATCAAGACCCTAACAATATAATTTTTTATATTTTACTTTTGTCAAAAAATTGATTATATTTATCCCTTTTTAATATTAATTTTTAAATTATTAAATAATGAGTTTGATAAAAAAAATAAATTTTTATATGATGAAACACAAATTGTATTATTGGGAAATATATAGTTTCAATCAAGACATAATTTTTTATGAATACAAGAACATTTTAAATAAATTATATTTTTAAAAAATAATTTTATTAAATAATATTTATTAAATATAAATTATAATATAATTTTACTAATTCAAATTTAATTTTTATATGGGTCAAAAAACTACTATTATCGAAAAAACCAATATTTTTCAATAAATGGGTGTTTTTAACTTAAAAATTGAAAATTATCATATTTAGAGAATTTTTTGAAAAAAAATATATAATTTTTGAAATTATCATGTTGAAGTTATCTAAAGGTGAATTTTTCATAATTTTCTAAAATAATCAATTTTTTTGGGAAAAATTAAATACATTATAATTATATTTTATGTATTATATTATCATAAAATCCCAAAAATGATGTAATAAATACTATAAAGAGTATAAATGACCAAAATTATGTTTCTACTTTAAAATATTTTTTTTATAAGTTATTTTATTAATTTTATAAACCCTTAATGGATCCTCCAAAACCTATATTATATTTTAAGGTTTTCAAAACAATTATTTATGAACATGACTCACTTACACATCACCAAGGGTGTTATTTTAATGTTTATAGTTAAAATGTTTATAAAATAATAAAAAAACTTCTATTTTTCAGAAAACATGGGCAAAAAAATGGGTAGGTTTGAGGTTTTGATTTATTTATCATATAGATTCCAAAACCTATGTTTGTAAATTAATAAATAATTATCCACTATTTTTCTCAATAAACCCACCCAAACTACCATTCCCCATCACTAAAAACTCTTGGAGAACAAATTTTCTCTACCCTTACCTCACTATATCCCTTCCAAGGTTCCCTAAATCTCTTAATAATCTCTTATCATGTTTTTAGAAGCACCCTCTCTAGGTTAGGAATCATATCCTTAACCTATTTATTCAACCCCCTTCTTTATTTCATGACTTTTGATACCTAATTTATCTAGTTGGGATATGTTTTTAAACATACCTATTTCTATAATTTTGATTACCATGTAATTATATAACCCTTCATCTCTCATTCACTCCTTCTATAAACCTTTATGTACACATGTTATTATTCTAAAATTATCTTACGATTTTCCATGCCAAACATTTTTATAGTGAATACCCATCTATATTTTCACTCAATTTTATTAATCTATTATAATATATCATTAATTAATTGGTGATTTATATGTATGTAACTCATACTTCATAATAATGGGGTTAAAATTGATGAATGGAATCTTTATATTGTATAATCAATGTGGTGCACTTATTCACGTACATAATATAAAAGTTATAGGTGGGCCTAGAATTATATATCCATCAACTACAATGGTTAATGTTTTTATCTCATGATATTCCATGTATGGTGCATGGTAGGTTATCTTAATCACACTATGTTCTGTTTTCTTGGAATTTATCATTGACTTATGTTTTTGATTCCATGTTTTATATTATTTCTACATTACTATATTAACTTTATGTTATCATGTTATACTATGCCTTATTGATTAAGATTATGATTCTCACCCCTCTTATGTTACCTTGATATACCTCTTGGATTACATGTACTACATTAATTTATGAAATTTTTTGTTTTTTCCCTTACTGGGATTTATAAATAATCCTTTTATTATGTATATCCCTAGGTTATCCCACACAATTTTTGAAGATCCAAGTAATATGAGGGTATGTTTTGGAGTTTTAAAATATTGATGTTATACACATGTTTCAATTTAATATCTTATATACATAATTTAACAAATAATCTTGGCCTCAAGATACTATGAGGTTATATTAAGTATATCTTTACGTAATAAATCATGAAATAATGTGTAATAAAATAAGAGTTTTTATAATTGGAATCAGAAAAAAAATGTCGAGTTTTTTGGGTTATTAATATTATAAAAAACTAGTGAAAGTCTTCAGGATAATACTAAACACAAGAAAACATCTCTAAATTTTGTTAAATTATATAGTAAGTGGTATCGAAGAAAATACATCCCTATATGGATACTATAAGTGGATGTGGATCTGGAACAGTTGTACCTAAGGGTAAAAACCCCAAAAAATGTGAATTGAGATGGAATCGATCACCACGTTGTGTAATACAATGATCCTTGTTGCACACCTGGTTTGAAAATCTTGTAGGATATACTTTGGTAAATTCACAATCTATTTATAAACTATAATTAAGTTAACGATATTCCAAAAAGAATTTATATTAAGAAATATATCATGGATAACTTATATTGAAATCTAGAAATTCATAGGTTAAGGAATATATATCATTTATGCATTATCCCTTTAATTTTTATAGTTTCTTATTTATGTATTTAATAGTTAAAAAAATTTCACTCCTAATTTTTCCATTATTTCTAGTAAATTTCCAAGAATTGGAGGAACTAGTCAACAACCAAAGTGATTGTAAATGTGATGATTGTCCAAATGATATGCCCAACCTGATGGTAGAAGGAATTGTGAACTTTGTGACAATACTTTCCCAATTGAATTAGTTTATTAATAGAAAACTTAATTGGGAGGAATTCCCAAATCCCTTAAAAAATGATTGAGTTACAATTTAGACCTTTATTCCAAAAAGTTATATGACTTTTATTAAATCTTATGATCCCTTAATCATGGGGTAATGAATCATCTCCAATGAAAAGATATTATTTAACATTCAATGATCTAAGAAATAGAAGTTTATGCTAGCTATTTATCATATAGTGGGAGAATATAGTCAATGATGGATGTTGATGAAAAATAAAAAGGTTCGGATAGAGATCTAAGTGATGGAGTTAAAGGAATTCCGGAAAATAATTTTTGGACAATATTTTACTCTTACTCTTCAACTAAAAATGGAGATGGGTTTACATAACCTCAATAAAAATTGTAATGAATCCATCATGTCATATAAGTAAAACTTTAAAATAATTTTAAGATATGCCTCCAACTTTCTTTACCCCTAAATGTAAGGTTGATCACTTCTTTTTTGGTCCAAAAATGAATCTACAAAAAGAGTTGGTTATTAGAGACTTTGAAAACTATGATGAATTTGTTTGATTTGACCTAAAAGTTAAAATACAGATCATTGAATCTCAATGGTCTCTTGGGACTAGAAAAAAAAATAGAGAATAGATTTGAATTTTTCCAATATGATGAAAAAATCTCATGGGGTTAATAAATTCCACCATCTCACTTGTCAAAAATGTGGGAAGAAGCATCCGAAAATTTTATTGAAGGGGAAAAATAAATTATTTAGTTGTGGGAAGGAAGGGAACCTAGATAACAATTGATGATAGGAGAAACCCACCAAAGTGATGGAATAAAGGAATGCTCCAGTAAACCTCCAACCTATTTTCTATTGTTTCAACTATAAGTAAAAGTAAAACTATACAAATCGATGCCCTAGATTTTTTAGGATAACCAATGAAATAAAACTCTAAGGCCTAGAGAGCATGGGTGTGTTATCCCATCACAACTGATGAGGGGGATCCTAATAATAAAGTGGTAACAAGTATGTTAGTAATTCATCCAAGTATATTGAACATATCATTTGATTATGGTTCAATGAATTCTTTCATATCATTCAATTTTTGTAGACCTATTCAAACACCACCTCAAATCATGGAAGTTAGGTTATCAATGAAGATAGAGAATGGTTCAATTATTTCATCCCAATAAACTAACTCGTCCATTATCCAAATTTGTGTGTTTTATTCCCCAAAAAACCATGTGATACTCCCCTTATCCTAATTTGATGTTATTCTGGGCATGGATAGGCTTTCCTTGTATAAATCCAGCATAAATTTATGAGATAAGGAAATCACCCTTTGTATTGTAAATCACCTTCTAATTATATAAAAGTGTAAGGAAGAGTATGAATCTTATTTGGTAAAAAAATATAAATCATGGATATAATTTCCCTGAGAAAAAAGTGTATCTAGGTTAAATGATTGAGACTAAAGAAAAGATCATCCTTGTTGACATGTTCATTGTAGGGGAATTCATTGATGTGTCTCTCAAAGCGTTGTATGGTCCTCTTCATAGTTGTGAGGTTGATTTATCAATCGATATCATACTAAGATCTTTAAGAATATCAAATAATCTATATATAATTTCTATTATTAAACTTAATAAGATAATTAAAAAATTATAGTAGAATATGGATAAAGGGTTTATATGACCAATCACTTCACCCTGGAATGCACTAGTCCTCATTCTTAAGGAAAAGGATGGGTCAATGTTCCTGTGAATTGATTTTCATGATATCAAAAAGTTTATTATAAAAAAAGTATCATCCTCCATATATTAATGACTTATTTTATCAACTATATGGATCCCAGTACTTCTCTAAGGTGGATCTTAGGTTGAGATATTATTAAGTAAATGTGAAGGAGTGGGATATCCCCATGACTTCCTTTTGTACAATTTATGGGCACTATGAGTTCATAGTGATGTTATTTGTACTTACTAATGTTCTCTTAATATTCATGGACTTAATTAATAGATCCTTTAGTGATCACCTTGAAAAAATTGTGGTAGTCATTATAGATTATATTATTATCTACTCCAAAATCAAGGAGGAACATGAGGGACATTTAAATACTATATTGAATACCTTTTGAAAGGAAACATTATATGAAAATTATATTAAATATGTGTTTTGGTTGGAGAAAGTTACTTTCCTAATTCATGTTATCACCAAAATAGGGATATATGTGGATCTATCAAACATAGAGGCAATCATAGGATGGATCATACCAATATTTGTGATAGAAATCCATAGTTTCCTTAGATTATCTAGGTAGTATCGTAGATTTGTGAGAAAATTATCATGATTTTAAATATCACTAACCAATATTACTTGAAATAGAATAAATTTTTTGTATAATGAAGAATGGAAAGAAATCTTTAAGGTGATTAAGAATAGGCTAATCACAGCACATGTTCTCACATTACCCACCAGTGGGTAAGGATTTTTAATCTAAATTGATGCCTCCAAAAATGGATTGGGTTTTGTACTCGTGAAAGATGAAAAACTGATATCCTATGTCTCTTTCTAATTAAAGATCCATGAGGGGAACTTCCCAACACATGATCTATAATCAGTAGCAGTGATCTTTTCATTGAATATTTGGTGACATTATCTCTATAGAGAAAAGTGTGACATATATACGAATCATAAAATCCTAGAGTATATATTTACAAAAAAAATATATTAATATGAATTAATGATGGTGGTTATATCTAATCAAGTATTATAATTGTTCAATCCATTACCATATTTGTAAGGAAAACAAAGTGTTAGATGCTCTGAGTTAAAGGGATCTTGCAACCCTATACATGATGAGGATTGAAAGGGATCCAATATTATTAGACATGAAAAAGATAGATATGGGAATAATAAAAGGATATTCATACTACCTTTCTCAAATAACTTCTCAATCATATATTCTTGTGAGGATCAAGGAAGCCCATAAAGATAATGAGTTGATACAGAAGAAGGTAGTGCATAATCCAGAGTTCAAATTTGCTAAATATATATTTATAAGGTTTAGAACCAATATATGTGTCCCAAAAAAACTAGAACTGAAGAGGGAACTTAGGGTTGATTCACATATATCATCTTTATCTATTAATCAAGGAAGAACTAATATGTATAGTTATTTGAATCAAAACTTCTAGTGGGATAACATGAAGAGGGAGATTACAGGGTTTGTATATAGATGCTTGGTATATTGATAAGTCAAGGAGGAATGATAGAAGTCTAAGGGTATGATGCAACCATTTCCCATACCATTATGGAGATAGGAAAACCTAACCATGTATTTTATTATAGGACTCCCTAGGATACCTAAAGTAATAATGCCATATTGGTGGTATTCAATCCCCATAAAAAGTTGGAAAAATTCATTGAAATTAAGGAAGATTTACTTATTGACCAACTCAATAGGATATATATAACAGAAGTGGTAAGACTAAAAGTATTTCCACTCTCTATTGTATCTAATCAACATCATAGGTTTACCTGAAGGTATTGGAGATGCCTTTAGAAATAATTGGATACAAAACTGATCTTCATCACTTCTTATCATCCTCAAATGGTTGTTCTATCTTAAAATACCATTCAAACAATATAGGATATGATGAGATCATGTTCAATTGATTTCCAACGATGTTGGAACCAAAAAAAACCTAGCATCATTATCTTGTGAAAACAATTTTCATTATAGAATTCAAATGGAAAATTATAAGGCTCTATATGATAAAAGGTTTCAAACCTTAACATATTAGGATGAAGTTAAAGAAAATAATCTGATGGGACCTAATCTTATCCAATAAATTATATAGAAGGTTAAAACCATTCCACGTCATATGAAATCCATAAAAAAGTTTACATAAAATATATGAATACAACCATCAATAGAATATGGAGGTTGAGGTCTGATATAAAGTGTTCCTTCATATATCATCATGGAAGAAATATATGATGTTTGGGAAGAATCTAAAGCTTAGTCCTAGACACATCGGCCCCTTTGATATCCTTGATCATATTAGAGCGGTTCCCTATCAACTATAACTCCCACCAAATATATCTTAAGTACAAGATGTGTTACATGTATCCCTCTTGAGGAAGTACATACTAGAACCCTTATATGTATTAAATATGGAGGTGGTAATATTGGAGAATAGTCTTTTATATGAGGATAATCCAGTGATGATCTTAGATCATTGATAAAATGTTCTACAAAACAAGACAACTCACTCGATCATAGTGTTGTGGCGGAACAATATGTTTTAAGAAGAGACTTGAGAACCAAAAGAGGTGATGAAACAAAATTACCTTCATCTATTTTAGTGTATGAATTAAAAATTTAGAGGGTGAAATTTATAAAGGGGGTAATAATTTAATGACTTGAATATTTTTAAATGAAATTATTTTTTATTAATGATTAAATACAATATTTAGAAATGAAGCTATAGAAAACACGTACACTACATTGGTTATTTCAAACTATTATATAGTCTTTAAAACATAAAATTCTATTAAGAATAATAACCACTGAAAATATATTAAATGTATAGTTACCATTAAGATTAGTATATTAAGGGTTATCATAAATTCTATTTGATATAAACAAAGGAAGAAATGGTCTCAACCGGTAGGATCATACCCTATAAATCCCATCTATCGGAGCTTCTTAGAGAGATAGCATCACTAGGATTTTCCCATGAACAACCCCAATATTAGATTCAATGACTAAAGCATGAGAATAACCGTTTATAGGAGAAGTTAAATCTCATCGATAACAAGAAATAAACAATGTTTTCCAAACCACACCATGAAAATATCACTATCGCACACCTAACCCTTAGGGGATTCACTAGTGTAATATAGGGCTATATATCTATACCAAAAATTATGAATTTTTATATTTTATTTTTATTAAAAATAATTATTTTATTTATAAATTTTTAATATTACTTTTTAATTGGTTAAATAGTGAGTTTTATAAAAATTATATTTTTATATGATGAATAAGAAATTGTATTTTTGGGAAATATATAGTTTCATTCATGAAACCATTTTTGATGAGTTAAATTTTTTTTAAATAATTGATATTCTAATAAAATATTATTATTCAATAATATTTATTAAATATAAATGATAATATAATTTTATGAAGTAAAATGGTATTTTTATAAGGGTCTGAAAGCTGTTATTTTCAAAAAAAAACTAAATCGTTTTAAATAAATGGTGATTTTTTATTTAAAAGTGTAAATTATCATATTTACTGTGGATTATAAGAATTTAAAAATGAATTTCTTAGAGAACGTTCTTCACACACCACTGTATTTTCAAAAAAATTGAATTGTTGTGCCCTTTCCTACTGTCTCTCTTGCGGTGGAGCTTCCATCGGCCACGACTACTTCTATTTCTTCTTCAGCTGATCCATCATGGCCGAACACTGGTGAGGGGTCTTCTCTGCCTCTACTTCCACATCCTTCAGGTTCATTTAAGGATGTTCCCCAAATTTCTCTCAATGGTCTTCTATCCTATATTCCAACATTATCCTCAAAGGTTCAGGTCGGTGTGAAGGATGGCGGTGCCCCTTCTTTGGATGTTCCTGCTTTAGTGTTTCAGGAGGCCTCTAATCTACTGCGTTGGACCCTTGTAGCTTTTTTTGGGGTCAAAATACCCCGAATTTTGGTCTTTAAAGGTTTTGGGGTACCTAGGGGCTCCGTGCTTCATATAGGGTGTCCTCCCACAATTGTAAGGCTTTTTGTGTGGATCTTGGATTGCAAAAGGATTTTTCTCAAGCATGGTGAAAAGCTCTTCAAGCTCTCAACATATGGTGTTTTTCTCTTTCCTATTGGGTTACGAAGGTTCATTGGGGTTGATAATCAGTTATGGTTGTGGTGTGGATCTCATTGTGGTGGTTGCCTCTCCCTTTTCATAACGCAACATTTCTGAAAGCTATTGGTGACTCCCTCAGGATCTTCCTAAGCTAAAACGATTGTACTCTTGGTTTGGAGGACACCTCATTTGCTCGCATATGTGTTGATATGGATCCTTATTTCCCCATCTTGTACATAATTCTTCTTAATTTTCATGGTACTTTCTCATGGAATAAGTCTCTTGTGTATCCTTCCCCCCTGTGGTCTTGTTCCTTCTACTGCCATCAAGGTCACTCGTAACAGGTTTGCCACAAAAAACGCTTCTCAGATCATCCTAGACCATCTTATTCCAAGCCATCATCGCTAGTTTCTTTGTTTGAAGTTTTTCAAGCTTCAGAAGACCCCTTCTCTTCTTCAGTGGCTTTGGAAGATAAGGTGATTGGTAGTTCGCAGGGCTCTGTGGTTCTGTCTACCTGCATATCTACCTCTTCTGTCAACTCTTGAAAATACCTGGTGCTCTTTCATTCCCCCTTCCTTAGAGGGGGTCATAGGGGGTAAAGAGGATCCCAGGTTGCTTATCTGTGTGGAAGGCCTTGATTCTAGGCTTCCTAGTGCCCTTCGAAGTCACAACCCTCATGGCTCTTTAGTGACAGTGTTTTCTTCCTTCAGTGCAGCTCCTCATGCTATTCTAACCAATACAGGTTTGTTCATTGTTTTGAACCAGTATTTTTTCACTAAAGTGGAGTCTTCAAGAACCTCATCACAAGAGGCTGAGGGGGATAAATCTTATTTGTAAAAGGATCCTCCCTATCCCCCTAAGATCCATTCAAATATAGTTCTTCCTCCCATGTTGCCTCCCCCTAAGGTCCAGAAATCC
This sequence comes from Viscum album, assembly GCA_963277665.1. NCBI lineage: Eukaryota > Viridiplantae > Streptophyta > Magnoliopsida > Santalales > Viscaceae > Viscum > Viscum album. Next base: position 643,356,794 of record OY728142.1, on the reverse strand, counting down.
CTGGGTCATCTTCAAAAAAAGTTTTTCCTTTCTCCATAGGTGATATAACATTTTTATGATGGTGTGTGAAATAGGTCTCAAAAGAGATTTATCAAAGACATATCTTCTTCTTCATCTAATTAGAGAAGAGCCAATTCATTTGATGCCAAAACTACACATTGCCCGCTTTCATGTTAAGTTCTATATCCTTAAATATATGGGGCCTAAGAGCCTGGTTTAAGTCAAATTTCATTTACATTGAAGTCCATAAGCACAAATTCTCTCTCATATATATTCTTTAACCGAAACATGATGTCTCTAAAATATTAGAGTTTTCACATCATCTTAAAATGTGGGATGCTCTGCAAGAAAATCCATGCAACACTCATATAATTTCTTTAAATATATTTTTTCAAAAAAATATTAAATAGGTTTAGGTTTAAATTTTTTTCAAAAATGTGTCCTAAAGGTGGCAGCGCCACTATTTCCTTTAGGTTTTGGATGAAAGGAAACATCCACGATATCGCCTTTATGCTAAAAAAATTACAATTTTTGTATTTTTAAAATTTTTATTTTTATTTTTATTTTTATTTTGTTTTGTTTTGTTTGTATATTTATTTATATATAACAAATTCTTCCAAATAATTTATTTTTTATTTAATATCCAGTAGTACCGCCATTAAAGTAGTCTATATTCTGACAGAAGCATTCACCCGGGGTTCCCTTTTATAAGAGATCTTCCCTAGAAATCATTCTACATTTTTTATATGGGATTCTGGTTCTCCCTTTCCTACGCATAACATTCTCCATTTCCAATGTGGGATTCAGAACTGTTTCAAGTATGTGTCTTTGATAGACTATAAAATATAAACTGTAGGACCAATATAAATTAAACGTAAAACATGGATTAAACATATAATAAATAATACAAAATAAAAATAATTTTGTAAAAAATGTTGAAGAAAAATAATTTATAAGCTTTCAAAGCCACCTACTTTAAACATAAAAATGTTTCAAGTATGTGACTTTGAAAATCTCTAAAATATAAACTATAAGACCAATATAAATGAAACATTAAACATAGATTAAACATATAATAAATTTTCAAAAATAAAAAAATAATGGTAAATAATGTTGATGAAAAATAATTTATAGGTTGTCAAATCCACCTACTTGAAACATAAAAATGTTTCATGTATGTGAATTTGAAAGCCTATAAAATATAAACTATAAGACCAATATAAATGAAACTTAAAATACGAATTATACATATAAGTGATAGTCAAAAAATTAAAAAAAATATTAATGAAAAATAATTTATAGGCTTTTAAATCCACATACATGAAACATAAAAATGTTTCAAGTATGTGACTTTGAAATCATATAAAATATAAACTATAATACCAATATAAATGAAACTTAAAAAACGGACTGAACATATAAGGAATAGTATAAAACAAAAATAATTTCATAAAAAATGTTGATGAAAAAAATTATAGGCTTTCAAATCCTCCTACTTGAAACTTAAAAATGTTTCAAGTATGTGACTTTGAATGCCTATAAAATATAAACTATAAGACCAATATAAATTAAAATTAAAACAAGAACTAAACATAAGGAATAGTAGAAAATTAATTATTTAATTAGAAATATAATTATTAAATATATAATTATTTATTATATAATAATTAATTAGTTAATTAGTAATATAATTATTAATTACTAATTATTAATTATTAATTATTAATTATATAATTAATTAGTTAATTAGTAATATCATTATGAATTATATAATAATTAATTAGTAATATAATTATTAATTATATAATTATTTATTATATAATTAATCATTATATAATAATTAATTAGTTAATTAGTAATATAATCATTAATTATATAATAATTAATTAGTTAATTGGAAATATAATTATTAATTATATAATAATTAATTAGTTAATTATTAATGTAAATTTTTGTTATATAATAATTAATTAGGTAATTGGTAATATAATTATTAATTATCAAATAGTTAATTAGCTAATTAGTAATATAAATATTGATTAATTAGTAATATAATTATTAATTATATAATAATTTATTTGTTAATTGTTTTTCATCAACATTTTTTATAAAATTATTTTTATTTTAGATTATTTATTATATGTTTAATCCATGTTTAAAGTTTCATTTATATTGGCCTTATAGTTTATATTTTACATTCTTTCAAAGCCATGTACTTGAAACAGTTCTGAATCCCACATTGGAAATGTAGAATGTTCTACGCAAGAAAGGGAGAATCGGAATCGCACATTGAAAATGCAGAATTATTTCCAGGGCAATCCCTCTTATAAAAGGGAGCCCTCGTTGAGGGTTTCTGTCAGAATCCAGACTGTTGAAAGGGCGGTACTACTGGATATTAAATAGCAGATAAATTCTGTTGAAATTTTTTGTTTTATTTATATATATAAATTAATAAAACAAAATAAAAATAAAAATAAAAATTTTAAAAATAAAAAAAATAGTAAAAAAAATTAGCATAAAGGAGGCATCGTGGATGCCTCTGCTTCCTTTAATTCGAAACCTAAAGGAGGCAGCAGCACTGACGCCATTAGGACACAATTTTGAAAAAAAAATAAACCTAAACCTATTTAGTAGAAAAATTAAAAAACATATTTAAAAAAATCCAACACTCATATCTAGGTTTTTTGGAACTGTAGCATCTCGGTGGTCCTCGTTAACGTCTCAGAACAGCATATTACTATAAGGTTTTCTTCCCTCACCAGTTGTTGTCTAATTATGATTGTCTATGGTAGTCGTGATTCTCATAAAATAGGGGACCTTTGGAGCATGTTGGGTGATTTTTCTCTAGGTATCTCTCCCTGGATCATGGTTTAGGATTTTAATATCGTCGCTAGTGTGCATGAGAAGAAAGGGAGAGCCCCTTTCCCCAGGTAATATAGTAAAAGTTTTGTTCACTTTATAGATGTTAACGGTCTTATAGATCTAGGATTTTTTGGGGATCCCTTTACATGGTGAAATAATATGAATGGGGGATCTTATTCCGAGTGTCTCTTGGATCGATGTCTGGATAATGAACAAGTGATTTATTCTTTCCCTAACACAAAGGTGACGAAATTAGATTGAGGAATTTAGTATTATTCTCCGCTTTTAGTTTCCATGTCTTACAGGAATGAGAGGTTGTATTTATTCTTCTTCTCTCAGTTATGTGCATACATTCCGAGTTTCTACCAGACTGTTGCACAATCTTTGAAAAAGTTGATTAGGGAGAGTTCTTGTATGGGCTTTCATTCAAAGATTCACAGGCTGAAAGATGATATCAAAGTCTATATTAAATTTCAACCGCTAAGTTATATGGATATGGATTTCATCAAGTTTGATATCGAGCACATGGAGACTAGTTTGGAAGATAGTTGGGATGAGCATATATTTTGGGATCTGATGGGGAAGAAAGCGATTCTAGAGGATATGGTTCTCAGGCATGAGAGGATAGCTTGGGAACAGGCAAGGATTATGTGGCTTCAAGAAGGGGATTGGAACACAACCTTCTTCCATGCTTGTATCAAGGAAAAAATTAGAGCTATTAGACCTAACATTCTTCTGGCTAGAGGTTCTTTTTCTGATGATCCTAACGTAGTTGGAGACATGGCCTTTTTTTTTGTGAGATTATAGCAGGTTCTAACATGATGATTATGAATGGCTACCTGGATGGATAAGATTAGATTCTAGATGTTTTCCAATGTTCGCTCACATATGGAAAAACATGTTCTTGGAGACTATTCCTTATGAGGAGGAGGTGCATGCAGGGAAAAAAGGTCTTAATTCGGAAAGGTCTCCTAGACCAGATGGCTTTCCTGGAGCTTTGTACAGGTGTTCTTGGAGTTCTTTTGGGAAAGAGTTAACAATGACAGCTCAAGATTTCTTAATGGGGCAAACCTTCTTCGTCTGTCTAGCGCTACCTCACAGGTTCTTATTCCTAAAGTGAGGTCCCTGACATCTCTTCACTACTACAGGCTGATTATCTTATATAACTTCCCGTATAAGGTGATGTATAGTGTCATTTATAAGAGAATTTATAGTCATCTTCTTAGGTGGATTTATGGTGAGCATCATGGATTTTTCAAGGGGATGTCGATTCAAGGGGAGATAGTGTTGGCCCAAGAACTGATTAGTGATATAAACTTCAAGTATTGTGGCTCTAATATGGTGATAAAGATTGATATGGACAAGGCATATAATTGAGTGGATTGGAGCTTCATTCTAAAAGTGTTATTACGGATGGGATTCTTTAACAATACAGTGGACCATTTCTTTAGGTGCTTTAGTTCTTCTTGTATGTTCATCTTTTTTATGGTAAGATCATATGGATTCTTTAAGGTAGTTTGTGGCCTCAAGAAAAGTGATCCATTATCTCCTAACCTCTTCATTATTTCACAATATTTGCTCAGAAGACTCATAAAAATGAGTTTAATGAGGGGTAACAACTTCACTTTTAGGTATCGATCTCACCAGAACAGGGTGTCTCATATTATGTTTGCGGACGACATGGTTTTATACCAAAATTCCAATAGGAGATCCATTATAGGAATTAATATAGTCTTGGAAAACTATTTTAAGTGGAGTGGGAAAGTCATTAATTTCTCTAAGAGTAGTTTTTATATTTCTGATAGATGCTCAGAGAAATGGGTCTATTCTATTATGAGAAATATGAATATGAAAATGGTATCTTTTCCTATGGAATAATTGGGCACCCTCATTTCACCAAGCCGCATGAATATTCATCACCTTTACAATCTTCTCATGAAGATTTCTGGTAATGTTCTCAACTGTAAAAATCATTTTTTATCATTAGGTGGAAGAATCTCTCTTGTGAATAGTGTTTTGTCCTCCATTCCTATACATGCCCTTTATGTTGTCAGGGTTCACAAGAAATTGGTTTCTTATATTGAGATAATTTTAGCTTCATTCATTTGGGAGGCACTCAAACATGGTAAACATCATTAGGATTCATGGGGGTGTATGGCCAAGCTGGTCGAAGAAGGGGGCATTAATGTCAGGAAGCTATCGGTTAAGTTAAGCTGCATGCATGTAATACTTTCATGGGAATACATGGAGGAAAAAACTCTCCTAGTCCCTCAAATTAATGGAAAATATGTTAGGGATATGAAAAATGACGTAGGGATCTCATCCTCAATCTGGCCCATGGTTTGGACTCATATCCCACTTATTCAAGATCATTCTAGATGGATTGTTGGGGAGGGAAACATTTCCTTCCGGTTTCCCATTTTATGGGTGATATTATTAGGTTTTTTGGGTATCATATTCCTTGTATTAGTTTTAAATAGGCTATCAAACTTCTGATCTTAATCGATGTGATTATACCCCCATAATAGTGTGTTATCTTCAACAATATTGAACTCAATCGGCATCCAGACAGATGTGTTTTTATGGCTTCAACATCAGGTTCCATTTCACTAAAAAATTATCACAAAGTGTTTAGTATAGAATAGGGGTAATATATCTAGGGGAGATGTTTTGGATAAAATAGATTCCCATAAAGATTAATTTTCTTTTATGGAGAATGAGGAATCGAGTGTTGGCCAATGATGACAATATTCAATGGATGGGAATTAACATGGCGTCTAGATTTTCTTGTTGAATATTGCATAAAGAAAATTCATCAAATCACATATTATTTGAAAGAGATTGGGATATTTTAGTATTGAGTGATTTCAGTGAGTTTATAGGATTCAACTCTTATGGGTTCCATTCTTCTAGCTTCCTAGATACTTCGTTTCATGGTGCACCTGCTAATGGTTCAGAGAAAAATGACATATCCATGGTGTTGTTAGCTGGATGCTGGTGTATTTGGATGGATCTAAACATGGATCATTTTGATGGGGTGGATATCTAGTGTCATTCTTTAATCTTCCATACCATGTTTTTATTGAGTGACTTTTTCATCTTTATTAAGAATGGGGAGGATTCTCCTACATTCATATCTATTCGTGCAGGGGCGTTGTATCCCCCACTTCAGCAAGGAAATGGTTTTGGGTTCATTGGAATCCCCCTTTCTTAGGCATCATGCTTAATAATGATGGTTCTTGTATATCGGGCATGCTTTGCGAAGGAGGTGTTGTTCGAGACTCTGGTGGTTCTATTATTTTGGACTTCAGCGCATGCTTTGGTCAAGGATATTCCCTTCAGGGGGAGGTGATGGCGCTCCTTACAGGGATTCAACTTTGTCACCATAGGATCATTCATATAGTTGTTGTTGATATGGATTCTTTGGTTCTTCATGATTCTCAGATAGGTTCTGGAAAGGTTCCATGGTCAATCATCTATACTATTAGAAGGTGTAAACGTTAACTCAACAGCACTATAAAGGTTCTTCACATCCGGAGGGAGGAAAATAAAGTTTCAAATATCATGGCATACATGGATACCCAAATCTATAATATTTCTTTGTTCTCACATTTGAACTCATTACCTTTGGAGCTGGTGAACCATGCTAGAGGGGATTCCCTTGGCTTGCATTACTTAGGCCACCCTGAGCAGCTTTTGTAGTTCTCTTTGTCTTTTCTGGTATAAAATCATGATAGATTGTGTGCGTGTGTGAACATATTTATAGAAATATTTTTATAAAATAAATATTATTTTTTAAATCATAGCATTGAAATTATCCAACCATGTATTTTTCAAAATTTTCAGAGAAAGACATATTTTTGGGTAAAAAATATAGATAATGTATAATTATACAATATGTATTATGATGTTATAAAATCCAAAAAATTGATGTAATAAATACTATAAAGAGTATAAATGTCCAAAATTATGTTTTCAGTTTAAAATTATTTTTTTAAGTTATTTTATTAATTTGATAGACATTTAATTAATCCTCTAAAACCTATATTATATTTTAATGTTATGAAATCATTTCTTTGTAAACATGGCTCACTACCACATTACCAAGGGAATTATTTTAATTTGTTCAGTACTAAGCCTTATAAAATAATTAAACCCACTCTTAATTATAATAACCCATGGGAAAATGGTTAGGTTTTTGTTTTTTATTACTTTAACATATTGAGTCCAAAACCTATATTTGGAAATTAATAAAAAAATTATCCTCTATTTTTTTGTGTAAACCCACCCAACCTATTATTCCTCTCCACTCAAAACTCTTGTATCACTAATTTACTATAATATTCCTTCTCTATATCCATCTCAAGTTCCCCTAATCTTTTAATAATATCCTCTCAATATTTTAGAAGTTCCCTCTCAGGGTCAGGGATTTTATCCTTCTTCTCTTTATTCAAGCACCTTTTTTGTGTCATGCCTTTTGATTTATAATCGTTCAAGTTGATATATCTCTTTACACATCCATATTACTTTCCTTATGATTCCCAAATAATTATATACCCCTTTAACTCTCATTCACCCCTTCTATAAACCTTTATGTACACCTGTTATGATGTTGAAATTATCCTATGTTTTTTATGACAACCAATTGTGTAGTGAATACCCATATCTATTTTCACTCAAGGGTATTCATATAGTTGTAAATATCCTTATTTTATTTGGGATTTACATTCATATAACTCATACTCCTTAATCATGGGGTGAAAATTGATAAAATTCATCCTTATGTTATATGATCTATGCGGTACACTTATGTGTGTACATGATATGAAAGTGACGGGAGGTTCCATAATTATATATTCCTATAATGCATTGGGTAATGTTTTTATTTCATAATATTCCATGTATGGTGCACGGGAGTTTATCATAAGCACGTTATGAAATGTTTTCATGGATTTTATACTTGAATTATGTTTATGATGTCATGTTTTAAGTTATTTTTACATTATTATGTTTCCTTTATGCTATCATGTTATATCATACCTCATTGTTCAAGATTTTGATTCTCACCAAACTTTTGTTACCATGATATGACTCTTGGATCACATGTACTACTATACCTTATGTTATGTTGTGTTTATTTCTTTACTGGGCTTTATATATCACCTTATTCTTATGTACAACCCTAGGTAATTCTATGTAGTTTTAGAAGATCCAAAAAGTATAAGGGAATGTTTAGATGTTTTGAAATAATGATGTTGTACCCTTGTTTAAAGTTAATGTTCTATGTGCCTAATTTCACAAATACACTAGGCCTCATGTTCTTATGGGGTTGTAATAAGTGTCTCTTTATGTAATAAATAATGAATTAATTTGTAAAAAAATATGGGTTATCCTAAATATTCTTCATGAATTCCTCAAATTTTGGCTTAAATCATAGATTTTGGCTCATGATATTTTCATTATAAAGAACATATCAGTATTATCACATTTAATTCAATAACTCAAAAAATAAAACTTTAGAATCTATAGGTTGACCTTATAAAAACATTAGTTTTCTATTACATATTTGTTAGATCTTTTGACTTAATCTTATCTATCTTATGAGCATCTAGAGTTATTTTTCAATATAATTAACACATCATCCTAACTATGGATAAAAACATCTCTTTATTACAGTGTAACTTCCAATATTATTATCTTTTACTCCCATAATTATGGACATTGTAATTTTATATTTGGAAATACCTTCCATGGTAACTCAAGATTAATCTTCCATGACTCTGGATCACCCATAAAAAGTCTTTCATACCAAGAAATATTCTTGAATTCTCAATTATTCATATCATTATGCTTCTAAGTCTATTTCTTCTTGCATTCCTCAACAACATACTTCTACTTAAACTTCCATTTATATTCCTCAACATCATAAAAACCAACCATTACCACTTTCAAAAATCTAATATTTCTATAATTTCACATCATCTGGAACTGTGATCATCATTGACTTCTTCAACAAACTTATTCTTATTATTATTTATTCTTCTTCTAAACTTACCTACTAGAGTATGATTCTTTAAGAGAATCCTCAAAAAAAATTAATTTTATCCTCCAAACATACCTTGGATACATTCAACACATCCACATATTTATGCTTCCAAATTCACCTTGTTGATCAATATTTGTTCCTATTACATTATTCAATATTTGTACTTTCATCAGAGTCCTAGAAACTCAATATTCCTCTAAAATCAACTTTATCCTTCTCATGAGATGGTTCCACATGTCAAATTTTGGAATAAAATTTTTTAGAACTACTTTATAAATTGTAATATGCCTTTACTAATTATCTTAATATTCAATAGGTCTTATCAACACTTCATCTTCCAAACATGCATCTCTTAAATCTATTATCCTTCTTCCATAAATATATAGTTAGGATTCATATTCCAGAATAACTCAAGACATAGCTTCAAATTGATTCCTTCAACATCATCTAAGCATACTTTCACATAAAAAATAGTTCTCATTCTTAATCAACATAAGGATGCATTTTCATTAACTTGAGTAAGAACATGTAGTTAATAATACTTTTATCAACCACATGTCATTGTTTCAAACTAAGTCCAACTCACAAAAAATAAAATATATAACTAATCCTTGAAACAACTATCTTTATATAGTATAAAAACCAACTCGGTCTATCTTAACTTTACTCCTAATACTTTTAGAAATGCATCATATTCTGTTATCTAAAATATGTTAAATATTTTTGAATTCATCTAAAATCACAAAATCTTCTTTTTTTACATTTTGAAAGCATATACAGACTTTTCTTATTTCTAGAATGATATATTCAAAAACACCTTGTTTACTTTCAAATCAGCTTATTAACATCATCCAAGTAATACTTTCACTCCTTGAATATGTTTTAATGTTAATAGCACAAGGATAAATCTCTATATTCCTTGGGTTCTTCAACGTCACCCAACACATTTGTAATAACTTTTCAATATCCATTTTCCATGAAATAATTCATTAATCATGCGGTTCATCAATATATTAATTTATTTGGTTCATCATTAATACCCAAAAAGTATTTACATATTAGAAGACATACTTATTATCCATACTTATTAATAATAAATATTATCATCATCGTCACAATCCATTGGTATCTTTATAAGAAACCAATATTGGATATACATTTCTTGGATATTTTTCAATAATATTAGAATATATTTCATCATTAAATATTTTTTTCTTCAAATCCTTATAAAGTTAGTGGTATAGTAATATCAGAGTTCAAACATGGTCTTGTGTATAAGTATTAGTATTCACTTTAATTGTATCACTTATTCCATTAGTTTACCAATGCATTTCAGCTTCCAAAATTCATAATAGATATTTTATTCAATGATGTCGGGAGGGAGTGAACTAGAGTTATAAATATTCATCAAAAAAAGAATGTAAATATTAATAAAAAAACTTTTCAAATGATTAAATGTTGTTATGATAAAATGTTGTGAATTTACCATTATAACATTGATTAAAAATATGTTTTGTAAATATAAGTGTGATGTCGATCGAAGGAACCAGAAGATGATGGATGAAAACAAATATCTCATACAAAATAAAGAGATAAAAATTTATAATAAAATAAAAAATTATAATATATCCATATTCTAGATATATATTTATATTCTAATATTAGAGTTAAGAAAATAAATTCATGATAATTATCCCCCATTATAAATTCTGGCATCTATTACAAAATCATATTTATTTATGAAATTATTCAAATAATTTAATATTTTCTTTATTGACTCAATTAATTTATTTTATTTTATTATATCAGTGTTCATGATACACCCCTATACCCACACATTCAGATATGATCCAAAAAATACATACCCTTTATGCATAAAATGAATATTTATTACATAGAACCATTTTCAAAATCTTAATTTTTGTGTCTTTTGGAACTCGGTACAAAATAGATTAATTTCCAATGTAATACCATAACATATTAATAAAATATGAAATAAGGATAAAAATGTAGAAGAAAATTGGTGAAAAAATTCAAATCCCTAGAAAAGAATAGAAAAAAAAGAAGGGGTAAAAAAATTAAAAATAATATCTAGGAAAAGAATGTGTTATTAAAGAGAGAGAGATAGAGTGAGTGATTTTGTATAATGTTGTAATCATAAAAATAAGATAATAAAAAGAATAATATCCCAAAATAGGTGGTAGATTTATAAATATACTTGATATGGAAAAAAATAAAGTCTTAATGAATAAAGAATAAGAAGTTAGGATTCAAACCTAAATGAAAAACAATCAGTGACAAATCCCCAAACCATAGGTCACATTTTTTATTTTCATTCTTAATCCTTATATCTAACCAAAACATGTTTATTAAAACATTATTCTATAATTATTTCAAAATTCTTAAGTTATTTTTTACCATTTATTACCATTGGAAATTACTTATTAACTTTTCATTAAATATATAAATATATGAGACATCTTGACTCAGATCATTCCATCTTTGTTTCAATTTTAGGATTTTGATCATCATTATTAATCCATTAATTACATTACATAAAAAATATTAATAATACATTAATAATATATATATATACATGTCACACTAACCTATAATGAAGGTGGTGATAAATAAAAAATTGATAATGTCCTTGTAAGCGATAAAACCAAACATTGAGAGGATATGTCAAAAGTGGGACACTACTAGAAAAATACACCTTTAACATTGATTTTTTTCTTTTTAAATTAGTTAAAAATTTAAATTATTGTAGACAAGGTTATAAATGAGGTTTTCACTTTGGTTATATAAACTAACGTTATAAGAGTCTTTCAATGTTGGTTATAAAGATAACTGATATAGAAAAACCACTCTAGACCAGTTTGAGAATGGAATTTAACATTATTTATCAAAATAAATGACATAGAAAATCTATTATAACATTGGCTATAGAAATAATAAATATTATAAAAAATTTAAGGAAATACCCAATAGAAATAGATAAAAATAACCCAAGAATCATCATAATTTTACATGATAGAAAAATCAAGGGAAGATAAAGACTAAGAAGCCTCAGGGAGATCTCTTTCACCCTTTCTTTGGATCATGTGTGTGCTCCTCCAATATCATGTAATACCCTGAAAGTACCATTTATAGCCTAAAATCTCTTCTTAATTATTCTCCTTTGATTTAGTTCTCTATTTGGGTTAACCCTTTCTTTTTGAGTCTCATGTGCAATTTATACATCATCTAGTAACTTCTCCCAAACTCACTTCTTCTATTTTGATTAGTACACATATATCCTATATATTATATCATGTATTGTTTGGAACCTTCGTCTTTCCTTCTATATTAATCTTGTTTTTCCATTCTAGGATTTTTTTCTTCTATTATTTTTATAATATTCCTCTATGTGGCTAAGTTATTGAGGATTTATTGATATGAAGTGCCTTTTTCATCAATGGTTGGTATTTATTTTCCTCTTCCCTAGCTCAGTTGAATCATTTTATTTTTTAGAAACATAATATTATTATATGTATATAGATTATTTGAGTTATTAATATGTATCTAGTGATTTCTCTTATATATATCATTTTTAATTTTACACAGCCTTTTAATTTCTCAATTAGTTTTACATTATCAGGCCATATCTTCTGTTTTGTAGAAAAAGGGTTTTTTCATACATATCCCAAAAAAAATCTTGTTTAATCTTATATAGTTGGCCATATATTCTAATTAAAGTGGGGGATATTCATATATAACCATTTGAAAAACTAGTTTAGTATTATGTAGCTCAAATCCCCCTGAATTATTGTTCCTTCATTGACTAGCATTTAATTCTTCATAAAATAAAATAAATAGACAATGTTAGTAGAAAATAAATAAAGTTAATCTGAATAAAAATATTAAATAAAATATACATTGTTGAATAAAATATATTTACAAAGTATTTAATAAATAATATAAATTAAATGTTAAAACAAATTATACAAATAAAGAATCAATGTATTTGACTATTTAAATTAATGCTCAAAAATTATTAAACATTATTTCTAAAAACAACCCAAAATGATTGGAAATAATAGTTCAGTTTTTCACTAATCACTCCCCCTAAACTTAAATCAAGATTTTTCTCAAGTGTTAACCTTAACAAAATCACAAAATATTTCACATGATGAACTAGTGTATTATTTATATTCTTATAACACATTAAATAATATATTTTCATGAATTATTAAGAATAAAAAAATGAATCTTCATATTCCATCACATCCAAAATAAAGATAATAAAAGTTAATAAAAGTTACTCCATTTGAAATTTAAACCTTAAATGTTTATTTGTATTGAAAATTCAATTCTTTATATGTGAGATTTGCAGTATATATGTCTTAAATACAAATAAATATATGATGTTTTTGTTCTATATCATGGTTTATGGTATTTAGAGGTCGTATTGTAAGACGTCCAGGCATAAGGTTTATCATAAGGAATAGTATGAGATATTGTACAAATTTATTATTCTATATCATATTTTTATATATATAGATATCATAATTTTTATAATGTGTGTGAATCATATCACAATATGTGAGTTGGATGAACATTAAATGTTAATGCTCAAAACATTATCCATCTTAGATATCATTTATCATTATCATTTCTTATAATAAAATGTGTGCGAGAATAAAATATGTTTAAGTGTTAAATCCATAGTCCAAGGGTTACAAGTAATTTGTGACTAAATTACACTTACTCATGCATTAGGGACGTATGATTAAATTCATGGAGGCTTAGGGAGCATCCCTGTAGAATATATAAGGAGTTATAAGGTCATGAAAATGCTTTTATCTAAGCATGTGTGCTATTTCGGTCAATTATCCCTGAAATATCTCTTCTTCATTCTCCATTTTCCTTTAAAGATACTTACATAATGTGGTGTTAAAGATCATCACACAAAAATATTGGATGATTAAGGTGATTCCATGGATGCACCATGGAAAAATGATGTTATTGGTTGATTTTTAGTGAATTTCATCAAACCCATGATAAAATATAGTGATTGTAACCATCATCAGTGAAAGGTGTATGTGTTAACTATTAGGTCATAATATACAAATATACACAAGAGGGGGGTAAATTGTGTCTTTTCAACCTTTCTCGAATATTTCAGAATTCTTCCTTTTTATGTCGACAAATGAATATATAGGTAAGCAGTGTTTATCTTCTGTATGAAATTATGAGAGTAGATAAAAATAGAAATATAGAACATAGATTTTTATAGTGGTTTAGGGCATAGATATCCCCTATTCCACTAAACCAATTACTCTCTTTGATAGTTTGGTGTATTTCACTAGTCAAGTTCTAAAATCATAAGACCAATTCAAAACTGAGTGCAGGCAGTTGACACCTTTACAAACAAGACTAAAAATAGAGCCTTATAGTTTTTTAACAGAGAACCAATAAACCATATCTTAGATCAAGAAGATTATACTTCACCACAACTAAGTACGATCATATGAAACTCTCAATAAAAAAGATATTTATTAAAAAGTTTTCGGTTGAACTACACAGTTGAAACATCAACTGATGGTAAATGGATCTTATTCAGAAAATAGTTTCTTTAGGAAAGAGAAGTTTTGAAGTGATCCAATTGAAATATATATTTGAAATAAATCTATAAATTAATTGAAGTAGCATACTTATAGAAAATACTAAATTTATAATATGTATATCTTCACTGTAGCCTCTTTTACAAAAAACAAAGTCTGATTGATTATTGCAGTAGATCTGTAAAATTCCTTCACAAGAATACAGTTTGAATCGTGATTATGTGTCACAATATATTAATCAATATATATCTTAATATATATATTCTTCTTTGAATCATACACACATATATATAACTAATACACTGATAGAATAAATAATGCATAGATCCTATTTTCAATTCCAGATCCATGAAAATCACCTGATAGATCATAAGAATTCAAATTTCTGAGACAGAACTGAGGAGTCATAACTTCCCTTAATAATATGAGAGAATTCATCTACTTAATATGATTTTTTGAATCAACCATAATGAAATTTTAATCATTTAAAAACATGATTTAAATTGGCCTGATATTCCGTAAAGACCGTTGCATGAAACTCCGAAAAAAACGTAAATTAAAATTTCTGATGATTAAAAGTAAAACTTAAGGTTTCTTTACAAAATGACAAAATAACAATTATAGGGTTCAACTATTTTGTGTTCAATCTATGAATTTAATGTTGAAAATGTAAGGTTGATCAAAAAAGTAAGGTTGATGATCTATACGTTTTCTTCTCAAATGTAAGGTTCCATACTTACGAAGGGTTCTTTAACCATGATTTTTTCTCTTTGTAAAACTTAAGGTTTCATCCAAACGTATGGTTATTTATATATATGTTTCTATAAATGTAGGGCTGATTAACCATGTTTGATGATCTTTTAGAATAATTTATAATACAAACTTAGGGTTTGTTTCTAATGTTGCATTCTTCAGCATAAGGTATGAACAGTGTTTCCAGAACATGATTAAGAGCGTTTCAGAAACTTTGACAAATATTCCACATGAATAAGAAGATTTAATATAATTCCAAAATAAGAAATATAAAGAATATTAATTTCCTGAAATAAAGTAAAATTATTATCATTAGTAAAACAAAAAAGGGTATTTTTTAGCATCAAAATCAATAAGATTTATAGATTATTGTTGAGACAATACATGCCCAACAATCTCCACCTTTTTTATGATCAAAAAACCCATAAAATTAAGAATATAATTTATAATGTTGTAAATAATTAAAAGAAAGTAATTCGAAATTTGATTTGATATAATTATTTTGATAAAAATAAATGGAAGAAATGTTTGTGTTTATCTAAATTTCTCCCCCTTTTGTGATATCAAAAAGAAAGTTTAGAGAATTAATAAATCACATTTAATTTTTCATTGATCTATAAGTGAATGTTATAAAAATATATTTAAATAAATAATATTTGATTTTTGGTTTGAGACATAAACATATAAGAATACCAAATAACACAAAAAAAATAAAAATAAGAATATTTTATTGATCAAAAAATGTAAAAATACAATAATTAGTATGGCTAGGAAATAATTTTAGTCAATTAAAATAGTTAGGGTACAAAAGATTTCATAGGAGTTGGATCGGTTAATGTTATAAGGATTTTGAGAATCTTCAAACATATCTTTCATCTCTTCCATTTTTAACTTTAACTTTTTCATAATACTATCCCCCAATTTCATAATCAAAACTCTAGAATCTTGAATGATATGAAAATTATAAACAATATTGACTTTCAATAATTCATGAAAACTCTCTTATTGATGCATAAACTGGCCCAAATTTTTTGTGAATTTGTTCAGCCAAAATCTGATGCCTGGTTGATTCTGTGTCAGTTGGTCAACTATAAATTTCTTATTTTCTAACAAAACTGACAAAGGATCACTATTTCACTGAAGATTTTTAAGACAATCATTCAAATATACCATGACAGAGGTGACTGCCTAAAACCTTAGAATCAGATCTAGATTGGTAGTAGGAGAAAAGGTAAATGTACTGGTCTGACCAACAGTAATCTTGATTGATTAAAATTGACTCCCCAAATACCACTTTAGATTTGAAAATCTTGACTTAGAAACAACTTCAAACTTTATCTTTCCAACTTCATTCAGCATCTCTCTCTTGAAGGAATTAAATTCATTCATAGAAACTGAATTATCATTCAGATCCTGTAACATTTTCTTTTAAAATTCTATCTCTTTAAAAAGATTGAAATTCTCTTCCTGGGACATATTAAAATTAATTACAAGATCCTAAACCAAGTTTTATAGGGAATTAGATGTCCCATCATCTGGATGTTATGACTTACCAATTTCCACAACTGCTAGAGATCTTGAATGAGATTTTTTCCAACTTTTCCATTGGTTTTTCAATTTATTTTTAACTTGAACACGAAAAAAAATCATGAACTTCTATTTTTTCTTCAGTTGTAGATTGATGACTTTCATCCACATGATCAAAAATAGAGAAAATTAGATTTTCAACAATTTTAGTAACGACATTTTCAAATCTGGTCAACTTTTTATCTTCCTGAAAAGATGGTTCTTCCTCTAAAACAACTAGTAAATCAACATTCTATGGATCTCTAATATGGATTTCAGCTTATTTATCTTCCTCAAGAAAGGATTCTTCTAAATGTACTGTCCTGGTAGCCTCACCTCAACCAAACATTGGTTCTTTAGCAAGTGGATCTAACCTTTTTCATGGTTTTACAACCAATTCTACTTGAATATCCTCTCCTTACTCTTTCTCTTCAAAAAATATCAATTTTATTTGAGTTGGTTTGGAAGGACATTAACCTCAGGTATCACTAATTCCTTCATTCCCAATTTCACTTTTCTCTCCCTGAGCAAAAGATCCTGATCTTTGTTGGTCATCTTTACCAACTGGCAAGAGTTTTCCTTTGATTTTACTCCAATAAAAACCTAACTTCCTCAAGGTTCTCACATTGAGATCTTTGTTGCGATGGAATTTTATTTGAGAATATATTAAATGAATCATTCCATTATTAAAAAAAATTGTGATATTATCCTTCCATAAGGATAAAACGTCATCCTAGCATCTGGTTGACAGTAGTAGTAAAAATAACTGAACATATACCTTGGAAAATTAAGATTTATTTCACTCAAACACAGAAACATGATATACGTATCTAGAAATAGAATCTTCTATATCTCATCCATTCATGGAGAAATTCTAGTTTGAGTAAACTTAACTATGATTTTCTTGTCTGCCTCGAGATCCTTGAAAAAAAAATTCTAATGTTTGTTGAACCAAACAGAAAAGATATAATTTCATTAGAATTATGGTCCTTATCTTCAATAGACCATAGATTGATATGAAAAACTCCCTCATGAGGACAAATAAAAAATTGAGAAATTTCAGTCGAAGAAACTGAAATGTCCTTATCTACTATTCTTGCAAAAAATGAATCTTCAAAATCACCAAAACTAAACTGAACACTATTATAGAAATATTTTAGTTCTAAATTATAAATTAATTATAATTTATTTTCATTGAACACATATTCTAATTCTTGAAAAGATAATTCTTTCTTCAGGAGAATATTTTTCTAATAAAGCCATTCGAAATCAACTACTTTTCCCTGCAGAATCTTTCTTCCAGAAACATTCTAATGATTTGGGTCATTGGATTCACCTTCTTAGGTTCTCTTAGTTATCTTCATTTCTGGGAAACAAAAGCTCTGAGGTTTTCAGGTTCTACGATTTTGAATGAAAACAGAGGTAATCGAAGGTAGGTGAAGGTAAACGAGGGTTTTAGAATCAAAAAGGGTTTGAGAGATGAAAAGGTTAGGTGTTCAAAATGTTTCTAATAGTATCTTGTTTACAGTGACGTTACGTAAGATAATCATTAAATTTTTTTGAAAACACATGGCCTGAATAAATTGAAGATAAAATATATTATCCAAAATTTATAGCGAGAAAAAATATTAAAAAAATCAGATTTGAAGTAATCAGTAAATAATATTAACATAAATAAACTCAAAAAAGTTTAAAATTAAAAAAAAATAAAAAGATCAACATTTATTTAAAAATTAAATAAACCTAACTCCCCTTAAATAAAATCAAAACCTACAGTTGTAAGTGGTTTAGTAAAAATATATGCTATTTGATATTTAGTATTTACAAATTCCGAAGATATATCTGTTTTAAGAACATGATATCTTAGAAAACATTGCCTAATATCAATATTCTTAGTTCGTGAATGACTTATTGGATTTTTTGAAATATTTATGTTGTACCTCTCGTACCCCTCGTGGTTTAATTTTCATGATCACAATCACCCTCTTGTTTATCTAATCTTGTTTTCAAGTGTTTTTGTTAATAGGCATGATTTCAGGTGGCCAAGGAATTGGGCCAAGAAAGCAAGAAGCCAAAGTGGACTGTTTTCCTGTCCACCGGCCAACCGGTGGCTTCACCACCGGCCAGCCGATGGACCCTGGACAGAAGGCTGAGCCACTGCCTCAGCACCGGCCAACCGGTGGCTTCACCACCGGCCAGCTGATGGAACCCAGACAGAAGGCTGAGCCACTGCCTCAGCACCGGCCAACTGGTGGCCTCAGCACCGGCCAGCCGCTGGCACCCATCCAGAACAGTGTTTGCTACTGCCTCAGCACCGGCCAACCGGTGGGCTCCTCACCGGCCAGCCGGTGGTGCCTGAGCCCGAGCCTTCTCCCATTTTCAAAGCACCGGCCAACCGGTGGCCTAGCACTGGTCAGCCGGTGGAGCCAGTCAAACTAGTCGTTGGGCTTTGACCAGACCTGTCCACTTGCCTCCCAACGGCTCCGAAGACCTCTCCAACGGCTCCGAAGCCTCCAAAAGGCCATTTGAGGGTTCCCCCTCTATAAATAAAGGACTAGGAAGCCCCGGAAACTCAAGTAAGCCAAACCAAGCCATAAGGAAGCCCGCAGACACATTTTTGATCATTTGGCGAACCTCCGGCGAATTGCTTCAAGGAACCTCAAATTGCTCCAACTCACTTCCACATCCAAGGAGCACCACCAAAGAAGCTTGGGAGCACTCTTCATCAACTCCATCAATCCTTTGGCGCCCAAGGCTTCTCCCATTACGGTTTTTATTGTTTTATTTATTTTGAGCATCAAATTGGGTTTGTGCCTACAAACCCCCAACTCTTTCTCTCATCCTCTCTTTTGGGTTTTCACACCACCTTCAAGGTGTGAAGAGGTTAGTCAAGCCTTTCCTTTTAAAAGGCTTGAATCAAAGGTGAGCTAGCCTTCACCTGTAAGAAGGCTAGTGGGTTCTTGCTCAACCATTGAAAGCAAGTGGGTTCTTGCATAACCATTAAAAGCAAGCTGTAATAGGTTCTAGACTAACCTTAAAGTCTAGTGGGTTTCTTGCTAAAACCATTAAAAAGTAAGCGGTAGTAAATCTCTCAACGGTTGAGTTGGGAGCGGAGACGTAGGCTTGGGTTTAAGCCGAACTCCGTTATCAATTTTGTGTCTTGCCTATTTTATTTCCGCTGCACTTTTAACTTTGATTTTAAATTGTTAATTAATTTTTAAAAGGCAATTAACCCCCCCTCTTGCCATCACTCCTTTCTTTCTCCGCCCAACAATTGGTATCAAAGGGGAAATTTGAGTAATACCTTCACCGGTTTCAAATTTAAGATCCATTGTGATGGCTTCAACCTCTTTCGCCCCCGAAGGCTATTCTTTGGGTCGTGCTCCATTTTTTGATGGAACCGACTACACTTATTGGAAAACCCACATGACCACTTTTCTTAGAAGTATAGGTTATCCTATTTATAAAATTGTCATGCATGGTTACACTCTCTCTTCTCCCGATGAATCCAAATGGACCCAAGCCGATATTAAAATTTTCGAGCTTGATGGAAAAGCCATGAACGCTCTACATTGCGGCCTTGATCGTAATGAATTCAATCGAGTTTCCACATGCACTTCATCTCATGAAATCTGGAAACTATTGGAGGTTACCCATGAGGGGACTAACAAAGTTAAGGATACTCGATTGGATATGTACCGTCAAGATTTCGAGTCTTTTTCCATGCATCCATCCGAATCTATTTCTGAAATGTTTACACGTTTTACTGATGTTTGCAATGGGAGAAAGTCCCTTGGTGATGATGTTTCTACAGAAACTATGGTCAAGAAGATCCTATGGATCCTACCAAGCACATGGGCACCGAAAGTCACGGCAATCCAAGAAGCAAAAGACATCAAGAACATGCCGGTAGAAGAACTCATTGGATCTCTCATGACCTATGAGATCACCATGAGGAGGCAAGCTGAAAAAGAAGGCAAACCGATCAAAGTTCCAAAGAACATCGCCTTCAAAGTTCAACAAGAAGAAAGCTCCTCCTCATCATCATCTTCCTCTTCAAGCGGCGATTCCGAAATGGAGAATCTTGCACGCAAAATGCACAAGTTCATGAAGAAGAACAAGAAGAAGAAATCCCGCAAAGCTCGAAAGGAAAAACACGACGAAAAATCCGAGCCCAAGGTAACATGTTATGGGTGCGGCGAGAAAGGCCATTACAGGCCCGATTGTCCACTAAACAAGAAAAAGGCCAAGAAAAAGGAAAAGAAGAAGGCATTCAAGGCCACATGGAGTGATAGATCCACATCCTCCTCCTCCTCTTCCTCAAATGACAACGGTAGCAAATGCCTAATGGAATTCCATGAGGTAACCTCTTCCGACTCCTCTTCCTCATCCTCTAGTTCTTCAAATTCTTTAAATAATTTATCCTACGAGGATCTCCAACATGCTAGAGATCAATTGGAGGAAGGTTTTCACGAACTCTCTTCCAAATTTGTTTCTTTAAAAAAGAATTTCAAAAAACTCTCTTCCGAAAAAAACAACTTCTCAAAGAGAAGGAAGAGTTGACCCTCAAAATCCAAAACCTTCCCGATGTTGATTCTATGGAATTAACAATCAAAGATTTAAGGGAATCCCTTGCCAAGTTCACCCAAGGTGAACAAAATTTGACCAATTTGCTCGGTTCCCAACGCATATCTAGAACCACCGAAGGGCTTGGCTATTCCAAGCAAGCTTCCTCTTCCCATGCACCTACTATTTTTGTAAGGGGGAGCTCCCAATACAAATTTTGTAATTATTGCAAAAAACCCGGGCACTTAATTTATGAGTGTGATTGCAAAAATGCCTGGTATGGTAGGCCCAAAACTATTTTCTTTAATGATGAATTTTATAGTAGAAGACCCGCCACTAGACAAGTATGGATTGAAAAATCCCTTTTAGCGAGTCTCACCGGACCAAAATTTGTCTCGGTTTCAAAAACCCCTCCCCGGTGATTTGTTGTTTTTATTTAGGGGGAGTTAGGTTCGTTTAAGCCTTTTTGCTTTTTTTTCAAAATTTTCGATTCAAAATTTTTCTTTTTAAACTTTCAATTCAAAATTTTCATTTCAAAACTTTCAATTCAATTTCAAAAATTTCAATTGGTTTAAAATCTCTATCTCGTTTTTCCACGATTCCCTCAATCAAGTTTTATGCCCCGTGCTATTTTGATAATCACAAAGGGGGAGAAATTCTTGGTTGATTGGGGGAGAAATATTTCTCTCATGCCTTAAAGGATAAATTGGAAAATAAACTATTTAAAGCATGCCTTTCATTTCATTTTTACATTGCTTGTTTTGGTGATTGTGATCATCAAAATAGGGGGAGATTGTTGTACCTCTCGTACCCCTCGTGGTTTAATTTTCATGATCACAATCACCCTCTTGTTTATCTAATCTTGTTTTCAAGTGTTTTTGTTAATAGGCATGATTTCAGGTGGCCAATGAATTGGGCCAAGAAAGCAAGAAGCCAAAGTGGACTGTTTTCATGTCCACCGGCCAACCGGTGGCTTCACCACCGGCCAGCCGATGGACCCTGGACAGAAGGCTGAGCCACTGCCTTAGCACCGGCCAACCGGTGGCTTCACCACCGGCCAGCCGATGGAACCCAGACAGAAGGCTGAGCCACTGCCTCAGCACCGGCCAGCCGCTGGCACCCAGCCAGAACAGTGTTTGCTACTGCCTCAGCACCGGCCAACCGGTGGGCTCCTCACCGGCCAGCCGGTGGTGCCTGAGCTCGAGCCTTCTCCCATTTTCAAAGCACCGGCCAACCGGTGGCCTAGCACCGGCCAACCGGTGGCCTAGCACCGGTCAGCCGGTGGAGCCAGTCAAACTAGCCGTTGGGCTTTGACCAGACCTGTCCACTTGCCTCCCAACGGCTCCGAAGACCTCTCCAACGGCTCCGAAGCCTCCCAAAGGCCATTTGAGGGTTCCCCCTCTATAAATAAAGGACTAGGAAGCCCCGGAAACTCAAGTAAGCCAAACCAAGCCATAAGGAAGCCCGCGGACACATTTTTGATCATTTGGCGAACCTCCGGCGAATTGCTTCAAGGAACCTCAAATTGCTCCAACTCACTTCCACATCCAAGGAGCACCACCAAAGAAGCTTGGGAGCACTCTTCATCAACTCCATCAATCCTTTGGCGCCCAAGGCTTCTCCCATTACGGTTTTTATTGTTTTATTTATTTTGAGCATCAAATTGGGTTTGTGCCTACAAACCCCCAACTCTTTCTCTCATCCTCTCTTTTGGGTTTTCACACCACCTTCAAGGTGTGAAGAGGTTAGTCAAGCCTTTCCTTTTAAAAGGCTTGAATCAAAGGTGAGCTAGCCTTCACCTGTAAGAAGGCTAGTGGGTTCTTGCTCAACCATTGAAAGCAAGTGGGTTCTTGCATAACCATTAAAAGCAAGCTGTAATAGGTTCTAGACTAACCTTAAAGTCTAGTGGGTTTCTTGCTAAAACCATTAAAAAGCAAGTGGTAGTAAATCTCTCAACGGTTGAGTTGGGAGCGGAGACGTAGGCTTGGGTTTAAGCCGAACTCCGTTATCAATTTTGTGTCTTGCCTATTTTATTTCCGCTGCACTTTTAACTTTGATTTTAAATTGTTAATTAATTTTTAAAAGGCAATTCACCCCCCCTCTTGCCATCACTCCTTTCTTTCTCCGCCCAACAATTTATACCACATGTATTACCACATAAAATAGGTGTACTATTAAAATTTAATCCAAAGTCCATTTGTACTATTTTCATCCATAATACGTGTGCATATCAACTGCCTAAAGATATATATTCTTCCTTAGCTGTTGATAGGGAAACTGAGTGTTGTTTCTTACATGACTTTGATACTAAAGATTTTACCAAAAAGTTAAAGGTTCTTGAGTTGCTTTTTCTATATAGTCTAAAACCTCCAAAATCAGTATTTGAATATGATATTAAATTAAAATTAGAAGTTTTTTTATAAATAATAGATTGAAAAACAGTTCCCTCTAAATATCTAAAAATTCTTTTGACAGCAATAAGATGAAATTTTTTATGATTTTTTTCAAATATAGCATATAAATATACTAAAAACAAAATATAAGGTCTTCTAGAATTATGATATAATAAATTACCAATAATACCTCTATATAACTTTTTTTCCACTAGTTTTCCAGCTTCATCCAAATCATGTTTTATATTGGTACACATGGGAGTTGTATATGTCTTGATATTCTCAAGACCAAACTTTTTAATAAATAAGTAATAAATTTACTTTGGTTCAAAATATTTCTATAATCGTTTTGATAAATTTGAATTCCTAAAAATAAGTTCAATTCTCCCATCATAATCATTTCAAATTATTTTTTCATAATTTCTGAAAAATCATTACAAAGTTATTTATTGTTTAAACCAAAAATAACATCATTAAAATAGATTTGAAATAATAATATATTAGAACAAATTATGGTTTTCATAAAAAGAGTTTTATTTGGAATTCCCATAGTAAATCCATTTTTCAAAATAAAATAACTTAATCATTCATACCAAGCTCTAGGTGCTTGTTTAAGGCCATATAGAGCTTTGGTAAGTTTAAAAATCGAATCTGGTTTTTGAGAATTTTCAAAACTATAAGGTTTTTCAAAATAAACTTCCTCTATTAAATATACATTTAAAAAGGTACATTTATCATCCATCTGATATAATTTAAAGTTAATATGAGATTCATAAGCTAAAAGAAATATAATTTTTTCTAATCTAGCTACAGGGGCAAAGGTTTCATCATAATTTTTACCTTCTTCTTGATTATATCCTTTAGCTACTAATCTGGATTTATTTCTAGTTATAATCCCTTTATCATCTTGTTTATTTCTAAAGACCCACTTTGTTACTATAATAGGATAATTTTATGTTCTTTCAATTAATTCCCAAACATCATTCCTTTTGAATTGGTTTAACTTATCTTTCATTGCTAACATCCGACTCTCATCTTCTAAGGCTTCTTAAAAAGATTTAGGTTCTAGTTGAGATAGAAAGGTAGAGAATTCAACTAGGTTTCATGTATTTCCTCTAGTTATTATTCCTATGTCTATGTCTTCTATTACGGTTTCTAAAGGATGATTCTTTAGGGTTTTAGACTATCTAGGTAAAAAATTTAGGTTTATAAGTATCAAGTTCTTCTGAACTGGATTGAATTTTATTTATGTTATTTTCAAAATATTCTTTCAGGTTTCCAAGTCTTATGTTGTCATAAGAGTTAATAATTTCATCAATTTGATCTTTCTCTTTAATAAAAGGGTTAGTTTCATAAACTTCACATGAATTGATTCTTCAAAAACCCTTGAATTTTTATTAGACACTCTATAGGATTTTAAGGTAGTAGAATATCCTAAAAATATTCCTTCATTAGCTTTTTTATCAAAATTTCCCAGATTATACTTGGTGTTCAGGATATACACCTTACATCCAAAAATATTAAATTAATTTACCTTAGGTTTTCTGTTATTCCAAAGTTCATATGGTGTCTTTTTGAAAATGGGTCGAATTAAAACTCTATTCATGATATAAAAAGATATGATTACAGGTTCTTCCCATAAGTAGGTAGGTAGACTGTATTCATTTAGTATAGTCCTAGACATTTCTTGAATAGTTCTATTTCTTCTTTCAACAATTCCATTTTTTTAGGTGTTCTTGGTCTAAAAAATGTGTGTTTAATACCCATATATGAATAAAAGGAATTGAATTATTGATTCAAAAATTATCCACCATGATCACTTCTTAATGAAATTATCTTAAAACCATTTTCATTTTGATCAATTTTATAGAAACTTTCAAAAATATTTAAAGATTTACTTTTGAGTTTTAGAATATAAATCCAAGTAAATCAAGAGTAATCATCAAATAATACATATACATATAATTTTACAACAAAACATTCTATTCTTAATGGCCCAAACAGATCCTTGTAGATAAGTTCTAGAGGTTTTAATGTAGCAATTTTGTTTATAGATTTGATGGAAGATTTTTGTTGCTTACCAATTTGGCATGCATTAGAAAATTTTTCATTATCAAAATTAAGACTAGGTAAATCAAAAAATATTTTTTTCTTAAATAATTTATGTAAAGAATAAATATTATAATGACAAATCCTCTTATTCCACAACCAAGACTCATTTATCATAGCTGTTAAACAATTCACTTTTTGTTTATACAAGGAATTTAGATACAAATTATAAACATTATCAGTTCTAGGTGATCTTAACATAAGCAGTTTATCTTTAAATACAAAGAAGGAATTGTTAGAAAAATCAACATAACATCCACCATCATAGAGTTAAGAGATACCTATTAGGTTATGCTTCAGCCCTTGTACATATAGTACTTTGTTAATTGAGACTGTTTTTAGATCTCTAACAGTTCTAAGTCCAATTATCTTTCCTTTGGACTGTTCACCAAAGGTGACTAGACCACCATCTATTTGAATCATTATATTGAACACTACTAGAAAAAACACCTATACCCATGGTTTTTCTTAAAACTGTGGGTATAGGTATTGTATATGAACCAATACCCATGGTTTCACCCAAAACCATGGGTATAGGTTTTTTTATGACCTATACCCACAGTTTTCCAAAACCGCGGGGAAAAAGTCAGCTATACCCACTATTTTTTCTAAAACTGTGGGTATAGGTGTTTTTTTAAAGGCCTATACCCATGGTTTTGGGAAAATCATGCATATACGGTTTTTTTTTGGAGACCTATACCCAAAGTTTGGTAAAACAGTGGGTATAGATTTCCAGTGTTATAGCGGCAAAAAAATCTATGGGACACAAAACAAATTTGGTGGGAAAACCTATACCCATGGTTTTCCCTCCAATACCCACAGTTTAAATTAATATATTTAAGTATATATAAATAAGAAAACACATAAACTATGTATATGGGTTGGTGAGTAGCTGTCTATAATTCTGGTGGTTTTAGGATCGAATCTTGTCAGTCGTGTTTTTTCCTAATATAGTGAGAAGTAATAATATATTAAAATAAATGCATATGTAGTTAATTGAAAGCGTTGTAGCTTGGTTGGTTAGTCCCTTTTCAGAACTAGGGACAGACGCAGGTTCAAAACACGGGGTCATTTTATTTCTAATACGGATTAATTTTAATATATTTAGGACAAATATTAATATATTTAAAAAAATATAGGTATGTGTTACCGTAATTGTTGTATCTGAACTGGTGAGGGTCGTTGTGTGAAAACTCCAATTCATAGTGGTCGTGGGTTCAACACCTCCAGGAACTATATTTTTTTAAAAAAGTATACCCACGGTTTTAAAACCATGGGAAAAATGATTTGACAGCATGGAAATGGATATGCGGCTTTGACACGGTGGAAAAAATATATATACCCACAGTTTAGAAAACTGTGGGTATAGGCTATGGACCTATCCTGGTGCCTTGGTTGCCCACAGTTCCCCAAACTATGGATATAGGCTATACCCACGGTTTTGGGGGCTATACCCATGGTTTTTAACCATGAGTATAGGTCATTTTTTCAGTAGTATAAATTTGATGAGTTTCCACTCATATTCCTGGAGAATCCACTATCCATATACCATATATCTTTTATTGTTTCTGTGATTGTTTCTTATAAAGGCAATTTAAACAAGTGTTTGTTTTGGTAACCATATTCTTTTGGGTCCAGCGGTGTTAGCTACCAAATATCTTGGAATCAAGTTCTCTTTTCTTTTTCCATAACTCATATCATTTGATTTAAATAATCTATTTGAAATAAAATCCTTTTTAATTCCACTTATTTGAAGATTTCTTAAATAACATTTTTTTATTATATGTCATTTTGTTCCATAAAAATGACAAGTAATTGTTTTTGAGTTGGGAACATAATATTTCTTATATAGTTTATATTTTTTACCCTTACTTCCTATACCAAATTTTTTCTTTATAATTACATTTTTTCCAAGAATTTCATTCATAATATTCTCTCCTTTTGTAAATAAGAGAGAAGCACTTTTATTAGTTTCTACTTCATCTTGCAATTCCTTAATCTTATTTTCATGATCATCCATGTTTGTGGTAGATGAGTTAAATTTATAAATTAAATATTGATATTGTTTTAGTAAGGCATATCATTACCCTAAAATAGCATTGTGAATATTCTTTAAGGATTTTTGTTTCTTTAATAAAGAGTTATATTTTTCTTCTAGCATTTTGCAGTAGGTAGCCAATTTATTATTTGAATAATTTGAATCAGAATCAGAATTATAGTTAGATTAACAATAATTTTGTACCTTATATTCTTCTTCCATGAAGCACATATTTGATTTCAAATTTGATTCTTCTTTTTCTAAATTAGATTTTTAAGAGCTTCTAGAGTCTTCAGAAACACTCAAGGTAGCCTTCATTTCTATTCTACTTTTATGTTCATAATCATCATTTTTATGATATGCCTTTTCTATATTTCTATTTTCACCTTTTATCTAGGGAAAGTCAGGTCTTATATGTCTTAATTTATTACATTCATATAATATGACTTTATTAGATACTTTCTCATCCCTTTTAAAGGGTTTTTGAATCCTCTTTTCTTCTTATAAAACCTGCTAAATTTTCTGGCTAATTGAACCAATTCCATTTCAGAATCAGATGTATCTGAATTCCTTTTTTCTCTGACTTATTGCTTTATTCTTTTTCTTTTCTTATGAGATGTTACCTTTAGATCAATATTATCCTTTTTCACTAGGATTTCATGATCTTCAGCTTTATCTTCCATTTCATCTTCACACATCATCAGTTTCCCGATTAATTATCTCATTGTCAAATTTCTGGCAGGTGATGATTTTCAAATTGTAGCTGATATACCATTACATTTAGTAGGTAGCACTCTCATTATTTTCAAAGCTTGATCTTCTTGTTTGATAGGATCACCTAAGGCTATAATATTATTAATAATCTCTACAATCCTTCCATTCATCTGAGTGATACTTTCTCCATCAATAATTCTGAATGTATCAAATTTCAGTTTTTCTATTCCATACCTCATTTGTCTTATATTTTCTGTTCCTTTATAAGAAACTGTAATGTTTTTCCACATTTCATAAGAAGTAGGGAATTGTGGGACATGGTTGAATTCATAGGGTCCAAGACTATAGATAATAGAATTCATAGCTTTAGAATTTCTGTCATACTCAACCTCTATAGCAGTAGTCCAAGATATATGATTTTTAGGAACTATATGAGTAATGATATTATATTAGACTTTGAATCCAAGATTCTTCAAATATATAACCCTTCATGACTTCCATCATCCATATTTCTCACCATTGAAATAAGAACATGAACCGTTGACATTTCTTCTCTCAGATTAGTCATTTTCATATTTTTATAGACCTTATATTTTTAAATTATTATATAATTTTTCAAAATCTCACCACTAATTCCAATTATTAGGTAAGAATATACAAATATATACAAGAGGGAGGTGAATTATCTCCTTTCAACCTTTCTCAAATATTTCACAACTCTTTATTTTGATGTCGACTGATGATTATCCAGGTAAGCAGTGTTTATCTTCTGTATGAAATTATGAGAAATGGGTAAAAATAGAAATATAGAACATGGTTTTTTATAGTGGTTTGGGGCATAAAGATCCTCTAGTCCGCTCCATCAATTACTCTCTCTATGAGTTTGGTAAATTTCATTATTCAGGTCCTTATATTATAAGACCAATTCCCAATTGAGTGCAGGCAGTTGACACCTTTACAAACAAGACTAAAAACAAAGAATTCAGGTTCTTTAATAGAGAACCGATAAACTACATCTTAGATTGATAAGCTGATACTCCACCACAACTGAGTACAAGCAGTTGAAACTCTCAATAAAAATATTTTTATTAAAAAGGTTCTAGTTTAACTTCATAGTTGAAACATCAACTGACGGTAGATGGATCTTCTTCAAAAAATAGTTTATTTATGAAAGAGTAGCTCTAAAGTAATCCAGTTGCAATAGATATTTGAAATTAAAATAGAAAATAATTTCATAAGAATACTTACAGAAAATACTAATTTTAGAATACGTATATCTTCCTGTAGCCACTTATATAGAAAATAGAGTTTGATCGATTGTTTCAGTAGATCTGTCAAAGTTCTTCAAAGGAATGCAGTTTCAATCATGAATATGTGTCGCAATATATGGATCAATATATATATATCTTTTTCTTTGAATAAAACATGCATATATAGAATGAATACACTGATAGAATAAATAAATTAGAGATCCTACTTTTCAATTTGAGATCCAAGAAAATGGTCTAATAAATCGTAAGAATTCAAATTCCTGAGACAGCTCAGAGTAGTCATAACTTCCCTTAAAAATAGGAGATATTTTATCTAATTAATACAATTATTTGAATCAATCATAATGATCTTTGAATCATTCAAAAACAAACTTTAAATTGGCCTGAAATTCCGTAAAAACCATTACAATAAACTCTGATAAAAACAAAAAAAAATTGATGATGAAAAGTCAAACATAAGGTTTCTTCACAAAAAAGACAAAATACCAAATGTAGAGTTTAACTACATAGTGTTCAATCTCTCAATGTAATGTTGATAATGTAAGGTTGATCAAAAATGTAAGTTTGATGATCCATGTGTTTTCTTCTCAAACGTAAGGTTCCATACTTACGTAGGGTTCTTTAACTATAATTTTTCTTTCTGTCAAACTTAAGGTTTCATCCAAATTTAGAGTTTTTATCCATAAATTTTTGTTAACCTAGGGTCAATTACCCATACGCACTGATCTTTCAATATAAGGTTTAATAAAAACATAGGGTTTGTTCCTAACATTGCGCTCTTCAACATACGGTAAGAACAATGTTTCTAGAACACGCTAAAGAGCGTTTCAAACACTTTGACTAATATTCCACATAAATAAGAAGCTTGAATATAATTCCAAAATAATAAATATAAATAATATTAATTTTCTGAAATAAACTTAAAGTAGTATCATTAGTAAAACAAACAAATGTATTTGTGAGAATCAAAATCAATAATATTTTTTGAGTATTGTGAGAATAAATAACATTTTATTTTATTTTCCTTTAGGATCTCCCATGTGGATGTTGAGAGGTGGGGACCACCTGAACTGAAACCTCTCAATATAGGGTATGGTGGTGGGGACCACACAAGCCTAACCTCTCATGTGTTTTATGGTGGTGGGGACCACCTGAGACTTAAACCTCTTGAACTCCTCTCTTATGTGTGAGAAACCTCTTGAGATTCCCCACTTAATTGTTCCAACCCTCCCCTTAATTAATTAATACAACCGATCAAATAATTAATTAAGCTAATTTGAATTTATGCCAACAGCTTAATAGATTTCATAATCTATTATTTTGGCTATCTTTTCATTTTGGTGGGATTGGGAGGAAGGAGCCTTAGGAGTAAAGCTCTCCAGCGAAGAACGCCAATGAAGAACGCTGACCTCGACTTCGACTTCTTTCTCTAAACATTCGTTGACGAGGAACGTCTTCAACGTCAACTAACTGACGATCGAGGAAACGCCGATGTCATCGACATCGGTCTATCCCCAAAAACTTCGTCACTTTCCTCGTGACCTTCGTCGACGAATCAAACGAGGTAGGGGGTTATTATTGAATTCTTGAATTCTGTTGATTAATTTCCCCGTTCTTGGAAAGCACGGCGAATGTGGATCAACCAAAACGAGTTGATCCAAGATTCATATTAAATTGTAGATTTTTTCATTCTTGACTCTTGATTTTGTTGAGCCTCTTGCTCCCTCTCTAATATGGAGGGTGTGGGCCAAAAAACATGGTCTGACCCCTCTGTTGTTCTGCTTCTTTGGTGTGTTCTTTGCAATGAAAGATGGTGGCGGCCGGTGCCGGTGGTTCGCACCAGTGTAACTCAAGAACCGCGATGAAGTCGATGAAGGTGATGAAGGAAATGGCACCACCCCACGGCCCACGCCGCCCGCGGCTCCACCGTCTGCGGCTCGCGCTGCCACACGCGGCCTCCGCGCCCCATGGCGCTCCGCTGCCCGAGGCCTCCGCACCCCATGGCACTCTGCCACCTGCGGCCTCCGCGCCCCATGGTGCTCTGTCACCCGCAGCCTGTCGTGCCGCCCCATAGCCTCACCGCGCAGCTCTGCGGCCTCACCGTGCTTCCCCATAGCTTGTCGCGCCACCCCACAGCCCTATGAGCCACGCTGCGGCCTCACGCCACCTGCGGCCTACTGCGACCACCACGACCCTGGCCTCCACAGCCTCCACTGCCCCACGGGTCATTTCTAGGCCGGGACGAACTCAGTGGGTTAGGCCGGGTTGACCTGAACCGATTTGGCTCAGGCCGGGTTGGGCCGAACCTGGACCCACTTCGATCCATTTATGCATCTTTGGCCATATCTTTGGCACCAGGCGTCCGTTTGATAAACTGTCTGCAGTGCCAGGAACTTTGGATCAAGACAGTCCCTTGGGTATACCCCACAGGATATTTGGATAAAGTTATGGAATAGGCGTGTTGGATCGAGTACGAATTCAACCAGACCCTCGAGACTAAAATGCTAATAACACACAGATCGGGCATCCAATAGATGAATCATCTCTTACGTTAAGACCCCTATGACATGGAGGTCCTTTGAGATACCTCTTTGTGAGACTTTGTGGCAGTTGGAGTATTGACCAGTGGCTTGTGGAGAAGACCCTCTGGGAGATGAGCATGCCTAGTAAGGGAACCTAGTAGCTAGCTGTGACGAGAAAAATAAAGAGTGATCTTGTGTGGGTTTGCATTGAGTGATCCTGTGTGGGTCAGCACCTATCGATCCTATGTGTGTCAGCACCGAGCGATCTTATGTGTGTCAGCACCTAGTGATCATGTGTGGGTCAGCACCGAGCGATCTTGTGTTGGTTAGCACCAAGCGATCCTGTGTGGGTCTGCCTCTTAATAGAGAAAGATGATTCATTAGTTGAATCTAATCATCTCTACTACTATACTTAAGTTATACCTGGTGTGAGCTGAGTCTGTACCTGTGTGGTACTTTCCTTTGTGGTAATACCTTGGTGACATTCTTCTATGTGGTGTACCACTGTGTTAATTTCCTTTGTGGTTTTCCTTCCATTGTGGAAAAGTTGAGCTTTGGGATTTTGGTTTGGACCCTGAGTTTCCTAATTATTGAGATGGGTATACTTGATAACTTAGGTATATGTATGGGAATATACCTAAGTAGGGTTGACAGTTGACTTCATGCTTTGAGGTTTATCCTTTTTGGATTTTTGTGAGACCTTGAGGGTCTACAGGTCCCTACTGAGTATCTTTATACTAACCCCTACATGGGTTATTCTTGCACCTTGTTGTGTTTGGTGTAGACAACAGATAGCGTTGATCAAGATTGTGGGTACCAGGACAGGACGGTGCCCGGAGGAGGACCTTACAATGAGTCGGCACACAGATAAGATGGACGGATGTGGAGTGCTGAGGTGGCGATCGATACCTACCCTTCAGGTAGGAACCTCAGAGGATAACCCAGTAGCTGTCTTCCTTTTTGCTCCAGTTTACTTGTACTTTCATTTTCTTGTACTTTCCAGTTTGTCTTGTATTCTGGATCCTTTTACTTACTGTACTCACTCTGTTTACTATTCAGTTTACTTGTATTGGTATCTTTTTGTGTGCTTGGTTGCATGTGATTATAGGTTATAAAGGAAATTCCTTCCCAATTTTAGGGATTATGCCTTTCGGTGCTAGTCTCCAGCCCCTTGCCTAGGAAGGCGGGCTTGGGGGAATCACGGCACGGGCCCCGGGGGATAGGTCATGACAAATCGATATCAGAGGAGTTGTTTATAACATAGATAATAGGACTTATATCTTTTTAACGGCAATATTGTTAAGTGTAGTGTGTGTGTTTATCAGTTTAGGGAATCCAGTGTTGGTGTGGTGACTGATGTATCCATACACCAGGACCTTGACTTCTAATTTCTGACTTAGTGCACAAAAACACTGATTTCATGTGTGTTTTCAAGGGTTTTCTTTGTGATCTCTTGAGTCAGATCACCAGGTATAACTTATGGACCATGGCTCACATGTTTCTTTTTAGGATGCCTCCATGCATACAGTCAACTAGGGTTCCGAGAGTAGTACATACTGATATCCCACTGAGCGACGAGCCCCCAGTGCAGGGCCCTCTTCCAGTAGAGGCACCAGTGAAGGCACCAGCAGTACCATTACATGTTGGGCCACTGATTCCACCATCCCCAGCAGCAGAGAGTGAATGTATCTTGAGCGCGTTCCATGAGTTCCATCACCAGAGGCCACCCAGGTTTAGGGGAGATATGGACCCACATGCGGCTAAGGATTGGATGGAGGCCATGGTGATAGTTTTCCAATTGGTAGGGACACCAGCTGATCTCATGGTGATCCTTGCTGCTAGCCTTCTACAAGCAGAAGTAGGAACATGGTGGATCTTGATGCTCCTGGTTCACGATGAGGTGACGCTTCTCTAGGCAGACTTTGGGAGGTTGTTTCGGGTAGAGTTTGTCCCAACGACTCTTCGCGCAGTGCGTATACATGAGCTTCTTCATCTGTAGCAGGGCATCATGACTGTAGCTTAGTATTTAGCGAGGTTCATTGACCTCTCATGCTACTCCATAGATATGGTGTGGGACCCATTCTTCAGGGCATGAACATTCGATTAGAGGCTCAAGAAGGAGATTAGGGCTTCGATGATCTCACTCAGCATCCCAATACAGGCGGGAGTGTTAGAGAGAGACCTCTTAGTGGAGATTTTACTTGTTGAGCAGTCTCCAGTAGAGAGAAACACCACCAGTTGTCATGTATAAGAGTCTTCTGTAGCTGGAAACAGACAAATGTCACAGAGGTCCAAGAGGACCAGACCTACACGTGGACGACCATAAGATTCAGGGTCAGTTTTGCGGGGTACATGAGGTAGAGCCAGACATGCTAGGAGCAGGCAGTGTTATGCATGCGGCGGGAAAGGTCAGATGGCTCTTGACTATTCTACCCAACATACGGATGATCAGCATATGGTTTAAGGACCTCCCAAGCAGAGACAGAGATTTGACCGAGGAGGTCCGCAGGGAGCAGGCAGATGTGGCAGAGGAGCTAACCGTGCAGTTGACGGTGGGAAACGATTCGAGATGTTACCACCACCACCACCATGAGGTCCACCCCTACCATAGTTATCTGGTGGATAGGGGCGATTTTAGCTCTAGGAAGCTGATGCCTATGATCACGGCACTCCAGAGATGATTCGAGGTACGATCTGTGTCTACTCCACCTTAGCTGTAGTACTTATAAACACAGGTGTCGGTCATTCTTTTATTGTCACTGCCCTCGTTCGAAGCTCGGAGATTCTGATGGACCTGTTGGCTCAATCCTTATGGCTAGAGACTTTTATGTGAGCGGATTCGATGATTACGCACTGGTGCCGACAGTGTGAGCTTACACTAGGAGGCGAGAGCTTCGGCTGGGATCTCCTAGTAGTGGCATCAAGGCCTTACGACATCATCTTGGGTATGGACTGGTTATCTATAGTCCATGATCATATTGACTGTATGAGGTGAAAAGTGTGGTGTGTTCTGATGGATGGGACCAGGTTTACCTTCACCGGTGAGAAGGGAGCCCATGCAGTGAAGGATGGATTTACCCGGAGGAGGGTACAGCCAATTACACATCATTTGGCTAGCCTTACCCTTGGATCGATTGATCTGGAGAGTCTGATTTATCTTGTATTAGTGGAACATTATGCGGATGTTTTCCTTGATGATGTTTCAGGTCTACCTCCTCATAGAGAGGTGGACTTTTACATTGACTTGTACCTCGGGACGGCACCGATATCCAAACCAGCGTATCAGATGGCTCCTGTGGAGATTTGTGAGCAGTGGTTATAGCTAGAGGACTTACAGGGGAAATGGTTCATCCGGCCCAGTTTCTCTCTTTGGGAAGCCCCAATATTGTTTTCCAATAAGGAGGATGGGAGCTTGAGACTTTGTGTCGACTATCGGTGCCTGAACTAAGTGACTGTGAAGAACAAGTACCCACTCTTGAGGATTGAAGACCTCTTTGACCAGCTGAAGGGAGAATGGTGGTTCTCAAAGATAGACCTCGGATTAGGTTATCACTAGCTCAAAGTGCGAGACAAGGATGTGAAGAAGATGGATTTCAGATGTCAGTACGGCCACTACAAGTTCTTGGTTATTCCATTCAATGTAACCAACACTCTAGCAGTATTCATGGGACTCATGAACAGGATATTTCATCCATACCTTGATCACTTTGTAGTAGTCTTCATCGATTACATACTGATCTACTCGGTAATTGAGGAGGAGCATGCCTATCATTTGTAGGTAGTACTGGACATACTCTGAGAGCACCAGCTTTATGGTAAGCTATCAAAGTGCCAGTTCTAGATCTGAGAGGTTCAGTTTCTAGGAAATGTCATATCAGAGGCTGGAGTTGTAGTGGATCCAGTAAATATTGAGGCGGTACTTTCTTGGGAGCCACCCAGGAGTGTGACAGAGGTACGGAGTTTCATGGGTTTGGCTAGATACTACTGGAGGTTTGTGCCAAATTTCTCCAGATTTGCAGCACTTCTATCAGTGTTGATGAAGAAGGGGAAACCCTTCATGTGGTTGGAGGGATTCCATCAAAGTTTTCAGGAGCTGAGGCAAAGGCTGACTAGTGCCCCCATCTTGAGGCTTCCAGAGGAGGTTGTTGGGTACGTAGTCCACTGCGATGCATCAGGGACCGGACACAGATGTGTCCTGATGCAAGAGCAAGCAGTGATCGCATATGGTTCTCGATAGCTGATATAACATGATCAGAACTATGCTACCCATGACCTGGAGTTAGTAGAAGTGGTATTCTCCTTAAAGATGTGGATACACTATCTGATGGGCGAATGTTTACAGTCTACTCTGATCACAAGAGTCTCAAGTATATCTTCTCTCAGAAGGATCTGAACCTGAGACAGCGACATTGGATTGAGTTCTTCCAGGACTATGACTTAGAAATAGTCCATACTCCTGGGAAGGGGAACGTTGTAGCAGATGCACTCATTAGGAGATCTGGTATACAGTTGCTAGGTGAGGCGATGAAGCAGCTGGTCGCTTTGTAGATATCCTTTGTGGATAGAGATGTAGAATCTTTTCTTCAATCTCTTACAATCACTCCCCCACTTCTTCAGCGAGTCAGGGAGGTGCAGCATGGGGATGCTGACTGCGAGACACGATGTGCTCAGATATCCATAGGAAAGGAACCCGATGTATTTTCTAAATGTGGATAGCATGTCATCCTCTTCAGAGGACGTACCATGGTACTAGTGTCACTTCGGGAGGAAGTGATGAGGGAGTTCCACACATCCCCTCTAGTGGTACATCTTGGAGTGGCGAAGATGTACCAAGACCTCCGACGATAGCACTGGTGGCTGGGAATGAAGAATAAAGTAGATGATTTTGTCTCTCGATGCCTTAATTTTCAACAAGTGAAGGCAAAGCATCAGGTACCAGTAGGCCTAGTTCAGCCTTTAGATTTCCTATAGTTGAAGTGGGATGGGATATCCATGGACTTCGTGATAAGACTTCCATGTACGTCTAGAGGTCATGACTCGATCTGGGTGATCATTGACTGACTCACCAAGTCGTCCCACTTCCTACCGATCAGAGAGCAGGGTTTAGTAGATATCTTGGGACACCTCTATGTGTAGGAGATTGTGCGGCTACATAGAGTACCCTCGATGATTGTCTCTAATCGTAATGCGCATTTTACTTCCCGGCTATGGAAGGGGTTGTAGGAGGCTTTCGGGACGCAGCTTCCTTTGAGCACCACCTTCCATCCTCATACGGATGGCCAGACTGAGCGGACCATTCAGACCCTTGAGGACATGTCACATGCTTGTGTGCTCGACTTTGGTTGTAGCTAGGAGGATCAATTTCCTTTAGTGGAGTTTTCATAAAACAACAGATATCATTCCACCATTGGGATGGCACCTTTTAAGGCATTATACGGGCGACCCTGCAAATCACCTTTGTGTTGGACTGACCCAGGGGAGTCAACACTTGTGGGACCAGAGATGGTATGGGTACCATAGAAAAATTTCATATCATCCAGGAGCGGATGAAGACTGCACATAGTAAGAAAAATTCTTATGCTGATAAGAGATGGATACCTCTAGAGTTCGAGGATGGTGACCATGTCTTTCTATGGGGCTCACCTCAACGAGGTTAGCAGAGATTTGGCTGAGGTGGAAAGTTATCTTCAAGGTTCATCGGACCTTTTCAGGTCCTCATCAGAGTTGGTGAGGTGGCTTACCACTTAGCTCTTCCACCTCAGTTGCACCGAGTGCATGGCGTCTTCCATGTATCCTAGCTGAGGAGATACGTGCACCACCCTCCTCGCATCATCGACCACGGAAAGCTGGACGTCAATGATG
Organism: Viscum album; assembly: GCA_963277665.1. NCBI lineage: Eukaryota > Viridiplantae > Streptophyta > Magnoliopsida > Santalales > Viscaceae > Viscum > Viscum album. The sequence goes on along the minus strand of OY728142.1, from coordinate 643,318,486 downwards.
GGGAGATTTTTATGGAGGTTCCAGTAGAGATTGAGGATTGACTGTATCGGGTCATTCGTAGAAGATCGATACCTCTAGTGTGTGTTCTTTGGCATCACGGGAACCTCCAGGAGAGCACATGGGAGCGGGAGGCTCAGATGCGTGCTCAGTACCACAACTTGTTCCCTTAGTTTGAGTTGTGACTTATGGGGACTTAAAGCCCTGAGGTGGGGAGAATGTAAAGACCCATAATTTCCATGTAATTTTTTTTAATTAAATGGGAATTTTACGAGCCCACGAAAATTGATGGCACGTGATTCTGAGGCCCGGAGAGCCCAGAATGAATTTCTGAACTTTGTTTTAGGAACATTCAGTAAATGTATGAGCAGGTTTTTTAACTTTTGAATCAGTGCTCAAAATTGAAATTTGAGGGCACCGATGAACTCGTAACATTGGTATTTGATTAAATAGACTTTCACCTCAATGGTATTTGGTCGAGAGTGAAAGATAATATTTGGTTTTTTCGTGAAAGAATAAAATAAAATAAAAGTTGTGTAACATTTTATTTTATTTTTCTTTAGGATCTCCCATGTGGATGTTGAGAGGTGGGGACCACCTGAACTAAAACCTCTCAACATAGGTTATGGTGGTGGGGACCACCCGATCCTAACCTCCCATGTGGGTTATGGTGGTGGGGACCACCCAAGACTTAAACCTCTTGAAATCCCCTCTTAAGTGTGAGAAACCTCTTGAGATTCCACACTAAATTGTGCCAACCCTCCCCTTAATTAATTAAGACAACCCATAAAATAATTAATTAAGATAATTTGAATTTATTTCAAAAACTTAATAGATAGAATAATCTATTATTTTGGATATCTTTTCATTTTGGTGGGATTGGGAGGAAGAAGACTTGGGGGAAAAGCTCTCCAACGAAGAACGTCAATGAAGAACGCTGACCTCGACTTCGAATTCTTACTCGGGACATTCACTGATGAGGAACGTCTTCAACATCAATGAACCGATGATTGAGGAAACGTCGACGTCACCGATGTCCATCTATCCCCAACGAATTTATCTCTTTCCTCATCACTTCCGTCAACGAATCAAATGAGGTATGGGGTTATTATTGTATTCTTGAATTATCTCAATTAAGTTCCTCGTTCTTGGAAATCACGATGAACGTGGATCAACCAAAATGAGTTAATCCACGATTCGTATTAAACTGTAGATTTTGTCATTCTTGACTCTTTATTTTGTTGATCTGCTTGCTACCACTCTAACGCGGAGGGTGCGAGCCAAAAAAACATGGCCCGACCCCTCCGTCATTCTGCTTCTTTGGTGTGTTCTTCGTAATGGAAGAAGAGAGCGACCAGTTCCGGCGGTTGGAACCGGTGAAGCTCAAGAACTGTGATGAAGGAGACGAAGGCAATGGCGCCACCCTACAGCCACGAACGCCCGCGGTCTCCGTGACCCACGGTGCTCTTCTCCCCACGGCCTCCACGCCCCATGGAATTCTGCCGCCCGTGGCCTATCGCACCGCTCCACGTCCTCGCCGAGCCGCCTGCGGCCCTCTGAGCCACCCCGCGGCCTCGCGCCGCCCGCGACCCCCTCACGGCCTCCACCGCCCCGCAGGCCGTTGCTAGGCCAGGCCGCCCAGCGCGGGCCGGGCTGGACCCAACTGGTCGGGATGGGTTGACCCGAACCGGGTCGGTCCGACCGGGTCGGACCGGACCTGAAACCACTTCGACCTATTTAAGCATCTTCTGCCATATCTTTGGCACTGGACATCCATTTGATGAACTATCTATGGCGCTGGGAACCTTGGAGTGAGATGGTCCCTTTGGTATACCCCACTAGAGATTTGGATAAATTTGGGGAATGGTCAGGGTGGATCGAGCACGAATTCAACTGGGACCTCGGGACTAAAAGGCTAATAACTCATAGACCGGGCGTCTGATTAGCACACCGCCTATTGCGTTGATACCCCTATGACATGGAAGTCCTTTGAGATACTTCTTAGTGAGACTTAGTGGCAGTTGTAGTATCGAATAGTGGCTTGTGAATCGGACCCTCTTGGAGACGAGCAAGCCTAGTGCGGGAACCTAGTAGCTAGCTATGACGAGAAGAATGAAGAGCGATCCTGTGTGGGTTAGCACTGAGTGATCTTATGTGGTTTAGCACCTAGTGATCGTGTGTGCGTCAGCAGCGAGCGATCCTGTGTCGGTCAGCACCAAGCAATCCTGTGTGGGTCAGCACTGAACGATCCTGTGTGGGTCAGCACTGAGCAATCCTGTGTGGGTCTGCCTCTTAATAGAGTAAGATGATTCAGTAGTTGAATCTAATCATCTCTACTACTGTAATTAGGTTATACCTGGTGTGAGATGATTCTGTACTTGTGTGGTACTCTCCTTCTTGGTAATACCTTGGTGGTATTCTTCTGTGTGGCTTACTTGTGTGGTACTTGCCTTTGTGGTTTTCCTTCCTTTGTCGAACAGTTGAGCTTTGGGCTTTTGGGTTGGACCCTATGTTTCCTCATTATTGATATGGGTATACATGATAACTTAGGTATATGTATGGTCATATACCTAATTAGGGTTGAAGGTTGACTTCATACTTTGAGGTTTATCCTTTGTGAATTTTTGTGAGACCTTGAGGGTCTCAGGGTCCCTACTGAGTATCATTATACTCACCCCTACACAGTCTATGCCCGCACCTTGTTGTGTTTGGTGCAGACAACGGACAGCGTCGATCAAGACTGAGGGTACCAGGACAGGACGGTGCCTAGAGGAGGACCTTACAATGAGTCAGTACATGGAGGAGACGGACAGATTTGGAGTACTTAGGAGGTGATCTGTACCTAACCTTCAGGTAGGAACCTTGGAGGACAACCCCGCAGCTTTCTTCCTTTCTGCTCCAGTTTACTTGTACTTTCAGTTTCTTGTACTTTCCAGTTGGGCGTGTATTCTGGCCCCTATTACTTACTATACTCACTCTGTTTACTATTCATTTTACATGTGTTTGTATCTTGATGTGTGCTTGGTTGCACGTGATTACAGGTTATAAAGGCAATGTCTTCCCAGTTTTAGGGATTACGCCTTTTAGTGGTAGTCGCCAGACCCTGGCCTATGGAAGGTAGGCTTAGGGTAGTCACGGAATAGGCCCTGGGGGACGAGTCGTGACATTAATATATGATATATTATAAATTTTTTATTTTTCAATTTTTCAATTTATAATTAATTTATATAATTTATAAAAAAAATTAAAATTATGGGAAAAGGTAATTCTGGATATTTATTTAATTTTTAACATTTTTATAAATAAATTAATTATAAAATGTTTATATTTAATTAATAAATAATTATAAAAAATTTAATAAATAAATATTCATAATATTTATTGTTAATATTAAAATAATTTTTAAATTTATATATCAGGACTTAGAATTTTGATATAAAATGATTTTTTAGAAATATTAATGGAAAATGTTTTTAAATTATAAATACGTGGAAAAATATAAATTATTTTATAATGAATTATGATGTGTTCATAATTTTTAATTTGAAATATTAAAATTAAATTTCCTTATTTGAAGAAAATATTTAAACCATATCAGAATTATTTTTGATAAATTGATATAATAATGGTTTAAATTATAATAAATGTGTGACATTTTGATTTTTTAAATTTTCTACATAATTTATTTATATTATAAAGTGTATATTTTATTTAATATCATATATTTAAGTTTATTTCAAATAAAATACAACATAAATTGTCCACATTAGAAATAAATATAATTTTTTTATATATATTTAATTATTAAATGTCTATAATGCATGACTGAATGATATAGTGTTTATAGTTTTTTTATTTGTGAAATTTTCATAAATTTTTATCACATGTATAAATTTATGAAATTTTTATTTATTTAGTATTATTCTCTACTTTATTCACGAATATAAACGTTATATTATGAACGAATGTATACATTAGTTTAAAGTGTTAAATAGCTTCTAAATTACTATACATGCTTTTTTTGAGTAACATGTAAGGTATAATAATTGATTTAGTATTATTCTACCTTGAAATTGTCTTGTATAATGTTATGAGATTAAATTGAGAAGTTAATTATAATTTATAGATATTAGGTGGTAAAATTATGATATAATTAATGTCTCTCTTGAGTAAGGAACCAAGGTTAGAGGGACTTTGTGTCAAACTAGTCACTTCCTTGGGAGCTTAGGTTCTCTCTAGAAAAGTTGGTGTTTTATATCTATCTCTTTATGCTAACTCTTGTGGGGATTGATAATTTCATATGATTTTAATACTTTACATGAAATGGTTTCATGTACCTTATGCATGAGATTCATTTGGATATGTGTAAATATAGTTTTCTCTTGATTTATGTTGGTAACATAAGATATGAGTTGTGTAAAGAGTTAAACATCAATATGGTTTGAATATATTAATTTTTTAGATGGAATATGATTCAAAACTATAACATTTGAAGCAAGAATACATATGAATAGAATACGAGATACAAGATGGTGACATTTTAAAATCTCCTTGAGAAATACTAAATATTACATTACTTCTAAAGAAAACACATGTTAAGGTATTAATCATCCAACCAGGTAATTTCATGATAAAGTTAAGTGCCCATGGATTATCTTATGGAAGGAATTATGGAATTTTATAACTTTAAAAGTTAGGTAACCAAATACCATTGTGAGATTTAGATCACGCATAACTAGGAAACCCTATAAGATGGGATACTATAATAATAGAGCTGAGATTATTGATATGATTGATTGGTTAAAGTGTTATCCACTCAAAAATCCAAGATTCATATAAAATATGATTGTAATAATGGCCAAGATAAATAACTAAGAAATTATATGGACACTAAATTGGACACGTTACTTAGTGAAATATCGATCTCGGACCACTAATAGGCATGATTGATTTCAAAAGGGATCATAAATTTAAAGGGATAATATTAAATAAAATTGTTTATTAAATAAATTTAAAACATAATACTCATCTAATAAAATCATTTTTCATGGATAAATGGAATAATTATCATCAAACATGAATTTTAGATCAATCCAAGAGAAATGGGATCTAAAAAAAAGAAACTTCCTAGACTAGTATAGAAACATAATAATATTTCATAAGTAGGAAACTTATATGTGTTAAAGTAACCCCTTCTCAAACAACCATTTTTTGATGTATTTCAATATTAAAATTAACATTCATATGAGAAGTATAAATGAATTAACTTGAGGATTAAAATTCATAAGATGAAAAATAACCTAAGTAAATTAAATATTCATTCATGTACCCAATATTATTGGGTATATCAATGAATTGGTGGGGATAGGATTTTCTTTATGGCTTGATCTGATTATAGAATTAATTTTTTAATCATGATTAAATTTTTTTTAACAATATGAATGAGTTCAATAAATTTTTACCCAATTTTCTCAAAGTTTTGAGGATAGTTGAACTAAGAATATAATGTCTTGGTTTTAGTATTGTATTGATAAAATAAGTGTATATAAGTTTAAACCAAAATAAGAAAAGTATGTTGGAGGGTCTAATGAACAATATTCCAATAGTCAAACAAAGTTTTTAAAATCTAAGGGAGGTATCAAAAAAAAGGTACAATGTTTCCATAGGATGGAATTTTATAGAATACGTGAAACGGTTTGAGAAGCTCTATAGAGATTCTATGTAAGGTATCAATGTTATAGAAATAAATTCTTCAATTTCAAAAGGTATATGATACTAAATGTATACTTTGAAAATTTTTAAATATACAGAAGTTTAAATTGTAGGTAATGATTAATGGATCTTGTATTTTTCATTCAAATAAATTGAAAAAGGTTCTTACTATAGATATTTGGAATCTAAAAATAATATTTCCATATTAGATGGATTTGGATAAAATATATGTGGTATGTGAAGTTTTTTGTTAACAAAGAGTTGTTATAAACAACATGAGATGTATTGTTGATATACATGATTCGTGATTTATAAAAATCAATAACATGTTTAAAAAAGAGACCAAGATAAAAAAATTCTATCTTGGATAAAACAGTTTATCCAAAATATTTTTTAAATGTAAGGAATTAATATTTCAGCACCTATAAGTTACATATGTTAAATAATGAAGTCTTGTTTTCAAAATAATTATCTAAAAACATCGAATAGCATATGAGATACAATTGGAAATAGTATATTTGTAAAATATTATCACCAAAGAAAATAAGTGTTTTTTATTAAACATAAATGTTTTTGTATATCTTAACATGATATTTTGGAGGAAATATAGTTTCTAATAGACTAATGGGAATATATTTAGACTTATAGAAGTTCACGAATTATCAAATAATGGATTATACTGGTATAAATTCAATGTGAATTTCAATTAATATCCAAAAATATTTAATTTTATGTTGATATAGAAATAATGTAAAGAGTTTAATTTAGTTACCAAAATGATCTCAAATAAAAATTTAAATGTAAATGTTTCAAAAATTATGATGATTAACTTAAAAACAGTTCTAAGTATACAACATATTTCATTAGCATAATAACATTAGATGTTTTGATGTAAAAGAGTTTAAATACATGTTCAAGAGATAAACATTGGGGATATGGTTTCTAATCTCACATTTATTTTAAAAATATTTCTTCATAAATTTCACCCATAAGATAATTTTAGTGTGATAATTTTATCATATAGTCACATAAAGATCTGGAACCCCTTACTTCACTTTGTCCTGGTTTCACTTCTCTTTCTAGAAGATTTATTTCCCCTTATTTCCTAGTGTTTTCCACTATATTATGCATCATCCATCTCTTAACACCCCTATTTATTCTTATTATGGTGCATTTTACCTCATCCTTAGTCTATTATTTCAGTGCTTGAGGTGGTTTGGGTTGAAATTGGTGGTGTAGTCTGATATCTTCTCAACTTCTATTTATTAGTGTTTTATTATGGTCCTCTCAACAACACTCCTCCTCTACCCCTATTTTCCAACCCATCTCACTCAAATACATTTTTTATGAAAAAATGAGTATTTATGGAATATTTGGATGGTATTGGAGGTAGGTATGGAATCAAAATCATTCTTCATTGTTTCCTTGTTCTCTTTCATTGGTTTCTTCCTCACTTAGGTTTTGGGTTTTCTTATATTGGTTTTTTGTGTTGATTTCTTTATCAGTGATTTTTTCCTCCTCTACCTACCCTAGTTCTTCTATCCTTTTAGTGGTTTCTATAATATATCTCTCCTTACCTATGTTATTCTTCCATTCTATATCTCTAGTCTATTCTTAGGTTAACTATTTTATAGATTTAATTAAAGGTTTTTTCTAACAGATGTCTCAATTTCATGGTGGAAACCATTCATTGGAAATGAATGTGGTGATGGAAGATGTTATTTTAGTAGGAATGGAATTAGTTGGTCTCAAGTTTCATGTTCCTTTGGAAGGTATGTGGTTACAATCATGTGAGATTTTGATGGTTGTTTGTATAGTGATTTTGAATTTTTGGTGTTGGTGATGTGTTCTAGTTTAAGTAGTTGTTGGATCTTTGGTACTTGTTTTTTGGGGATATATTTTATTGGTTTACTTATTAAAAGTTGTGGGTAAATTCTATTTGGTTTTGGATGATTTTTTATGGAATTAAGACTAGTTCTAGTCAAAAATAATGCTGATATAGAGTTTTTATGGTAGTTCTAAAGATAGTCTCATCAGCTCTGATTTTGGTGGTTTGTAATGGTGATGGAATTTGGAAGGATGGTTGGAATCAATATTTGGATGGCTCAAGGAAATGATTTTGGTAGTGTCAAGTTTTACTAGTGGCATTTGGATAATGCATCTACCCATATGTGTGTTTTTACAATTTGAGTTTTAAAATTTTCATTTTAATTTGATTTGAAACTTGTATTGGTTTTTGGGTTGAATTTTATTTATTTTTTCAATTTTTAAGGTTACCACTCCAACCCATAAAATTGGTTACTCTGAAAATAACAAAAAAAATAGATTGGAGGATTTTCATATAGATATGTAGTAGGAATTACCTTAAGAAGTTATAAATTTTAAAAAATCTAAAATGTAGAAGACTTAAGGCATTAATGTAATATTTTATATGAGATATGAGGCTAGTTATTAAGTATATATTTTTTGGTATATTATTAAATTAGTTTAAATAAGAAATTTTATCATGTTATACACAATGGATCTCCAATTTATTATTCATTCATATTGGAGTCATCTAATAAATTAAGTGAAAGGATAATTAACCTCTCTAAGTATGGCTTTGAGTTATCTCTCATTAATTTTCATCTTAGATTATTATAGGTTATTATAGAATATACTCATGAGACACAAAATGGATTTTTTGTATTGGATGTCCCATGAAGTATACAATATAGAGTGTAATACACTATGTATACTAGGGGTGAATCTTATATATTTGGATTTCCTCAATACTTGAGATTAGATAAGATAACTAAGATAAAGCCTTCATTCTATGATACCATTCTTAAACTAACCTAATGTATATGAAAATCATGAGTATATTGAGTGTGTTTCTAATAATTTTTTTAGATGCGTTTAATTAATATCAGATGTGGTGTCATGGGATGGGTGACACCACACCGCTAGGACAAGGCCTGACCTCCTTAGTGGTTTGTGCACATGCTTGGATTGACTATTGGATCATAAGTTGATACAAGGTACTAGGGTTCCCAAGAAACCATAGATGAGTTAGGTATCTCTCATGGTGAATGTTTTATGGAATGTTTATTTTAATGTCATTTATTTCCATATATAAATTTTTTAATCATGTTACTTTATTTCCATACATCTCAAAGTTAAATTACTACTTTCATGTGCTTTATTTCAAACTAGAATTCTTGTTTTTCTTAAATAATGGTTAAACATGGAACAATCGATGGGATCCTTCTAAGATAGTGTTTCGAACACCCTACATACACCTAATGGGCTTATATAGACATTTTTTTGATAGGTTTGGGTAAAGGCATGGCACTTTTTTTGGAGATAGTGGAGATTTTAGCTTGTTGATCATGGGTTGATGGTTGTGACATGGTAGGTATTTGACCTCCATGTCACATATATATTGATGCCCTTTTTTTCATTTTTTGGATTTTCATATGATGTATTTCATATTTATCATATATCCCATATCTTTTTTACTCATGTATATTTGGTTTGTCCTTTTGATTCTCTTTATGGTACTTTTTGAATGATGTTGTTTAAATTATGGTTTATCTTATCTCTTAAATTTTTTGAGCTATTTTTATATTGTGGGATTCTTATCTATTGTTAAATGTTTATATTTTTTTGGTGTATTACTTTCCATGTTATGGAAAAGTCATTTTAGGTTTATGGTATGAACCTGTGTGGTGTTTCATTGGGAAAATATGTTCCCAACGTAAGTTCTATGATGCCTATAAACTTGTCTCCAACTATCAAGTATCAATAACACTCTTTGAGTAAATCCATAGACTAAATAGAGTGTATGGATAAGGGTTGACCATGGTTGGTTCATGAAGAAATGGTATCAAAACCCGATTTTGATTTAAAATATTTCAAAAGTTGGGATAGACTAGAGGTAGGATTTTTGGGAGTTGGGTAAGAGGTGTGAAAGGGTGTTTAGCCCACACTATTATTATACAAACTTGAGTTACCAAGGGATTTTGGGAAATGAGGTTCGGTTTTGGGATTTTTTTTACCCTTTCTAGTTGGGTAAGGTATATGGGTCACTAACCTTGCATGCACACCTCATCTTAAGATGGGGTTGTAGTTGTTATAAACTCTTTTTTTATTTATTTTGGAACTTGATAATTGTTTATGTTATGGTTTGATGTTTTATTATTTATTTTGATGGTTTTATATATTTTATTGATTTTATATAACATCATGATTCTTCAGAAGTAACCTATGAATCCACTAGAAGATGTTGTCGATAACTTTCTTCTAGAAAACCCACTGATGGACTGTAATCTTATTGAGTAAGTGGTCCAAGAAATTTGGGCTATAGATCAAGGGATAAATTTTAGTCCCACCCCAGCTAAGAAAGATAACCTAGTCCCCAAAAAGGGTCAATATTTCGAGTTTCTATAGTGTAAAAATTCTCCTTTTTGGGAAATCAATGATCCATAAAAATTGATTGATTTGATGGAAAAGACCAACTGGATCTTTGATTTCATTGGATCTTCAGACTCTGTCAAGGAAAATTGCACTACCTTCATTCTTAAAGGCCCCAACTAAAGGTGTTGGGACATGATTAAATAGGAAAAGTGGTATGATCACCTAGAATTGAAGGACTTAAAAATGATGTTCAATAAGAAGTTTTCTCTAGATACCATAGAATTGGCCAAGTATTAAGAATTTTTTACTCTTCAGCAGGGTGATCGATCAATTATAGAGCATGTGAATAAATTTAGTTAGTTGTTCATTTTAAACTATATCTGGTATTAAATGATAATTTTAAGGCTTAGAGGTTCAAATTGGGCCTCCGATATGACATCTGATCTCAGGTATTCCTCTTGAAGCTCCTGACTTATCTTAAGGTCATAGATCAAGTGCTAATGGTATAGATTAATCATTTGGGAATGTAAGGTGTGAATTTTGTTCCTCTTTTTTCTAGTTAGGCAGTAGTAGTCCCTCTGGGAAGAATCAAAAACATGATGATCTTAGAAGAGTGGGTATTAGTGTCTCTAGGAACCCATCTCGGTTTTCAGCCTCAGTGACATCTGGTGGGGGATATCCTATCTCGTAATCAGTGAGGTAAGTTTGGTAATATTAGGCCCTCATTACAAGATCCCCCTAAATATTACCATTCATGTGGGAGTTTGGACCATTTGAAAAGGTTTTTTAAGGAATTTTCCTCTCCCCAAAGTGGGGTAGGATCCTTATCACCCAAGGTATTTGCTATTCAATTGGATGCCTGAAAGGAAATGGGACCCCAACCTCCAAGACTAAGAGGTAAGACTATATCATAATATGGTTATAGATAGCATAGAGAAGAGTCTTAGGATATCATTATGATTTATAATAATACTAGGAATAGGTAGTTTCACACAGTGGGTCTAGCTTCTATAGAGTATAAGTCGTCTCTGATGATAGTGATAGGTAACAAACTTATTTCTTCATCCATGGTGATTACTTTATTTAATAATGGTGATTCTAACTAGTTTTTATCTACCTCTTTTGTAGAGTTTTTGAAACTTATGATAGAGATCATTCAATATGTTATGTAAAACTCCACACCTATTAGGAAGAAGGAATAGGGTTTTAGAAGTCCTTCTTGTGTTGTATCCATCTCAAAAGTAGAGCTACAATGTGGATTTATCAACCTTGAGATAGAATCATTTGATATTGTTGTTGAGATAGATTAGATATATTACATTAAGTATCATGATGATTTATACCTTAATAAGGTGACCTTCACTACTCCTAATATAAATAATCATGTGTTTTAGGGGGATTGGGATCCTCAATCAAGCTAGAAAGGATCGCCTCTTCTTGAGGCAGACAATCTAATATGTCAGTTGGTGTCTCCTCTGGATAAGTTTGATGGAGGGAATCTTGAAGATGACCTTTCTCCTATTGTGAGGGAATTTATAAATTTGTTTTTAGATATCTATTTAGTTTTCCTATAGATCTATGATTCATGTTTTCTATCGACTTAGTGTTAGTACCTTATCCAATTTCTTTTCTCTCTTATCACTTGGAACTAGAGAAATAAAATAATTACAGATTCAGCTTGATGATCTAGAAGAAAAATCCTTTATCCACCCAAGTGTATCCCCTTGTTTCACTCCAAATATATTCCTAAATAAAGTAGATGGGTCACTGAAACTGTGCATATACTATCAAAAGCTAAATCGGGTAACTATAAAGAACAAATACCCATTTCCCTATATCAATGATATATTTAACCATTTAAATAGGGCTAGGTGGTTCTCAAAAAGTAACCTCCAATTAGGGTATCACTAATTTATAGTGATGTAATATGATATTCCTAATATGGAATTTATAATTAGGGTGGTTACTTCAAATACATAGTAACTCCATTCAGTTTGATGAATTATCTTATGGTTTTCATGGAACTTATGAACCATTTATTCCACTAGAACCTTGATTCCTTCACTATGATGTTCATGAATGACATCATAGAATATTATAATAATAAAGAGGTCCCTGACCACCACTTGATAATTTTCTTGGGGATTTTTCATGACCATAAGCTCTATGATAAACTTTCTATATGCTGATTTTAGATTTAGGGAGTGAAATTTATATGGAATAGTGTCTGAACAAGGAATCTTATTGGATTCTAATAATGTGAAAACCATTATTTAGAAGGAGTATTTAAGAGGTTTTTTTGAAATTTGAATCTTTTTTTCTAGTGGGTTACTACTAGTGATTTTTGAGATACTTCTCCATGTTTGCATCTCCTTCAACTGTGCTCACCCAAAAATGGGTGTTGTTTCTTTGGAATCAAGAATAACAATCCTTGTTCGATGATCTAAAAAAGTTTCTGACTGCAACTATGGTATTGATTCTTCCTAGGGTATATCTTGCCTATGTGGTTTATTTTAAGTCTTATGGAATAGGTTTAGGTTATTTTTTTATACAAGGAAATCTTATAGTACCCTATTACACTCGAAAGATTCAACATCATGTGAGAAACTATCATACCCATGAATTAGATTTTCCCAATATCATGAATGTGCTCAAATGTTGCTGACATTGCCTCTTTTATAAGAAATTCATAGTTTTATCTAATAAAAAACATGGGTTATATCTTCTATCAAAGGTATCTAAGCATCATATATAGGAATTAGGTCAAATATATTTAGAATTTTTATTTTTATTTTGCTTAAACTACTATAAAAGGGAATGTTATTATAGATTTTGTTAGTTAGAAGTTGTTATATTAGGCTCTTAGAGAGTCTTGTGAGGGGTGGATTCACATTATTCTACAGGATGATTTCTTGAGAGTGAATAGATGATGGCGAGTCCTAGTGTCTTATAGAATATCAACATGTTTAGAAGACCATAATTCAATGGTCTCTATCTCAAAGTGGTTCCCTTTTTTCAATAATGGGCATATGGTTCCTCCTTCAGTGAGGAAGGTACTTTTGAAGGACCTCTATCAGTCTTAGTGGGTTTTCCACCCCACTTACATGAAGGTGTACTATGACATGAATAGTGGTACTAGTAGTTGGGAATGAGTAAAGACATAGTGAATTTAGTGTCTCAATTATATACTTATCAATAGGTAAATTTCAAACATTAATGACCATCCAGTTTTCCTCAGTCTCTCCCCATTCCTACCTTGTAGTGGGATAGGGTGTACATGGACTTCAATATCACACTATCTATACCCCTTAAGAAAAAAATATTTTTTTTTAATTTAAAAGATAATTAAGTCCACAAAATTTATACCAATAAAGGATATGACGAAGGTAGAGGTTATAGGTAAGTTGCATGTGCAGGAGATTGTGAGGTTTCACAATGTGAATTTGGAAATAATATATGGTTTGGACCCCCAATTTTAAATCCTAATTATATAAGGGTCACTAAGAGGAAATGGGAACACATATGGATCTAATCATGAATTACTAACCCCAGACTAATAGGCAGATATAACGGGCCAATTAGATTCTAGAGGATGTGTTTTGAGCTTATGCTATCGATTATAGTGATTTCTGGGATACCCAAATAAGACAGATTGAGTCTTCTTATAATAATAGTTCCAAATCCTTTATTCAGATGATTCAATTGGTGGATCTTTATGGTGGGCCATATCATTCATCATTATATGGGGTAGAGGTGGGTGATACCTCTTTGGTAAGACCTAATATTATCTATGAGAATACGGTGAAGGTTCAGATTATTCATCATTTATTGGTAGTATCCTAGAGTTTACACAAGTCTTATACCAATTTTTATCATTTTCCTTTAGAATTTTTAGTTAGGGACTAGGTTTTTTTCAACGTATCACCTCGGTTGGGTCACTGATGACTCGGGAAATATGGAGATCTTTCCATGAGGTATGTATGACCTTTTGAAATCACTAATAGAGTCGGAGAGGTGGATTATTGATTAGAATTTTCTTTTCAATTCAAATAAATTCTTAATATGTTTTATGTATCACAATTGACTAAATATAACATGGATCCCAATCTTGTGCTAAATTGATAAGAACATGAATTGAAAATTGATGCTTTTGACATTGAGCAGCTAGTTTGATTTACCAAAACCTAAGAAAAGGTCGTTTATGGGAAATAGATTAGGTTGGATCATATTTTATGGAATTATGGTCCTGAATCACATGAAACATACAAGTGGAAATCTCATCTGAGAGAGTAGTGGAATCATCTTTTCCTTGATCAAACTACAGGTTGACTTTATGGGGGAAAGTGGTATGGTGTGGAGTTCTATCACACCCAAAGTGTTATTTTATAGTATGTTTATCCTTTATTTATTTATTCATTCACTCCCCATTTGTTTTTGGGTCCTTCATTTTAGCACACAGTTTGGACCAATCATGTGGTAACCATGTGACATGGGCCTACAACATTAAAATTACATTTCACAGTGTTTTCATATGGTTTACCAAATAGTGTGGACCCACTATGGGAGTGTCTATGTGGGATAGTGTCACCCATAAGGTTGGCACACAGTTTGTAAACCGTGAAGTGAAATTATGAAGCATGCCTAGTAAATTAAAAATGTAAAATGTCCTTACTACCATCATTTAGATTAAATAATATCACCCATATTTCTATCTCCATTCAAACCAGGTGCCTCCCTCACACTTAATCCCTCTAATTCCTTCCTTCTTAATGTTATTTTTGGTGTGATTTCACATGTTTTCTTCAAGATTCACCCAAGAAAGTGTCTCATATTCCATCCCCTTTATATTTCCTATACTATTTCTTGAGTTTCTATCTTCCCTAATATCTTGGTTACCTAGGGTTTGTGTTGGCTGATTCTTAGGCCTTGGGTTTTAATGATTTTCATTTTTTATTCTCTCTCTACGACCCCCTTTGATGTTTTTGTGGGTTTTCACCATAAATGATTGGTTTACCTTGGGAATAGGTAGGTGCTTCCATGTCATACTCTTGTTTTATGAAATAAATGTTCTTTTTATTCTTTACCATGGGTGTTCTAAATTAATTTAAGTAACATATAGTAGTTTTGACGGTTAATTAAGCATGATAAAAATGTTTAAATTATTTCTTCTTGGTTTGAAAGTTAAAATGGTTTTAAAGGTATTCTTTGAATATGATGAATGTAAATGACTTATGGGTTTTTTATTGAAAACCCTATGAAATGAAAGGTGATATGTATGTAAGGAAATGTGATAAGTTTTAATGTGAAGACTAATTGGGAACCTAGGTATCTAGAGGGAAGACTAGTGTTAAGTGTCCCTTTTTAGATAAATCTGATTTAACTAACTAAACTAAATCTATGAGAAGGTTATAGTTTTTTAGAGGAGTAACATCACAACACTAAGACAAGGCACTTAATCCATAGTGGTTTATTGGATTTCATGTCATAGGATGGGTGACACCACACCACTATTTAAGTCATGAACTCTTTAATGGATTTTGGATACACTTGGATTGACCATTATCTCACAAGTTGATACAAGGACCTAGGGTGCCCAAAAAACCTTAGATGATCTAGGGATCTGCCATGGTTCATGTTTTATGGAATATTTATTTTTATGTAATTGGATTATATTTACAAATTATTTAAACAAGTTACTTGATTTCCATACATCTCAAAGTTAAAATCTTACTTTAATTTTATTTATTTCAAACTAGAATGCTTGTTTTTATATAACTGAGTTGTGTTTTTTTAAGAAAAATATTCCCAAGGTATGGTTAATGATTCCCAGATGCTAGTCGCTAAACCATGGGGATATATAATAACCTTAAAACCTTGACACAAGCCATCTTGGTTTCCCATCTTAGGGGTGACCTGGGTTAAATGATGACATTATTGGATTCCCCCCTCATCAATAGATCAAATTCTATATTGATTCTCACCCTAGTAACATGCTAATATCTTCTATACCCTATAGAATATTCCCCTTCAAATCTCAGAGATTTAAAGTTCTAGCTTAAGGACCTTCTGGAGAAATGTTTCATCCAACCTATTTTGTCCCCCTAGTCATCTTCGGTTTTGTTCTCTAAGAAGGTGGATAGGATCTTGTGGTTTTGAATTGACTATTATCACCTAAACCAGGTGACAATTAAGAATAAATACCCACTACTAAGGATAAATGATCACTTAAACTAGATTAAAGTATAAAAGTGGATCTTAAATATCTTACTTAGGTTTGGGTATCACTAACTTTGGGTTTATGAGGAATATATCTTAAAGATGACATTTAGTTTTCATTATGGGTATTATGAGTTCTTAGTGATGTTGTTTGGCATAATTAAATCCCCCAAGTGAATTAATGGTACTCTTGAATCATATCTTACATCCATTCTTGTATCAATTCATGGTGGTCTTGATTAATGAAATCCTCATACATTTCTTATTAAAAGATGAACATGTTGAGAATGTGATGATTTTCATAGATATACATTAGAATCACCAGATTTATAGTAGAATATTGAAGTAAAAATTATATATTCATGAGGTTAATTTCTTAAGAAATGTAATCTTAGAGGGTTGAGTGTAAATTGACCCTATAAAGATCGATCCAGTGCTTACATGGTATCCACATAGGAATTTGTTTTATATGTATAGCTTCCTTGGGTTGGTAGGATTTTACTAGAGATTTATAGAATACTTCTCCAAGATTAAATCTCACAATACTTCCCTTACCTAAAATGATAAGTCATTTATATGGGCCAAGAAAAGATAGAGAACTTTTTCAAATTTAAATCATTATTTGAATATTACTCTTATTTTATGATTATCAGGGTAAGAAGTTGATTACATGGTTTTCCATGATACCTGTATATATTAGAATAGTTGTGTGTTGATATAGATGTAGGAAATGATAACTTATGGGTACATTTCACTTAGACCTTGTTAGTGGAACTACATAACCCAAGAATTAGATCTCATAGTTATGTTGTTTTCTTTAAAGATCTATAGGAATTACCTACTTGGTGAGAAATTAATAGTATATATGATTATAAGAGTCTTAGGTATATATTTTTCTAACTATATCTCAACCTAAGGTAGAGGAATTTGATAGAGTTATTAAATGATTATGATTTTGATATTTTATATATTCTTGGGAAGGGTAGTGTGGTGACTTGTTCCCTTCATAAAAAATGTCATGCTCGGCTAATGGAAGAGACATCTGAGTAGCTAGCCTTGATGTACTTGGTTTTGGTGGAATATGGAGATGTCACTTACCTTAAAAAATAGGGGAATACTATTAATTTTTTTAATGAGTGAGGAAGTCTTGGTATAGATACATTGATTTTGAGGCCTTAAATGACTAAATATTCTTAGGTGACGCATCTGTCGAATTATCTAAAGGTGGGGAGACATTATCATTTTTTAGTATTTGAAAGTGGTTTCAAATTCTATTCATGAGGAGATATTATGGGAGTTACACACTTCCCATTTAGTGGTACATGATGGTGTTATAAAGATGTACCATGAAATTAGGTGACAGTATTAGTGTTCGGGCAGGAAGAAGAGTTTTACGGAGTTTATACCCTAGATCCCACCAGTCAGCTGGTGAAGTCTAAGTAAAAAAATCCAATCTAGTTTGAGATAACCCATTAAGTTTCCAAAATAGAAGTTGGAAAAATGTATTGATGGAATTTTTAATGGGACTCTCATGTTTAGTGACGGTTCATGAGTCAATCTCTACGATCTTCAACCAACTAACCAAGGAAATCCAATTACATCATATTCTAGATAGAGTATAGTGGGGAGTTTAATAAATCTATTTGTGGATGATATTATATAATTATGTGGAATACCTTTGATGATCATTTATGATAGGGATTCTTGATTCATTTCTCAGTTTTGGAAGAGTTAACAGGAGGCTTTTGAGACTCATTTGTAATTGAGTACAGTTTTTCAACCTCATACAGTTAAACAAATAGAGAATCCCATTCAGGTTCTTAAGGGAGTGTTGAGTTATTTTGTAGTAAATTTCAATTGGAAATGGGTTGATCAACTACAATTATTGGAGTTCATATAAAACAATATCTACCACTCTACTATTGTCCTTGAACCTTTCGAGGCCCTGTACAAGAATACCTATAGATATATTCTTTGTAGGTAAAGATTAGAGAGTCACCACTTATAATGAACTATCCTAGGATGATATGTTACTAGGCCTGAAGGGCATTCCTGATCCCAATGGGATGAAAACTAATGTACTTGGGCATCAAGGAAACAATAATGGGAATGGTTTTTTTCAATGAATCAATAATATATCAAGGTACTTACACCCATAAATATGGCATGAATAATATATATGTTGAATGTCCATGAACTAAATAATAGGCCAATAAAACATCCATCCAGAGTATAAAGTAGCATAAGTAAATAAATTACTTTTAAAATAGCCCAAAACATAAAAAATAATAATGGTAAACATCTATTTTGATGGGAAAGAGATAACAGGGGAGACCCTTGCTGAGGTGGGTTCAGTTGGTCCTGATGGTTGATTTTGGGGGGGTTTGACCTCTTAAAAATTTATTAACATTATCCCACTTTCATTATTAATGGAAAATCCAAGCGGTTCCTTCATCCAGAACTAGGTACAAACATACTTTCCAAAGGAAGGTGTTCAATTGGGATTTCAAACCCAATAAATCTTAGGGACTCAAATTGGTCAAGAGGATGGAAGGTTGGTCTCATCTCACCCTTATGGTGGAATTGTTTACTAATTTAGTACTCTCTTATAGATTTAGAATATGTTTGTGAATCTCTTCCTAATACCGATATCAAACCATTTACCCTAAAAAATTGATTATAGGTTAATTCAATTTATATACAAAACAAATGGAATCTATTTGATGAACAAAGGAGAGGGGTTCTCAATTAGTGAATCCATCTGTATGTACATGAGGTTATTCATCCATTTTCATGTAGTGGGTAGTTGTTTAAGTGTCGATGACATATAACAAAGTACTTTAAAATTTTCTACCATGCAGGGAGGCGATTATTATTCTGGGGAGGGGATTGAGCCATTATGAGGCATCCTATGTATCATGGTTTTTATAAGAATCAAAATACACAGAGATTTTAAACCCATTCAGTTTAACATCATGTGGAGAGTACATCTGTGTGGGAACTAAGGCACTGAATACTTGATCTCGTGTCTCAAGGATATGCCCTATGCATCCTGGTTATGATAGGAATCATAGTTATTGTATTTTGATCATGCCCTTGAGACTGGACCCAAGATAGATTCCCTTATATGAGGGGTGTTCATATTGTTCCACTCATTAGGGATTACATATAGGGATTTCCCTATATATTAGAGATTCATTATGAAAATGAGGTGTTCATTATGGATCCCTAAGACCATGTGATCTATGCTCAGTGTGAGAAACAAGGGACAGTAGGTGGTCAGCATCATTTCATAAGGATGATGGACTTTTGTGCCAGGATGGACCTTGGGATGTTAAATATGAATCTCAGGCCTCATAGAATCATCCTATGTATCCTGATTATGGAATGAATTAGAGTCATCATAGTTCAATTGATTTCAAAATCTACTAAGGGATGAGGTAGGTAGATCATCCCATAGGAATGATTGGGTCCTGATGGTTGAAATATCAGATATATGGGGATTATATCGAAATAGATGTTTATTTGGGATTAGGTCTTAGGAAGGTATCCTACAAATCCTGGTTATGTAAATAATTAAAGTTCTCATAATTAAGTTAGTTTAAGGCTTACACACTAATGTTTCCCTTGTATTCGTAGAGGTTTATAGTGCAGATGACATGATCATTGTAACTCCCTATGCCCATGAGAGCTATTCTCGCTATGATAAATATGGGATCAAAAATAATCAATGGAATTTATTGTAGATATAGGTCTTACATTTAAGGAATATCCTTTATATGGTTTATATAGATATCATAACTCATGGAGGCATCCTACATATCCTAGTTATTACATAAATCAAAGTCATTGTAGTTCATTGATCTGAACTTACACTCTGATGTTGGCCTATTGATTGGGGCTTACACATTTATATTTCCCTACTGATCTGGGCTTACACACTGAGGTTTCCCTATTGATTAGGGATTACACATTGATTTTTCCCTATTTATTGTGGATTACACACTGGGGTTTCCCTTATATTTGAGTCTTACTCACTGAGGATGAAAAAGGTTATGAACTCATGGGATGCCCTTTTTATTGGGGATTACACAATAAGTTTTCCCTAATATTTGGGGCTTACTCACCAAGGATGTACTAGATTATGAACTCCTGGGATTCCCTTATAACCTATACTACTTGCCTTCCTAACACATGTTGATTTTTCAAAGGACATCGCAAGACCCAGACGGCTGGTCCTGGAATCCATCGCATGACTTGGTTGGCTTGTCTAGAGGGTGTCACATGATCCAGAGGACCTTCATGGGTGTCATAATGAGAGCTGGATGACTCATATGGAGGGTGTCATGAGAGTTAGTGTGAAATGTCTTGGAGGGTGTTATGTGTCTTGGCTGACATGCTTGGAGGGCATCATGAGACCTGGATGTCATGACTAGAGGGCATCACGATATCCAGTTAACATGCTCGAGTTCTATAGAATGGCTTAGCTAACATGAACTAGTTCCATTATATTAGTCAAGAGACATGTCTGAATGACATCGCGAGGCCTGAATGGAGATCATGGAGAACTTTTTGAGACTAGGATGACATGCCCAGTGGTATCATATGACTTTCTTTGACATGTCTAGAGGAATTTTCATGATCCAAATAGTGTGACCAATGGGTTTCATGAGACCTGGGTGATATACCCTAGTGTTGTTTCATGTCGTGGGTGGTTCACACAAAGCACATGAGGATCAGAAAACATGTCTTTACTTGAGTTTACCATTTATTATTCTTAGTTCCAACATTTATACCATGAATGCCTTAGATTTGTTCAGTGTTATCTTTTTTAAGTCTCACATGGTCTAGAAGGTGTGTGGGATGTTATTCACATGTCTTTCTAGATATCCTTCATGTGATCTATGATGATCTTGTGAAGTGTTTATGCATGTCTCATGATCACTTTGGAAGTTCTTTAGTCCTTTACCTGACGAGGAACTTTCCAGTTGCGAGAGGTATCCATCAGTCTATAGTCCCTTCCATAAGTATCTATCAGTCTGTAGTCCTCTCGGTATGTATTTTTGATTCTATAGTCCTTGCGATATGTATTCGTTCATCTTTAATGCTAATTTGGGGGATTTATAGGCCTCTCTACCTTGATTGTTTGTTAGTTTTCACAGAGTATCTTGCAAAAATCCAGCCAGGAGTCGGCGAAGGGCTCCGGCACCACAAATCTTCATAAGTCTCTGACGTGGGTCATTTCAATGTTGTTTCTATATTTTCAGTGATCGCAAGTCCCTCCCATAAATGATTACTTTATTTTATTATTTATAATTAATGGGGACTCATTGAATCGTGTGGGTAGGTTGATGGAATTCCTTATTATTATATTTACATGTCTAAGGGCCTTCATGAGATTAGGGCATCTATTGAAAGATCTTTGCAAGATCTTGAGTGACTTGTCTGGGACTTTTTGTGAGACAAGGATGGTTTTTCAAGGGGGATCCATCAGATGAGGTTGACTTGTCAAGGAGTCTTTAGATATAATGATGTGAAGTTCCTTATCATGTCGTAAACGTTTTATGACTATGAGAGGCTTATTCCTCCTCACTCTTTTATTCCCTTTGATTTATTTTAAAAAGGTCTAGGTTCATGTGAGATTACATGAGTAATTACAAGGAAAATTATTATTCTTCTTTATGATTCATCACATGAAAAATAAAGGTCTTATGGGGGTGCATGATCTTTCCATGGACAAATTCCTCTATTTTTTTTCTTAGGGAGCCAAATGGGGAGCACATGGTTTCCTAGATATACCTAAGACCTTCTGCACGAAGAGGATTACAAGCCAAAGGTCTTTCACGAGATTATGTGGGAATGTCACCAGGTACTCACAATGTTTTTCAGACCTTCGAGGGGACATATAGTGATATTTATGACCGCAAGTATCTCCCTCATCCTCCCCTTTTATTTTCTTTGTTTTATTTTAAAAAGGCTCAAGGGTCTTGTGAGTTTTCTTGGGTGTTATCAAGGACAATTATCCTTTCCATAGGTGATGAATCACATGATATTTATGACCACAATAGGTCTCCTCATATTTAATATTTTACTCTTATTTTCAAATTATTTTTGGATAATTTTGTTAGGTGATTTCGAATGAAAAATAGTGTGGACTGAGGGAGTTTATTTGGATTCTACCGCATGACCACTGGTTTTATAAACTGATTTCCCAAGACCAGGAGGTCTTGTAAAAATAGGTTACATGGGATCCACTATGCACTACACATTATTCCTTCATGTGACCTTATGATAGTCACGTGATCGTGATTCCCTTTAAGGCTCACATGATCAGTGGGTCTTGGCCACCTTCTCCATTATTTTCTTCTATGGGGAAAATAATAACCATATTCAGGTATTTATTCCTTTTTGAATTTACTGATGCTCATTTGGTATACATCAAAAAATTCTCCTCTTAGGAGAAATGTCCACAGGGACAAGGCCTAAGCTCTGAGGAAAGTAAATGTGCACCTCGGTCGTTGGCGGTGTCATGAACCAGTGTCTTGGGTGACATTTGGTCTACCGAGTGATTCTTAGTATTCTATAAGATTCCAAATATATAGTGGAATATAACCATTCATTTCATCAGATACCACTTTTATAGAGTGCTCTCAACTTTAATATATCATATACCTATGTTGCAAGACCATTCCATAGTTCCTGATTGTGAGACCTGTTTACGAACCTTCGTCGTGAGCCCATTTCACAAGAACTCTTTCAGAAGACCACTTTTTCTCAGGATCTTTTTTGATCCAACTATGAAACAAACTTCGGAAATTTCTTGAACTCCATATATTAGGGATATGATTATCTTGAGGGTTTTCATGGACCTACTGGGTCAGTCATATGATTGATCAATCATCATGCAATTTGTGTGACCATGTCTAGGTTATGTGATTTCCAGTCTCTAAAGGGTTCATGGGATTTGTGTGATTACATGTGGGGTTATGTGAACCATTATACCTTTAGGTGTAAGGATATTTTTGAACTTCTTATTTCATTCATGAACCCCTTGCTGATTCACATGATTCACATGATGTTATTGGTTTATCTCTTTGTTTTTTGAAAAGATTTTATTTCATATTCCTGAAATATACCACTTACTCATATTCAGATAGCTTCTAGTTCTCACCAATTATTCTTAGATATAGCCAATAAAAGGGCCATGATTTCCCAGAATCACAATGTTGGTCCTTGGTATCACATTTATATAGATAATGAGATCTTGAAGTGGTTTTTATCATATGATATTTATAATTCTACCTTATCTCACTGACTTCCTTCATATAGGTTCGGTTTATTGGATGATACTACCATTCCTCCTATATAATTTAATCTTACATATAATTGGGTGTTATATTATCTTGATTATTTTCAAATTTGAATCACCAAAGTTAGTCGATTGGTCACAGCTCAGTCCTCTAGGTTGTCATATATATTGGAAAACTAGCACTTGGGTCTGGATGATCGTGATTTTCTTCATCCTCTTATCGCTCATAACTATTTAAGTATATTTCATTCCTCTCTAAAAAACTCAAGTGAAGGTTGGATATTGAATTGGGATCTTCATCCAGGTGGTAATATTTCTGATGAGTGGACATGGTCATTCTGGTTTACACAAAGATACTCAAAGTTTTTTGATCATTTGTATAGGGTTTATCATTATGTGGTGGTGTGGATATCCCAATTTATCTTCTACCGACATCCTGGTCTCCTCCAAGAAATGATCAGTCCTTGTGGCTTGTAACTAACAAATTCTATCTCTCCTATGGCAAAGTGGCCATCAGCCTATGGGACATCTACCGACTAGGTGGGATTCCCCCTCTTAGAGAGATGTATGATGAGTTTATCCCGACTACAGATGTTTGGGAGGACCCCTTATAGAATCCCATTTTTAAGAATAAAATTATTATTATTTTGAGGGATAAACTAAGGAAAGAGTTGATGATGCACTCGCTCATTTATTTCAAGTATTGGATAGATATTTTTCTTTGTTGCAGTGGGGTTAGGCTGACAGCCATACACCCTTGTTGGTGCCCTTCTCATAAGGTTAATAAAAATTATGTCTTATATTGGGTCATCTTGGAAGTTGGTGACTATACCTCATGGGGATGTTGAATGAACTCCAAGATTTACCCAAACCATAGGCTAGAAGTTTTCATGGCCATGTTTTTGAATGGATGGATTTTCTCAACTGGGGGTGTGCATTCAAGGATCGTAGTTAGCAGGGTGGTGATAGGGGCATGAATTGTAGAAGCACAACACCTCAATTTAGTAGTGTCGGTCCTCACACATCTTTACCAAATCCTAGTCCATGTTCAATAAGGTATCACACCTTATAGGATCAATGGTCTTCTTCAGTTTTTGTTTGTATGGATAGGGGAGAATTATCATTGTTATGAATACGATAATGCTTCCAGGATCCCAAACACCCTATCCCATCCCAGATTGTTGAACATATCTAGGGTCAGGGATATGTCTCTGAGCCTTGATGAGGTTAAAGATTCACTCATCCAATCTGATAGATTTTATTTTACCCCCTATCGTGTTCCTGAGATAGGGTTCTTGAAGTTAGGGTGGATGAGCTAATCATTTGCGAGCCTTATACACCCAATCTATTTTCTCATCATTTTGGGTGTATCCAAGTTATCTACCCTCTTCCATTGGCTGGTGTATGAGTAAATAATCATCATGGGGTTAGTCTCCAGTCTTGGATGATGTTGGAATGTAAAGATTCTGAGGCTAATATCACACTTTCTCCAACTGATTCTCCTGCCTTCTTTTCCTAGGAATATTCCCAAACTTGGATATCAACTTATCCAGATGGTGTGCTAGGTTAGATGGTTCGTCATGTGGACAGTCATTTTCACTCGTCAACTCCTCTATCTATGGTGAAAATGGAATTGATTAAAGAATCGGTAGAGACATCAAGGAATCAGACTCATTCTAGTGATGATTACCCAGATATTTTATTAGAATCTATTCAGGAGGATAGCCCTCTATCACAGGATAAAGATGATATTCCTGTGTAAAGAAGAGCATATGAGGATTATTCTCCTACTCCTATACTAGATCAACTAGTTTCTCCTCCCCTTTCCATACCTTCTTCATCGGTTATAGAATATAAGATACAAGACCTTGGAAAGACTCTAAAATTTGGATATTCCTCCCCATTTTTTCATACTGTAAATGGATAAATTTTATAAACATTCCACATTACTGTCCAGTTTCTTTTCATCCATGATATGCATGAAATTTAATTATTTTGATATTATGTGAATAAACAATGATACCCATACTTTTTTTAATAACAATTAAACCTGAATTTATGGATCTTAATATTTGAATCATAAGAGATTATTCTTTGAGAAGTTCTAATTAATGCCCACCTATAAGAGATTCCCTGCTAAAGTATTTGTTCCAGTTATTTTGAAATCACCTGATTCGCATAAGGATATTTGGGTAAAATATATTTCCAATAGGGGGAGTGATATATTATTTTCCAAATATGATAGGCCTGGTGAGAAAATATTGATTTCAGTTAAGGCCATATGGTGGGCCTTACAAGCTCTTACAGGCTAAATTATTATTGTGATGTAGTTTTGGGTCTTTTAGCTCAGACCTGATATCACTTCAGTTTGATTTAGTTTTGGTTGTTTTATCTTGGACCTAATATTGCTTTAGTTTAGGTTATTTTATTTCAAACATGATATTTCTTTATTTTAGGGTCTTTTAGCCTAAACCTGATATTGCTTTATTTTAGATTCTTTTAGCTCGAACCTAATATTTCTTTAATTTAGGGACTTTTAGCTCAAACTTTATATCACTTTTAGTTTAAGGTATTTTATCTTGGACCTAATATTACTTTAATTTAAGGTATTATAGACTAAATGTGATATTTATTTATTTTAAGGTATTTAGCTCAGATCTAATATTGCTTTAGTTTAGGGTCTTTTAGCTTTGGCTTGATATTTCTTTAGTTTATGGCCTTTTAGATCAGACCTGATTGATGATAATAGAATGTGGTGAAAACATGACAATAATGTCCAAAAACGCACTGAGGTGTTGGGTTCTATCCTGGTGTTATAAGGGATCACAAGGATCATAAATCCCTTTTTTTAGAGTGATGCATTTTGTTGACAGCCATAGGAACATATACAGGAGCCATGGGAACATATTCATATTCAAGAAAAGGGTCCTTGAATCTAGGTATATTTTCCATGGGCTATAGAAGATTTATGGATGTAGTATCTGTTAAAGGGTGAAATACTAGGGATTCTAGGTCTACCTGGATAGTTGGAATATGGGTGATATAAATCATAACACAAAAGTTTGAGTCTTTGAATATGATATGGGTAAGACATTTTGGGTATGTCCTATAACATTATGAGATGTCAAGTTCCTCCATGGTGTTTCTAGGGCTCAAAAGGATTGAATATTATTTCATGAAAGGAGGATATGCATTTAGTTGGTGGGTCAAGGCCCTTATGTATTAGTATCATGGACAAGAAAAATATGATCTCTACTCCTCTCTGAAGGACATGAAATATTTTTGAAGACTCGAATGTCCAGATGATGAGTTGGTATGGGAGGAAGGATATCTATGAAGGGTTCTGAAACTCTACGGTCATTTGGATCTTAATTTTAAATCTTTATCCCTACAACTTGTGGTTTCAAATCATGTGGTGTGGGTTATCAAAGGCTTGAGAATGAAGCATCACAGTACATACTTGAGAAAGGGTACAAAACACGGTGATGTAACGTCAAGGATGATGAATCCACTAGGATAGTTTGTTGTGGGGATTTTAATTCATGGCCCAAATTAATCAAGTTATAAGAATTATATAGGACAGTTATATAGGGAGAGGTTCAGATCACACTGGGGTGTTGAGTTCTTCTACAATGGTGTCAGGGATCACAAGGATTGGAAAGCCATTTTTTGCAGAGTAATGAATTTGATTTAAAGCCATATGTGCATATGTAGAAGCCATGGGAATTTATTCATAGTCAAGAAAAGGTTCCTTGAATCTAGGTATCCTTTCCAAAGGCCATGGAAGGTTTTGGTTATCTAAGGCAGCCAAATCATGAAGTGTGGTTTTTGGAATGTGTAAGATCCAAGAAGGGTTCGAGTACCCTAAAAGTTGTTCCACCACCAAGTGAACATATTCTCATGGTGAGGATATGAGAAAATTTATTAATCTAACTTTTTCCTGAACTAGGGGGTCCAGTGAGAATATATTTACTTTTAATGGGGTTACTGAGTAGATCCTACAAGATTTATGCCTTATTTATTTGCACCCTAATTTTGGCCTAAACTCTGAAGATAAAGAGTTTTGTGAGAAAAGACTTGAATTTTTCTCAGACCGCCCTTTACAGTCCTTCATCCCGATAAGTTTCATGTCTATTTCACTAGCAGTTTTTAAAGTCTAGTTACCTGGACCATTATAGGGTAGAGTTTTAGATTGTACAGTTATAAACAAAGTTCATGAAGTTTATGATCATGAGGAACATAGACCTAATATGTGGGATGATATACAAGAGACTAATCGGGATACCCAGGGTCAGGAGTACCCCATCATCCTTATGAACAGAAGATGAGAATATTTTAAATCATGGATCGAGTTTCTTAGGTCATGAGTGATGATATGGGAAATTTGTACTGGGAGAGGTTTAAATCACACTAGGGTGTTGAGTTCTACCATAGTGAGGTCAGTGCTCACAAGGATTGGAAATACTTTTTTACAGAGTTATGAATTTTCTTAGTCGCAATATGCACATATGAAGGATTCATGGTCTTGTATTAAAAGTCAGGAAAAGGTTATTTCAAGTTGGGTATCCTTTCTAAGGTCCAAGGAAGGTTTTTGGAAACCTGAGGTGCTCAAGGAATGAAGTATGGTTTATGGATTGAGGTTCTTTAAATTATGATGGATGCACCCCGTACTCCAATTGACCAGGGCAAGGTTGTAGTTATTTAATAAGGAATTAAACATGGTTGGTGGTATGAAAAATTTATTATCATGTATTGGGGATGTATTTTCTTCCATTCAGTTTAATTTCATGTGGTAAGGACGTATTCTATGCAGTTTATTTTCAAGTAGTAAGGACGTTTGTCGTGAAATTTAACTCCATGTGGTAAGGATGTTTGTTGTGTAGTTTAAAGTCATATCATAAGAACATTCTTTCAACATGAAAGGGTGAAATGTTGTGTTTGGTCCCAAGAGTGGAAGTTTAGGCATCACTACATAACTCATGAGGATGAGAATCAATCCACACATAGTTCTTGAATAGGAAATGCTTTGTGCAGGTCTGACCCATATGTAGAGGTGGGAATTTCTTTCAGTGATTGACATACCTGGGCCTAGGATTAAATACCCAAGCATCACTATGTATCTTGTGATGATAGTAATCAAGCCACATGTAGTTATTAATGAACTATTAAGTTTAGCATTATGCGGTAAGGATGAAGATGGGCCGATGTGAAAGAAATGGAGATGTTTTAGTTGGGCCCAGGGTTGGAAGTCTTGGTTTCACTACATACCTGATGAAAATAAGAATCAAGGAACATGTAGTTCTTGAGGAAGGAGGTGTGTTAGAAGACCAACACCGACCATAGTGGTTCTCTGGGGAAAGTTCCATAGGGGTGTGAAGTTTTATGTCATGCAAGGGACATTAACTGTGCGGCTTAATATCATTTGGCAATGACTCATGGTATGCCTTTTAAGTTCTTGCATTTAGGACTAAGATGATCCTGTTGGGAGTTATTATGCCTTATTCATGTGGGGAATCCCTTATCATAATTCCTAAGCCCATATGATATATGTTCAGTGTGGGAAACAAGGAACGATAAGGGTTTCTCTCATCATGCAGAGGAATTTATGAGTAGGACATAGGAATTTTGTATCATGTGGTGGCTAGACTAAGATATAGGATCTAACCATCCCCACATATCACATTAGAATTGATAATCATAAGTAGTTCTAGGAATCCTATGCAGTTTAATTCCATGTGTAAAGGACATCTTTCATGTAGTTTAACATCATAAAGTAAGGAGGTGGATCACCCATCATGGATGAAATGGAATATTATGGATCCATGTAGTTTTATGTCATGAGACAACGATGTGGGTCACCCTACATGAATTAATATTCATTTCATGGTCTTGTCTAATTTATCATCATGTGGTAAGGATGATAGATGTAGTGTAGTTTAGAATCATTCTTCTAGGATGTGCCAGTATAGT
Organism: Viscum album; assembly: GCA_963277665.1. Taxonomy (NCBI): domain Eukaryota; kingdom Viridiplantae; phylum Streptophyta; class Magnoliopsida; order Santalales; family Viscaceae; genus Viscum; species Viscum album. Next base: position 643,288,884 of record OY728142.1, on the reverse strand, counting down.
TTAATGTCATGTAACTAGGACGAATGGTGGGACATACACTGATGTGGACACTCGTGCTGATGAAATCTATGAAAAGTATTTCTTGATAAATCTTGCATTGGTGGGGGGTGTAACACACTCCCCATCCATTATGGACAATGGGTAAGCCCCACTGTAATAAAACATATGTATGATATAAGGTCCTTCCCATTTTGGTTCCAACTCCGAGGGCTTCTTGCCCAGTATCATTGGGGTTCTAATGACCAACACCAGTTTCTTTTATAGGAATGATCAGAGGTGACCCTTTTTATTAAAGGCTCATGCGATCTTATTTTGATGAACCCCAAGGTTGTGAAATGTATGAAACATGTTCTCCTCGAGCTACTCCAACTCATCCATTCACTTCTATGATTGATCATAATTTGAGAGTTGTCTGCAATTGGATATTCTAATGGAGGGTAGCTAGAATTCAATCGGTAACACTACCACAATCTTGTACACTAATGAGTATGGTGTTGCTTGGGTAGCAGAATTGTAATGCCCCGAACCCCGAAGCCCAGAGTCGATGCATTATTTCATTATATTAGCATGATTATAATAAATCAATCCTAAAGGACTAATTATTTTAGTAGTTTTAGAAGACCATATTACATACACATTACCCAAAGTACATTGGGAAAGATATAAAATACAACATCATACATAATAAACTGAAATAAACTACCTCCTTAAAATATTATTCAATTTTATAATCTTCATAACATGGGGAAAGGAAACATAATAAGGGTGAGATAAAATGCTCAGTAAGGGTTAAATGTATTGAAATCATGAATCAATAATAAGTGAATCATAATCAATTATACAAGACTAATATGGCATGAAGAATAAATTAAAACACTTGCCATCAATAAGCTGAGAATAAAAAATAATCCATAGATTTTTTCATAGTGAAAATCTCATGGATAGTAATAACTAAATAATGAATAAAGAGAATGATTATTATTTTTAAATCATTTATTAATCACATGAACCATTATATCGTTGAGACAATTTAATTCTATGGGTAGAAACCCGTTTGATTTTTGGAAACAAACTCGAAGGGTTTATTGTCAACTGATTTGTCTCATGAGAACTATCGATGCATCAAGGGGCTGTAGTGGTCCCCTCTTATCACTACCAATCAAAATAATTTTTTATACATAGATTTAATACAATAAAAATATTCCTTTTCGAAATCCTTATTGGATAGAGGATACAGATTCATCAATATTTCCCTAGTTAAAATATCATTCAAATTAAACACCGTGTGTGAAATAGTATATGGCGTAGAAAAATAGTCATATCCATGATACAAGAAAATGGATATTTACCATAATTATAATTTAAAATGAAAAAAGATCTCAAATGGGCCGTGGATACACCACATAAGAAATATTAGGTGGAAAATACCAAGTAAGTCTCAATGAAATGGAAATTAGGACAAAGTCACTTACCACGTTGTAATCAATCAAGTCGTATGACCAAAAAATAATAATCACTAAATGAATAATATAATACCATAAATATAAATAAAATCATTATATTATATATCAAATGGAAGTACACATACTCCACATGTAATAAATAAGTAGAGACAATGAAAATCTCATGGAATTAAAAGTGAGATGAGAAAACCCTTACCTTATGTCTGAATGTGTTCTTCGGTTAATCTTAATGACCTGAATAATCAAATTTCTCTTCAGTAATTAATAATTCTAAAATTTCCTCTACATTTAATAGATTTATTATAAACTTATTAGGTTCTTTCATGGATTTTTTTATGGGTTTAATAGGTTTAATTTTTATTGTTTTGGAATCATTTTCTACCTTGGTTTTCATGATCGGTTTTCTTGTATATGAGTATGAAAGTTCATGTAAAATGGAAATTGAAATACAGAATTGATTTTATGAATTATTAATGATCATATATAAGGTTAAATGATCATATAAATTCTTTGGTTATTTTAGGGGAGTATGAATCATTATACAAAATATTAATGATAAACGCTTGGATTATTTTGATGGTTTTTTATCACCACGGACTCGTTTTATTTTATAATTAAATACCACTTGTAAAAAATGATTATTGAACATAAAATAGTATATATTACATATATAATGATCTAATTCAACCATAAAAATGGTTTCATGACCAGAATTGAAGATGGTAATAGAAATTGAAAACTCGTCGTCCTTGAATGTGATAAATTAACACATCTCAGAGGGTGTTTTTGTTTTTAGTATAAGAGGAGGGGGAAAGAGATATGATGATGAAATATTAAATTAGCATAATAAAATTATATTTCATTTAAGGTACTAGAATTGTCATATCATTTCGATGAGGGGAGTTGAAGAGAGAGCAACAAAATAATGGAACTTGTAAAAGAATTTGAAAGAAAAAAGGAAGAGAGGTTTGCCACTGGAGTACTCATCCTTGAGAATATTCTTATGGCCTTTGTTTTTGGACTTTTGGTGAGACCAGTAGGTCTTGGAAATAGGTTGAGGGCTTAGAAATTGTATTTGGAAGAACCTAGTCAAGGATAAAATCTTGAGTGGTGTGAGAGGAAGAGGGGTGAGGGGTGGTTTATATAGTGGAGGGGAGGAGGGTTTGCATAATATTTTAATAATTTGTTTATTATTTTTTCTTAATATAATAAATAGTGATGATTCAAGGACAAAGAATAGTAATAATTTCATGTGAGTTCGAACCAAATGTTCTCACCTCAGTAGGACATCATCCATGACTCAATAAATCATGTATTTATCATTTATCATAATTTATCTTATTTTACTATTCACCAAAAATTCAATATTTCATAAAAATCCCAATAATTCTCCCTAACTAGTTTTTGATGTGTAGAATACAAAAATGAATTCCATTTTTCAAAAATAATTTTCTAAATATGATAAATTTAATTTTTAATTAAAATCATCATTTAATCAAAAAATACCAACACTTAAAATATTCATCTTCATTTTCAAGGTGCCTAAATTTTATTTACACTTTCATGGGTATGGTTACCATTCATAAGATTCATATTATTATTCATAAGGGTAATTTAATATTCATAAATGTAAGTTACTATTCATAAGGTTAGGTTACTCTTCACCGAAAATTAAGTTGCTTCAATCAGACTCCAAATATCACCCTGATCACAACTGTGTATGTCCGTTTCTCAAAATTCAAAACTCAAAAGTGGAAAATTTAAGTTTAATGGGTAGGTTATGAATATCTTCTACAAATAACCAAGGGTTTTTTCATAGAGACTCACTACTTCATGCAATATAGGTTATCTAATAAATTAAAATCATTTAAGAGATATATACCTTAAAATGTTTGGGGTGTTATATTCTTCCCACCTTTGAAAATTTAATCCTAGATATTTTTCATGTATAAATCCCTTAAAAAATATGTGGGTGGTTCTTCTTAATAAAATCCTCAGTTTCCCATGTTTCCTCCTTCATTTTATGGTTTCTCCAAAGAACCTTTACGAGACAAGTCATCCTATTTCTCAATACTCTCTCTCTAGTTTCAAGAATCTCGATAAACTCTTCACAGTAAGAAAGATCAGGTTCCAACTTTATTTCTTCATAAGTGAGTACATGCATTGGGTCTGGCTTGTATTTATTTAACAATGATACGTGGAACACATTATGAACATTGGAGAGACTTGGTGGAATTACTAAACAGTAATATATAGATCTTATTATTTCCAAAATTTCAAATGGTCTGATGTACCTGGGGCTCAGTTTCCCTTTCTTATCAAACCTTAAGACACACATCCATGGAGATACATTCATAAAGACATGGTTTCCCCTAGAAATTCCAAATCCATTCTCCAGTTGTCCATATAACTCATTTGCCTACTTTTGGATGCTTTAATATGGTACTGAATTGACTTTGTCTTTGCAGTTGCCTCTTCGATAAGTTATGGGCCTATAAGTTTCCTCTCACCAACTTCATACCAACAAATTGGAGTTCAACACCTCTTTCCATATAGTTATTCATATGGAGCCATTTGAATACTAGAGTGGAAACTGTTATTGAATTAAAATTCTACCAAATGCAAGTATTGATCCTATATACCTTGAAAGTTAAGAGAGCATGATCTCAACATGTATTCCAGTGTTTGGATAGTCTTTTATGACTATCCATCAGTTTGGTGGTGATTAGCAGTACTCATATGAATCTTAGTATTCAAATACTTATGCATAATTTTCCAAAATTTTGATGCAAATTAAGGATCTCGATCATAAAAAATCGATAGAGGTGCACCATGAAGTCTTACAACTTCATTAATATATAGTCTTTCCAGGCACTCAAGTGGTAAATCCTCTCTTATAGTAATGAAATGTGCTGATTTTGTAAGACGATCAACCATTACCCATATTGCATCATTACTTCTAGGTTTGCTTGGTAGTCATGTGACAAATCCCATCGTAATGTATTCCCACTTCCACATAGGAATGGTTAGAGGTTGAATAACCCCTCTAGGATGTTGTCACTCGGCCTTCACGTGTTGGAAAACTAGACACCTTGACAATAGTCATCAATTTCTCACTTCATGTTTTCCACCAAAAATGTTCCTTCATATCACTATAAATCTTGGTGCTATAAGGGTGTATAGAAAAATTTGAGCTATGATCATCATATAATAGTTCTATTTTAGCTCAGGTACTGATGGAACACCTAACCTCTTCCCAAATTTCAGAACTTCATCCTCATACATGAATTCTTCCAATCTTCCATCCTTAACAACATTAATTTTCTTTTATAGATTCTCATCATCATATTGAGATCTTTTTATCTTCTCTAGTAAATATGGTTTATCAAACATTTGAAAGGGGAAAGATGTTTCCCATTCCTTAATAATTCTCATATCTATCTTTAGAAGATCCATTAATATAAGATCTCTATCAATCCTCATTTGGGTCTGAATTCCATGATATTTCCTACTTAATGCATCTTACACCTTATTTTCCTTTCCTGGGTGGTAGTGTATTTAACAATCATAGTCTTTGAGTAACTCAAGCTATCTTATTTGCCTCATGTTGAGTTCTTTCTATGTAAAATTGTATTTCAAACTCTTTTTATCCGTATATATCTCATATCATTCACCATATAGATAGTGTATCTATATTTTTAGAGCAAAGATTATAGATGTTAACTCAAGATCATGAGTTGGATAATTTTTCTCATGAGTCCTCAACTACCATGATGCATAATTAATAACTTTATCATTTTGAATAAGGAGAAAACCCAATTCATTCTTTGATGCATCATTATATATCACAAATCCATCATTTTCAAAGGGAAGAGTCAAAATTGGAGCATTGTCCAATATTATTTTCAATTCCTAAAATCATTATGTACATTCTTTAATCCATACAAACATAACCCCTTTACTAGTGATCTTAGTTTGCAGGTTATCCATTCAGGCCAAATTTTGAATGAAACTCATATAGTAACCTACTAAGACAGTAAAACTATGTAGCTTAGTTATGTTCATTGGCATGGGCCATTCTTAGATTGCCTTTGTCTTCACAGGATCAACTAAGATTCCATCCTTAGAGAAAATATTTCCAAGAAAATAAACTTATGGAAGCCAAAATTCACACTTACTAAACTTCTCGTGTAATTAATTTCTTCTAAGGGTTTTCGGAATGACTCGTAAGTGATTCTCATGGTCTCCATAGATTTTGGATTATACCTAAATATCATCGATAAATACTAAAACAAAGTCATCAAGATATTCCTTGAAAACCCTATTCATTATATCCATGAAAACTGAGGGTTCATTAGTCAGTCCAAAAGGCATTACTGTAAACTCATAATACCGATACCTGGTTCAAAATGTTATCTTGCGAATATCTTCCTGCCTCATACATAGTTGATGATATCCAAATCATAGGTCAATCTTAGAAAAATAATATGATTCATGAATTTGATCAAATAAATCATCAATATGATGAAGAGGATATATGTTCTTTATCGTAATATCATTTATCTCCCTATAGTCAATGAACAACCTCATGGATCCATCATTCTTCTTGACAAAGAGGATAGGGGGTCCCCATAGAGAAACACTAGGTTTAATAAAACCTTTTTCACTCAATTCTTATAGTTGTTTCTTTACCTCCACTAATTCCATAGTGGTCATTCTATAGGGATTTTATGATATAGGTCTTTCATTTGAAATTAAATCAATAGAGAACTCAACTTCCTGCTCTTGAGGATGTATAAGTAAATCCTCTGGAAATACATCTACATATTCTTTCACAATATGTATATCTTCAATTTGAATATTTCTTTCCTCACCCATAGATATTGTGTTCTCTTCCTCCCCAAGAATTTCATTTTATAGAGATACTAGGGGTGGATCTAGATAAGAATTAGATGGTAAGTTTTTTTCTCTAAAGATAAGGGATTCTACACCATTCTCAAAAATTATAACTTCCTTCTTCTTGCAATAGATATTCTCATCAAAACTTGAAAATCAATTCATACTGAGAATTATATCAAATATGATCATGGGTATGATTATAAAGTTATAAACTAAATCATGTTTATGTTTCATGAGGGGGACTGATCAACACATCTTTGTTGCAATTATACATCCCCTAGGATTTTTTTCTGAAAACTCTAAATCAAATTGGACATGTCTAATTTTATTTGAAAACTAGGAAGATATAAATGAATGTGATGATCTAGAATCAAATAAATCATTGTATAATTTTGAGTAAATAATTAAAGTACCTCCCACCACATCATTAGTAACTTCAACTTCCACAGTTGTAATCACATAAGCTCTCCCTTTCTCTCATGGCCTTTTTAGAAGAAAGTTTCCTTGGCACATAAGTAAATCATTTTCATAGTATCCCATCTCTCAAAAATTTTAACATTGAGCATAATTGACTTTTTTCATACCCTTTAATTCATTAGATTGATGACCCTTTTCTCCACGCTTATACAAAACTCTCATGCATTTCAAGTATTTACTTGGATGATTCTTTCCATGGTTCTCACATAATGGGAATTTCTTCATTCCCTTCTTCTTATTTGGTGCTTCACCTTTTCCAGGTTATCATATTACTGCTTATTATCTTGGTTTCCCTTGAAATAATTTGATCTAGAAAATTTCTTCTCTATTTTTATGGAACTTAATACGATTTCATCATATGATGAAAATGTTTGAGAAGCTAGTGACCTTTGAAGACTTGTCTTAAGACCTTAAAAGAAATTATCAATCTTGTCTTCTGAATCATGTATGTAATCAATAGCATACCTAGATAATCTTTTGAACGTATCCTCATACTCTGAAACACTCTCTTCTTCCCTTTTCTTTAGGCTAAGTAATTTCCTATTAATTTTAGTTTGTTTCTCATGAGGGAAATATTTGTCAAAGAACATTTCCTTAAAATTCCTCCATTTTATATATTTTATTTCTTCTTCCTCTATGGTATTCTAGATCAAGGACCACCATTGATAAGTATCACCCTTGAGAAAATATACTACCATCACTACATTTTCATTTTCATTTCATCTTAATGTCAGGAATATCTTTTCAAGGGACTTGATCCACCGCTTATCTACCACTGGGTTAGTTCTCCCACAAAATTTTGGGGGCTTATGTCACATGAAAAGATCCAACATAAGTTTATCATGGTTATTCATCACAGCCAATCCACTCTAACACTGACTGTGTTGACTTGATCAGTGGGGAAATCCCTACATTGTTCATGCGTATTGATTCCCTTTATTCCATTAATATACATCACTAAAAAATGTCATACACTAAATTAGGTCAAAATTCATAATTTCTAACTATAAAACACTTAAAAGAATATAAAAATTTATGCACAACTAATCACATAATCATAAACATTACTTCTATTTACTTTAAAATCCTTCATAATGGTTTGTAAAGAAAATGTGAATTATCCTAAGAATATCCCCCGAGAGTTTCAAACCAGGTGCATAGTAAGTCTCTTTCTTATGTACCAAGACACCCCAGGTCAAGCCCAAAACTCCTTGTTGTAGTTGTTACTCCTAGATACATCTGTTCTAGAACCACGTCCACTTGTTGTATCCAGAAATAGATTTATTTTCTAAGAATACGCGCATAGTATCTACCTCACCAAAATTCCAAGATGTTACTCTATACTAATCCTAAAATTGTATCTTAGGTTTATTTCCTCTAAACTATGTTTGCTAAATCTAGTTTCCAAGGTTACTGATAAACTTCCTTTGAAACCAACTGTAACGCCCTGAAGCCCAGAGCCAATGCATTATTTCATTATATTGGAATTATTATAAGAAATAAATCATGTAGGATCGATTATTTTAGAAGTTTTAGAAGACTATATTACATACATGATACCTAAACTAAATTTGGAAAGATAGAAAATACAACATGATACATAATAAACTGAACTAAACTGCCTCCTTGAAAGCTTATTCAAGGTTCTCTTCTTCATAATCTGGTTAAAGGAAACATAATAAGGGTGAGATCAAATTCTCAGTAAGGGTTACATATAGTGGAATCATTAATCAATAATAAGTGAATCATAATCAATTAGGCATGACTAATATGGAATGATGAATAAATGAAAACACTTTACATCAATAAGTTGATAATAAAGATGCATCCATAGATTTTGTCATAGTGAAAACCTCATGGATAGTAATAAATAAATAATAAATAAAGATAATGATTATTATTTTTACATCATGTATCTGTAACATGAACCATTATACCATTGATATGGTTTAAGTTTGTGGGTAGAAACCATTCTAATTTTTTCGGAAACAAACTTGAAGGGTTTTCCACCAAATGATTTGTCTCATGAAAACTGTCAATGCATCGAGGGGCTATTGCAGGCCCCACCTTTCACTAATAGTACAAATCATTATTTATATATAGATTTAATAAAAGAAAAATATTACTTTTCAATATCTGTATTGAATAGAGGATAAATATTCATCAATATTCCCCCAGTTAAAATAGCATTCAAAATAAACATTGTATATGAAATAGTATACAGCTTAAAGAAATAATCATATTCATGTTATAAGAAATTGGATATTTACCAGAATTTTAATTTCAAATGAAAAATGATATCAAATGGATAGTGGATACACCACATAAGAAATACTATGTGCACAATACCAAGTAAGTCACAATGAAATGGAAATTGAGACAAAGTCCCTTACCACGTTGTAATCAATAAATTCATGTGACCAAAAATTAAAAATCACAAATGAATAACAGAATACCATTAATATAAATTTAATCATGATATTATATATCAAATGGAAGTACACATACACCACATTCAATAAATAAGTGTCGAACAATTGAAATCTCACAGAATTAAAAGTGATATGAGAAAACCCTTACATTATGCCCGAATGTGATCTTCATTTGATCTTAATGACCTGAATAATCAAATTTATCTTCATTAATTAATAATTATATAAATTTAATTGATTTATTATAAACTTATTAGGTTCATTCATGGTCTTTTTGATGGGTTTAAGAGGTTCAATTTTTATTATTTTGGAAGCATTTTCTTCCTTCGTTTTCATGATCAGTTTGCTTGTATATGAGTATGGAAGTTCATGTAAAATGGAAATTGGAATCCAGAATTGAATTTATGACTTATTAATGATCATCCAAAATATTAAATTATAATATAAATCCTTTGGTTATTTTGTGGGAGGATGAATCATTATAAAAAAAAATTTATGATAAACGCTTGGATTATTTTTATGGTTTTTTTATCACCACGAATTCATTTTGTTTTATAATTAAATACCATGTGTAAAAAAATTATTAAAGAAATATGATATATTACATATATAATGATCTGTTTCAACCCTAAAAATGGTTCCATGACCAGAATTTAAGACTGTAATAGAAATTGAAAACTCGTCGTCCTTGAATGTGATAAATTAACACATCTCGGACAGTGTTTTCATTTTTAATATAAGAGAAGGGGGAAAATAGATATGTTGATAAAATATTCCATTATAATAATAAAATAATAATTCATATAAGTTACTGAAATTATCATAGAATTTGGATGAGGGGAGGTGAGGAGAGAGAAACAAAAGAATGGAACTTGTAAAAGAAGTTGAAAGAAAAAGGAAGAGAGGTTCGCCTCTTGAGTAGTCCTACTTGAGAATATCCTTAAGGCCTTTGTTTTTGGACTTTTGGTGGAATTTTGGGAGGTCTTGGAAAGTTTATTTGGTATAACATAGGCAATTCTTAAATCTTGTGTGGTGTGAGAGGAGGAGGGGGTGAGGGTGGTTAATATAGTGAAGGGAAAGAGGGTGTTCTTCATATTTTAATTATTTTTTTATTATTTTTTCCTAATACAAGAAATAGTGATGATTCTATGAACAAAAATAGTAATAAGTGCATGTGAGTTTGAACCAAGTGTTCTTACCTCATTAGGACATCATTCATTACTCAATAAATCATGTATTTAGCATTTATCATAATTTATCGTATTTTACAATTCACAAAAATTCCAGTGTTTTAGAAAAATCCAAAACAAATCACCCTAACTATTTATTGTCATGTATAATCCAAAAATAAAATCTATTTTTCAAAAATAATTTTCTAAATATGAGAAATTTAATTTTTAATTAAAATCATCATTTAATCAAAAAATACCAACACTTAAAATATTCATCTTCAATTTTAAGGTGCCTAAATTTTATTTACATTTTCATGGGTATGGTTACCATTCATAAGAGTCATATTACTATTCATAAGGTTAAGTTACTTTTCATAAGAGTATGTTACTATTCATAAGGGTAGGTTACTATTCAACGAAAATTAAGTTGATTCTACCAGACTTCAAATATCACCCTGATCGCAACCATGTATGTCCGTTTCTCAAAATTCAAAACGCAGAAGTGGAAAATTTAATTTTAATTTATAGGTTATGGATATCTCCTATAAATAACCATGTTTTGTTTCACATAGAATCAGTGCTTCATGAAATATAGGCTATCTAGTGAATTGAAAGTATTTAATAAATACATACCATAAAATGTTTGGGGTGTTATAAGAACGTATGGTAGTAATATGGGCCCATAGAGAATAAATGAGTTTGTATGGGAAATACTTTTTATCCTTATTCACCATCTCCTGGATTATATTTTATAGAGTCTTATTGAATGCCTCTATCTATCCATATACTATTTCATGATAGCGAGATGAGTGATTGGACTTGATGTTGTACTTATGGTAGAGTTTCTTCAACTCTATAGAATAGAAGTTGGATACTTTTTATGTTAATATTGTCTGAGGGACCCCAAACCTAGTTATGATATGGTGCTTTACAAAGTTAATGATTTTCTTCATCTCGACTTCCTTGAGGGGTATTTCCTCATCCAATTTAGAAAAGAAGTTGGTGGTGGTAAGGATGTACTTGAACTACTAAGTTGTGGCCGAGAGATATGGCCCCACAACATCTATCCCCCAAATAAATAATGGTCAGGAATATTTAGCTATATATAGCAGTTCTAAGGGTTGATGGATGAAGTTCTCATAAATATGAAAATCATGACATTTCTTAGTGTATTCCACATAGCCTTGTATCATGGTCTTCTAATAGTACCCCAACCTCCAAATTTGGTGGGAAATCCTAGTCCTAAATTTATGGTCACCATAAGAGCCCGCATGGACTTCTTCCATGATGTTGTAAATCTCTCCTTTTTATAAGCATCTGAAGATGATTCCATCAAGTCCACACATATAGAGGGTTTTCTTCCTATTTGTACCATCCTTTAGGGTAAAATTTTCTACACGGTGCTGAATCTATTCCATTATGGCTCATTCTGTTGGTAGATTCATGTTTTGAAGATAAACTATTATGGGATCTATCCATCTAGGGGTGGACATTGGTTCATCATGATCTGGGGTAGTTTTGACCTAATTGATTTTTTCCATATCACAAACTTCGATCGTCAAGACCATTCTTTGATGTGTGATATAGGATATTGTTTCTTCCTGTCCAGGTTTGTCCAAGATGGTCGTTGTATTAACCAATGTGTTAGTGTGAGCATTATATGATCAAAGAATATGATGCAATGTGAGCTCAAAAGGGAACTCTTCCATTAATCCCCTAACGTAACCAATGAGAGGGTTCAGTTCTTCCTTTTCGATTCCATATTCTCCATTGATCTTTTTTATCACTAGCATTAAGTCCCCTTTGATATTCAGGTAGGCTATTTGCAGGTGTAGGTCTAGTTTTAACCTAGGGATGAGAGCTTGGTATTCTGCCTAATTATTCGTGCAGCCTTCAGATAGTGAGAAAGAGTAGGGAAAACCCACTTTTTTAGGAGACACAAATACCACCCCTAATCCAACCTGATTAAGCTTCATGTTTTCTATCATTTTGCTGAAAGGACTTCAAGAGGCATCATCAAAATACATCTCCCACATCCAGGGAGTGTCATGGGCATAAAAGACCTCCTCATTTGGAATCTTGGTGTCCACCAGTGTATTTTATGGGGTAGGATGTACTGTGAAGAAATTATTTATGGCTTGTCCTTTCATCGATTTTTGTGATATGAACTGAATGTTGTATTATTGAAGAATGAACATTAGTCTATCCAAGATCCTAATCAACATAGGATAGGCAAGGATTTACTTGAGTGGATTGATATATAAGACCATATGGACTTAATGGTGTTGTAAGTAATGCCTTAGCTTTTTCACCATGAATATAAGTGCAAGACAGTTATTCTCGGCATTAGATTATTGAGCATCAGTACCTAGCATCATCCAACTGAAGTAATAGAGACTATTATCGCTCCCTGCTTCATTTTTTTGTGTGAGGAGGGTGTCCAGTGAGCATTCTATGGTGGAAACATATAATATGAGTCTCCTCCCTTCCACTGGAGGCATCTAAACTAGTGGGTACGTCAATTACTGCTTGATACTTTTGAAGGATTCCTGGAAATCATCATCCCACTGATATTTGATTCCCTTCTTCATTATCTTGGTGAAGGGGAGGGCCTAACTGGCCAGGTTGGCAGTAAATCACCGATTGTAGGAAAGGTTCCCTTAGAGTCCCCTCAATTCATTGAATTTATGGGGGTGACATTGCTATAACAGAACTAGTCTTTTCTAGGTGGAACTCAATTTCATGGTGGTGTACCACAAAGATAAGGATATTTTCTGATGTTATCCCGAAAGCACATTTCAGTAGATTCATCATTAGACTATGTTTCCACAATATGTCAAAGACTGTTTAAAGGTCCCTGAAGTGATCACATAACTATTAGGATTTTACCACCAGGTCGTTGACATAACATTCAGTTATCTTTCCCAAGAACGACATAAATATATGATGCATACCGCATTAGTAAACGGATCCAGCATTCTTCAACCCAAAGGGTATGAATTGATATAAAAAATTCCCTCTATGGTTCTCTGAAGAAAATGGATTCTTCATCTTTGAGGGCCATTGTTATCTAATTATACCCTGAGTACCCATCCATGAAGGGAAGGGATTATAATCCAACAGTTGCATTGATCAAGAGTATTGTGATCAGAAATAGTAAATCATCAATTGGGTAGTGACAATTAAGGTCTCTGAATTCAATGAAAACCCTAATCTACCCATTTGTCTTTTTAACAGGGATGATGTTAGAAATATATCTTGGGTATTTCACTTCTTGGAGAAAGTTTTATTTCATCAAATTTTCAAACTTTACCTCTATATTTGTGTAATGGGAGGGTTTCATCTTCATAGATTCCTTCTTGAAGCCTCGATACTCATCAGGTAGTCGGAGATGGTGTGTAGCCATATCAAAATTTAGTCTGGGAATTTTTGTGTAGTTATAATAAAACATATATCGGTGCTACTTTAGAAATATGATGTAATAATCTTACTCATTAAGGGGCATAGTGGCACTAATCATAGTTGTCTATGGGTCTTCTTTTTTTCCTAGATTAATCTTCTTGAGTTCATCGATGGTGGTGGATACACCTTTCTCAAATGATAGAGGGGAGTTCCTAAGGTAATCCGTATTTTATTCCATGCTTGAGTTTTTGGAGACATCTCCAGATGAAGTTGGAAATTTGGGTGCATATCTATCATTATCGGGGTGAGAGAGACTATGATAAGAGATATTATCATCCCTTTTTACCTGATTCATTGCAGATAAATGCTAGAGTTGATTGTTTTTTACACTGTTACCAAGGACATAAGGGTCTTGGACCTCCGAGGTCAAGTCTATCTGCTCGACTAGATTTATAGGGAGCACATAGTCATTGTCAAGTATACTCTAGGGATTCAAAAGTGTAGTCCTCAATTAATTGGGGACTGCAACCTATGTATCATCATCTTCCATTAGTTACTTTCCTCCCCTTTTGTAGAAATAAAATTCAGCATATGTGGCTCTGCAAGCCTTGAAGGGGGATCTATCACTATATAGTATGATGACTTTTCCATTAATGTGGTAATTCAAACATTGATGGAATGTTGAAGGTACCACCATGTGGTTATGGAGCCAAGGCCTTCCAAGAATAACATTGTATGAGGTGACTTATTAGATTACCATAAACTCAACATTGGATGTGAGATCTCCAAACTGATATTTGATCTTGATCTTCCCAAAAGGTATTTTCTCACGCTTATCATATGCTTTAATGGTCATCCTTGTGAGAGAAAAATCAACTTTTCCATATACCAAATGTTGTAGGGTTCTAATTGGGATGATTTTCTTCCCAAAATCATTATCAATCAGATCCATCTAGATGTTGACATTATTGAGCCTACCCAAATAATAATAGGTTGTATATTTCCTTGGAATACTTCTTCCTAATCCTAGTCATTAAATGATATAGAAACTTGGAATTTTGTTGACATGGTCTCCACTCGATATACCTCAACTACGGAGACTTCTATATTGAAATATTGTGGGATATAGAGGTAAAATATAAGTTCCTCTCTAAGTTATTTTGAAATATAGAGAGAATATAGGATTGAGATCTTGGTTGGGACTTCCACTAGCTATTTAAGAACACTTTACTTTTTTACTAGAGGTAGATTCTTCCTAATGTGGGGTTTCTCCTGGATATGTGGCTGAGGTCAGAGGCATTTGAGGTGGACGGTCCTGGTGCTTGTGAAAAGGTTGAGGGAGTATCTACTATTAGCCACAAATGTCGTGTTTTCCTTACCCATTACCTTGGTTGATTAGATGATTGAAACCTCGCTAGGCCTTCGTTCATGAAAATTGGGTGTGGATGACCTCTAGAGGGTTCTAAGACACCTAATTTCTCCTTTTGAGCCTTCTAGAGTGATTTCCCATGGGTCTTGGCTGCATATATATCTTCCATGGGGACATGACTGAAATATTGTGTCTGACCATATCTGTATTGTTCTTGGTATCCTCAGTTATGGTTCATGAAGCCTCTCATTCCCCAGTTATGCACAAGAAACTCATTATCTAGGGAATATTAATCATTTCAGTAGAGTTATTCTAATTGTATCATGTTGATAGGGTACTATTTGGTGGGGCAGTGCCCATGTTGTGGATGTTATAGGGAAGAAATCTTCAAGAGTTAGATCTTTCTTTGGAGAAGAATATGAATCATCATCTTCTGTTTCTTCCTGCTTGTGGTGGTCACTCCCACCCCTGGGAGGTGTATTTGATGTTGGCTCCTTGGGTAGTGGAGTTATCATGATATTACGTAGCTATGCTCTCAGGGTGTAATGAGCTCAGTTAATTATTTTCCAATCCATCCAATAGTTGAACATTCGTGCATGCCTGGCAAGAACTTTCTTCCAATAACTCTATTATTTTGACTAGGAAAAGGTTATGCAATACACCTACTCTAGGGAGTTATCTAACACCACCTACCTAGAATTGACCATGCCTTGAAGGAAATATTTGAAGTCAAAGCAATCCTGGATATTATGATCCAACCTTCTATGGAAAGGGTAGTAGCCAAGATGATTGGTGGGGTTGACCTCCTCGAGCCTTCTAGTTTATACTATCATGATCAGGTTGTTATCCATGGCTACCAAGAAATAATTGGGGACTTATTCATTTCAAAAGGATTGTTCTTTGTTCATCCATTCCTAAAATCCCAGGTGACCCAATTTTATCTATGCTTCTGGATGAGGGTGATTCTGTTGTTTTCACCGCTCGACATGAGGTGTTGAGTGGTTTTGAAGTTGTATGGGTGCTTGGATAGTCATGGATACTAGCTTGAGTGTGATAGCCAGAGCTTCTTATTTTCTTAGCCTTTTCCCCTATGTTGCGGTCATGAGTCAAGGTTTGGATCAGGATCACTGAATGGCATATTTGATACATTGTGTCATTTCTAGGAAATCACAGAACCTATCTGGATACATCACTAGGATCAGAGGTGTTGGAAACTCATCATGGAAATTTTTAGCACATATTTCCAATAGTTTCTTCTGTGAGAGAGGGATGTTGAGTGAATAGGTTAAACCTTTCCACCTTTCTATAAAGTCATAAACCCTCTCATTTTCATGTTTCTTGTAATTTTTTAGGTCAAAGATAATCATTTTTATTAGTGTAGAATTTAATTAATAAAGAAACTAATGACGAAGGTATTTCCATCTTATAATGGATCTTGCTGGCATACTGATATACCAAACAAAGGTTGGCCCTATTAGATTCTTTACAAAGAACCTTAGCATTGTTGCCTCCTATTGATCTCAAGGGACCATCATAATCCCACATTAGGATAAAAAAGTATGTGAGATTTTGTTTGGGGTCTCCCGCACCATAAAAAGTAGAGAAGGTAGGATTTCTGAAATTGGGTGGAGGAAAAGTGTTGTCCACCCATTCAGGATATGGATTCCTATCAAGCTTCATAGGCACACGTCTCCCTTCCATGTCTTCTATTCGAGTAGACAGGGACTCGATGATGTTATGAATCTATAGGGGGAACTATTGTCTGAGGCACCTCTCATCTATAGGGAGTGGGTGGGGGTCAATGATGTGGCCCCTATTTCATCTTTCGTTGATTCTTGATTCATCCAAAGACTGATTAATCGACCAGGTGAGGGGTAGGTTGTCATTGCAATGGATTTAAGTCATGATCATTTTCAACATCCACATTTTTGTACACTAGCCTCCTAGATCTGGATCTAGTATGATTCTTATATACTGCTCGTGATGGAGGGTTGGATATGGGAGGGAGAATATTTGTCTCTACCTAAAGAAGGTACCCAGTGGGAATATTACCCCTAAGTAGATCCTTATGGAGCTATTTGAGATCTTGTATATCACTCTTGTATTATGAAAATTGTTCCTCCATGGAAGAAACCTCAATTATTCTGGTTTTTGATTGGGATATAGCTATACCTTTCCCTTTTTCTTTAGTAGGGTTCCTCCAGAGAGGTGGTATCTCATTATTCAGAGGTGCTAGGTTTTAGACCCTTGTTTGGTTCCAGGTGTATGTAGTCTCATTTGGTGCATCCAAATAACCCTCCTCCCATGTTATATTTTTTGTGTTACATCTCTCTGCATTTGTCTCTTGATCCGCAGTGTCTACCATGTTGATAGTGATGACATTTACAGGGGCATATTGGGAAATGGTTGTTGTACCATTCTTTCAATACAACAGGTTGATTCTACACTATCTTAATTGGGGGTTGTTATTTGAACCCCCATCCATATTAGGCCATTTTGGATTGAGACCCTGGTAGGTTCTGATCATGTATATCATACACTCCTCCCATCTTGGTCTATGAACGGTGACATTGAGGAGGTTTCTATTCATGGTTGTCGAATGGGCCCTGACTAGCAGAGTCTTGTCTTGCGATGGGAATAATGGGTGAGATATAGACCATTAATATTTCCCTCCAAATATAGAGAATACAGATTCCCTCTACGGTGATAATGATGATGAAAATCTCCCCTACCCTATGGGGTAGGGTTCATACATGGCCATAATTGGCATTGATCGATCATGTTACTAAGGATCCAATGATCCCTATTGGGGAATTGAGTAATCTTGGGATGGATATAAATATATAAATACCCCCATCCTAATGAGGTGGGGTTGATCTGGGATCATTTTTGATGTCCCTGTGACCCACTGAGGGGATGCTGAACCTGGTGATGGTGATTGAGATATAAATACCCCCAACTCAGGGGTTTGGGGTTCATTTTCGATTGTTGTCGATGTGTCTTAAATCCTATCAGGAATTGATGATCTGAGAGGTGGAGGTAGTGGTATATAATACCATTTTCTAATGAGTAGGGTCCACTCATGGATAGATTATATGTCAGCTACTACTACATCTATTTTGATGTGTTGTAGTTATGATCATGTAGGAGCTAAGTAATATGGAAGCCCATGATGAGAACAATTCTTTATGGGAAGTTTTCTGAATGATCACAACTTTGGTCTCTAGGTTTTAAATGTGTTTTAGTTGCTTCAAGGGGACCAGTATGAACTCTTATTGGATATCTTCTCCCTCTGTTCATGATTTATGGGAACTATTTAAGTGATGGAATTCCATTGTAGTGACATTTTTCTCGAGTGTTTCCTTCTCCCCTTATTTTTTCAAAGTCTATGAAACTACAGGATGCCATATTTGATGGTTTATGATGTTCTAGGGGAGAAGAAAAGTGTAACACTCCACAATGTCCCCATCATCAGATTTGGATGCATGATGTGTCTTTAAATATCAGCTACCAAAGATTCATGATGCAACGATGGAAAGCATGTTGCTGATTTACCATATTCTTTTCCAGTTTTGGATCCCTAACCATGGAGATAGTAGCTAGTTCCATCTAACAACAGGGTATTTGGATGGTCTGAAGGTGACCCTTTTATCCTGGATAAGGTAGGTGTCCAGCCTTCACCCACTAATGAGTAGCCCACATATTTTTTTAATAGATAATACATGCACTCCTTTTCTATCTCATATGGGATCTCATAGTTATAAGTAGCGATGGGTGAGAACATGATGGAGAGGTTGTTTCTAGATAACTCTCTATAAATATCAATGTCATCCTTCTCTTCATTAGACTTGTACACCTCCATCTGGTCAGATCATAGAAGATGATTCTAAAGTTCATCTGCTGATGAGAGTAGAGTGCTGCATAAAGTTGATGGGGAACTATAAACCATTGACCCTGATGTTTCGAACACCTCTCTATACGATGGTTTGGGAGTTTGGGACACCTATCTATACGAATGTGTTTGGGAAAGGGTAGGATTTTCTTTTATGTGGGAGATATCACCATGGGGATGTTAACCAAGGTGGATGTCAAGAGTAGAGTACTTATGATCCATCCTCACACTACCATGGGGAGGAATATCATGGTAATGAAAATATTCTACTTATACTTAGATGGAAGAGTCGAGGGACCCTTGTGGTGTTGAGAATGTGTCGCGAACAACCTCATGGACACTGGAATTGGTGGATTAGGAATATGGAGCATGTTCTGTGTCACAGTCAAAATATGTCAGCCTGCATTTTGGAATTTTGCAGGGATATGATCCTATTGTATGATGGTTTTTGGAACTTTCTTATAACCATGTGGTTTCATGGGAGTATGTTCTCGCTGTTGATAATCTGCTAAAATATTCTAATTATCCATCTCATTATTGATAGGGATGTGAGCTTATCTCGAGTCATGTGCCATTCTCAGTTGGTGAACCTTGGTTAGTATGGGAGTATGAGCCCAATCACGAGCCTTTATGATGTGCCTCTAGTCTTTCTTAGTGGGGATATGTGCCTTCCATGAGGTATATGTCACTATCAGTTGGTGAGACATGGTTGGATTAGCAATATGATCCTGGTCTGAATATACATTAACTACTAGAATATTCTAATGGACCTCTGAAATGGGAGAAGGGATATGATCCTCCTCCAGTATTTCTATGAAATGATATCACTGTAGTCATTCGTTGGTGGAAGTAGGAATATGTGCCCGGGTTCTATGACCAGATGGAATATGCCTGATATATTCACTGATAGGAATATGATCATGTTCATAGGCTTGTGTCATTCTCACTTTGTCATCCCTGACTAGAACAGGGATATATATCTGATCCTAGGCCTTTGTAGTATGACTCTAGACTTGTTCAATAGGATTATGAGCCTATAATGAGACTTGTGACTCTCCCACTAGGTGATCCCTAGCCAGAATGAGGATATGAGCATGATCCTAGGACTTTGGAATATTTCATCTAACTTCTTCAACAGGCATGTTTCCCAATCCCAAGACATGTGCCGCTCTCACCTAGTGATCCCAGATTAGAATGGTAGTTTAATCTTGGTCTGATTCCTCATCCTTTATCAGAATACTCCAACAATCCTCTTGGACTGGAGCAATAATGTGTGCTTTCTCAGGTGTAGCTACTTGTTCTCGGTGATTAGAGCATTAAGATTTTCTTGTTGTCAAGATAAGAATATGTGCCTTCCCCTTTATCAATAATAGTGGAAGAATATGTAGGTAGAGTTCTTCGACTATTGCCAAAATATATTTGTATTTTACCAAAGTGTGTGTAAGGATCTAAGCTAGCACATTTTCTGTCTCCGTTATACACTGGAAGATGTCTTCGATTGAATTGGTAATATGTTCCCACTTCTATCCTCCTTGTGCCACTGGAATATGATAATAAACTTCATGCATGGGGGTATGGATATGTTCCCCCCCCCCCACCCCCCCATTTCCTATTGCAGAAATATTCCTACATACTTATTCCAAGAGAGAAGGGATATGATCCTTCTTGTTGGATACTACCAGAATATGTTGACAGGCATCATTAGCAAGAGTGGGGATATGATCCCACTCTTAGGTATCCATAACCTTTCTCACTCGATGATCCTACCTTTTTTATCATTCATGATCATTATAGACGGCAGTGTGTCAGGTGGTACCCTTAGCAGGTGACTATTGGGTAATGGAGGGATGATGCTAGCGATAATGGTTGACAGGTGCCCTCCTCGATGGCACCTAAATTGGATGGGATCCACATTAGACTTCCTGGTCAACCTTCATTATATGTTGATGGTCTTTTTTGTCGTGCTCTAAGGATAAGATCCCAGAGTGATTGGTCATGGAATTGAGGGCCACAGTCTAAGCTACTGCTTTCCCTAGGTGATGTGAACTCACCAGTTTTCATGCTTCGAGAACCTCATAGGAATCTTCCATGGTCATGATCATATCATGTTGATGGTACTCCCAGACCATCATGTCCACCACCTGACGTTAGATATGTTGAGTAGGTGAGATCATTTTTCAACTCGCAGGGGTTGCAGTTTTAGGTGATTTATCAGAGTGAGTGATGGATAAAGAAGACATTTTCTTGGATCAGGATGTTGTTGATGAGAGAAATATTATCATTCACGCAAACAAAAAGGGACAAGGTTACCAATTAGAGAAATATCATAGGCATGATGCGCTCAATTAGGTATGCAGGGTTAACACAATTTTCATGTTTTCCCAATCTGTCCATTATACTCATATGGACTTTTCAATGTGATGATGGACTTATAGGAACCTCAGTTACATAGGATCATCCAAATATCATGTTTTTCTTACTACTTTGTTTGTGTAGGGGTTCAAAACAAAGTGGTATGACGCATGATTAATCGATCATTTTTTTATTTCAAATATTCATGTCAGGTTCACCATTTCTATTTTCATATGGGGGAAAATGAAATGGCCTGATGGATGATGACCAATCATTTTTTATTTCAGAGATTCATGTAGGGTTCACCATTTCTTTTTCGATGGGAAAGAGACAACCAGGGAGACCCTTACTGAGGCGGGTTTGATTGGGCCTAATGGTTGATTGTGGGGGTTTAAACTCTGGTAAAATTATTAACATTGAGTCACTATCATTCTTAAAAGAAACTCCCAACTATTCCCTCATTCATAACTGGGTATGGACATACTTTCCAAAGGAATGTATTCAATTAGTATTTCATACCCAATGACTCTTAAGGACTTGCAGTGGTTGAGAGGATGGGAGGTCAGGCTCATCGTGCCCTTATGGGGAAAAATTTTTCCTACTATCAGACTCTTTTATATACATAATATATGTTCACGAATCTATTACTAATCCCAATAAAGGACCAGTCACCCTAAAAATGATTATAAGTTAATTCTCTTTATATAAAAAATAAATGGAATATATTTGATGAACAAAGAATAAGAGATATCATTTAGTGAAACCATTTATTTATATCTAAGGTCCTTATTCAATTTCTATATAGTGGGTAGATACTTTTGTGTTGAATCCTTATAACCAAGTACTTCATAGTTTTATTCCATGTAGGGAGGCGATTATTATTCCAAGGAGAAAATTGATCCATTATGAGGCATCCCATATATCCTGGTTTTTGCAGGAATCAAAACCCACATAATTCATTGAAACTATATAGTTTAACATCATATGGAAAGGACATATGAGTGGGAACCAAGGCGTCAAATACTTGAGCTCAAGTCTTGAAGATATGTCCTGCAGATCCTGGTTATGATAGGAATTAGAGTTATAGTAGTTCGATCAAACCCTTGGGACTAGACCCAAGGTAGATTCCCTTGTATGATGGGTATTCATATCATTCCACTCATAGGGGATTACATACTAGTATTTCCTTGGATGGTGGTGATTTATAATTTCAATGAGGTGTTTATTATGGCTCCCTAATCCCATGTGATATATGCTCGGTGTGAGAAACAAATGGACGTAAGTTATAAACATCATTGCATACGGATGTGGGACTTGTATGCTGAGATAGCCCAATGGATGTTCAATATTGAGCTCGGGCCTCATAGAAGCATCCTATGTATCATGTATATGGAATGAATCAAATTCATTGTAGTTCAGTTGATTTCTCAATCCACTAAGGTATGAGGTGGGTAGATCATCCCATGGGTATGATTGGGTCCCAATTATTGAAATGTCGGAGACATGGGGATTATATTTAAATAGATTTTTGTTTTAGCTAAGGCCTTAGGAAGGAATCCTACATATCTTATTTATGGTAGGAATTAGAGTTCTCATAGTTCAGTTGGTATGGGGATTACTCACTAACATTTCCCTTTTATTCGTAGTATGGTGAAGATGAAATTATCATTGCAACTCCCTAAGCCCACATGTGTAATGCTCATTATGAAAAAAATGTAAAACGAATAATTAATTTCATTACATGTAAATGTACATATTATGATTAGGGACTAACCTTTACATTTTTGATACAGTGCTCAGGCCTCAAGGAGGCATCCTATGTATTTTAGTTATTGCATGAATTAGAGTCCTTGTAGTTCATTGATCAGGACTTACACTCTAACGTTTCCCTATTGATCAAGGATTACAAAGTGAGGTTTCCCTGTTTATCTGGGATTAAACACTATGGTATCCCTAATGATTGGTGCTTACACACTGAGGTTTTCCTATTTATTGGGTTCTACACACTGATGTTTCCAATATATTTCAGGCTTACTCACCAAGGATGGACAAGGTTATGAACTCTTGGGATTCCATTTTGATTGGGGCTTATATACTGATGTTTCCCTAATATTCGAGGCTTAATCACTGAGGATGGAAAAGGTTATGAACTAATGGGATTCCCTTATAACCTGGAATTATTTCCTACCTAACACGTGTTGATTTTCTAGAGGACAACACAAGATCCATATTGATGGTCTTGAAATCCATCACATGACTTGGTTGGCTTGTCTAAAGGGTGTTGCATAATCCAGCTTACTTTCCTGAGTGTGATCGCAATAAATATAGAGGGTGTCATGAGGGTCATTGTGACATATCTTGGAGGGTGTCACATGCCTTGGATGACATACTTGGAGGGCATCACAATACTTGGATGGAATGATCGGAGGGTTTCAGGAGATCCAGTTAACATGCCCAGATACTGTTGCCCGAATGGACCAAAGGCCTTCATTTTTATTGATTTTTTTATAACCCCCTTTCAAGGGATGAGGGGGAACCCTTGAAAATCCCGTAGGCTTATAGATTATATGGACCGTAGGCTTAAGATACATTACATGACCCGAAGGTCTTAGGGAATTCAACCAGACTATAACTACAAGGAAATTCCCCTCCCCAGCATCTGCATTGTGATGGTAGCTCTCCACCTTCGCATGGTCGTCTAGATAAGATTCTCATGCAAGCACAATCCTGTCCCGATGGTGTATCCATACCCTCTCATTCTTCCAAATCCATTGACTCTACTTTGGTGAGTTCACCTACTCTGAATCCTCCTCTGGGGATGTGCCTTTTTTGTAGAGTTTGTTTGAGGCATCTGCACTGATCATGTTCCCCGAAGGCCTTGAGGTGGCCCAAAGGCCTTAAAGGTGGCCCAAAATCCTTACTGACCTGAAATCTTGGGTGGCCCGAAGTCCTTAAGGACTCCAAGCCCAAACTGGTGGCCCAAGGTAAATAGTTCCATCTGATACAGTACCAAACAGTACCTTCTACAGTACTCGCACTGTACTGCTACAGTACCTAAAATTATTCCTCTGCCTGGTTTTGAACCTAGGACTTGTGGATGAACTTAGAAAGACCTCGCCAACTGGGCTGAGGCTCATGTTCCATGCCTGGATACTGTTGCATGGCTCAACTGACATGAACTCGTGTTGTTATATGAGTTGGGTAACATGTCAGAAGGACATCACGAGGCTTGAACGGTGATCTCGGAGGACTTCACGAGACTATGATAACATGATTCGGGGTGTTGTATGACTTGCTTCAAAATGTCCATAGGACTTCATGTGGTCCAAATAGTGCACCCAAGGGGTGTTGTAAGACCTGGGTGATATAACCTGGTGTTGTCACATGTCCTAGGTAGTTTATACAGAGCTCATGAGGATCATTGTATATGTATTCACTTGAGTATCCCATTTATTAGTCTTAGCTCCAGCCTTTATACTGTGAATGCCTTAGATTTATTCAATGTTAGATTATTTTAAGTCTCTCATGGTCTAGAAGGTGTGAAAAATTTTCTTCTTGTGCCCTGCCATAGATCCTTCACATGATCTATAATGATCACGTGAAGTGTTTATGCATGTCACATGATCACTCTAGTAGTTCACTGGGCCTTTACCTGATGAGAAACTTTCTGGTCATGGGAGGTAGTCATTGATTCATAGTCCTTTCCATAAGTATTTTTCATTCCTTATACATCATGGTAAGTAGTCATTGTTCAGTAGTACTCATGGTAAGTAGCTATGAATTTTTAATGCTAGGGTGGGGGATGTATAGGCCTCACCACCCCGGTTTTTCATCAGTTTGCACGGTGTATCTTGTGCGAATTCAGGATGAAGTCGACGAAGGGATCTGGCACCACACATCTTGTCATGAACCAACTTGGGTCAACCCTAAACCAGTCACCCAAGCCAGACTGCTATAATTCCTGAAGGGAATTCCCGATCCACATGAGCTGGCAGCTAGTGTTATGCATCAAAATAAAGAAATTGGGAATTATTTGGTAACAAAACTAAACTATATAAATGGAGAGAAAATAAAACTACACACATGCCTCCATGTGACCTCATGGGTCACCTCCAACTGTAAGATCACACTCGCTCCATGAGGGAACCAAAGCAGGAAGTAGCACCATAAGCTAAAAAAATAAATCTATAAGCATGAGTATTAAGACCTATTAGTTATTCCTAGATAAAATATTAAATATTCTTTACTTTTAAAAATAAAACCAAGTCATGCTAGTCTGAAAATACAACCATATAAAATAAGGTTTTTCCATTATTTTCATATTCAAGTAACAAACTTCCATATCCCAGAAAAACCATTTTCTTTCCATCACATTTCCAGAAAAATAGTTTCCAAGCATTCATATACATTTTAAAATGAAAGGAAAATAGTTTAGATTAAAATTTTGGTTTATATAAAGCAGAAATCAATAATGCAGCAACTAAAAATAAAATCACATCACGAGTATCATGTCATAATTGAGCACCATGGGAAATACCTATAGGTAACTAGCACAAGTGGGACCCTAAAAACCTTTTACCTCGGTGAAACGTGGTATAGAAACCCCAAATGGGACTCATTACTTCACAAGTAATACCTTCACTTTAGAAAACATGTTTACCCAAAACTTTTAAGTTATAAAACCATTTGAAATCCCAATTAAAAAACAAAGGCACCACACATTTAAAAAAATATGAAACCATACCTAAGTCGAAGAAACCCATTTAAGAAATACAATTCACAATTTTACCTCAAATTTACACTGAAACCCATGTACTTTTCCTAACTTACCAAATCATGGAATTCCCCCTTTTGAAATCACAAAACAACCTATAATTGTTCAAATCAACATTAAAAACTAATATACACCCTAAAAATTTTGGGAAATACCCACCACACACCCAAAAACATTTTAGAAACCAATTTTAATCATTTAAAGTGTTGATAATTATAAATCAAGATCATAAGCATATTTAAATGAAGATTATACATTTCAAAACTTAAAGATGACTCTTGAAAATAAAGGAAAGTCCAACACCAAACATATCCATCGCTTGTCATAGCATATATAAACTATGTAATATTAAAAAACTATTTAAAACACTCAAGAAATTAAGTAATTAAAATTAAAGGCTTGGTCATAGGAGACCTACCTCAAACATGTCGTTTTTAGATAACAACCACTCATATCGACCCTTCTTGATTACACGCACATGAATTTATACATATATATATATATACCCCTAGCTGCATTTCACATATTCCTTTATCTATGAGGGAATATGTAAAAAATAAGGAATATTTATATATATATATGCCTTACTCATAGATTCACATGTAATATTTCTTGATTACTACGGCTTGAAACCACATAAAAGAGATCTGATACACTCTAGAAAAATTATCTTCAACTCAAAAAACACAAAACCCTTGATTTAAAATTGATCCAAAGTGAAGGAACAAAAAACCCTTACCCAAAATTGTTTTTGGGAGGACCAAAATGGTTTGAAATGCTTTACCTTCTATGGTGGGAACCAAAACATTCCTCAAGCCAACCTAAGAGAGACATCACATCCCCTATTAAGAAGAGAAACATCAAAAATCATTGCACCTAAAACCCTACGGTTCTGTCTAACTGGGTAGATCTATGGGATAGAGAAAACCCACTGGAATAGAGGAATATAAGGGGAGTAGATGTCCTTATTTGAGGATATGGCCAAGAAACCATAGGAGATCAATTGGAATCACCAAATGATGGGGGTTCTGAGAGAAGGGGAACATTTCTGGGAGAGAGAGGGGGTCTCATCGCATGAGGGAGAGGGAAAAGGGAGGGGGTCGCATGGTGAGGAGAGGGGGAGAGGAGAGTATAATAATAATAATAATAATAATAATAATAATAATAATATCATTAATAATAATAATAATAACATTATAATTGTTATTATTATTATTATCATTTAAACAATTTCTTTTTTTTATTCTTCAAAAGATTGAAAATTGTGCGTGGTTTGGCCGCATGGTTGGAAAAACCATTCTCCAGTCGTTTATCCTTATCAAAGGCCCTAGAAAACCCACATGGAAAGCTTCCTGTTTTTTCAAACCATGCACTGGTCATGTGATTTGTCTCTATCAAAGTTATAGACACCCTAACATGGTCTATGCATGGTTTCTACTAATCATGCACTAACCATGTGCCTATGCAAAGACCCAAAAATTTTAAAATTTAAAACTGATTCGACCTGAAAACTCAAAAACAAAACCAACCACGATTGAAAAATTAATAAATGATGATCGGGGTGTGAAAATTCTCCCCACCCCAAATAATTTATTCTCCCAAAAATTCACCCAGCTAAATGAGGAATCAAACTCAAGCTTGAAACTAAACAAGGATAATGAAACCACAAACTTGGTGTCACCTTTCACTCTACTAGTTACACCAGACCATCTCTAAGAGAATCTAAAATGAGAAGAACTATGATGAAAAAAGGAGGTTTCTCCCCGCCACAAGAACCTGACTAAAACCACAGCACCCACAAGGGAAACCCAACACGAATTAACCCAAGAACCCTTCGCACAGACCAACCAACACAGCCACCGGGAACCCCAACCCAAACTAGAAACCCCCAACACACTGGGAAACCCACATAAAGAGCTCAAACCAAATAGAGAACTGAACCATGATTCTTCATTTACACAAGAAAAAAGTATCTCTAAAACGAGCACGACCTAAAAAAGAATAAACAAAAAGGGGTAACCACACAGGATATGTAATCATCTCGAGACTCACATCCCCAAAGAGACAGCATTTCAGGAGTTCGCTTCCATACAAGGCCACTAAGCCTTCATGACCAAAGGGTAACTTTCAAGAATTAGGAAAACTACAACATAGGAACATTCAAACATAAAGAATATACAATGGATAAATTTAAATTATCCCCATTTCAACACTAGAGAAAAAGGATGGACCACAGTCCCCCGCACCCAATGATTCCTGACTACATGAAAAGCTTCACTTTGAGAACTATGGTTGGAGCACTAATGTCTTGAAGAATTTTCTACCCTATAGCTATGAGATAACATCATTTGGTCAAGAATACTTCTGAAAATGCCGCTTATAGAGCTTCTCCAAGTGACCCAAATGGCCACACTGACAACAAGCCTTTGGAGGCTGATGACAAGATGACATAACGTTACCAAATTGACCACATTGGAAGCAAATAAAAGAGTGGTTCGACTAATTAAAAGATGGAATTGACAAGAATACTTTTCGAAACACGTTCCTCTAGTTCACTATCCTCACTGGATGGAGAACCTTCCCAAACACCAAATGGAACCAGTCCTTAAACCCTAGATGGAGACCCCACATAGGTGGATATTTCAACTAATTCACTGATGCTACCTCTAGAGAAAAAGGAAGCAACTCCTTGAAAAGATCAATATAGATATTTAGTGTCTATTGTCTTTACTGAACACACGCGAGCTCTTCCAATTTCCTCACCTTCACCTTCCCAGGTATAAACCATTAGATGAAAGTGTTCTTAAAAACCTCCCAATACATCCCATCCTACAAGGATATTGGGATGATCTCCTTTCACCAAACCAAATTTAAACCTATGAATGAACCAAAAATAGCACCGAATCTTACATATTTGGGAGTTCCAAACAACCTAAAAACATAGACGACTTAATCAAGCCATTTTACTACCTACAATGGACCACGATCATCAAGAAAAATGAGAAATAATCAAGAAAAACCTTTGGGAATTTTCTGTGCATCATACTCAAAATAAGAGGCATGAATCCGAATCTAAACACATCATAAATCAAAATTCCACACTTTAATCACAAACCAAAACCCAAACACAAATCACTATTCTAACCACATTTTCAGAATGTGGAAACCAAGATCCCACGAAAGAGAATTACAAACATGAAAAGAAACCACTAAACAACTACTCACCCACTTTTCAAAATATTGAAATCTCAATTTTTGAAAACTAATTTTCAGTAATAAAAACAACTTAAATACGCACCATTGGTTTTCCATAAAGTCTCACATATATATACATCTTTGTTATATCTCAAGAACCCATCCACACATACAACAAATTATTCACTTATAAAATTTGTGCATCCATATATTTGATCATTCATATAAGTACTTAGGGTCAATTAAAAACATTTCTCATTTCAAAAATAGTACATTCAACTTAAAGCCCAAATTCCCAACCAATTTGAAGATTCCCCCTTATCATTAAAGCAATGCATTTCCAAATTTCCAATAAACCTTCATTTAAAATTCCAAAAAATTATTCTCAAAATCCCAAAATGATTTTCAAAACACCTTCGATTTTTTCCTCTGAAACCATGCATTCTATTAAAAGAAATCCTTTTCCAGAAATTATTTCCATTTAAAAAACCATTTTTCCACTCCGAAGGCCATTTTCCTTTTTGAAAACCTCTTCCCTAAAACCATTTCCATTTTTGAAAAACACTCATGCCAACAAAAACGAACCCAAAACTTAATCACACCAAAACTTCAATAATATATAAATAGTGGCTATGCCTAACCGGGAAACATAGATTAGCAGACCATACTCTGAGAGAGCATCAACCGCAGGAAGTACCTTGAACCATGTACTCATGATATACATGGGGCACTACTCTATATAATCCCATTATGTAACACTGACTCACTCCCATTGTCATCCCTTATCCACATAGAACAAACAAAAGAAAAAATAAAATCCCAGACTAACTCCAGAAACTCAAGGCTTAGGACGGGAAAGGGTTAATGATGTCCTTCCTGCACCTAATTCTCGAGTCCCAAAAGTCCTAATCCCCAAGCTACCTAACACCCCAAATAACAAAGGCCTACTCTGATACCATTTTTTCATGAACCAGCCCAGTTCAAACCTAAACTAGTCACCCGATCAAGTCTGCGACAAGGATTGAAGGGCATCCTCGATCCCTATGGGTTGGAAACTAGGGTCAGAAATCAAAATAAAGTAATTAGGAACTATTTTCTCATAAAAATGAAAAATAAATAAACAAATATAAACAAAACAATAAAAATAAACACTAACAACATAAATAAAATTAAATTGCATACGTACCTCCATGTGACCTCATGGGTCACCTCCAACCATAAGATTACACTCTCTCCATGAGCAAACCAAAGCGGGAAGCAACACCAGAGGATAAAAAATAAATCTATAGGTGTGAGTATTAAAACTCATTAGGTATGCCTCAATAAACTATTCCATATGCCTTACTATTAAAAAGAAAACTGAGTTGTGGTAGTTTGAAAATATAACCATATAAAATAAGGTTTTTCTATTCTTTTCAAATTCAAGTAACAATATTCCATTTCTTGTGAAACCAATTTTATTTCAAAAAAATTTCCAAAAAAATAGTTTCCAATCATGAATAGACATTTTAAAATAAAAGAAAAATAGTTTAGATTAAAATCACAATTTTTTTAAGGGAGAAAAAAATCATGCAGTAACCGAAAAGAAAATCACATCATGGGTATCATGTCATCAGTGAGAACCATGGGAAATCCCTATAGGTAACTAGCATAAGTGGGACCCTAGAAATTTCATACCTTAGTGAAATGCAGTATAGAAACCACAACAAATAGTGTTCTCATGAACGATTCACTAGGAAGGAATATCTCATGGGCCTAGTGGTCTCCAATCATATCACATGTTTAGTTAGTGTTGTAATGGTAAATCCTTTTGGATGAATCTAGTACAAGACACTTCCGAGTAAACTAGTGTATAAGTCCTAGTCTACCCACCTAGATAAAAAAGTTTCCCATTTTATCTATTTCAAGTGGGGGTGAGTTTTTATCAAGAAAACATATTTTCATATATCATTTTCTTTACCCAAAAACGCATCCAGCCTCCCAGCACCAATCTCCCTCGTTGAGTGTGTCCCCTTTTTAAGTAACACAACAATATACAAGCCACTTCACTAGGAACATATCACAAATAACACATTTAACACACACATAATTTTTCTAAAACAAGGTGGAATGCCATGAGATGGGTTTTTCATTTTTTATAACCATTCTTAAAGTACCAAATGGGCCTCATTACTTCACAAGGAATATCTTTTCTTTAGAAAACATATTTACCCAACACTTTTAAGTTCTGAAACCATTTGAAAGACCAATTAAATAAAAAATGCTCAACACATTTTAAAAAAAAACTTGAAACTATACCTAATTCTAAACAACCCATTTAAGAAAGAAAGTTTTCTATTTAACCTCAAATTTACAACAAAACCCATGCACTTTTCATAACATACCAGATCATGGAATTTACCCTTTTAAAAATCACACAAGAACCCATATTCATTAAAATCAACTTTCATAACTAATATACACACCAAATATTTTGGGAAATACCCACCACACACCCAAAATAATTTTATAAAACACTTTCAGGCATTTTAATTGTTAAGCATTTTAAACAAGCTCATAAGTATATTTAAATGAATATTGTACATTTCAAAACTTAAAGGTTAATCATGAAAATAAAGGAAAGTCCAACACCAAACATCACCATCACTTTACATAGAATATATAAACTATTTATTATTAAAAAAAATCTTTAAAATGTTCAAGAAAATTAGGAATTCAAATTAAAGTCATGGGCATAGGGGACCTACTTCAAACATGCTATTTTTTGACGACGGCACTTGAACCAACCCTTAATGCTTACATGCGCATGAATTTATGCATATATATATATATATATCCCTAAATTCATTTAACATATTCCTCTGTCCATATGGGAATATGTACATAGAGGGTATGTATATATATATATATATTTATTTATTTATTTATTCCTTACCCATGCATGCACAAGTAAGCGTTCTTGATTCCCACGGCTTGAAACCACATCAAAGAGATCTGACACACTCTAAAAAAATTATTAGAAACTCAAAAACTACAAAACCCTTGATTTAAATTTTATTCAAAGTGAATGAACCAAAAAACATTACTCTAAATTGTTGGTGGGAGGATAGAAATGGTATAAAATGATTTTCCTTTGGGTGTGGACAGCAAAACATGCCTGAAGCTAACCCAAGAGAGACATCGCACCCCCTATTAATAAGTGAAATGTCAAAATTCACCCCACAGAAAACCCTAGGGTTCATCCGAATTGGGTAGAGTGATGGGGAAGAGAATAAACACCAGAATAGAGGCAGGTAAAGGGAGAAGAGGTCCTACCTTGGGGTGATGGCTAAAAAACTAGAGGATATCTGTTGGAATCATTGGATGGAGGGGTGCCGAGAGGGGTGGGGGTGGTGCGCTGCTGGGAGAGGGAGGGGTTAGGTCATGCAAGGGAGAGGGGAAAGGGATGGGGTCACATGGTAGGGGGAGGGGAAGTGGAGAGTATAATTATTATTATTATTATATCATTAATAATAATAATCCTAATAATAATAATAATTATTATTATTATTATTATTATTCAAACAAATTTTTTTCAATTTTATTTTATTTTTCAAAATCCTAGAAACTGTACCTGGTTTGGAAGCACTTTTGGAAAAACCATGCACCAGCTATGCACCTCTACTGGAGGCCCTGGACAACTTGTACAGACAGTTGCATGGTTTTTCAAACTGTGCACTAGTCATTCGATTCAGCTCTATCAAAAATTTTGACACCCTTGCACGGTCTACGCATAGTTTCTACTAATCATGCATCAATCTTGTACAAATGCAGAGACACCCAAATTTTAAAATTTACAATTCGACCTAAAAACATTCATAGTTGAAAAATTGATAAATCATGGTTGGGGTGTAACATGTCTTCATGAGTCTCTATCATGGGTCATTTTAAGGGAATATCTTGATTTTTTGTGGTCGCAAGTCTCTCCTATCAAATCTTATTTTATAGGATTATTTCTAATTAATGGGGACTCACTTAATAATGCAGGTAAGTCAAGGGACTTACCAATTGTTATATTGACATGTCTAAGGGCCTTTGTGAGATAAAGGAACCTATTGAAAGGTGTTCTCAAGATCTCAGGTGAATTGTTTTGGACTTTTTGCGAGACAAGGATGGTTTGTCAAGGGGCCTTCATTAGACCAGGTCGACTTCTCAATGAGTATCATGAGACCACGCTTCAGACTTCCTTACCACATTACAAACATTTTACGGCCATGAGAGGATTCCTCCTCCTCCCTCTTATATTATCTTTGTTTTCTTTTATAAATTTTAAGGCTCATTTAATATTACACGAGTAATTCCAAGGACAATTACTCTTCTTCTTGATGATGCATCACATGACCAAAAAAGTTATTATGGGGGTGTGTGAGCATTCCATGTAAAAAATCATATGTTTTTTCTTGGGGAGCCAAAGGGGGGGCACATGGTTTCCCAAACATAACTGAGGCCTTCCACATGATGAGGCTGACAAACCAAAGGGATTTTTCAAGATGAGGTGGGAATTTCTCCAAGGACTGGTGATGTATTGAAAACCATTAGGCGTGTGTCTCAAGATATTTATAACTGCAAGTAGCTCCCACCTCTTCCCCTTTTATTTCCTTTGTTTTATTTTACAAAGGATTTGGGGCCTCTTGATTTTTCTTGGGTCTTTTCAAGAAAAATTATCCTTCCCATAGATGATGCATCACATGATATTTATAACCACAAGAGTCCTCTTCATTTTAGAAAATTTCCTCTTATTTTTAAAATATTTTCAGATTATTTGGTCACACACTTGCCGATGACAAATCACGTGGCCTGAGGGAGATTATCTGGCTTCCTCCATGTGACTACTGGTTGTCCAGAGTGCCTTCTCAAGAGTAGTAGGGCTTGTCTAAAGAAGCTCCGTGGGATTATCTACAGGTTATGATCTACACATGTTTCTTTTATGTTACCTTATGATGGTCACGCAATCATGAGTCCCATGAAATCTCGCATGATCTGCGGGCCTCGACCACCTTCTCATTTCTTATCTATTTCTTGGAAAATAATACATATATTTAAGTATTTCTTCCATTATGAGTTTACTGATTCTCATTTGGTAGGCATCAATAACATCATCATATAAATAATTAAAATTTCCAATTAAATATCTAGGTTCATGAAACTAAAAAATAAGAATCCCAAAAATAACAAGAAAACCAAACATCTACAACCTATATCTATGTGAATCATATTCACTCACCACATCCCATGTAATCCATGACCAGACCAACTTAAACATCAACCAATAAAATATAATGGTCTAGAACCTGAAAGGAAACAAAAATATTTGAGCACACAAATTGGTGTATGTTAGGTGTGATAAAAACAATCTTGATAGGATCTCACTAAGGAGCTTTCATTATTTCTTTAAAAAGTAATTTCATTTATGATAATTTTAATTGCATATACAAAAAGGGTTTTTCAAAATAATCATAACAAAAAAAATACTAGATTATTTTCCTTTTTATAAAACTTATATTTACTTTTCAAAAAAATGAGTTGAAACATTCCACTTTAAAAAATGATTTAAAACCTGTCTTTAAAATCATAAACAACCATTAAAAATAATTATTTCCTGGTAAAAACATTTTAAAATAATTTAGAATAATTCTTAAAAAATTAGTTTTATCATATAATTAATAGAAACATACAAAATAAACACCCTTTAAGAAGGCATCATGTCAACGAATAAATAAAAGTAAGAAAAAAATAGTGATCAACCACTAATACTATATACACCAATTGAAACAAGGGAAATAGAAATATGATTCCCTGTATAATTTCATAGAAAACACTAGCTATCATGGGAAATTGATAGAGTAATATTTTTATGCAAATTTTAAGCAAATTCTAATGATTTTTTGATGTTTTTTAATTATAATACCCACAAATTTAATTGTTTCAATAAAAATTGGGAATTTATGAATGAGGAGTTAAAATGGTTTTAATGTTTGTTTTTAATGTTATATTTGAATAAAGAACTTTTATTAGAATATCACTTTGTTATTTGAATTTTATTTTCAGGTGTTAGATAAAACAATTATGTTAAAGAGGCTAGCCATCAACCTCTACAATGAAGCCACCAAGCCACCCTAAGGGGGTGGTCGGCCAATCATGGATGAGGGAGATTAGTCTACCCAGCAAGTGATCCCATGGATCACCGCAAGCATAGTAGACCCAAAGACATGTGTGGTCTAAGTGGTGTAGCTCAACTCATGTAGTGTGCACATGTGTGTCCAGGAGCCCACCCCGTTGCAGGCTTCTATATAGTTGATGTCACACATTTCCTTAAATAATCTCGGCCTCCCAGTATTCATTTAGATGTGGGTCATGTTTCTATATGTTATTGTTTACATTTTAAAACTTTTTCACCCCACACTTGGACACATGAGCTCCATCACTCGTCGCTACCCTCTATCATACAGATCTTGCAAGTTATCGCTGCAACTCTCAAAGGACATACATGGATGACCACCCAAAGCTCAATATTGATCCCATCCACAGTAACACCACCATTAATCTCATTGTGTGACTCAATCGAACTCCATGAATACATTTTGAGGCTCATCTAACCAATTCAAGTGCCTTATGAATAAGGAGAAGCTATGTTGGTCCACTACTGCTTCCACTGTGCCACCCAAATCACCACTACCAAACTGGTGCCATGTACCCAATACATGCACCACTGCTACATCTTCCATGTCCCCAGTATCCTAATCACCATGCATATAGGTATGTAAATCTAGGCTACCCTGCATAGATCTCTTTCACACTATTTGTGTTCTGCACTTACAGCCTTTGGATATTTCTTCCCGACATCCTTGGGTGTTTTAAAATTATTTATCTTGACTCTAATGGGAATTTTTAAAGGTTATATATTTTAAAGATTTGTGGAGATATTTAAACTAAAGAGGCTATCACTAAGAGGAGGCAGAGGAATCTCTCAGCCTCTATAGAAAGGAACCTTTTTCCTACTATGAAGAAAGTTCCCATGAGCGGGAGGAGGAGGATAATGTTGGATGCTTCTATACTTTCTTATTAATTTTATTTTTTTTATTTTTTTTAAATACAATTTAAAATTCATGAATTTTTATGACATATTACCTCCTTCAACCCTCATCTTTTTCTTTTTATTCTTATTTTATATTTTATTACATTATTCTTATTTTATTTTTATTTTAGTTATTTTATGTGTTTAACTCTCTTCATACTCTCTTTTCTTTTTTTCTTTTTTTATTTTATCACCGTATTTGCTTCTCTTTATTATCTTTTTATTATTTTCTTTTTCTCCTCTCTTTCTCTTCCATTACACGGTGACCTATAACACTCAAAAATGAGGGGATAACCCAAGGTTTGGCATGGGAGAGGTAATTGGTGTCTCCATTTCATTATGTGCTTAAATTCATAACATTTTTTATGTTTGTGGTGAGGAAGAGTGATGTAAACGAGCATGGAGATTGTCCATGATGACACTAAAATCAAACTCATTTCTATTATTTTTTTTAAATATTTTTCCTCTTGTGTACTAGATACAATCTCTTCATAAGATGGATTTGAAACATTCAGTGGATTAAATGGAATATGATGGTTTCAGGTCCTGCAATATGTCACACTCAATTGAGTTGTTATATCAACCTTGATTACAAGAAGATATGGAATTAATATTTCTGAATGAATTCGAGATTTCACAAAACAAAATAAAAGAATATTAATTCCTAATTGAGATCTTAGAATTTAATTATCAAACTAAATTGAAACACAAAAAAGGAGAATGATGGAACCCATTAACTAAACTGTAAAATTCAAGTTCTTTCTTTACTAATTTCATTTTTTTATCATTGCATGTTAGTTTCAGTTTAAATTTTCATATTTCATATCATTTCATTATTTTAGAAGTTAATCAAAACCCACATTTTTCATTTTTTCATAAAATTAAAGAAACAGAAAAAATAAAAAGTTTAGGTGAATTAGATTAAGTAGGTGAACAACTATGAAGCTCCTCAAGTGAGATTACCCTAGTTAGCCATTGTGCTACATTTGAAAAATAAATTTTCTTTTAACATGACTTATGATAGGAATGTCATCATTATTAGCATTGTTACCAAGGTTTCAATTAGTGTTAGATTATTTTTTTCAATTTTTACATTAGATGGTTTAAAATTACTTTAAAAAAATAAAAACCATAAAAAATCTTTTCCCATGATGTTTTCAAATGACCAATTTTTCAAATCATGGGTCAATTACACATAGGTGAAGGAGAAAGAAATTAACTATAATGAGGTGGCCCTCAAATAATGGGTTTATTATCTTATGATAATGGTCAATCTGAACCAAATAGGCATAGATATAGAATTATTGCCTCAATATTTTATGATCATGGTTGATAAACTCTGAACTAACTTGCAAATATTCAATGACAAGAAGTAAGTGGTGTTGGTTTTCCCCAATTTCACTGAATACATCAAAGAAGTTGAGGAATAAATCAAGGAATGTCAATATCCCAACCATTTGAGGAACTAGATTTAGGATTATTATGAAAATCTAGAGAGTGAAGATGAAGGCTCATGTGTTGATAGGAATACGGAAAAAGATTTAGATCAATTTTGGAGTAACTAGGTATAAGATGAAATGAAACTAGATCTTCCCATCTATAAGATTGAAGAATCAGTACTTGATTACCAATTTCTAACCATAGAGGAAGACACTACCCAAGTGGTGGAATTTTAATAAAAAATAGAGCAGTCAAACTACTTGTCTCCACCCACTAAGATCCAACTTTAAGAGTCACTTATTATTGAGAAAGAGATTGAACCAAAACTAACTCAAGGAGATGATCTTATTTTGACATATTTCTTTTTTGATTTCATTCAATCTAATGTGAGTAACACTCCTTATGTTTTTTAATTTTTTAGATTTGGCCAATAGTTCCCTTTTTTCTTCATTTTTATTTTTTTTTTCTTTTATTTTCTTTTTTTTTATAGTTTTATTTTCAGGTACTTTTATTTTAGTTTATTTTAAATAAAATTAACAATTCGTGCAATTTTACATCAAAGTGTTTTCTTTCAACCTCATTTATTTCTACTTATTCTTATTTTCTATTTTATTTCATTCTTATTATTTTATTTTTATTTTAGTAATTTTATGTGTTTAACTCTATTCATACTTTATTTTCTTTTTTTCTTTTTTTTATCTCTCTCTCTTTATTATCTTATTTTTATTCTTTTCTTATTTTCTTCTTTTGTTCTCTTATTCTTCCATTCCACAATGACCTATTACCCTAAAAATGGGGGTTTAACCCTAGTCTTGTTCTGGGGGAGGTAAGTGGTGTTTCTATTTCATTCTGCACTTAAATTCATTATTTTGGTTAAGTTTGTAGTGAGAAAGAGTGAAGTCCATTAGTGTGGTGATTGTCCAATACAACACTAAACTCAAAATCATTTTTATTCTTTGTATAAATCTTTTCCATCCCTTTTACTAGATATAAGGTCTTCATACGATGGAGTTGAGACATTCAATGGATGAAATGGAATACGATAAAGCCA
Organism: Viscum album; assembly: GCA_963277665.1. NCBI lineage: Eukaryota > Viridiplantae > Streptophyta > Magnoliopsida > Santalales > Viscaceae > Viscum > Viscum album. Next base: position 643,249,852 of record OY728142.1, on the reverse strand, counting down.
AGTCTTAAAATATTTCACGCTCTCGATTGAGGTGTTCCATCAATATTGATTATAGGAGGATGTGGAATTAATAATGTTGAATACATTATAGATTTCACACCACTAAATAAAAGAATAGTAATTTATTAGTGAGATCTCATATTTGAATTATTAAACTAAATTGAAATAAAAAGAAGGAGAATGATGGAACAAACCCATTAACCAAACCACAAAGTCCAAGTTATTTCTTTCCTAATTTCATTTTGTTTTCATTTTATGTTATATTTAGTTTAAATTTTCATATTTCAGGCCATTTCATCGTTTTAGAAATTAATCAAAACCCAAAATTCTAATTTTTTTCATAAAATAATAAAAACACCAAAAATAAATATTTTAGGTTATTTAGATTAAGTAGGTGAACAACTATGAAGATCCTCAATTGAGATGACCCTGGTCAGCCACTATGATGCATTAGGAAGATAAATTTTCTTTTTTCATGCCCTAAAACATACATGACATCAAAATTAGAACTATTTTTGGGGATCCAATCAATGTTTGATTTTTTTTATTTTCATAGTATATAGTTTTTAATTTCTTTGACAAAAAATACCAAAAAATCATTTTACGTGATGTTTTCAAACAAACATTTTTTCATTTCATTGAACAATTATGCATAGGTAAAAGTATAAAAATAGACTATACTGAGGGTGCCCTCAAATGAAGGGATGGTTCTCTTGTGATAATGTTCATGTAGAATAAAATAGGCATAGATTCATGAATCTAACCTAAAGATTTGATGATCATGGTAAAATAAATATAAACAAAATTGCAAATATTTGAGGCCAAGAAGGAAGTGACACTGGTTTTTCCCAATTTCACTAAAGAAATACAAGATGTTGAGGAAAAACTTGAGGAATATAAATAGACTGACCATTTAAGGAACTAAATTCAGAAGTATGATGAAGATCTAGAGAGTAAATATGAAGGCTCACATGATGATAGGAATATGGGAAGAGATTTAGATCAATTTTAGATTAAGTGGGAAGAAGATGAAATGCAACAAGATATTACCATCTACAAGATTGAAGAATTAGTACCTAGTTACCAATTACTATACATAGAGAAAGACACCACCCTTATGGTGGAATTTTAAGAAAAGATAGATCAGCCTAACTACCTGCCTCCATCCACTGAGATCCAACTTCAATAGGAACTCATCATTTAGAAATAGATTGAACCAGAACCAACTCAGGGAGATGATCTTATTTTGAACTCTATATTTTCTGATTTCATTAAATATGATTTTAGTATCACTCATTAAAATAGTTTGAATGTGTATATTTAATTTTATATTTGAATAAATAACTTTTATTAGAATCTCACTTTTTTATTTCAACTTTATTTTTATGTGTCAGATAAAAAAAATAGTCTAAGGTGGATATCCCTCAACATCAACCCTGAAACCACCTAGCCAGCCTAAGGGGTTCATCCATCCAATCATGGTTATGGGAGAGTTGGATTCCCAGCGAGTGATCCTACTAATCACCATGAGCATAGTAGGCCTGAAGGCCTATGTGAGCCGAGCGGTGTAGCATGGCCCATGTATTGTGTGCATGTGTGTCTGGGAGCCCACCCTAGTGCGATATTCTGGCCAACCGATGTCACACCTTACCTTATATGTTCTTGGTATCTAGGTATTCATTTCTATGTGGAAAAAAATTTAGATGTTAATATTCACATTTTAAAACTCCACCTCCCCACACTCAGACACATGAGCACGACCACTCATCGTTGCCCTCTACTGCACTGATATTACCTACTGCCACTGCAACTCCTGAAGGGCGGCCATGGTCGACCACCCAAAGCTCGATCTGGAGACCATACACACTACCACCACCACTTATCTCCTCCTACACTTTTACTGAACTACATGAAGACATTTCTAGGTTCATTCACCTACATTAAAGGCTGGATGAAGAAGGAAAATCTTTGATGCTCTACTGCTTCTTCCACCATGCCACCCAACTCACCACTGCTAAGCTGGTTCCCTACACCCCTTGTGTGCACCTCTACCACATATTCCATGTCCCCAATCACTATTCAACCATTTTTATAGACATAAAAATCTATGATACCACATGTGGGTCTCTTCTAGGATTTTTGTAGTCCATACTTACTACATTGGAATATTTTTTCCTGATATCCTCGTGTGTTTTCCAATTATAGATCATAGGAATCTTGGGAATTTTTAAAATATATATATTTATGATGATTTGGGAAGATATTGAAAGTAAATTTTCCACCAACAATAGGAGACCTAGGGATCTCCCTACCTCTATAAAAAGGGTTCTTATTTCCCATTGTGAAGGCAGTTCCCATGACTGGGAGGAGGAGGCTATTGTTGGATGATGTTTCACTTTCTTCTTCATTTTTATTTTTTTTCTTTTATTTTTTGTTTATTTTAGTTTTATTTCCATGTAATTTTATTTTATTTTATTTTAAATATAATTAAAAATTCATTCATTTTTTTCATCAAAGTGTTTCCTTCCACCCTCATGTCTGTCTTCTTCTTCTTCTTTTCTATTTTATTTCATTCTTCAAATTTTATTTTTATTTTAGTTATTTTATGTGTTTAAATCTCTTCTTACTCTATTTTATTTTATTTTATTGTTTTTTCTATCTCTCTTTATCTCTCTCTTCTTTTTATTCTTTTATTATTTTATTCTTCTCTTCTATTCTTCTTCCATTCCATAGTGACCTCTTACCCTAAAAATGAGGGGTTAACCCAAGGCTTGGCCCAAGGGAGGTAAGTGGTGTTTTTATTTAATTTTGTTCTTAAATTCCTATGTTTTTTTAAGTTTGTGGTGATAATTTTTGATGTGCATGAGTGTGGTAATTTTCCACTATGGCACTAAACTCAAACTCGTTTCTATTTTTTGTTTAAATCTTTTCCTTCCATTCTACTAGATACAAGCTCTTTATATGATAGATTTTATCTATTCAGTGGATGAAATGGAATACGATGGACCCAATTCCTAGAATATATCACACTCTCTATTGAGGTGTTCCACCAACATTGATTACAAGAGGAGGTGGAATTAAGATTAATGAAGTTGTTTAACATTTCACACCACTAAATAAAATATTATTAATTCAAGCATGAGATCTCGGAATTTAATTGTCAAACTAAACTAAAACACAAACAAGGATAATGATGAAACTCATTAACCAAACAATATAGTCCAAGTTATTTATTTTCTAATCGCATTTTGTTAGAATTACATGTTATTTTTAGTTTAAATTATTATATTTCATGTCATTTAATTATTTTAGAAATTAATCAAAACCCATAATTGTCATTGTTATTATAAAATAATAAAAACACCAAAAATAAATAGTTTAAGTGAATTATATTAAGTAGTTGAACAACTGTGAATATCCTCAAGTGAGACGACCTTGGTCAGCCATTGTGATGCATTAGAAAAATAAATTTTCTTTTTTCATGTACTACAACAAGTTTTATGTCAGAAACACATTAGGTTATAGGATGATATAATCCTAGAAAAATTATAAAATGAAACTAACTATCAATATATGGTGAATCGTAAAATATCAAAAGACGCCTAACTATCCCACACCAAAATTGTTGAGGTGCACTCCCCTATATCCATAGAATATAACACAACTAGGGGGACCCTAGTATCATGTTAATGTAGCATAAATCTAGTCATATTTATTACCCTAGGGTTTCTCATTAAATAAATAACTGGAGGCGAGAAATCAATCAAATCACGGAATCATTATACATAATCACACATAAAAAATAACCCTCTCCTCACCTCTATTTTATTGGCATGAAACATACCCTTTCTACATCATTTACACCACAATAATTGATATTCCCTTTAGGGTTAAAATAAATATAAAAATAAGGGGCTCAAGAGGGTCACACACACACACACCACATGAAAACTATTTAACAGAGCCAAATGGGCCTCCTTGAGAACCGACTCAGAATATTTATCCCCATTCATATCATTGAAATCTATTTTTAAAATAATGTTTAAAATAAATCAGGTAAAACAAGTCTCAAAATGATTTAAGGAACCAAATTCCTATTTTATTCAAACCATCTAAAAATCCACAAGCCATGTTATTCTTTAAAACCTATCTTTATCCATCTTAGGGACCAAACAGACTAAAATACAATTTATTATCAAAATTACTTCAAAAAACAACATAAAACATTTTACAATCCCTGGGAACCCAAACATCAATTTATAATTTGAAAAAGGATTTAGATGTCCTATGAAAACTATAAAATCATTTAATATCTTTTATGTCAAGTGAGAACTCACTTTAGAACATTAAAAAACCCCATTATAGTTATCACATATAGATTCAATTTCTTAGATAATGAATTTAAAATTACCAAGTACACAATGACATTATAATTATAGGAAGTGCATGAAAACACTAACCTCAAACAAAATACTAACCCCTCATGAAAAGCCACAATGTGTCGCCTTCAATGGTGATTTCTCAAACAAGCATAGATATGACACCTAAAACCATTAGAAAATCCCCACATTAGAACCACCCTCAAATCGTAATCTTGACCTAACATCACCTAGGTTTTGGAGGAGGAAGTGAAACTGATAGAAAATTTAAGAAAGGGTAAATATGAATACATAATAAGAGGAATAGAGGGGTTTACCTTAAGAAATTAAATTTGAATCTAAGCTTAATGGCTTAAAGATAAAATAATAAGGTAGAGACATATCCTCTCATGGATTCCCTATCCTAGTCAAATTAATAGGGGGATAAAAGAAAGGGTAAACCCTTTAAATTTGAATAAAGGAATAAGTGGAAACTCAAATATTTAAAACCTAGCAGCTCACATGGTTAGGCCATATGGTTTGGTAAACCATGGTCCAACCATACAGATTGCACTGGATAAGCACTAGGAACCTACATGGTTTACCTAATTATCCACCAACTGTATAAAGTCATAATTTCAAAACTGGAACACCCTCACGTAGTTACTACACTATTTCTCCTAACTATGTGTAAATCATGTGATGCCCAAAAACTTCCCAAATTTCAAAATTAAAACTCAAAACTTCCAAAATCTCATGATTACATAAAATTGATTTAATATAAATATTAATAGTTACATGGGGTGTTACAAACTCTATCGTTCCACTTTCTACCCCTACAAAGTCATTGGTAAAAGTAGAGGCTAAAAAATTAAGAACTGCATTAATATCTTATAAAAGGGTGGGACTAACTAAAGAAGTCCTAAGTAAGAAGTCATAAAAAATGAAATAACATCTCACCGAATATGATATAAATGCACCAAGATCCTAAAAAAACCTAAATCTAGTAGTAATGATCAATAACCATCCCTGAAATGTATCCCAACATGAAACTAACCCATCCATAAGGATGAGTCCTAAAAGAAAAAATGAGACAAAACGTAGGTCTCTCCACCATTTAGAATTCATATAAAATGGTATGATATAAAATGAATGAACTCCTAATGTGAATACCTATATAAAATAACCAAATAAATTATATATATCCTTTTAGAATTAAAAACCATATAAATCACCCAATCAAGCAAAAAAGAAGACTGATTAATAATTCTATCAAATACACCTGATTAGAACTATAAAGAAAACCATTAACTAGAATACATCATCACAAATAGTATCAGTTCTTAACCTAGATCATGACATCCCCATAAGGTAAAACAATAACTCAAACCAAATTTATCCCCAAGGAATATCCATCAAAATAAAATTGGCACCCTCGAGTTCTCAATCGATTAAGAATATAATTGGTTCTAGTTACCCCAGCCTGAACCCAAGGGTCACCCATGTTACATTCACCAAGAATCCAATCTCAACACAAACAACCCAGAATTATACACATAGAATATAATAGGGAATTACCCAAAACAATACGGTGCATAACCAAATTCAAAATTCATCAAAAATTATAAGGTAAGAACTATAGAAATCACAAACATTCAACCTTTACCATATCTACTAAACATAGTTCCCAAAATAATTGACACTCTAAAATCAAAATTATACCTAAAATTTTATCTTCTGATAATTCATCTTTTAAATCCTATAAATTTGTCCCAAAAGGAAAAATTGAAGAAAAACTCTTAGATATTTCAAACAATATGACTTAGAATGCTTAGGGTCCCCACACTAGAAGAACACAAGATGCCTCTTCATTTAAAAATAATAACTTCACCCATCTATACCTTACATCTAGGACTCAACCAAATACTACTAATAGATAAAATATCTTTAATTTAATCAAAATAATCCAATGAATCACTCTCTAAAAGTTTCCATACCTACTCACTATCCACTAAAAATACCTTTGTAGCCACTTCTTGATTGGTAGTTAGGACAGACTCAACTATAATGACTCTAAGGTCTGGGAGAATATATCTTTGAATGTAAATATCTCGTAAGGAATCAATGTTGATGATATCTATAGAAAATATAAAAATCTCTAAAAAATTATCGGTATATTCCTTCACTGGCCGCTTTCCCTGTTAAAGGATCATGAACTCAATAGACTTCTAAATTTTCAATTACTTGGGATAATACCATTGAATAAGTTCTATCTTAAAAATCACCAAGACATTCCCTCGTGAAATTGAGAAGTAACCCCAGTCTCCCACTATACTCAGTTGTGTCCTTAAAATAAAGAGACATTGGCCTTCAACCTTAAATATTCAGGGGTTTTATGAGAATTGAAGATTAATTCAATCCCATCTGGAAACCCCATTTCCTTAAGGGGACTTCAATCACCATGGAATAAAGGTGGATATAAATTATTAGAGTCTTGGATGTGGTTTGATACCTCAGAAGATTTCATCTCTACCACTCGGTCTTGAGTCTGGGTGGAATTTGAAAGTGGAGAACCCAACCCTAGATGATGAGAAGGATTAACCTAGAGATCATACTAATGAACATAATTCCTACACATATTGTAATAATCTATAGTAAGAATACTCTAAATGATATAAAACAAAACTCAATAAATTCACACTCCAAACATTAAGTCAAATAATTCCATAAAAATTAAAATATAAACTGGAACACATGTAAATATTAAGATTTTGATAAAAACCCAAACCATTTTCATTAAAGCATGATCAATTTATAAAATTTTATTCCCTTTAAAATATATTACTCAATTTATTTTCTAATAAAAAATTATTTTGAAAAAAACCCTCATAATTTCATTCTAAAATCACACCCCTTGAAAACACAATACAAATCATTGAAAAAATACCAATTCTTTTCCCAAAACTAGTTTTCCAAACATAAAACTGAAAAATGTAAAATAAAACAATAATTCATATATATTAATAAAATCCAAATATAATGAAATCAATTTTATAATAAAAAATACCTTAATTATGTTCACATTATTAGTAAACACCATTGGAGTTAATCTATATAGAAAAGGAAACAAAAAAATCATCTGGGGGAGAAATATAGTTATTCCCTATAAAGACATGACCTTAAACATTATATATTCTATTAATTTTATACTAGATTTTACAATATTACATTACTAAGGTTCTTTTCAGTTTGTATCTTTATATAATTAGGTTATAAATCACAGATAAAAACTGAAATATTATAAAGTAGAAACATATAAAAAAATCCATTTTTTCACACAAAAAAACTATTTAAAAATAAACATGGTTTCTTTATATGGTCAATCTTCACAATTTTTCCCTTGATCTCATTCTTGTCTTTATTCTCCCTTAAATCCTATGAAAAGCGTTTTAAAACTTGGGATAAGAAAAAAATATCAATAAGGGATGTAAAGGAAGGGAAAACATTTGTCCAGTGAAAATACATAAAAAATTTCTTAAAAACATACATTTTTATTCAATAAAAAAATATTTTTAAAATGACCAATATCTTACATATTGAAAATAAATTTATTTTAATTAAATGTCATTATAAAGAATCTAAAATATAATTTGGTAACTGGGGATAAACTTTTCCATAAAAGTTCTACAAACATTGTAGCTCTATCAACTATATAGGGAGTAACCATCATAGTTACATTTGAAATAATCACCACAGCATTATTCCTATAAGAACTTAAGAGAAACCTAACTAGTTAACTACATCCCTTTACCTAGTGCATTGGAGATCTATAATGGGATCACCCACCCTTGGTTTATCATGGAACCACCCTCACTCATAATGAATTACCAATACATAACATAAGAATAACATATAAAGCTTTCATAAAAGAAACATTCTTCAAGAAAATAACATTTACATTTTGAAATCACTTTTCATTTTTTTACAAATCCACACACTCAAAAATGAAAATATTTTATTTGAAAATAAAATTGTAAACTTATAAATAAATCATTAAAACATTAAAGTTCCATGAAATTGAGAAATTTAGTTCACGCCATATATGTAATAAAGACATTATTTTTGAAAAAAGAACATTAAAAGTGTACTTTTAAAATAAATTCCATTATAAATATCATATCAATGAAGTGAGTGTTAATCAAATGAATTGATTATGTGTATTATCTATAAATCAACATCAAATAATGGGAAATAAAACATAAGATATTCAAAGTCATTTTATACATAATATAAGCATGACATAATCAAGAAGTATAATTGTAACCCAAAGAATGGAAATTGGGTTAATAATTCCCTTACCTCACATTCAACTTCCTTTAAAAGTGTTCAAACTTCTTTTGGATATCACCTCCTTGAGAGACCCTTGAGGACTGTGGATTTGGTCTTTTGGTGTGATCAGTGGAAATAGGAAGTTGGAAGATTGAGGAGGATAGGTTTTGGTAGATATTTTAGGAACTTTAAGGCTTTTGAATAGAAATGGGGTGTTTAGGGGTGGTATTTATACTTGAGGAGAGGTTAGTTTAAGTTATTAAAATAATAATTATTTTACATTTAAAGCAAAGCACATTGAGGTGGAATTAATTTTCATGAATTTTCAAAACAATTAATATTATAGAGGCTTGTTTGGTTTGACCAATACCTCAACCAGCCATTAAATTTTTTAGTTTTTAGGTATTTTAATCCTTTACCCTTTTAACTTTAACCCATTTCCTTTTTTACCTATAACACGGTAAATAATTTTTTTACCATGTAAATTTTCTTATGTGTAAAAAATTAAATTGCCCTTAAAACCATGTTTGGAAATTATTATTATAAATACGGAATCTATTTTAACTAATTCAATTTATAAAATTGGCAAAATTATATTTATAATTAATCACGTATACATAATGAAAATATTTTTTTAAAGTGAAAAGTTCAAAAGTTTGAAATGTTTTTATATATAATTTCAATATGAAATTGATTCCAAAGACATAAATTGGTTTTATTTATCTATAATTAAACTAATTATACTTTAAAAATAATTTAAAATATAATTTAACTATATAAATTATTTATACAAAAAATAAGTTTTAAATTAAAATGCAGTATTTTCGTTATTCATCAAAAAATGAAACTTTTCAGAAAAATACCAAAAAATTCACCATAACACAGTTTTGATATTATTATTTAAAAAATAAAGTTTATTTTTTTATATAAAATTTATATATGTCTAAAAAATTAGTTATAAAATAGGTATGTCGTAAAAAGGTAACAAAATTGCCTTTTAAAAGAAAGAAAATATAGCTTTTTAGAATTAAATTTGGATTTGTTCTTATCTTAATCATATCAAACTTATTATATGAATTTTAAAAAATTACTAGATATTAAACATATAAATTTAATTAATATATTTCTCTAATAGGGATTAATTAAATTTATTAATATAAAATTCCATTGTGGCCATAAAAGTAGTTTTTTTAATAAAAATACATCTTTTATATTCAATTGGTTTTTATTTTAATTTAAAATTAATTGGTAATAAATAAAGTCATTTGATAAACATGTGTAAACTATATTTTCATAATTTAGTTAATCTCATTCATTCCCTCCATTCCAACAGCTAGGTGATAACTATCACATTTAAATAATAATATTTAATAATTGGTTTAAGATTAATGTAGTGTATCTTGTATAATATTGAACATAGTGTTTCCTTTTAAAATATCAGGATGTTACATTATACCCCACCTCCATTTAATAAATTTTTTCCCCTCAAATTGAACTTAGGATCAAAAAAACTAGGGGTTTGACTTTTTAAAATACCTTTGTTGAAATATCACATCTGAAAAAAGGTCAAAAAAACCTCCACTTAATAAGAGAGAAAATAAAGTAAAATGGTCGCCTAAGATAACATATTCTAGGATTACATGTAGAAAAACATGAAAATGGAATAAAAAAACTTATTATCATGTTATGATGGATAGTGATAGAGAATATGTTCATGAGGAAGTAGATCATCGCAAAACCATAAATCTGTGATGGCTTAAAAGGTCATTGATTTCTTGGCATGAAAATCAATTGGATAATTTTTTTCTAAAATCATTTTTCTAGAGTTGATAAATTATTTTAATAACTAAACCAAGAACATAAGGAAACATACTTACTCAAAAATTATAATTTCATCCTTTAATCTATTTTCACAACAATCTCATCTTTTCTCCAAATGATGAGTAGACAAGATGAATTTTTCACAATTGAAGCATCATAATCAACATCTAAAAAATCCAAAAAAGTAAAAATATATATTCCTACTATCTTTAGGAATTAACCAAAACCATAATGGTTAGTAAAAGATAAAGTAATTCTATAAAAATAATAAACCTTAATATAATGAAAAAATAATTTAATATCAAAAATTTAACAGTAAAACCCAAAGTTCAACATATATTATTCAACAAATAACTATCCTTAAAATTCCTAAAAATATTACCGACTAAAATTGAAACCTAAAAAACATAATTATTTTATCACATAGTCATCCAACATAAATTTAATATTTATCTTAAAATAATATTAATCTCACTTAACATATCATACCAAAATGTAATTTCGATAATCACATAACATTTGAAATATAATAATTATTTCTATAAATAACCTAAGTCACTGTAAATCATATATTTTTTAAAAATATAACTCATACTTTAATTCTCAAATAAAATACCCTAGTATTATGTTTACCTTAATCACATAAGGTTCCCAAAATAGTGAAAATATTCTAAAATAACATTAATCACTTAATCACCAAATCATTTTATAATCTTGTGGTTATCATTTCAATAAAACATATGTCCCTAAAATGAACATAAACTTTATCTTTAATATAATTTAAATAAGAAAAACAATTTCATACTAACTAGGACATCTCATAGGCTAGTGGTAAGTGATGCACCCTTGTCTCCCTTTAGTTATGGGTTCGATCCTCATGGCCTTGCCAAACATGAAAGATTGTCACCCATCCTATAGTTTTTCCTTTTTCTAAAACTATATTAATATAATCCTTATAAAATTATTGAAATGTTTGAAACTTTCTCAAAAATAACATTAATAAATTTTAACCTCAAAGGTTATCTTGTAACTTTCATTTTTCATCCTAAAAACTAAGATCCCATAATTACCTCAAATTTTGAGATCTTATAAACCAAAAATATTTCCAATTCCTTTAAAATTATTTCCACCAAAATTAAAGGCATTGTTCCTTAAATAAATTTTTTCATATCATTAAAATAATGGTTACATGTACCTAAAAAATTATCACCTTTTTACCACATTTCAAAGATATCAATCTTATCTAACATATGTTTCCAAATTTGGGAAAATAAAACCTACTATATAAAAATCATTAGGTATTCCATGATTCCCATAATATTTGAAAAATAACACTATATCATAAAGTTTAAATCTCAATACATGAACACATCCTTCATTAACTCCCTTCTTAAACCATTAACCATGATTTTTTGTCTTACTCCTTCGTACTTTATTCCTACAATCAAATATATGAATTATATCTTTATGATTCATCAATATGGACCATAAAGGTTATCCATAAATTTAAAAAATTTTCCACAAAATGAAAACATAATTCTTCCTCAAATAAAATTTTCATATGATGAACTTAAGGGTTATATATAACTCGATCTCAACAAAATTCTGCCAAAGTACTCCCATGATAAATAGAGTATTAAACATTTAAATATTTAATCATAATTAAATATAGAATAACTCTTGAATCCATTATATTTATACATCTTAATTATTCATCATTCTTTATAATCCATTAACCATGATTTTCCATCATATTCTTGAATACATGTTTTCTGTGAAATAAAATATGAATCATGTCCTAATATTTAATAATGTCAAAGCATGAGAAAAGAAATAATTCATACCTTTCATATGTCATTTTCAATTTCCTCATCTTAAATTGTAATGGAATTAGGTATTACTAAATAGTTATCAATACCATTATATTGATCCCATTCATAATCCTTCCTCCTAGTAAATTGATGAGCATAATTAACATAATCCTCACATTTAAAAAATTCAATTGGTAACTCTGGACGAATTTCTTTCCCCTTCATGGAGTTAATTGAATGCTTCCTTTTTCATTTATAGTTTATTGATTTATGACCTCCTTTACCACATTTAAAACATCTTTCTATCATTTTAAGACATTTTCTTATGTGCTTCTTTCCACATTCTTCAAACATAGATAGTTTAATATATTTTCCTTTATGATGGTGATCACTTATATACCCCTAGGTCTTCATTTCTCTCATATTAGATTCATTAGGAAACTCTCCATGGTTCAAGTGGTAAATCATTACTTATGATAGCTATTTTATAATAACCATAATATTTCTCACTATAACTCCCATTTCATTTAGTTGATTACTCATAAAATCATCTCATTTTCTTCCAAGTCCATTATTTCTTTGGCACCAACTAGATCCATCCAGTTACTAAAAACAAAAGGTCTACCGTGATCATATCAAGAAAATCATAATATTTCATCTTATGATGAGGATAAACACTAAGATATCCTTATTAATGTTATCTAAAACTCATTCTATTTATCCAAAATAACTATTAATATCCCTACCATGATAACTATTGTGGTTATATATAACTTTTAACTTATGATCGAACAGCATCCTAACCTCTAAAGTTATCTAAACCATCCTCTGATACCAAATGTAAGTACTCAACCTTAAACATTATATATTCTAGTGATTTTATACTATAATTCACATTATTATATTTTTGAGGATCTTTTTGGCTTATATTTTTAGATAATTATGTCATAAATTACACATAATAACTCAAATATTACAAAGTATAAACTTCTACTCAATATCCATTTTTTACAAAACAAAATTTTTTAAAAATAAACATAGTTTCTTTTCATGCTCAATATTCACAATTTTCCCATTTATCTCATCCTTGTATCTATTATCCCTTAAATCCTATGAAAATTTTTTTTAAAACTTGTGATAAGTATAAAAGATTATTAATTGATATAAATTAAGGGAAAATGTTTGTCCATTGAAAATTCATAACAACATTTCTTAAAAACATACCTTTTTATTCATATATGGGAATAATATTTTCAAAAAGATCAATATCTTACCTTCTAAAAATCAATTGATTTTTATGAAATATCATTAGAAAGAATCTAAAATATAATTAGGTAACTTGGGATATCATTTCCCATATCACTCTTAAAAATATTTTAGCTATCATAACTATACAGAGAGTAACCATCATAGTTACATTTTGAATAATCACCACAACATTATTCCTATAATCTCTTAGAAGAAACCTAACTGGTTAACTCTATCCCTTTACCCAATGCATTGGAGAGAAATAACAGGCTCACCAACCCTCTATTTTTCATGAAAACACCCTTCCTCATAAACAATTCCCAATCCATAACATAAGTATAACCTATAAATCATTCATAAAATAAAAATTCTTGAGGAAAATAACATTTCCATTTTGAAATAACTTTTCATTTTTTTACAAAGTCATACACTCATAAATGAAAACATTTTATTTGAAAATAAAACTATAAAACTGTAAAGGAAGCTCCAAAACATTAAAACATCATAAAAGTAAGAAATTGTGTTCAGTCCATATATGTAATAAAAACATTATTTTTGAAAAAATAACTTTAAAATAGTGTTTTTATAAGAAACTCCCTTATAAATATCATATCAATGAAGTGAGAATTAATATAATGAATCAATTATGTGTATTGATTGTAATTCAACATAAAAATTTGGAAATAAAACATAAGATATTAAAAATTCATTTTAGACATAATATTAACACAAAATAATCAAGTAGTATAAGTTTAACCCAAATAATGTAAATTGGGTTATGAATTCCCTTACCTCGCATTCGACTTCCTTCAAAAGTGTTCAAACCTCCTTTTTAATATCACATCCTTCAAAGACCCTTGAGGGCCTTGGATTTTGTCTTTTGGTGATACCTATATCACTAGGATGTGGGGATAGTGAGTAGTAGAGGTTTGGGTGGATATTTGAGGTGCTTCAAGGCTTGTGAGTCGAAATGGGGTGGTGAGGGCTGGTATATATACCTGAGGAGAGCTAGGAATAAGTTATTAAAATAATGATAATTTTATATTTAAATAAAAACAAATTCAGGTGGAATTAATATTTTAGAGTCTATTTAGGGTAGATAAATACTTCAACCAGCCATTAAATGTTGTAGGTTTTAGGTATTTTAATCCTTTACCATTTTAACTTTAACCTATTTCATTTTTTTACTTATACCACGATAAATAATTTTTCTACCATTGTAACTTTTTTATGCTTAAAAAATAAAATTTACCTTAAAAAAATTTGGACCTTTAGATTACAAATATGTAATACATTTTAACTAATTTAATTCACATAATTTTAAAATTTAGATTCAAAATTAATCTCATAGACTCAACGAAAAAGTGGGTTTTAAAAGTGAAAAGTTAAATAGTTTAAAATGATTTCATATCCCATTTCAATGTGAAATTGATTCTAATGACCTTTATTGGTTTTATTTATTTATAATTTAACTAAATATATTTTTAAAAAATATATAATTTAGCTATATAAATTATTTCGACTAAAAAATATTTTTCAATTTACTAGAAAAGTTGGGGTGTGAACCCCTTTATTAAAAAGAAAAGAACACAAAAACCCTTTTAAGGGAAAAGGGAGAACCTGAAAGTCCATAAAAAACCCATAGGTTTGGCACAAAGACTTAAAATACAGTGTCTCAAGAGCCCAGTGGGACATAACCCATTACAAAACCAAAGCCCGATCCAAATCCAAATCCTATGCAATGAAGCCAAGAAAAAACACAGCCCAATGTCAACCAACTCAAGTCTCCCCCAGAGACCACCAAAGTCCCTCATTCAAACCACCAAGACAAGATCACTGATCCGCCACCACCACATCACCTCGCCGCACACTGAAGCGTTGTTGCACATCTAGATCTGCCGAAGCCAGATCTACAATGAGACCACCCTGTTGACAGTAAGCCGCGTCAAAGCTCCCACCCCATCACCGTTGTACACCCGCATAGGACTCACCCGCAGTCCGTCGCGGCCCGTGGCCCCTACCAAGGAAATAACCCCCGAAAAGCTGCCTGGTCCCCCACCACTACCAATACTCAAGCGTTTCCGCCACCCGTTACACGTAGAAAGTGTCCAAAAATCCCCCACTGATCCCCAAAACCATATCTGAAAATACAAATCTGAAAAATGCAACCCAAAAGCCACCTCCTATCATGAGCTAACGCTGCCACTCGAAACCTACACAACTGCTCTGAAGCACCAATGTAAGCTACCATCAAAAGCCGCCACTGCGAGATGAAGGCTTCCAAAGCATCTGTCCTCTTCGATCGGAGCCAAGGGGATGATCTGCTGCCAACCGGGTTTTACAAACACCGAGGTGCCGCCGCCTTTGCCAAAGAAACAATCGCCACCAAGAGAGTAAACAAACCCTAGAAGCAGGATACATTGAGGGAGAGATATGTGGCCGAAGTCACCAAGAGTTTTCAATTAAAATGCAGTAATTTCACTATTCATCGAAAAATGAAAATTTTCCTAAAAAATACCGAAAATTCAACTAAGATAATTTTGATATTACAATTTCAAAAATGAATTTTATTTTTTCAAATAAAATTTATATATTTGTCAAAATTTATTTTAAAAATAGGCGAACTACTAAAAGGAGGAAAAATTTCTTTTTAGAAGAAAAAAATAGCTTTTTACGCTTAAAAATGGATTTATTCTTATCTTAAGCCTATAAAAATTATTAGATGAATTTAAAAATATTTTATTGGATATAAAACATATAATTTTTATTAATATCCTTCAATAATAGTGATTAATTTAATTTATTAACATAAAATTCTATTATGGGCATAAAAATGGTTTTTTTAATAAAAACATATCCTTTATATTTATTTAGTTTTTATTTTTATTTATAATTAATTGGTAACCAATGAATTAATTTGATAAACATGTGTGAAATATATTTTCATAATTTAGTTAATATCATTTATTACTTCTATTCCAATGGTTAGGTGATAACTATCTCATTTAAATAATAATAGTTAATCATTTGTTTAAGTTTGATGTGGAATATCTGATATGATATTTAACATAGTGTTTATTTTTGAAATATTGAGGTGTTACATGATTACATTGGAATAACGGGATGGAAAACTGTGTTAAAACCATATAATTGGCTCTGTGAAGTTTCTAGACCCCTAGTGCATGGGCCTCTCATAGTTTTCCTTTACCATCATCTCCACCCCCAAAATCACTAGTATACTCAATAGGAATAAAAATATCATCATATTAGATTAAAAATACATTAAAAATAATCAAATAAATTGATTTCAATATTAAAATCCTGAATTCCCTTAGAGGATCACTTTCATCATGAAGGTTGTTGATCAAGCCCCCATTTTTGATCTACCTCTTAAGTCTTGATGACAGTCTTAATATCATTTCTACCCAAATGCACCCCAAATCACAAGAGGACTTACCAATAACCTAGGTCTTTCTAAGTACATAGGCTATAATTCCATTTTTAATGAACTTTCCTGGGATGACACAACACATCACCCATCCTGATCTACTATTGGGATCAAAGGGTATTCATGAACATCATGGGTTGGAAATTAATGTCTATGAATCTAGGAAACACTCTTGGGAATGGTTTTTTTCCAATGAATCAATAAATTATTAGAGGATATCCACCTAGAAATCAGGAATAACCCATTGGTATGTTGTAATTCCATACCCCAAATCAATAAGTCAACAAAATTTCCAATTAGAGTATAAAGTATCAAAAGTAAATAAAATACTTGTAAATAAAATCAAAACATAAATTGAATAATAAATAAATAAACATCATCACATGAATAAGTAAATTTTCAAATAGAAGATCTAGGTTGATAAAATTCATAAATAAACATCCAAAAAATAATACCAAAACCAAAAAAATTACTACCAATCTTCATGAGACCCACAGTTACTCGTTATATCCTATATTTTCCACAACTAGAACAACTCAAACATTAACCAAGAACATATCATATGCAAACAACTAAATGGAAACAATAATAAATACATACACCACACTAGTGTAAAATTAGACTATAGACATAGGCCATAACCATGGATATAACCCTTATAACCATGGTTGTAGGTTATATCCTTGGTCAGGCTCCCTATAGAGGCTATTGGAATTGTTATATCTATTAGGGCTCTAACCGCAGTCATGGACCATGGCTACAACACATTATTATAGATTCTATCTATATGGAATCTAGTTTGGGTGACTCTATTTCCATGGATATAGCTAGTAGAAATAGGTGCATCCACATATAACTACCAGTTTCCATAGGATCCATGACTGTGGTAATAGGACAAAAAACTTGTTACCAGCAAGATTAAAACTTGTATCTCCCTTATACAGTAGGGATACTTTACCACTCTACTCATACACTGATTTTAAATATTTTTGTGTGTGTGACATTTATATGTGTGTGTGTGATAGAATTTATAATATATTTTATTATTATTATAAATATATTCCAAATTATACCCTATAGACATATTTTTGAATGGTCATGGATATATGATATACTATAGCCAAGGATGGGCTTACACCATGACTATATGGGCTTTCCCATGCCCTTCTGTAACATCCCAAGTAAGTAATGAATAATAGATATTTTATCTATGTCTATTAATGATTAAGATAGTGTTTTAGAGGCTTAAAATGAAAATAAATCCAATCTTAAGCATGGAATACACTAATATTTTTAAAAAGAATGTTTTACTGCCTTTTGATGGCAAACCATTTTTAAATCTATCTTTTGACAATTTTATAATCTATGTTTGTCAAAATAAACTTATTCGTTATGATTGGGACATCAAAATTTACTTTGTGTGAATTTTTGGTATTTTTCTGACAATGTTCATTTTTTAATGAATAGTGAAAAATACTGCATTTTACATCAAAACTTCTTTTTAATCTAATTTATTTATATGATTAGATTATGTTTTGAATTGGTTTTGAAGTGAAATTAGAATATATTTTTACAATTTTATCCAATGGTGGTCATTGGAATCAATTTCACTTTGAAATTAGACTTAAACTGGTGTCAATCTTTTGATACTTATTGTTTTGTAAAAACACGCTATTTGCTCTGGCAGCGGGAATTAATTATTAAATTAATTAATGTGACTTATATGATTTCAATTTTTTAAAATAGATTTCATTTTTGAATTCGGAATATCAAATATAGCTTAGGGTGAATTTTTGGTAATTTTCTGAAAAACTTCAATTTTTGATGAATAGTGAAACCACTAAGTGGTAATCAAGCAAACTGATTTTTCAGTTAAATGAAATTATACCACTAATGTGTATTGAATTTTGAAAATCTGACATACATGGTTTTCATTAAGAAGTAAAATGTGGTTCAATGGGATTAAAATATTTTTTTGGTGAATAGTAACTTATTAAGTTTTTAATCGCGATTAGTGGTAATTAAGGTAGTTTAAGGTATAAATAATGCTTTAATAATATGAAATGACCTAGACACATGTCCCAACCTTATTGGTTGTGTCATGGCCGACCAAGACAAGCCATGGGTCAACTTGGGGACCCCATGGAGACATTTTGGTTGGGAAATGACATAAATAACTTTTTATTTAATGTAAAAGTAAAAATGACACAAACATAATATGTTTTACAAAAACAATTTTTACATAGGGTTATAAAGATCAGATATTTGATTATAAATAGTCATTGGAAATATAAAAATATTTCCTACATCATAGTATTTTTTTATGATTTTTAGACATTAAATAAATTAAATTATTTATGACATAATAATGATGCAGCGATGACATCATTATTTGACGATTTAAATAAAATGGAAAGAAAATGTAAAATCTATGAACTACACATGGCCAAAACCAATTGGATGAGTGTATTTTGAACCCTTATCACCTTATCCACGAATTATATCAATTTGGGACCTTTTAAAACCGAAACACATTTTCAAATAGAGTAATATTTCCTTACTTTCCAAAAGTGCCCCTCCTCTCCTCTTATAAAAGGCCCCCACCTCTACCTCATTTCACACACTCCTCAAGCCTTTGTCTCAGCCAACCCTTGCCCATTTACTCTCTCCACATCCCTCTCCACATCCTAGAGGATTCCCTTTCGGCATAATCCTTTCAAAGGAAGCCTTTAGGCTCAAATCAAAAGGAGTTACACTTTTAAAGGTAATTCATTCTCTCTTGTTCATTTGTTTTATTTTGCTTCTCCAACCCTCTAAACTCTTTTTATTTACTTCTTTTGTAACAACACCAGTATCTTCAATATACTAGGATGTTGTTATAAGATTTATTCGAGCTACACTCTCATACAACTACATCAAATGGTTAAAGAACATACGGTTTCCGTGGATGGCGAAATTCTGCCTCCCGAAACGATGATTGTTCAATACTCATTTAACACCTTCAAGGGTGGCCATTATGATGTCACTATTTTTATATATGATATATAATATGTTTATTTTTTTTCTTTAAGCTTCTTTATTTTTCATTGTGGGCATACCTTTATGGTTTCCATTATGGGTAAACACGATATCTTCATTTAAGGAAGTGCGGACTACCGCCCCCTCAAAGTGATGTGATTCGTTAATGCCATATGTGGGACGTGTAAAGGATGGATTTAAAGTTATTATATATTATGTTATACTGGAATTATAATATACCTCTATATCATTATTATTTCTTTCCATTAAAGTATGAGATAGAAATGAAAGTAGCGTTCATGCGTACGTACGGCTTACCGTCTCCATGAACGGTGCATTTCATTTCTTATCCCCAAATGTAATGTACTATTAAAAGTACATGTATATAATGGATATATATAATTAATGATATATCTAAATGATGAATATAATTCTGGAATTAAAATATACATACCTCTCATTTAGTTTTAATTCCATTAATATGACAAAGAAATGAAAGTAGCGTTCATGCGTACGTACGGCTTACCATCTCTATGAACGGTGCATTTCATTTCTTACCTCTAAATGATTATGTAATATTATAAATACATGTATATGCTGGATATATATGATACATATTATATCCAAATCGGGAATTTCATTCTGGATCTAAAGAACCTTTGACCACACGAACAACATGTAATTGTAAGAAGTCCACTTTCGACTTAAGAACCAAATATTGAGAAAACAAACATTATTAACTTAAATGGTTACATAATGTTTATAACATGGAAATAAGTGATATAAAAGGAATAATGAACTTTAAAAAGGTTCTTAATCAAGTATAAATTAACTCAGGTTTATTATTCAGGACGTTAAATAATGATCGAGTCAAGTCGGACCTGAGGTATGGGACTTCGTCTCAATCTCCTTTCATTGAGGCATATTTTGTTTTATACAAAACTTTCTTTTATACGGTGTATAAACCCCTTTTAATTTTACGTTTATCCAAAAGGAATCTTTTTTATACGAAGTGTTTTACTAAACGACAAAAGGGAATGTTTTTGTCGTACGTATGCGGCGACAACGACTTCTCCGCCGTCGTGACTGTTATTTGAGCTTCGGCTTCCTCTACAAGCCATACCTTCTTTTGAAAAAGAAAAATAAATACCATGTTTTAATTTTCTTTTATTTTGGTATTGAAAATGGTTTTCACAATGTTTTTGTGTTGTATTGATATCTTGTTATTGAAATTTGGAAATGTTATGTTTCCTTTATGCATGTTTTATGTGATATGATTATGTTATGGTTCTTGGGCATTATTATGAAGACGGGTGGTTCCGTGGTAAACTAAGGGCGGGTGAGCCCGTTATAGCTCTCCAATGCATTGGGTAACGCGAAGGAGTGAAACGTTAAGGTTTATCCGAAGAGATTTAGGGAATATACTGTGATGGGTATTCCAAATGTAACCAAGAGGGTTACTCCCTACGTAAGAATGTTATGAATGCCTCAAGTTACCTTTATGTCTTATGATTTCTATGATTTATTCATGATTTTATGAGGTATGTTAAAGTGCCTATGTTTTATGGGTAAAGTATGATTTCATTCTTATGTATATATGAACTCATGTTTCCTTTCCATGTTTTTTTTATAACCCATACTGATTTTTTATGCTCATCCCAAGTTTTTGAAATGTTTTTCACAGGTCAAGGGAAAGGTACATGATAAGATGATAGAGTCAAGGATGTGTCAAGAAATAATCCATGTTTTATTTTAAATGTGTTTCCATTTATGGGAATTAAGAATACTATCTTTATGTAACCACTTTGTTTATATGTGGAATGTAATGCAAGTTTTATGATCTAATTCTCTAAAACTCTAAACCCGAAAAGATCCTCAATGTGTAATCTTGTAATAACTCAAGATTAAGTAAGGTTTAAGGCTGGGGCCTTATACCTTCCCATGGGAAAACCTATAGTTGTGGGTGGGGGACAACCATGAGTAAAGGCCACTTATATCCATAGTCTATTCTGGTAATGTCTATAGCTCTATAGCTATATGAAAAATTTTTAGTAGTTTACATTTTAATAGGAATTGTGTGACAAAAACAATCCAATTAGGATCTTACAAAGGAATTTGCACAGTTCCTTTAAAAATTTATTTCATTTATGCAAGTTTGAATTGTATATAGAAAATATTTTCTCATAATTAAGCATAATAAAACAAATATTAAACCATTTTACTTTTTATAAAAGATATATTTACTTTTCAATAAAATTTAGTGAAATATTCCAGTTTAAATATCACTTCCAAACCTTTCTTTAAAATATTACACAAACATTAAAACTAATGCTTTCCTTGGAAGAAAATTTTAAAAAATAATTCGTAGAAAATAATTTCCATCACATAAATAAGAACATCATACAAAATAAACACTCTTTAAAAAGTAATTTTATCAATGAATAAATAAAAGTAATCAAATGATACTGATCAACCAATAATACCATAAACAAAAATAGAAATAAGGTAAACAAAAATGAGGAACCCCAATGTAATTTTATATATGGAAATAAGAATCACAGGAAACACACTAGTTCATAAGGTTAGATGGTCCAAGAGAGACTATAACATGATACCAACTGATAACATATACCACATCCTAAAATATAATGAGCCACCTGACTAGCCCACACTAGCATCATCGGGGTTCACTCCCCACTATCCCTGGTATATAGCACAACTAGTGGGGACACTAGTATCATTTTTACCGATTAGTGTATCAAAAATATAGACCTATCTCTTAGCTAAGGGTTTTCTATGAAAACAATATCTAGAGGCAAGAAATAAATCAAATCAAAAAAGAATCATAAACATTTATACATAACATAAGAACCCTATCCTAACCCTGAAATCCCTTAAAAACAACCACTTTCCACATTATTTAAAACACAATAATCAATATCCCCTTTGGGGTCACAATCTATATCAAAACAAGGGGATCAAGGTGGTCTCACACACACCACATGAAAACCATTTAACAATTACAAATGAGACTTCTTGAAAATAAACTCAAAATAATGATCCCCCTACCCATCATTGAAATCCATTTTTTAAAACAACATTTAAAATAAATCATGTAAAAAAATCTCAGAATCATTCAATGAATCAACATACTCTTTTATTCAAACCATTTTAAAATACACAAATAATATAATTCTATAAACCCCACTCTTTATTAATTTCAAGACCCAAATGGGGTAAAATTATTTTGGAACAAACCAAAGAATCCGTTTTAAAATCACTTGGCACTCAAACATATCTTTAGAATTTGTAAAAAAAAATTGGACATTCTTTGAAAACTAGAAAATAATTTAATAACCTTTATTCCAAGTTAGAAGAAACTTTCAAACATTAATAAAACCCATTATCTCTATCAAATATAGTTATAATTTAGTATAAAAATAATTTTAAATAATCAAGAAAACAATTACATTCCAATTAAAGGAAGTGCACAAAAACACCAACCTCAAACCAAGTGATAACCCCTCATGGAAAGCCACAATGTGTCGCCTTTGATAGTGAACACTAAAATAAGCATGGAGATGAAACCTATAACCCTTAAACAATAAAATCCTAATATTAGAACTACCCCCTAACCCTAATCTCATCCCAATATACCCTAGGGTTTTGGTAGGAAGTTAAACCAAAATAAAATGGAAGATAAATGAAGGAAGAAGGGAGAATAAGAGGAATAGAGGGGTTTACCTAAATAAATACACTTATAATTAAATCTTGGAGGCTTAAAGATAGAGGAGGAAAGGATTGATATCTCCCTTAGTGTGCACCCTAGCCTGGTCAAATATATATAGGGAGAAAAGAAAGGGGAAACCCTTTTAATTTCAATAGGTAAAAAATAGAAAGTCAAACTTTTAAAACCTAGTAAGCTTTCACGGTTAAACCTTGCGGTTTTGTAAAATGTGCCCCAACCATATAGATAACACTAGAAAAGTATTGATAACCTTCAATATTTTGATACAAATTATACAAAATTGTGTTCCAACCATGAAAAACTATATTTTCAAAACTATAACATGCTCACATAGGTACTGCATAGTTTCTCCTTACCATACGTAAACCATGAAACATGTAGAAACTTTCCAAATTTTAAAATTCAATCCCAAAACTCCCAAAATATCAAGATGACCTGAAATTTATTTAATATAAATATTTTCAATAATATATGGTGTTACATCACTCATGGGTCTAGATATAGTACGATTGATAATGAAGAAAGTGTAAGTGATCCAAGATTAGGTGTGGGATGCTGATATTTGTTTTAAGTACAACATGGATTAAAGATCAAAGACTTTAGAGTTTTATGAGGGAGACCATGAATTCATAGATGTAATGAACATGACCAGGTCGACCCATCATGTCACCTGACCTATCTCATCAAAAGGCTTGAAAGAACATTTCTAAATACTACAAGCTAGAGACAAGTACCTACTGTATTAAATGTAACCAATGGGAATGATTTCACCCCCAAATACATATAAACCAAAACACAGATTCCACTCAAAAATTCAACATAGCATATCCATAAATTACATATCCATGAACATCAATAAACAATTCCAAATAATATAAATATCCAAACAGAGTATAAAATAATATAAATAATAACCAACATCTAACATTACTTTATTAAATAAAATTAATGTTATAAACCAACATCATATACACATGGTAATCAAGTTATGGATAGGTCATACTGAATTTCTAAGTAAAATCTATGTTTTTTTATATATTTTAAAGTGAAATAGTTCCCATTTGTTTTTATTTGATACCCTAATTCTTGTATCCAGCTTGTGGTGATCAGAACATTATTTGGGCCTTGTGGTGTTCTATCTCAAGTGACAGGTTGGGTCAAATCGGGAAGGTTCATTACTTTGAATTTATCTCCATGAAGTGTTTTTTATAGCTTCTGTTAGGTAATTATTTTATCCTTAAGATTCATTGGGTTGTTCTAGATCCTATATAGGGTAATAAAGGTTGTTTATTACCTATATTTACCCTGAAATTAGACTGAGTATGCAATATTTTTTATATGTCATAGTTGAGGATTTGATATACAGTATCAACTAGGGAATTTTAGACAATAAGGATAACACAAATTTTACAAAGTACCAATGGGTGATCAAGAACTAATTTGAGAAATCTATTCAAGGGTGGGAAATATCATTTTTTTATGTCTTGTGGCTGCATGGAAATCTTCATAATAGCTTGTAGGATTGTGAAAATATGATACAAACCCAGTACCCTCACATATTTTAGTAAGTTGTTCTTTTCAGGAAAAATTACTTGATAATGGGAAGGATGTAGTGACCTATATTTTTTCATTAAGTCCTTTAAAATATTTTTATTAATATTTTCATAAATTAGTCAAATTATTGAAGGATAAGGTTAAAATAAATATTTTGGATTTCTTAGAACAATAGTTTGAAAATATTTTTGAATTCAGGGCATGGTGTTTACTCTTAAGTGGGGATTTATAATTTTCAGGGAGGATTGTATTTTCCCATTGGAATGTTATAATTTTTTTATTTACTATATCATTTTAAATGATTTTGAAAAAAAAATAGTGTGTCCTTGATATATTTTAGTGGTTATGATGAAGATATATTATAGTGTATTATAAATTTATATATTTTAAGGGGGTTGAAATGGAATGATAGAGTAATTTAAGGTAAAATTAATTAGGATTTTAAATTAGGGAAATAAATATGGGATTTTATAAAGAAATTGAATAAGAGGTAGAAATAGTGTATCTTTATGGGGAAATTATAGGAAATTGAAAAAAGTTATGACATGGAAAAATTATGGAATGTTAGATTATTTTATCCCATTGGGAATGATTTCACTAATGAGTGAATTATACCCTATTCTATCAATTCTATAGATTCACTCCATTTTGTTCATTCTCTTAAGGAAGGAAACTCTTCAAGATCAATTACATGATAGTTTGAGTTAAGTAAGAATAAATAACATGATGTAGTTGGTGGAAATCATCAGAGGGTCAAAGGTTACCTTTTTCATGGAAACAAAGTAAGTAACTCAAGATTTTATCTTCCTCCTTGGATTATTTATTAGGTTAACTTTATCTTCTTATTTATGGATAATAGAATACAAGGTAATAATGAGGGAAATTTATAACAATGGAGAAAAAAGTTTTTAATGATTAAATTATGTAAAATTCATGATTTTGGAATCTTGAAGAATAAAAGTGAAGAAAAATAGATTGTAAATTAAATAATTATGAATTCAAATTTTATAAGAAAAATTTACAATTATAAACCATATATATTTGATTTATTTCTATAATGGTGGTTTATGACTCATCTATTATTTAATTAATATATTTTTTATGATTTATATTATTATTAGTATTAAATTGGGTGATTATGTGACATTTGGTTTAGACCTTATTTGAAAGTTAGAACTGGATTAGTGAAAACCTATAGAAAAATATCTTATTAGTGAGAAAGGTGCTTTTTATAAACTTCCACAAGGGTTTATTCAATATGGTACAGGGTTTGTTCCATTCTCTGGAAAATTGGATATAAGTAATATCTATGGTTGGGTCATGAAGTGTCAGCAAGTGACATGTTCGGGATATAGGTGGGCATGGTAATGGAATGGACTTCCTTGGATATTAGCATATGGAGATCATCAAGTCACATTATGATTTATTTCACCATAAGATTAGAATCTCCCCCTAAAAAACTGGAAGTAAAATGGGATATAAGTGAATCTTCTATAGGTTACAACATTAACCCATTACTCTATAATTATACATAGTAAATAGTATACCTTGAAGAGGATTTGGAATCAAAATAGTATTGGAATATTCTTTATTATTATGCATCAATAAATTCTCTTTAATGATTGTAGAATTTAGGGAGAGAAATATCATTCTATAAAAGAGATTTATAGTGCTTAGGAATTGATTGAAATGATTTTTCTATCCCATGGAGAGTCTATTTTATAGGAATAGAAGAACTTATTTAGATAATTTATCTTGTCCATTGGAATTTAGTAGGCACCTATTCTAAAAAATTATAACCATTATAGATTTAATCTAAACCTTCATACCACACTTGATCGAATATATGGCCCTAATTACACCCACCCATTGAATGAATGTGTCCATTATATCATGCTTGATCATATTGATAGTCAATGTCATTACTATTTGGTGAATTGGGTTAACTCATTGGATTTACCCATTTAGGCTTGGACTAAACTGATATAACCACCCAATCTATTAGAAAAATTAAGGAAACTTTAATAATCAATGTAACATAAAAAGTAAAAAGTGTTCCAATAAAGTTCCACATTGTGTGATCGTGCACATATGCATATGTACACATATATAGTGTAGTGAATCCTATAAAAAATATTATTACCTCTTAATTTATCATTTAAAATAATGATAAAAGTGTTCCCTTAATAAATGGGACCCCACCTTATCCCACTTTTTAATGTGGGATTCTAACTTGTTTTCTTATTCAAAATAAAAAATAAAAAAATAAATATTTAAAAACTTTAAAATAAAAAAATATCCCACCATTTTAAAATATTTAAAAACACATTTTAAAAATAAAGAGTTATACTATCTTGGAAATAAATTTCATAAATAAATATATCTCTCAATTTTAACCTTTATATAGTATATAAAAATTAAATCTAAAGAGAAAAATATGTGGACACTTCCTTAAACATTTAACTCTTATTATCATTCATATTCATCCTACACAAGTCTAATCAAATTCCGTTGTTATTTTTCTACTCCTAGACACCATTATGAATATTCACCACTTTTCCTTTCATGAATGTTTGAGATCAAAAGTTAGGGATTTGTGGGATTAAATTAATTGACTAAAATGGACCAAAAAAACAAATTAAACTGGTAAAATGTTACTTAAATTAGTTAATTTTCTCAATACAGTTGACGAATATTCTATATTTATATTTTCAGGGTGTGTTTTATTTTGATAAACTTAACCGTTATTAACTGATATTAAATGAAACTAAACAATTAAATAAATGTATAAATCTTTGATAAAAGTGGAATTGATTACTAACTTTCTATGATAAAAGTTTAATTTAACATAACTCATAATTTATTTTTAAATATAATGAAATGTGATGAACATATGTGATGATTAACTCGATATAAGTCATTAAAAAACATTGAAATTTCCCCTAAAATTATTAAATTACTTTAAATATTTTATTATGTTCATGGATTGGTTATTTATAAAACTATTTCATTCATTTTAATATTTCATAGATGATTTGTTTAGAGATATTATCTCTCTATAATTTATTTTATCATGATATTATGATTATCATAAAACCCTTGTATGTTAAAGTTTAGGATTTTATATTTTCTTGTGGATCACTTTTGAATCATGAAATTTTTTTTGGTTTTCCTAACCGATCTAAACTGGTTTTAACTAATATAAACCAACTAGTTTGGTTTATATTGGTTCTGGACTAATCATTGAATAGTTTCAATTTTCACTTGAAATAATTTTCTTCAATATCTTGTTTGAAACCAACATTCTTAATCAATTTAAACTAACTGTGACCAGCCCTATCCAATGTCATAAACTCTTATGATAAACCCGTACCTTACATTCACATAGGTGAACCAAAAAATGTTTCCATGAGTCAACACTTATTTGATATTCTAGGTTTATTAATAGTTTTAAACTCACCCTCTTTTTCTCATCCACACTAAACATTGTTCTCATGAGTTGAGATATACCTTTGTTGTCTCCTTCACATGTGTGATAGAATTTATTACATTGAAAATGAATATGTGAATCTATCACATATTAATTTGAGGTTCCATCATTGGTGAATTTTGAAAATAACCTTAAACCCATCCCTAAGGAAGTTTTTTGCACCAACTCCCTTAAAATTACCTTTGTTAGTAGACCTACCAAAATCAAGCTTGATCTAACAAAATCCATAGTTATGATACTATCATGTATCAGTTATCTTATAAAGCTATGTATGAGACCAATGTGTCTTTATTTTCCATAAATATTTCTATATTACCTAGAGAGTATTGTTTGACTATCACAATATATAGAGACTAGATACATTAGTATAGGTCACAATGGTATATCTAATAAGAGATATCTAGTAAATCCCAATTTTTCTAGTATTTTCAAAAATTATAAATTCATAATCCATAGTGGAGTGTGTTATATAGGTTAATTTATTCGATCCCCAAGATATCGTACTACCAATGAGTTTAAAAACCCAACAACTTATAGAAGAGTTATCCTTCAAATAATTAATTCTTATTTCATAATAAAATCCTTCCAACACCCTAAAGTTTCCATTATAACATAAACAATAGTACATATTTTTATTTAGATATTTTATTACTCTTTTAATAATATTTCATTGTGTATAACCAGGATTACTTGTATACATGATTGGAATTTTGACAACATATTAAATATCAGTACTTATACTAATTGTGGAATACATTAGATACCCAATAATACTTCAATATTATAATTGAGAAACTTCCCTACTAGGATTTCATAAC
The DNA here is from genome assembly GCA_963277665.1 of Viscum album. Lineage (NCBI taxonomy): Eukaryota > Viridiplantae > Streptophyta > Magnoliopsida > Santalales > Viscaceae > Viscum > Viscum album. The sequence goes on along the minus strand of OY728142.1, from coordinate 643,220,209 downwards.
ATCCAACTCCAAAAAGAATCAAGGGTAGAAACTATTGACTAATCAAATTATTCAGAGCAATTTAATTTCTTTTAAATATAATAATATTGAGAAAGAAAAATATAATCATTATTCATAAAAAAATTAATTAATAGTATGACATTATCCTTACCCAATTCTTGTATATCAAAATTTCTAGATAATATATACTTATTCTCATTTAGTTTATTCCTATTTTTTCTAAATATTAATATGTCATCAACATATAAAAAAATAAAAACACTATGATTATAATGGAACCTAATATGAACACATATATCATCTTTTTTAACTAGAAAATAAATTTTATAATATCACTTTATTAAATTCCATTTGATTTGGAGATTTTTTAAACCATATAGATACTGTACCAATTTAAAAACCTTTTTTTCTTTCCTAAAAACTATCAATCCTTCTGGTTTTTTTATATATATTTATTCAACTAACTCTCTATTTAAGAAAGTTATTTTAAAATATATTTGGTGAATTTAAAAATTATATATATAATATAATGAAATAATGATTCTAATATGAGAAGTCCTAACCATAAGAGCATATATATCAAAAAAATTGATTCCTTCTTATTGATTAATCCCCTTAGCTACTAATCTAGATTTATATTTTTAAACAGTGTCATTAACTTTCCTTTTTCCTTTTAAATTCCCATTTACAACCTATTAGTTTTAAGCCATGTGGAATAACAACTAATTTTAATTATGTTCTCAATTAAAGAGTATATTTAATCATTTATAGATTCCTTCTAAATAGATGAATCATAAGATGACATGAATTCTTTTTAAGTTTTAGGATTATACTCTATATTTAGAAAAAACATAATTTTTATAACAATGCTATCATTTTATCATTCCAAAAAGTACATATAGAAATAAAACCCATATATAATGGGTATTTTTGGTTTAATTTTATAAACCTCTTAAACTATATCTTCTTGAGATACCATTTTATTTGATCCAGATTTCTTAATTTTTACTTTCTTAGGTAAATAGGTAAACCTTGATTCATTAAAGATAGCATCTCTTGATTTAATAATTGTATTAATAGTTTATAAATTATTTGATTCTAGAATCATGAATCTGTAAGATTTAGAATTATCTTTATATCTGATAAATATGAAATCGACACCTTATTTATCCAAGTTTTCCCTTTTAGGTCTGGGTACTCTTATAAATGAGTGAAAACCAAAAACCTTTAAATAATTTATGTTTGATTTATTTTGTTTCTATAGTTCATATGTAGTCACAAAATTCTATTTTATGTAAAATCTACTTATTATGTGACACATATTTGATAATTCATATCCCTAAAAACCTTTTAAGATGCTTTAGATAGACATTATAAAATTCACCATTTTTAGTAATTTTATATTTTCTATCATCTACACAATTATATTGAGGTGTATAAGGATTTTTTACTTCATGTATAATCCCTTATTATTCAAAAAATAAATTAATAAAATATTCACCTCCCTTGTTGGATCAATGGCATTTAATCTTAAGCCAACATTGGTTTTTAACTTCATTTTTATAGATACTAAATTTATCTATATCTTCATATTTAGCAGGTAAAATATATACATGGAAAAATCTTAAAAAATCATCGATGAAACTTATAATGTACTTTTTTAACCTATTATGGGTGTATCATGAAAATTAAATACATCACTATTTATTAAATCTAAAAAAATAGTCTTTTTTCTCTAGTTGTAAATAGTTTCCTAATAATTTTAGTTTTCATGGAAGTAACCCATTTATGATCAATTTTACCCATTCTAGGTAATAATTCCATATTAAACATGTTATTCATTTTTTTATGATTTATGAAACCTAAATAACTATTCCATAATTTACAAGAATCTTGAAAATAATCAAAAAGAATAATTATATTTAATTTGAATAATCCATCACTCAGATAACCCTTTACAATAAAGATCTCACCCCTAGATAAAAAAAATTCATCTACCTCAAACACAATCTTAAACCCTTTCTTGTTCAAGAGTCTCCCAAAAATTAAGTTCCTGTAAAATTCACAGACATACAAGACATTATTTAAAGTGAGGATCTTTATTTGGATAAACTTGAGATCAAACGCACCCTACCCTTAAATATTTATACTTCTAAAGTTTTCCATATAGATCTATATACCATATTTGGGTGATTGTTTCCTCTTGAAGTGATATTTATTATTGAAAACATGTCATGTCACACTAAAAAATTCACTAAGAAGTGTTATCTTTGAGCACATTAACTTTGAAGATCATGTTTTCAAAGTACACCTTAGGAGTATTTTCATTTATATATTTATTCTTATAAATACAATAGACCCACTTGAAGTGTCTTGACTTTCTATATAAGTAACATGCCTCTTTATTATTCTTAAATTTTTCATTCCTTTTGAATGATAGTTTGAATATTTTTCCCCTTCGAGGAACTAGATAGACCAACTCATTCCACCATGTGGACCATGGATTTATCATCCTTGGTTCACTTGTATCTTCATGTTTTTTATATGAATACTCAATTTGTTGGTAGTTAAGTTACTCATTAAGGGAAATATCTTCTTTTTATGTTTTAGGTAATGATTAACATTCTTCCAAGAAGGGATAATTTTATTAATGATGGATGTGATCACAATAGTATAATCTATTTTCATCTTATTTTTATTTATATGTTTTAAGATATGTTTAATCTCATAAAACTATTTATTATATATCAATTATATACCATTTTGTATTAAATAAACTATCTTACTAGTAATTTCTTGCTTGAAATATCCTCAATGATGTTTTTTTTTCGGGATTTGGAGTTGAGAAGATGTACAGCAATTTGAGTGTTGCAAGTAGAAAGTTTATCCTATTTTGTTGCTTCTTGAAATTATTGCCGTATAATTTCTACACCTTCGTCAGGTAATTGAGGGTCATTATATTCATTTTTTTGAAATATACTCTTAATATTTTTAAGTATATAGGTGGGTATGGATATGGAATGGAATTTCTTGGATGTTATTAGATGTAATTCATCAAGGCACATTACAATACCTCTCCCCTTAAGAGTATATTTTCCCACACCAAACTAGTATTAAAATGGGTTGCACGTGGATCCTCATTAGGTTACAACAGTGGATCATTACTCTACACTTGTACTTAGTGGAGAGTAAACCTTATAGTGTCTTTAAAATCAAGTGAGTATTAAAATAGTATTTATTTTTGTGCACCAACAAACACTATTTGAATCTTAAAGAAGATGATGAGGTGAATCTAAATCTATGAGATAGATTTATAGTTCTTGGGAATTGATTGAATAGATTTTTCCATCAAATGGAGACTTATAAGAATGAAAACACTCATTAAGATATGTTAACCTATCCATTGTAATTAGGTAGGAACCTATTCTAGAAAATTATAACTCTTTTGTATTTAATTTTATCCTTCAAATATCACCTGAGGGAATGTTTTTTTCTATATTTGAATCACCTAGTAAATGGGATTGTATATTAGACCATGACTAATCAGATCGATGGTCCAGATCATACCCATTCAGTGAACTAGGTTGATCTTTCAAACATTTTTTATCGAGCCTAGGACCAAATCGGTATGACCAATTGATCCATCAGAAAAATTAAGGTGCCACTAAGTACCTTGCATTGACATGATTTGATAAGTAAAAAAGTGAAATATTAAAGCACCACATTGCATGATCATGTGCTTATACACATACGCATGGATGTCATGGTGCACCATCCCCCACAAGATTATTCCTTCTTACTTTATTATTCTAAATAATAATAAAATAGTCCCCCAATAATGGGGATCCCACTATTGGTTTTCAAAGGATAGTTAACACTTATACAAGGAATCATAAGTATATAGGAATCCCTAAACCATGATCATCCATGTGAGAATAGCCAAAACCATACACTATAAAATGAATAACTCGTGTACCTTTCACCAATATATGCTACTGAAATAATCTTAATCCATGCTTGAAAAATATCACTTAAAGGAATCCATCATACTCCCCTCTTTGTGATGTATCCAAGTGATACGTTAAATCAATCAATACTCAGAAAGAATCCACCAATCTTCTATAGGCTATTAGTGCCCCAAAATGGTAAAGGGAGGTGGAAGGTAGAGAGATATATGTGGGATGGTTTTGATAGAGGCATTAATGAACACACTATATCAATATCATTTTATAAGTCATGGGACTCTCTCAATCTCATCCATGCATTAACTCATATTTTATATAATGTATGAGTTATTCATATGGTTACAAACTATTTGAAACCCCACAATTAAACCAACTCCTATGTGTTTCACTATAAAACACTTTAATAATGATTGTTGATATGAGGGATATTTAAATTTTAATCATTTTAATGTTTATCTATTATTCAAATGCAATGGAATGCAATACGATATCACAAGAATGAGGCATACAATATTCTATGGTTTTTCATGTATGTCATGTCACCTTATATTGTATCATATATATTAACTTTTTAAGGAATACACGAAACACTTTTTGAATGTTATCATTAACATCACTGTGTATCACAAGATATGCAATACCTTGTGAATACCCATACAAAAATTATTTAGATCAACTATAAAACGATTTTATAGAATCTATCTAAGTCAAACTCAATCCTCATTCAGTTAACCAAAAATTTTGACCCCATTGGCCTTTTTATAATTTAAAATAAATATGAATCACTAGGTCTATAATTTTAAGAAAATATTTGACTCTATCAAAGCATTAATTATACTCAAGTTACAAAGTGATTTGACATGATATCCATCAAACAAAAGTATTTCTATACTTTTTTCCATCGACTACATCATACACAATCATGAATTTTTATATAATCCCTTTGTACAAAACATCGGGTGACCATGAGACACATAGTATCTCAAACCATTATAGCCTAATTATATATTCTTGATTCTCCAAGTATAGACTAACCGGATTAATAAATTCATCACATGTCATTTCCCTAAAGTCATTTTATAACTTTTCAGAAATCCAATTTTAAGGGTAAAAGTGACAACCCACACACAGATCCATAAAAACATGATAAGAAACCACCAAAAACAACAAAACAAATACTACATTTAAAATTAAAAATTCAAATGAGAGGCCAAACCAAAACAGTTGTGCCAGCTGGAATGCCCTTGATCCCAACACTGTCAAACAACCTCGAGTCATGCTCCTCTAAGCATGTGCAAACACCGGTCACCATTTGGACAGACCACCACTAATGATAACCATTATCATCATCGTTTCCACACTATTGAAACACTTACACAAAGTTTAAATATCTCTTTGAAGGAAGAACACCAGCCAAATCATGCCCATAAAACCATCACAGATCATTAAAAAAACCATCTTCCACGACTTGAACACTACTGTAGGGACCACCCATAACCTCCTTCATCTGAAGTAGAAGCCAATAATAAAACCCATAGAAACACCATAGTTGGTAACATGAGACCTTTAAATGCATCGCCAAAACCATATAGACAAAAAAGAACAATTAGAGCACAAACATCTGCCTTTATATCTACCACCAAACTGAGACCATCCATAGCAGATCCGGCCTCCAACGAATAACCACATCCTAAATGAAACCCAGTGAAAAATGAAGCTAAAAAAAGGGGGATGACCCAAAAATATAACCCACCGATGATAAACCTTTAAATTGAGAACAAACCCCCATCAATCCTAAGTAGACACCTGATGAACTGGACATCAAATGAATCCAAAGTCGATTTGATTTTACTCAGGGAGGGAAGACTCAACAAGCCAATCCAAGAGACATCGCTGAAAGTGGGGACCTAGGTCGATCAGAGTCATAAATTCCACTCTAGGATGGGACAAGGACCAATTAAGACCTAGGAAGAACCGACATCGAGGACTGACAGTATAAATCAAAGCCAGTAGATAGTAAGGGAAAAGGAAATGATGAAGAGAATAACATATGGAGTCCTGAGGAACCAGGAGGTGGAGCATAAACCCCGTATGATGCTTGAGTATCCAAGATAAAAATGAAACTCAATGAAACAAGAGACAATTAGGGATTAAAGGAAAATTGGTGCCATCCAGGTAGCGGTGTACCAGTAACAGAGCCAAGAGGTTGGAGGGAAACCCTAGATCCCTCAGGGAGGAATCCTAGGGGACTGAGATAATTTACTAGGTAATAACGGATCCATCCACATCACATGTCATTCATATTTATAGATAATCATGTCACATTCCCCTAACTTTAATAAATAATCACATCATTTGAGAGGATAAATCTCATATTGTTTAAGATTTAACTGATGACATGATCAGCAATATAGCCAACCACCACTTGATTAACTAAGCCTCAAGTATTTCATAAGAAATGTATCAAAATTATAAAGGTTCTAATTCTAGTTATCTCACAAACTATAGTTAGTAGGGAATTTAAAATGAACTATTCATTCTTATTATACCAAAGTTATTGTTTATGATGCTCCATATGGTAAAATTTTTGGGTCATCTAATGTACAAAACCCATTTTGTGCCTTATGAGTGTATATTGTATCTTGATACAAGAATTATACTCATAGTAACTTTAAAATTTCTACATAACCTATAATATTTCATGAAGAACATTGATTAGGGATAACTCAAATTCATATTTTGAGAGTTCAATTATCATCTCATTCTATGATATATATATATATATAGAAAATGTGAAAGAATGATAAAGTGGAGATTCACTTTTCTATAATACAATACATTTTATATTCTTGATCTTATTTTAATAATACTTTACAAAAACATACATAAGTGATTGTCTAACATATCATATATGGTATACTACAAGATAAGTATTATGTTTGTTGTACTTTTAGGAGTTTTGTTCAACTCATTATATCTTTATGTAATTCTTGCCACATATCTATGTGGAAATATTATAAAACTCTCTCACTAAACTCTTTAGTGAGTAACATATATGAAGTAAGCTGGTTTGAATAATAGTAATAATTATGAATCATAGTGATAATTCTCAACTCATTAAACATATTCAAATTTATAAACATAATAATACCAAATGTTTCAATGTTAATAACTTTTTATATACTTATAAATCTTTCTAAGAAAACCATCATCATTCCTTGAACCCTTTCTATCAAACTTTTTCCTTGAAATCTAATATAACTATTTACATTTTTACTTCACTAAAACATCCAAAAATATTTTAGTATAAGGTTGCATTCATTTTGAATTTTTATTAGAATAATCCTTATTTGTTTACTCTAAACTTCAATGAGTCCAAACATACTCCCATTAACCTCTTAGAAAAAATATTCTTTTCAGAATATCATGTTAAGATACACAAACTCCTTTATGTTTAGGAAATAAACTTTATTTACTTTTAGTATTAATAATTAAAAAATAAACTATTATATCAATATCATATTTGGTTTCTATGTGTTTAGGAAAAAATTTAGAAAATAATACTTTATTCTTTAAAATATTCCACTAATCATGGTGAAATATCAATTCCTCGTATTTTAACAAACATCTTGATAAACACTTTTACCATGGATAAAAAAAAATTTATCTTTTTCTACTTCTCAAAATGTTATAAAATCTAATGAATCATAAACCATATGTATTTAATCCATCATCTCATATTATTCATAATAACTCTTTGTTAGTAAACAACTTTTTTTATCATATCATAGAAATGAGATAAAGATATACATATTTTACATAGATCCATCTTAGCTTGCTAAATTTCTTTACATTCAAATATTTGATGTGGAAACTTCTTACTTCATCAATTGAATGTAAACTAAAAGCTATACTAATTTTTCCCTTGATTTTGAACTACTTTATATTTATAACACTTGTAAAGTATACACTTGGTATCGTATACCCTTCAAAATTGAAGAATTAAATTTTATAACAATGATGCCTAATTTGGAAATTACATGTAATTTCACAAACCCCTTAATTTATTCTAGATAATTCTATCCTATGGAATCATTACTCTTATTCCATAATAACTCAAGATTCCAATGACTAAGGATGAATACTTGAAAATGCATTGTTGGACTCTCCAAATAACTTTTCTTCCTTAGGTTTGAATTTTTACCCACTTGTGTGGTTAACACAACACCAAAACCTATACATTACATTCCCTAGTTCATTTATCCTCAACACTTTGAAAATATTGGGTAAAAATTTCTTGAACTCTTTCACATCATTGAAACATTTCCATATAGGACAACATAATGAATTCCTTGACCAAAATAATCTTTAAAGTATATCTTAAATCTCACATAGTCATTGGTATACTCAATCATATTAAGTATGTGAACATACACTAAAGTAACATGGGTCAATTTTCATCTAATTCATTTGAAACCTTAAGTTAATCATTCTATGATTTACATAAATTTCAAGATCCACTTGTTGAAAAAATTAAATGGTTAGTAACTCGGGAAGGTTTTTCTCAAATAGAAATAATGTTCTTTTGCTTAAGAAATTTTTGGAAGTTACTAATCTTATGAGTTGATTACATTAAGATTCTCTTATTCAAGGATTAATCTAAATGTTAATTTTTATGATGAGAAATTTATTATCTACAACAAAATATTTTATCATATGAGTATCATGTTTTTTATTATTTAATAAGGGATTTTATTAAAAGTTCTCACACTAAAATCATAACCCCCTTTTAACTAATCATACCCAATTGTAGGCTAAGATCTATATTTTACTAAGTTTTTGGTTTCTTTAGAATATATCCCATCACATAGTTATCTAGGTAGGGAATAATCCCAATCATATAATATATGAATCTTGGATAGTTGAGTAGATAACCATTTATCCAATCCATCATATGGATAAAGTCAACTTTATTCCTATATTAACCAAATTATATCTGGGTATCTCATATAAGTGTAACCCAAACAAAATTCCATGAATGATAACTTAATAATATTAATTTTATTCATTACTTGATTACCTTACACAATATAATAAAAGGGAACCCAACTTTATCATGACTTACCTTGTTGGATGATTGAGGGCTTGAGAAGTTTTTGCTTTAGAAGGGATGTAACACTTAGTATTTTTAAAGTGGATTTAATCTCACTGTTAATGCTTTCTAAATGAGCATTGAAAAATTTTAAAAGTAATAAATACATGAATGTGGGTATTATTTTTCCCACAAAAGCAAATAAAGGAGAAAGTGGTTGAGACCTACAGATTTCACGATCCTTCAAGGGACTCGCAATCACATGACCATCATAAGGTCATGAGAAAGAACCATGTGTATCTCATAACCTACATCATATCCCACAAATCCTCTTTTGAAAATCCCTCCTTCTCTTGATAAAGAACTTCAGACAACCAGTGGTCGTGTGGTGGAAGCAGGATAAGCTCCCTCAGGCCATGTGGTTTCTCATCAGCAGGTGCCTGCCAAAATTATCTAAAAATCCTTTAAAAATAGGAGGAAAATGTTCAAAAGGATGAAGAAACTTGTGGTTGTAAAGATAATTAAATGAATCACTGATGGTAAGGATAATTTTCCTTGACAACATCCAAGAAAACTTGCGAGACCCTAGACCTTTGTAAAATAAAACAGAGGAAATAAATTAGGGAGGAGGCGTAAGCCTCTCGCGGTTGTAAAATGTTTGTGACGCACTAAGGAATTATGCAGCACGGTCTCACAAGACTCCTTAAAAGTCAACCTAGTCCTGTAAATTCCCTTTGAAAAACAATCCTTGTCTCATTGAAAGTCCCATACAAGTCACCTGAGATCATGTGAATACATTTCAACTGGGGCCCAGATCTCACAAAGGCCCTTGGACATGTCAATATAACAACAAGGAAGTCCCTTGACCTGCCCAAATTATTCAACGAGTCCCCTTTAATTGGAAATAATCCAATAAATGAATAGTTTATGGTAGGGACTCACGGTATTGAAAATTAGGTGATGCCATCCAAACAAACCATGGAAAAGACTCGCGAAGACTCATGGCACCATAGCCCTTCTCCAACTCCATCCTAGATTCACAAAAGATATTCCATGAAAACTGGAGAATAAAAGGGGTGGAGAGGACTATAAATCCCCCACCCCAGAATGAAAAATGTAAAAATACTTTCCACAAGGATTACAGAATGATGACTACTTACTGTGAGGAATACGAACCAATAACTACTTACGGTAATGACTGCAGACCGATGGCTACCTATCATGACTTTCAAGTTCCTTATCAAGTAAAGGCCTAAAGAATTGTCGATGTGTTCATGTGATATGAATAAATACTTTGTGTGATCATCATAGATCACATGAAGTATCTATGGATGGACATGTGAAGAACATACTTCACACCTTCTAGATGACATGAGACTTAAAATAATCTAACACTGAACAAATATAATTAATTTGTGATATAAATTCTATAACTAAGACTAATAAATGGGATACTCAAGAAAATACATATTCATTGATCCTCATGTGCTTTGTACAATCCACTTAGGACATGAGAAAACACCAAGTTATGTCACCCAGGTCTCATGACACCCCTTGGGTGCACTATTTGGATCATGTGAAGTCTTCTGGACATGTCGAAGCAAGTCATACAGCACCCCCTGGGCATGTCATACTAGTCTCACAAAATCCTTTAGGCTTGTCGTTCAAGCCTCAAGATATCCTTCAGACATGTCACCTAACTCATATAATGGCACTGGTTCATGTCAATTTATCCTTAAAATAGAACTCGAGCATGTCAAATGGCTCTCGCGGTTCCCTCCAGGCATTCTATCCTAGTCTCATGATGCCCTCCAAGCATGTCAGCCAAGAAAAGTGAAACCCTTTGAGACATGTCACACCGAATCTTATGACGCCCTCCATATGTTTCATCCAACTCTCACTATAACACTTAAGAAATTAATTTGGATCATGTGAAACCCTCTAGACAAGTCATCCATATCTCACAATGACACCCAATCAAGTCAATTAGATCATGTGACACCCTCTAGATAAGCTAGTCAGTTCATGTGATGGCTTCCATGACCAGCCGCCTAGGTCTTGAGATATCCTCTAGACAATCAACACATGTTAGACAGGAAATCAGGACAGGTTATAAGGGAATCCCAGGAGTTCATAACCTTGTCCATCCTCAGTGATTAAGCCCCGAATATAAGGGCTACCTTAGTGTGTCAGCCCTAATCAATAGGGAAACCTCAAACTATGAGAACATTGATTCCTACAATAACTAGGATATGTAGGATGCCTTACTGGGTCTTATTCTCTATATAAACCATGTAAAGGGTAGTCCTCAAACATAATCTCAACATTTACAAGTAATGACATTGATTATATTCCATCCCTTTTTTATCATAATGATCATATATCATGTGGGTTTAGGGATTTGCAATGATCATGTCATCTGTACCATAAACCTCTACTAATACAAGGGCAGTGTTAGTGTGTAAGCACCAACCCAATTGAACTACAAGAACTCTAATTCCTTCCATAAACAAAATATGTAGGATTCCTTCCTAAGTCTCGAGCTCAAAAAAACATATATTCCAATATAATCCCCATGTCTCTGACATTTAAACCATTGATGCCTAATCATTCCCATTGGATGATCTCCCTACCTCATCCCTCAGTGGATTGAGATATCTACTAAACTATGATGACTCTGATTCCTAACATAACCAGGATACATATGATGCTTCTCTAAGGCCTGATATCCATATTGAACATCCCAAGGTCCTTCCCAGCACACAAGTCCTGCATCCATACATAATGGTGTTGGTCACTTGTTGTCCCTTGTTTCTCACACCGAGTATAGCTAATGTGGTCTTAGGGATCCTCAATGAACAACTCATTGGAATACTGAAACTCCACCAGCTAGGGAAATATCAGTATGTAATCCCCAATGAGTGGAATGATATTAACACCCCTCGTCTAAGGGAATATACCTTGGGCCCAATCCCACGGTCGTGATAAAACTAAGATAACTTTGATTCCTATCATAACCAGGATACATAGGATGTCTCCTCAAGACTCGAGCTCAAGGATTCGGTGCCTCAGTTCCCACACATATGTTCTCTATGTATGATGTTAAACTACATGGGTTTAAAGAACTATATGGGTTTTTATTCCTTCAATAACAAGGATATGTAGGACACCTCATAATGACTCAATCTCCTCTTTAGAATAATAATCATCTCCATGTGTGGAACTAAATTCTGAAGTACTTGGATATACAGCTTCATCACTTAAGAAACCACCCACTCTATGAAAATGGATGAAGAACCTCAAATACATACAAATGGATTTACTAAATGAGATCCCCTCTCTATTGTTTATCAAAGAGATTCCATTTATTTTGTATATAAAGTGAATTAACCTATAATCATTTTGTTAGGGTAACTGGTCATGTATCGAGATTGGGAAGAGATTTTCGAACATATATTAAATCTATAAGAGAGACCTAGAGTAGGAAACAATTCCCCCCATAATGGTGTGATGAGACCAACCTCACATCCTCTTGACCAATGTGATTCCCTAAGAGTCGTCAGGTTTGAAACCCCAATTGACCACTTTCCTTTATAAAGTATTTCTGCACTCAATTATGGATGAGGGAGCCATTTGGAGTTTCCATTAAGAAGGATAGTAACCCGAAGTTAATAATTGTGCAAGAGGTTAACCCCCCCCCCCCCACACACACACACAACCATCAGGCCCAACCAAACCCGCCACAGTGAGGGTATCCCTGGTCATCTATTTCCCATCAAAACAAAAATGGTGAACGTAGTGTGGATCTCTGAAAAAAAAAATTATTGGTTATCATCTATTTTTCTATTTTTTTTTCCCCATACACAAAAAGAAATGGTGAACCTGGTGTGAATCTCTAAAATAACAAAATTATCGATTAATCATGTGTCAGGACACTTTTTTTTTACCCCTACACAAACAAAGAAGTAATACTGGTATGATATTTGGTTTATCCTCTATAACTGGTGTTCCTATAAGTCTTTCTCATGTTGAAAAGTCCATGTTATAAGAATGGATGAATCGATAAAAATGAAAAATTATGTTAACCATGAATATCTAATTGATCACATCATATATACGATATTTCATTAATAGGTAACCTTTTTCCTTATTTTCTATGTGACTACAGATACTACTCTCATCGATAGCATCCCAATCTAAAACAATGTCTTCTTCATCTATCACTCACTCTGGTAAATCACCAATAGCTGCAATGGGTCTCAAAATGATCTCACCTTCTCAAAAACTCCAATGATATGTGAGGGACACGATGGTCTAGGAGTACCACCGACATAGTATGATCCCAACCATGGAAAGATGAAGCTAATCCCATGAGGTTCTCCAAGCATGAAAACTGGTGAGTTCACAACACCCAAGGAAAACTGTATCTAAGCCCATGGCCCTTGTTGGCCATGGCCAACTGCTTTGGGAAATTATCCCCATAGAGTGACAATAGAAAAATTCAACATCTAGTGAAGGTGGAATAGGAAGCTAAATATGGATCCCATCCGATTCAGGTTCCATCAAGGAGGGAACTTTTCAATCGTCATCGACAGCATCATCCCACCGGTACCCACTAGTCACCTGTTGAGGGTACCACCCGACACAATGTCGCCTCTAACGCCCATGCATGGAAAAAAAGGAAGGATCATAGGGAGAGTAAGAATCTAGATACCCAAGAGTGGGCTCATATCCATAATCTTACTAACGATGTCTGCCAGCATATTCTGGTAGTATCCAATAAGCAGTCTCATATTTCTTATCTCTTGGAACAATTCTACAGTCATATTCATGTAATAGGTATAGGGGAGGCACATATCCCTATCCTCATGCATGAAGTCCATCAACATATTCTGATGGCTCAAGGAGGAAATAAGTGGTTACATATTCCCACTTCAATCAAATACATATGCCATTTTATAATAGAGATGAAAAATTTGAAGACTTATATCCATGAACACACTTTTCTGAAATTACAATATATTTTAGAAATAGCTGAAGAATTTTTTTGCCATATTCCATCACTATTGCAGATAAAGGGGTAGGTTCATAATCTTATCCCTATATCCAAGATATCTAAACACTTTGATCGTCAGGAAAAATTATCTACATCGGATCAAGTGCGCATTCTTTCTCCCATCTAGGAGGATTATCAGCATATTCCAATAAAGGATGAGGCATCAGACCAAGATCATACTCTTGTTCCAATCAGGAATCATCGGGGGAGAGCATCACATGCCTCCAGATAGAGGATAATTCCTTTTGAAGATTTTCAACGACATATTCCAAAGGCCCTGGATCAGGATCATATTCATGTTCTGGTCGGGGCTCGCCAAGTGAGGGGGGCACAAGTCTCCGTACAAGCTCATATTCTTGTCGAAGAAGTCCAGAGGCATACTCTAAATGCCTAGGATCAGGCATATATATCTATTATGGTCATGGATTACCAAGTGGTAATGGCATAATCCTTAAGATAGGCTCATATTCCTATCAATGAATCTTCCTAGAATATTCTAGCAGATCATGAAACTCAGGCGCATATTCCTACTTCTACCAACGAGCGACAACACCAACATAATTCTGATGAAATACAGAAGGAGGATCATATCCCTTTTCCCATTCCGGAGGTTTGTTGACATGTTCTAGCAGGGAAGGCATATTCAGACCAGGCTCATATTCCTAATCCAATCGGAGCTCACCAAGTGAGAGTGACACATGCCTCAAGGAAGGCTCATATACCTGCCAAGAAAGACCAGCAGTACATCCCAAAGGCTTGTGATCAAGATCATACTCTCATCCTAACCTAGGCTCACCAAGTGAGAATGTAACATGACTCAGGACAAGCTCATATCCCTATCAATAATGAGATGGATCATTGGAATATTCCAACAGCTTCTTATTAGCGGGCTCAAAATCCCACAAAACCAAATGGTTATAATCAAGTTTCATCAACTTTCATACAGATGGATCATATCCCTACACAATTACAAAAGTGGGATGGAATATTCTAACCACGATGTAGAACATGGTCCATATTACTAATATGCTCATTCCTAGTGTACTTGGGGTTGTTTGAGACACATTATCAACACCACAAGGGTTTATCAACTCTTCCATTAAAGTGGAATAATAAGACATTAATTACCATGATAGTTCTCCTCGTGGTAGTGTGGATATAGATCATAGGGACTCTACTCCTGACATCCACTGTGGTCAACCTCCCCATGGTGATATCTCCCATGGACAAGGAAATCCTTCCCTTTCCTATACACCTCTGTATAGATAGGTGTCCCAAACTTTGAAACCTTTGTATTGAGAGGTTCTTGAAACATTGGAGTCAATGGTATATAGTTCCCCCATCAACTTCTAGCATCAATCCACTCTCATCAGCAGGAGAGCTTTAGAATCATCTTCTATAGACTAGCCTAATGGAGGTATATAAGTCTGATGAAGAGGAGGATGACATTGACATATGGATAGAGTTATCTTGAAATAACCTCCCCATCGTGTTATGGCCCATCGCTAATTCTAGCTATGAGATCCCATATGATATATAAAATAATTTCATGCCTTATCTATGACAAAATATGTGGGCTACTCATCAGTACCTGAAGGATAGACCCCTCCCTTATCCAAGATATGAGGGTCACCTTCTGAACATCAAAATACTCTATTGTCAAATGGATCTAGTAGCTATCTCCATCACCCGTGATCCAAAAACCAGAAGAGCGTAGCATAAATTTGCAACATGCTTGCTATCATTGTATCACGGATCTTTGGAAGTTGATATCCAAAGACACATCATGCATTTGAATTCAAGTATGGGTACAATATGTATCATTACACTTTTCTTCTCCCCAAGAATATCATAACTCCTCAGATATAGTGTCCTATAATATCATAGCCTCTGAAGAAATCATGGGACCAAGCAATACCTAGGCCTATTGGTCACTACAATAGAATTCCCCCACTTATACGGTGCCCATACATCATTAACAGAGGGAGATGATAGCCAACAATATTTCAAAATGGTCCCCTCGAATCAACAGGAATGAATTTTAAACATGGAGACTTAAGTTACAATCATTCAACAAATTCCTATAAATAATGGTTCTCATTATAGGTTTCCATTCCACCTAGATCTTATGAAAACATAGCCACACCACATCAAAAGAGCCAATGTAGCAGCTTCCATATCAAGCATATAAAAGAGGACCCACCTCATCAAGCCAGGGTAATATCTACAATCACCTCAATATCTTAAATCATCAATTCCTGAGAGAATTCAGGACACATCAGTAGCAGCTTCAAATGAACCCTTTCCCACAAGTATGGGGGAATTTATATCTCAATCACCATCACTAGGTTTAACATCACATCAAGGGGTCCTAGGGAAATCAATAGTGATTCTATATCAACCCAACCCCACTATGATAGGGGAATTTATATCTTCATGTCTGTCTTGGGAGTTATCAAATCCTTGACAGGAATCAGTGGATCCTCAGTAATAGGACCAATCAATACCAATTACAACCTTGGATAACCCCCACCCCATAGTGTTGGGTGAATTTTCATCATCATTATCACCATAGATAGAATCGGTCTTCTCTAGGTTGGGAGGGGAAAATTAACGATCGAAATCTCACCTATTCCTCTCATCATAAGACAAACCTCTGCTGGACAGGGTCGGTTTAGCAACCACGTCTGGAAACTCCCTCAAAGTCATTATTCATGGACCAATATGGGAGGATCTTATGGTGAAGGCGATCAGACCCCGCTGAGGTCGCAATACAAAATAGAACAATATGGTTAGGGGTTCGAATAATGACCCCAATGAAGGCAGTACAAAATCAGCTTGTTTGTGTCAAAAGTAATGGTACAACCACAATTTCATGATATGCCTCTGTAAATTTCATCACTTTAAACATGGAAGACACTATGGATCAAGACCCAAATGCATAGGGTCATAACTCAAATGACATACCCTGGTAGGAGGGTGATTTGGATGAACTAAATAATCCTACACACACTTGGAACCAAATAATGATCCAAAACCTATAACCTCTAAATAACGAGATACCACCTCTCCAGTGGAAACTTTCCAAAAAAAAGGGAAAGTTATGGATATATACCAATTACCAACTAGAATATTTGAGGTTCCTTCAATGGAGGAAAAAATTTTACAATATGAGAGTTAGATACAAGATCTCAGGCATCTCAATGAGGAGCTACTCGGGGGAAATATTCTCACTAGGTGTTATCTTTAGGAAGAGATGAATATTCACCCTCCAATATCTGATTCTCTAGCATGAGAGGTATCTAATCATAAAACTAGCTCCAAATCTAGGAATCCAATCTATATAAATTAGGAAGTCAAAAATGATTATGACTTCCCTCCATTGAAGTGACAGCCTCTCCCTCGCCAGGGTGATTAGTCAATCTTATGATGAATCAAGAATCAATAGGAGATAAAATTTGGGCCACCTCATCAACCCCCACCTACTTCATATAGATGAGAGGCGGCTCAAAAATTATTTCCCCTAGAGCATCTTAACATCTCTGATTCCCTAGCTACTCTAATAGAATTCATGGAAGGGTGACATGTGTCAGTGCAGCCTGAGAGGAAGTCATATCCTGAATGGGTGGCTGACACTTTTCCTCCACCCAATCTTAGAAATCCTACCTTCTCTATTTTTGATGGTGCGGGTGACCCCAAACATCATCTCACACACTTCATATCTCAATGTGGGATGATGATAGGACTTCTATATCAACAAGAGGAAACAAAGGTGAGGCACTTTGTACGGACTCTGACAGGGCCATCCTTTGTTTGGTATATTAGTCTTCCAGTAGGATCCATTGCAGGATGGGAAGAACTTCGTTGTTAGTTATTTTATCAATTTAGTTCTACACTGAGGAAATTATTATCATCAACCTAACGAACTACAAGTAATGTGAAAACGAGAGGGTTTTTGACTTTATAGTAAGATGGAAAGATTTAAACTATTCACTCGGCATCCCTATCTCATAGGAGAAACTGTAGAAACTCTGTGCTGAAAATATATAGGATGAGTTGCAAACACATCTAATCCTGATGAAGTATCTAGGTGGGTTCTATGAGTTCGTAAAAATGGCACAACATCTTGAAGACACCATTCAGCATATCCGATCCAAACCCCAACTCATGCTCGCATCACATGGAAAAAGGGTAAGCAAATCAAAAGATATGGATGTCACTCTAAATACACAAACCATGACTATACAATAACCCAAGTTGGTTCTGAACTACCCAAAACCTCTTGTTTAATGGAAAAAACAACAAAATATTCCTTAGACAGAAGCATAGAAAAATCATGGTCGACCAGGATTTGAGGAACAGATGGATAAAGCATACTCATTACAAAATCAACAAGTCTGCAGTTATTTCTTTGCATCCATGGATAACAACCTAGTCACACTACTGAAACCTAGGAGGTCCGAGGAAGTCAACCTCACCAATCATCCGGACTACTTCTCTTTCTATAGAAGGTTGGGTCATAATATCTAGGACTTCTTCTTCTTCAAAGATATCCTTCAAGGCATGGTCAATTCTGGACAGGTGGTGTTAGATAATTCCCCAGAGTAGTAGGCTTGCATAACCATTTCCCAGTTAGAAGAAGAGAGTGATTGTAATAAAGTTCCGGATAGGCCTGAATGAAAGTTCGATAACTGGATAACTCAGAAATCAGTTGACTGAGCTCATGTCACCCTGAGATCACATCTACACAAACCTGTGATATCTCCACCACCCAAGTAAGAAACATCAAATACACCTCCTAGAGGTGTGCATGACCACGAGAAAAAGGAAGAAATATAAGAGGAAGAGTCATATTCTACTCCAAATAAAGCTCTAACTCTTCTAGATTTCTTCCCTGCAACATTCATAGCATGGGTACCACCACCCCCCCAAACGGAACCTTCATTAGACAAAGATTTCATCTTTGGTTCTATAAAATTTGGTTCTGTCAACATTATACACTAGGAATACCCCTTCTATGATGATGAATATTCCCCAGAGCATGTGTTTACTGTGAATAATCAGGGAATAGGAGGTCACATACATCAGAACCAAGGATATAAGAGATAGAACGGGCATGGTCAAAACCAATATTTCATTCATGTCTTTGTGGAAGATATGTATGCAATTGAGACCTATGGGGAAGCACTCCAACAAGCTCAAAAGAGTCAAGGAGGTGTCCCAGAATCTTCCAGTGGTCATCCACACTCAATTTTCTTGCATGACTGCCTAGTAGGGGTTCAATCATCCGATCAACCCAAGCAACAAGAAAGGTTACCATGACCTGCAATTTTGGAATCACATACTCCCTAAATCTCTTTACAAGCACCAAAAATGTCAACCTAAAATTTCTTGGTTTCTGAGTTGCATATCCAGGAGAAACACCGCATTAGGAAGTGATGACCACTAGCACAAAATTATGACATTTTGAAATAGATGGAAGTGGTCCCAGCTAATCTCTCTGTCCTAGATGTACTCTATCTTTCAGAAGAACTCATGGATTCACTTTTTGAAGCGCTGCTGATACCACAGGAGTTTGAGACATAATTTGATGCAACTAAGGTATCACGAGTGGAGACCATGTCATCAAAATTCCATGTCGACATCTCATTCATAGACCAGGATCAAGAATAATTATTCCAAGGACACATTAGGCCTCTATATGTTTCAGGAAAGCTCAAAAATGTCAAATTCTAGAGGGAACTGATTGATAATGGTTCTGAGATCAACCTCATACTCATTCCGACCTTACAATGTTTAGGATATATCAAATAAGATTTTTCTCCCGCAAGGATGACCATTCAAGGGTATGATAAGCATGAACAAAGACCTATCAGTAAGATCAAGTTCAAATCTTGGTTTTGGGATCTCACATATAACATTAAGTTTATGGTAATCTAGTAAGACACTGCATATAATATCTTACTTGGAAGGCCATGTATCCAATCCACCTAGAGGTACCTTCAAAATTCCATAATTTTTTAAAGTAACCCATTGATGGAAAAGTTGGAATACTACATGGTGATAGCGCCCCCTTCAAGACTTGTGAATCCACAAACACCAAAGCATATTTCTACAAAAGGGGAGGCAAGCAACCAATGGTGAATGATGATACATAGGTTGCATCCCCCAATGGATTGGGTACCACACCTATGAATCCCTAGAGTATAATCGACAGTGACTATGTTCTCCCCATAAATCTAGTCAAGGTGATATACTTGACCTCTAAGGGCCAAGCCCCTTCTGTCCCTAGTGATAGTGTAAAATACAATCAGATCTGGCATATCTTTGCAATGACTTAGGAAACAAGGGATGATAATGTCTCTTCCCATAGCCTATCTCACCCCGATAGTGATGGAGATTCCCCCATATTACCAACTTTAACTAGATATGTCTCCACATACTCATACATGGAAGAAAATGAGGATGACCACAAGAACACCCCTCCACCATTCAAGGAAGGTGTATCCACCACCATCGATGAAGTCGGGTACATAAATCTTGGAATAAAAGAAGACTCGCAAACTACTCTAATTAGTTCCTTCATTCCCCTAAAATATAAAGTGATGTACATCGCATTTATTAAGTAGCACCGATATGTGTTCATTTGGAACTACACAAAAATTCCTGGACTAAATCCAGATGTGTCTACACACCATCTCGGACTACTCGATGAGCATCAAGGCTTCAAGCAGGCATCCAGGAGGATACAACCCTCCCATTCCCCTAATATATAGGTATAGGTTGATATGTTGATCAAAGCCAAAAAAATTGAGAAGTGAAATACTCAAGATGTATTACCAACATCATCACTGACAATAATAAGAATAGGAAGATTATAGTTTTCATTGACTTCAAAGACCATAATCAGCACTACCCCAAGGATGATTTTCCATTATCAATCGTAGAAATCTTGATCAATGCAACTACTGGCTTCTAAGACCTTTATTTCATGGATAGGTAATTAGGGTAAAATCAGATAAATATGGCCCCCAAAGATGAAAAAGTCACTACCTTTAGAGTTCCCCAGGGGATATTTTTCTATCAGGTCATGCCCTTTGGATTGAAGAACACTGGTGCCACTTACCAATGTACCATGAATCATATATTTAATTCATTCTTCAGAAAGATAGTTGAATGTTATGTCAATTTCCTGGTGGTCAAATCCTGATAGTGATGTGATCACTTCACGGATCTTAAAATAGTCTTCGAATAACTGTGATAGTGTAGTCTAAAGATGAATCTACTGAAATTCACTCTCTAGGAAACATCAGGGATGTTCCTTGTCAGTGTGGTACACCACCATGGTATCGGGTTTGACCCATAAAATACTAGTGCTATAATAGCAATGTCACCCCCTATAAATATCAAATAATTGAAAGGGATCCAAGGGAACCTCACCTATATTTGTCGATTCATTGCTAACTTAGCCGATAAATCTCTCACCTTCACTAGGCTGATGAAGAAGGTAATTTCCTACCAATGGGATGATGATTTCCAGGAAGCATTTGAAATTCTCAAAAAGTACTTGCTGCACCCACGGGACTTGATGAATCTAGTGGAAGGGAGGCCACCCATCTTGTATTTTTCCTCCATGGAATTCCCATTGGGTGACCTCCTCTCATAGAAAAACAATGTGATGATATATAATAGTCTTTACTCCCTTAGCTAGATTATGCTAGGTACTGATGATCAATACTCTGATGTTGATAAGAACTTCCTTTCACTCATATTTGTAGTGAAAATTTTGAGGCTTTACTAGCAGCAATATGAAGTCCAACTAGTCTCTCGTATTGATCTTCTCAAGTACATCCTTGGTTTTCCTATATTGACTGGGAACTTGGCCAGATGGGCGGTCATTCTTTAGAAATATGACATTTAGTTCACATCACAAAAATCAATAAAAGGACAAGACCTAACTGATTTCCTCACAGCACATCATGCCTCAGAAAATACATTGATGGACACTAAGCTTCCAGATGATGAGGTCTTTTATGCCCATGACACTCCCCATACATGGGAGATGTATTTTAATGGTTCCTTCTGAAGTCCTATAAAAAAAGATGGAACTCCAAAATCTCAATTAGGTTGTATTAGGGTTTTTATTTGTCTCTCTTGACAAAGTGGTTTTTCTCTACTCTTTCTCATTATCCAAAGGTTACATGAATAATGAGGCGGAATACCAAAACCCTCATAAATGGGTTGGAACTAGCCCCACAGTTATAAATAAGCTACCTAAATATTAAAGGGGACTCATAGCTAGTGATAAAATATATCAATGTAGAATATTCCATAAAAAGGAAGAATTGTCCTCTCTCACTGACTACATCAGGGTATTGATGGAAGAGTTACCTTTTGAGCCCACATTTCTTCATGTTCCCCACTCATAGAATGCTTGCGCCAACGCGTTGGCTAATGAATCCATCGTCCTAGCCAACCCTGATAAGAAAGAAACAATCTTCTATATCACATATCGAATAATGGTCTCAATGATCATCATTCATGATATTAACGAAATAAATCTGGTCAACACTGCTCCAGAGTGTGATAAACCAATTTCCACCCCTAGATAGATGGCTCCCATAATTGGTTATCTTAAAAACAGGACTCTCTCAATGGACCGATCTGGAAAGGAATAGATTCGACTTCATGTGGTGAATCCTCCTCAGATTCATATCAAAAGGAGAGATTTCTACCATCATGGAAGAAGTCCATGTGGGATCTTGTAGTTACCATCAATCTAGGACTAGGATTTCCCACCAAATAAGAAGTTTGGGTTACTATTGGAAGACCATGATACAGGACTACATGGAATATACCATGAAATTTCATACATTCCAAATTCATGAAATATTCATCCATCAACCCCCAAAACTGCTACATACAGCTAAATATTCCGAGCCATTCATCGTTTGGGGGTGGATGTCGTGGGGCTATATCCCCCAGCCACAACTAAGTAGTTCAAGTACATCTTTACTACCACCAACTTCTTTTCTAAATGGGATGAGGAAATACCCCGTAAGTAATTTGGGATGAAGAACATCACTAAAATCATAAAGTCCCATATCATCACTAGGTTTATGTTACCACACACAATATTGATGGATAATAGCACCAACTTCTGTTCTATAGAGTTAAAGAAACTCTACCAAGAGTACAACATCGAGTCCAATCACTCGTCTCGCTATCATAGAGTGAAAAATGGATAGGTAGAGACCTTAAATAACACTCTATCAAATATAGACTAGAATATGGTGAACAAGGATAAAAAAAATTCCATATAAACTCCTCCATGCTCTATGGGCCTACCATACCACAATGTGGGATACTACATAAGTAACTCCATACTCACTAGTGTATGGGACTGAAGCAGTTTTACCCATAGAAGTTCAGCTACCTTCACTTGGAATATCCATTTTCTAATATCTCTCAAATGAAGAGAAATCGTAGAAGCAGTTAGATGAGTTGTAGCAGCTCAATGAGAACAGTTTGGGTACATTGCACAACCTTGAGGTTCATTAGAATCGGATCGCATGAGCCTTCAATAAAAAGGTTTGCCTATATTAATTCCTCCAAGGATAACTGATGCTGGTCCTTAGAACCCCAATGATATTGGGAAATAATCCCCCAAAGTTGGAACCTAAATAGGGAGGACCTTATATCATACATTAGGTCTATTATAGCATGGCTTACTCATTGGACACAATGGATGGGGAGCATATCACACCACCTACCAATGTGATATTTCTCACTAAATACTTTTCATTTCTATCACTACGGGCTTCCACATCTATGTAAGTCCCACCATTCTTCCTAGTCATGTGAAGCTGAACTGTACTGATTCATCCTAGATGCAATTCATTAAACTGTATGTCATCTCTCATCCTTACTGCATGAAGATAAACTATATGGGCCCATGACATCCATCCACATTCATGTCGGGTGACCCACATCCTTTCTGCATTACATAAAACTACATGGATTCATAATATTCTCTTTCTTTCACGATGGGTGATCCACATCATTACCACATGACGTTAAACTACATGGTAGATGTCCTTTCTACACAACATTAAACTACACGGGATTCCTAGAACTATGTATGGATTAATTATCATTTCCAATGAGATATGTAGGGATTCCTTGATCCAATATCTTTGTCCATACACCACATAATAAAAAATGACATTTTCCTTCTCTTAAATGCCTCTACACGATGAGAGGGACACTTTTTGTTCCTTGTTTCTCACACCGATCATAGTTCACGTGGGCTTAGGAAATATAAAAAGGGATTCTCCACATAAACAATGCAAAACAGCTCCCGATAGGCTCATCTTGGTCCTAAATGCAAGACCTTAAAAGGCATACCATGAGCCCTCATCGTATGACATTAAATTTCATGGTTAATGTCCCTTTCCCAACAAAAAATAGCACACCCCTATGGACCTTGCCTGAGAGGACCACTACGGTTGGTGTTTGTCTTATACCACACCTCCATCCTAAAGAACTACATGTTTCTTGATTCTCATTTTCATGAGGTATGTAGCAACACCCAGACTTCCACCCATGGGACTAGCCGTAACATCTCCATTTCTTTCACATCAGTCTATCTTATTCTTTTCTGCATGATGTTAAACTACAAGGTTCCTTAATAACTCTGTGTGTCTTCATTCATATCATCACATGATTCATAGTGATTCTTGGGTCTCCAGTCCTAGGCTTAGATATGAAAATCGATGGAAATAATTCCTACCTCTGCATATGGGTCAAAGCTACATAGAGAATTTTCTATTCAAGGATTATGTGTGGCTTGATTCTCGTCCTCATGAGATATGTAGTGATACCCAAATTTTACCCTTGTGCCTAGCTGCAACATTTACCCCTTTCACTCCGGAATAACATATTTACCACATGAAGTTAAACTGCATGGAAAATTTACTTACCATATTACATTAAACTTCATGAAAAACATCCTTAACATGTGATAGTGAACTGGGTAGAACACATCCTTACAACATGACGTTAAACTGTACATAAGAAAATATATCCCCACTACATGACAATAAACTGTGCATATCACCAACCATGTTTCATTCTTTATCAAAGGACTACAAGAACCTCACCTCAGTCAATCAGAGTATGAGGTTCATTTGTTTTATTTTAAATCACCTCAATCCATTTACCATAATTCCTTCCTCGAGCACCTTAAGTTTCCACAAACCTTTCATAGCCCTCGAAAAGGATACCTAGCTTCAAGAACCCTTTGATTGACCATGAATACATTCCCAGGGCTCCTGCATATGTGCATGTGGATGTCAACAAAATGTGTCACTCTACAAAAATGGTTTTTCAATCCTTGTGATCCCTGAAACTGCTGAGGAAGAACTCAACACCCCAGTGTGATCTGAAACTCTCTTGGTATGGCTATCTCATATCATCACACATGACCTCAGATCCTCAATCCATGATTTACAATATTTTCATCTCCTACTCATAAGTATGATTTGGTACTATTGAACTTGGTTATCTCAATTAGGATCTTGTGTATCATCCCCCATATTAGTTCTATGTGCATCATGACCATAAATTGACTGCACTTTGGTTAAATATATATGACCTAAAACTCTAGACTATAATGGTCTAAATCGCAATACTTTAAAATGCTAGAAAAAAGGACACAAAACTTGTCAATATGAAAGCTCGTAAAGGGAGTCCTAAGTAAAACTCAAGTATTTACTCACTAAACTCTTCACCTTATGTGCTTAGGAAAAAATTAGGGTGAAAATAAATATGGCATAAATCTCATAGGATCTACTCGGTAACCCTAATAAAAGTCAATCTATGCTCACTGGACCCCCTAGTTTAGGAAAAAGTTAGAGTAATGATTTGTCTCATCCCCTCTCCATGAGAATATGTTCACTATGTGGTGGCACAACTTTTAGGGTACTTGAACCCTTCTTGGATCTTACACATTCCACATATCACACTTCATGATTTGGGTGCCTCAGATAACGACAACCTTATATGACCCTTGGAAAGGATACTTAGCATCAAGGAACCTTTACTTGACTAAAAATACATTCCCATGGATCCTACATATGCACCTATGTTCGTCAATCAAATGTGTCACTCTACAAAAAGGGATTTCCAATCCTTGTGTGCCCTGACACCACTACGGCAGAACTCAACACCCTAGTGTGATTTGAACCTCTCCTAGTATGACTATCCCATATCATTATCCTGAAATGAGCACTTTATTCCATGACTTACAATCCCCTCACCAAACTATCCAAGTGTATTCAGTATCATCGATGTTACATCACCATGTTTCATACCCTTTATCAAGGACAAACTGCAATGCTTCATTCCCGGGCCTTTGATGGCCCACACCATGTGATTCAAAACCACATGATGTAGGGATAGAGCCTTATAATCAAGAGATGAACTGCCCTAGGATTCCAAAAACCTTCTTGAATAGCCTTCCTCCCATACCCAACCTCATCATCTAGATGTTTGAGTCTTCACAAATCTGTCATGGCCCTCGGATATGAGTGGATATAAACTTTCACTTGTACATGCTACCAATGCATAAGGGCCTTGACTCACCAATTGAAGTCATATCATTCTTTTTAGAAAGGATCTTTGATCCATGTGATCCCTTACAACACTATGGTAGAACCTGACATCTCAAAATTTCATGGGACATACCCAACATGTCTTCCCCATCTCATATTCAGAGACTCAAAATTTTGGGTTATGATTTATATCACCCATATTCCAACTATCCAGGTGGACCTAGAATCCCAATTATTTCTCCCTATAACTGTTATTACCTTCATAAATCTTCTATATCCCCTAGAAAAGATACCTAGCTTCAAGGACCCTTTTCTTGACTATGCATACATTCACATGGATTCTTCATATGCACCTATGGCTGTCAACCAAATGCATCAATCTGTAAAAATGGATTTCTGATCCTTGTGATCCCTCGAAACACCACAATATAACACATCATCTCACTGTGTTTTGGGACATTCTTGGAATGTTTGCACCATATTCCATGATCATTGATCAGGTTCGAGCTAAAAGACCCTAAACTAAATCAATATCAGGTCTAAGCTAAAAGACCCTAAACAAAATCAATATTAGGTCTGAGTAAAAGACAATAAACTAAATCAATATTAGGTCCAATATAAAAGACCATAAACTAAAGAAATTTCAGGTTTGGGATAAAATTCTTTAAACTAAAATTGATATTAATTCCGGTCTAAAAGACCCTAAACTAATGCAATATCATGTCCGAGCTAAAAGATCCAAAACTAAAGCAATATCATATCCGAGCTAAAAGACCCTAAACTAAAGTAATATCAGTTCTGATCTAAAAGACCATAAACTAAAGAATTATCATGTCTGAGCTAAAATATAATAAACTAAAGTAATATTATGCCTAAGCTAAAATACCCTAAACTAAAGAAAACTAAAGTGATATCAGGTCAGAGCTTAAAGACCCAAAACTAAAACACAGCAACAATCTATCTTAAAAGATCTTGTAAGGCCCATCATATTTCCTTGGAAGAAATCAATTTATGAACACTAGGCCTATAATCTTTGGAAAACAATAGAGCACTCTCCCTCAGGGAAATATATTTTACACAAATATCCTTTTTTGAATCCGGAAATTTTAAGATAACTGGAACGAATACATCTATAGGGAATGTCATATAGGTGAGAATTCATGATCACTTATCAAAGAAGAATATCTTATTCAAATATTTAGATCCATTCATTTAGGTTTACATGATATTACACAATATTGGAACAAAAAAATGTCATGTGTATCATGGATGAAAGGAAACTGGATAGTAATTTTGAAAGTTTAAAAAATTAATTCATTTAAAGTATGAAAAATTGGGGAGGAATCTCCACATTTTGGAGTCTCTCTGAGGTCTTGTCAAAAATGGGATGCACTGCAAAGGTTGAACTATGATAAAATTCAATCAGCTACACTGGAAAGGTCAAAAAGGGTCAGGTGAGAAACATCAATTGAACATTGGAGTGCCTCTCTCCCTTCCTCTTCCACTTATTCCCCATGATGGATAGTCTCGAACAAATAATCCAAATATTCAACCCTCTTTTGAGTGCCATCTATTGAATATAATGAATTCAAAATATCGTACCTTAGATGGGCAATGATCTCCTCACATCTCCATATCTTCATAGTCCAGGCATCCATCTGAGATTGCAGTTCAGATATAAAATAACAACCCATCTCCAATGACACTAATGTCTCCCTAATCTACCTAGAAAGGGGAGAATCATATACAAGATCATACAAATATCTTTCACTTATGGCTAGACCTCACTGATTCAAGATTATTTGCATCATGATATCATACAATGGTTTTTGATCAAAACCACCTGCCCCCAAGTCAAAAAACAACTGATGGAGGTGGTCCCCTTGGTCACAAAACTTTTTATAAGGAGTATTGGTAATCAAGGCATAAATATGTTTCCAAGATAGCAAAAGTTTAATTTAAGGTTCTATAACTGATGAAGCAAGGATGGAAAGAGGAGGAGAAACCATTTGAGTCAGTGGAGAAGTGGTAGAATAAGTCTCATATGCTCTTCTCTTGATAGGTGTATCATCTATAGAATGTGCTGGAAGACTAACATCCTCAATGAATTATAATCAATTATCTGGGTAATCATCACTAGAATGAGGCCTCTTTCTTGAAATCTTGCCCAGGTCTTCAATCAATCCCATCATTTCCATAGATAGAGGAGTTGGCAAGGAAAAAGGCATATCCACAAGATGGAATGGGTATCCTAGCACACCATCTGAATATACTACTACCCAAGACTAAAAATAATCCTGGGTAAGGAAGTTGGGGGAATTAACAGGAAAAATTATGATCTTACCCTCAAAATATTCTGGTTACATCATCATCCAAAATTAGAAAATGGACCTAGGATGCCACTCTCCTCATACGCTAGCCAAGGGAATAGGGGAGGCCCATTGGATATAGCCAAACTGATGAGAAAATTGATAGGGTGTATAAGGCTCATGGATGATTGTCTCATAAACCCTATCTGTAAGAACCCCATCCTAGAGAGAGATCATATATGACCTTTCATCAAGGGAACCAATATGTTATCAATAATCAGCACAACTAGTGCACGATAAGAGATAAAATTGAAGCTATCAGATTGGATCAGTGAATCTTTAACCTCATCAAGGCTCAGAGAAATATCCTCGACCCCAAATATTTGATAAATATAGGATGGTATGGGGAATTTTGGATCCTAGAAGAATTATAGTATTTTTAAAAATGACAATTCTTCCCTATCCAACCAAATATAAACCAGAGAGGACCACTGATCCTGTAAGGGGTGCTACCTTGTTGAATATGGCCCTAGATTTGTTAAATATGTGATAGGACTGGCACTTCCAAATTGAGGTGTTTTCCTTCTTCAATCCACACTACCATCACCAACATGATAACATAGATCCATGAATGTGTGTCCCCATAGAGGAAAATCCATCCATTCAAAAACATGGATATAAAACCTCTCATCCTATAGTCTGGGGAAATCTTTGAGTTCACTATATATCACCAAGATTTATAGTCCCTAGCTTCCAAGATGGACCAATATGATCCATCACTATCATAGACCTCCTAAGAAGGGAACCGATGAGGGTGTATGGTTGTCGTCCTGACCCTACTACATTAAAGGAAAATATTGATCTAGTCCTTGAAATAAATGATTGAGTGCATTGTCGGCTCTTTCCTTAGTTTCTCATTCACAATAATAATCATGTTATTCTCCAAAATGGGAGTTTGTGAGGGGTCATCCCAAACATCTACATCAGAAAGAAACTCATCATACATCTCTCCAAGAAGAGGGATCCCACCCAATTGGTAGATGTCTCGTAGGTTGGTGCCCACTTTATCATGGGATGGATGGAATGTTTTATTACAAATACACCAAATACTGATCATTTCTCGAAGGATATAGGGCTAGAAGTATATGATAAACTAGTATATCCACATGGCTTCATAAAAATGAACCATGTAAAAATGATCTGCAAACTCCAAAAAACTCATTCTAACCCAGAATGGCCATGCCCACTCATCAGAAAAATTACCACCTAGTTGAAGTTTCTATTTAATACTCTAACTGCCACTTGAGTTGTTCATAGAGGAATAAAATATACTCAAATAGTTTTGAGTGATAGTCTAATGAGAAAATTTTCAACCATCCAGACTCAAGAGCGAGTTTGCTGATATATATGACAACCCCTGAGACTAAGTTGTGTCCAATCATCTATCTTTGAAAATTGACATTTCAACACAGTCAAGAGGAGCTAACACCTAGTGAAATGGAATATTAAAGTCTGGAGGAGGAATGGTAACAACATCCATCAAACTAAACCCATATAAAGGAATTTGGTGAGATAAGGGATAATTCTAAATCACAATTCAAAGGAACCTCTTTAGGATCTCTTTATCAATATACATGTGATATCAGGGATCATCATTGTGATTCCTGGAAATAATAGACCTTTGATTTTCCATAGCTAAGAAACCTTGGTGAGAACTGGAAGCCATTTGAATAAGAGTATGTGGCATAAGTTAGGAAGATGGAATAAAATCTTGTCAAAAACAAAGACATAGACCAGCAGCATCATGCACATCACGTGAATTAACAAGGGGTTCGCAAATCATATAAGGAGTAGTTGAATCGCCTAACCCAAAAAGATCTCATGGGTCACATAACCCCACAAGGAAACATTCCAATCGCATGACCCCTTTGGAGACTCATGATCATGTAACCTAGACATGGTTATGTGAACCGCATGATGATCGATCAATCATATGATTGATCCAGCAGGTCCTGTGAAAACCCTCAAGACAACTACAATCCTCATGGATGGAGTTCAAGAAATTACTGGAGTATGGTTCATAGTTGGATCGGATAGGCGCCTAAGAAAAAGCATTCTTGTGAAAGAGTTATTTCAAAATGGGCTCATAATAAAGGTTTTCGAATAGGTCTCATGATCAGGACCCGCATAACAATCTTGTGATGGAGGTATACAATGGAGTAAAGGCGAGATAACTCATTAAAAGTGGTATTTGGTGAAATGAATACCTATCCCCCTCTATATATAGGGAATCTCATGGAATACCAAGCATTTTCCGGTATACCAAACGTCTCACAAGACATCGGTTTGTCACACTGCCAAAGACTCAGCTGGGCATTTAATTTCCTCATAACCGAGCCATTTTCCCTTTGGACGTCACTCATGAGGGGGGGGTAATTTGTTGACACTCATAAAATGAGCATCGAAAAATTCACAAAGTAAGAAATACCTTAACATGGGTATTATTTTCTCTACAAATGTAAAGAAAGGAGATGTTTGTGGAGACCCGCAGATTGTGTGAGCCTTTATGGGACTCATGATCATGTGACCATCATAAGGTCACATGAAAGAAACATTTGTAGTGTATAACCTATAGTGTATCCCATGGAGACTCATTAAAAAAGCCCATATACTCTTGCGAAGGCACTTCGGACAATCAGTGGTCACACAGCAGAAGTCGGATAAGCTCTCTCAAGCCACGTGGTTAGTCATTGGTGAGCGCCTGACAAAATCATCCAAAAATCCTTTGAAAATAGGAGGAAAATTCCAAAAGGAGGAGTCCTCTTGTGAACATAAAGATCATAAAATCTATCACTGATGAGAAGGATAATTCTCCTTGATAACACCTAATAAAACACAAAATACCCTCAAAATTTTTAAAATAAAACAAAGGAAATAAAAGAGGGAGGATGAGGAAGCCTCTCACAATCTTAAAATGTTTGTAATGCACTAAGGAAGTCCACAGCATGGTCTTAGAAGACTCCTTGACAAGTCGACCTGGTCCCATAAAGGCCCTTTGAAAAACCATCCTTGTCTCATGGAAAGTCATGGACAAGTCACTCGAGATCATGCGAAGACCTTTCAACAGGAGCCCGGATCTCGCAAAGGCCCTTGGACATGTCAATATAATAATAAAAAAGTCCCTAGACCTACCTGAATGATTCATTGAGTCCCCGTTAATTATAAATAATCCAATAAATGAATCATTTATGGGAGGGACTCATGATCGTCGAAAATCACGTGATTCCCTTGGAATGACCCACAGTAGAGACTCGTAAATATGTGTTGTTCTAGAGCCCATCACCGAATCTATCCTGGATTTGTGCAAGATACGCTATGAAAATCGGAGAATAACCAAGGCAAAGATGCCTATAAATCCCATACCCCAGAATGAAAAATGCATGACTAATTACTATAAGGACTACAAACCAATGACTTCTTAACAAGAGTACTACAGACCAATGGCTACTTATGAAAAGTACTACGGACTGACGGAAACTTCTCATGACTGGAAAGTTCCTCATCAGGTAAAGGCCTGAAGAATTGTCAGAGTGATCATGAAACATGCATAAACACTTCTTTTAATCATCATAGATCATTCTAAGGATCTATATAAGGAAATGAGAATAACATACCACACACCTTCTAGACCACATGTGACTTAAAATAAGATAACATTGAACAAATATAAGGTATTCATGGTATAAATGTTATAAATAAGACTAATAAATAGGATAATAAAGCAAAAACATATTCAGTAATACTCATAATCTTCACACGAACCACCTAGGGAATGTGAAAACACCAAGTTATATCACCTAGTTCTCGTGACACCCCTTGGGTGTACTATTTGAATCATGCGAAGTCTTCTGGACATGTTGAATAAAGTCATACAACACCCCCCAGACATGACACCCTAGTCTTGAAAAGTCCTCCAGGATTACCATTAAAGCCTCATGATGTCCTTTAGACATGTCACTTAACTCATATAATGGAACCAATTTAGGTTAGTTGATCCTTTCAATAGCGCCCAGGCATGTCAAATGGCTCTTGCAATTCCCTCTGGTCACGCTTTCCAAGTCTCACAATGCCCTCTAATCATTCCATCCAAGACATGAGGCACCCACCGAGACTTGTCACACTGACTCTCGTGATTCCCTCTATATGTTCCATCCATCTCTCATGATTACACTCGGGCAAGTTAGTTGGATCATGTGACACCCTCTAGACAGGTCATACAACTCTCTCAATGACACCCGGTAAAGTCGACTAGATCATGCGAAACCCTCTAGACAAGCCTTCCAGGTCATGTGATGGCTTAGAGGACCACTCATTTGGGTCTTGAAATTTCATATGAACAATCAACACATGTTAGGCAAGCAATTAGGCTAGGTTATATGGGCATTCCAAGAGTTCGTAACCTTTTCCATCAATAGTGAGTAATCCCTGAATATAAGGGAAACCTTATTGTGTAAGCCACAATCCATAGGGAAACTTTAGTCTGTAATCCCCAATCAATAGGGAAACCTTGTTTTGTAAGCCCTGATTAATAGGGAAACCTCATTGAGTAAGCCCTAATCAATAGGTCAATGTTAGATTTTAAGCCCCGATCAAAGAACTATGAGGACTCTGATTTCTTCAATAAATAGGATACATAGGATGCCTCCCTGAGGCCCAAGATCCATATCAACCATATAGAGTGTAGTCCATGAATATAATCCAAACATCTATAAGTAATGACATTTATTATTTTCCATCTATTCTGTCTCACAATGATCATCGATCACATGGGCTTAGGGAGTTGCAATAGTCATGTCATCTTCACCATAAACCTATATGAATATAAGGGAAACATTAGTATGTAAGCCCCAACCCCACTGAACTATGAGAACTCTAATTCCTAACATAACTAGGATGCATAGGATTCCTTCCTAAGGCTTGAGCTCAAATAAAAATCTATTTTGATATAATCCCTATGTCTTTAACATTTCAACCATTGGGACCCAATCATTCCCATGGGATAATCTCCCTACCTAATCCCTCAATGAATTGAGAAATCAACTGAACTATGATGACTCTAATTCCTTCCATAACTAGGATACGTAGGACACTTCTCTGATGCAAGATATCTATATTGAACAACCTAAGGGTTTTCCCAGTACAAAAGTCCCACATCCATATGAAATGACATTGATCACTTATTGTCCCTTATTTCTTACACTGAGAATAGATCATGTGGGCTTAGGGAGTCGCAATGAACACATCATTGGCATACTGAATCTCCACTATCTAGTTCAATCCTAGTATGTAAGCCCCAATGAGTGGCATGATATGAATACCCCTCATATAAGGGAATATACCTTAGGGCCAGTCCCAAGGGCATGATCGAACTATGGTAACTCTAATTCTTATCATAACTAGGATATGTAGAACATATCCTTGATACATGATATCAAGTATTTGGTGCCTTGATTCCTACACATATGTCCTCTCTACATGATGTTAAACTACACGGGTTTAAAACTACATGGGTTTTTATTCTTGTAATAACCATGATATGTAGGACGCCTCATAATGGCTCAATCCCCTCCTAAAAATAATAATTGCCACACTACGTGGCAGAAAATTCTAAAGTACTTGGTTATATAGATTCATAACATAAATAGCTAACCACTACTCAAAAATGGATGAAGAACCTTAGATACATACAGATGGATTCACTAAATGAGATCCCCTCTCCTTTTTTTCATCAAAGAGATTCACTTTCTTTTGTATATAAATAGAATTAACCTATAGTAATTTTTTTAGGGTAACTGATCCCGTATCGGGATTAAGAAGAGATTTGAAAACATATCTTAAATATATAAGAGAGTCCCAGAGTAGGCAATAATTCCCCCCATAAGGGTTAAATGAGCCTGACCACCCATCCTCTTAACCAATGCGAGTCTCTAATAGTCCTTGGGTCTGAAACCCCAATTGACCACCTACCTTTGTAAAGTAGGTCTATACCCATTTATGGATGAGGGAACTGTTGATAGTTTCCATTAAGAATGGTAGTGACCCGATGTTAATAATTGTGCAAGAGGTAAAATCCCCCGCAATCAACCATCAGGCCCAACCGAACTTTCCCCAGTGAGGCTTTCCCTAGTCATCTCTTTCCAATCAAAACATTCACTATATTATTTCATGAATTACCTTTACTTGTAATCACTATTATAAGTATTTAGTTTTAAATCCCATTCATTCCACTAAATTAATATTCTTCAAATATATTTATGTGTGACTCTTTTCAAAAATTATAACATGTGTTACTAACACAAATTAAAATCCAACAATATTTATACACATTTAAACACATCCCATGCATAAGGTGCATAAAAACTTTCTATATAAAGACTTAGAATTATATGAAATTAATAATATTAATATGATTAATCTTGTATCTAGAGATAGTCAACCCTAAATTTTATAGGAAAGGCATAAACCTTCAGACTAGTGAGCAGTCCGACCCAAAGTCCCTCTACCCAGGGATACTTTACTCAAAGAGAGATATCAATTCCATAATACCACTAACACCTAATATTCATAAATCATAATTAATAACTTCATTAAAGTTCATAACTCGATAAATTCCATAGTCTAGGTAGAAAAAACTAAAACTATTATCATACCTATCATATAACTTCTTAAATGCATGTATGATAATCTCTAAAAGAAATTTAACAACTTTAAACTAAATAATACACATAATAATTAATAATATAACAACTATAATTATTAATAAAGAATAAGTTGGGAATATATAATAAGAAATTAAAATATTTTGATATGTGATAAACTATTTATTAACAATTCATAAGTAAAAGTTAATTATAAACACTTAAGAAATTAGAAATTCATTATTAACAATCTATAATCATGAATATAAACACATTATAATCATTTAATGATATAAAATCTTTCATATTATTCCTTATATGAAATTTTACATTAAATATATGATATTAAATGAAATATGAACATTTTATATTCCAATTTCTACTATGTAAACTATTTAAAAAATCTAAATATCATATATTAATATTATATAAACCATTTTTAAATCAATCATAAAAACTTCATTTTATGTGGTTTAAATAATTTATTCAAATAAGGAACTTTTAGTTTGAATAATTCATAATAAATATAAACTATTTTATATTTATACCTTATTTTTTGTAATTTATAAACACTTTATGAATCACACTTATAATTTCCATATAAAAGTTTTATATCTAAATCATAATACATTCCATAAAATTTGGAAAAATTTATTTTAATATTAATATTAAATATTAGGGATATTTATTTAATAAATTTTCAATAAGAATTTAAATAATTATTAAGAGATATTTTATAATTAATTAATTTATAAACACTTTTATTAATTAATAAATATCCCAAAATACTTTTCTTCTATAATTTATAGACAATTTATAAATTATGTAACTCAATTCATAATTGAATTAAAGAAAAACATTTTTTCTTAACATATCATTTTTAATGATTTTCCAAATCATAGGTGGCGATATTCCATATATATAGCATTGAATCCACAACGCTTGGATATCAATTCTTATGACTTAAGACCTTGCATGATATTAAATCTGACATGTGATTAATATTATATATAGGGACATACATAGGATGAGTGTAAGGACCTGTGTAAGGTGAATAGACATACTAGGAGTGTCTTGTGGCTTATTTAATTGCATAATGTATACTTCAACCCCAACAGAAGTTACATTATTACATAATGTGATGTTATGACCCTGATGTAGATTACATTATCAAATAAAATAACGTCAAACACCCCTAATGGAGATTATGTTATCGTATAATGTAATTTTTGACACCCCTAATACATTTTACATTACCATATAACATAATGTATAACCCCAACACAGATTACATTATCACATAACGTATGTTGTGATCCCAACCAAAATTTACATCATAATATAACATAATACTGGTTGTAATTCAATTTCTCAATCATTTTTAATGACATGAATGGAATTGCTTAAGATAATTTGGTACTCTGTTTTGAAACAAGATTCAAAAACTCTATTTTAACTTCATAATTTCAAGAATTCAATGACATTATAAAGATATGATTCCAATACTATGTTTCAAAGGATAGTACAACACTTATACAAGATATCATAAGTATATTAAAACCCATAAACAAAGATTTTCCATGTGAGAATACCCAAAACCATGCACTGTAAAAGGAAGAACTCATGTACCTTTCACTAACATACACTACAATAATAGTCTTCATACCTACTTGATAAAGATTACTTAAGGATATCCATAAGACTCCTCTCTTTGTGAAGTATCTACAAGATTTTATGAATCAATCAATGATCAAGAAGGATCCACCTATATCCCATGTCCTATTAGTTCCTCATGGTGGTAAGAGGTGGTGGAAGGTAGAGAGCTTCAGATTGGATAGTTTTGGTAGAGATATACATGAAATCCCAATCTCATACTCCTTTTAGAATCCATGAGACACTCCTAATATCATAAATTCATTAACTCATAAGTTATAGAACATATGATTTATTCATGTGATTATAAACTATTTGTAACTCCATGTCCAAAGAAACTCTCATGTGTTTAATCATGTAACACTTTATTAATCATAGTCAATATGAGGGAGATTTGAATGTTAAACATGTCAATGTTTCATTTTTATATATAGGTATTGGAATGTAGTATGATATCCCATGAATGAGGCATACAATATGAATTAATTTTTCATTCATGTTATTTCATAGTACATTCTCATATCATACAATGTGATATTACCCACATTTAAATCACAAATATATGGGTTTATTTCATATCTCTAACTCCCACTCCATCCCACTTTTCAATGTGGTATTCAAAAATGTATTCACTTTTAAAAACCAAAAAACTATTTTAAATATTTTAAAAAACTTTCAAATCCAATATTATACAGAGTTTCTCCATATACACATGAGTATGTGCCACTTTCTAGATATTAAATACTTCAGATAGTGATTTGAATATGGTGGTGTAGATTTTTAAAAGGTCATGATGCTTTGACATAAGATTCATAAAAAAATATCACATTGGGTCATGAAACCTTATATCCTCATATACTCTACCCTGAGTGATGATTATGGAACATATTAGAGCCTTTTGACAAGGATATTTGGGTAGTTTTGAGTTTTTGTCTATATAGGGCTAGGAATGAGGTTTGGGAAAGAATATTGAAGTAGAATTGAGGTTCGTTACTCCCCTGGATATTTAGTGATGATAGGGTATAGGTCCCCCACACACTTTATAGAGTTTTTTACTCCCTTACAAAATTGGGGTATGGGACCTCCAAGTTATTCATGGGGTTAGTGCTCACTTGGTCACAATAAGGTGTAAGTCCCCCATAAAATTTATGGAGTAAGTAACTCCCCCTATAATGGGGCACAGGTTTTCAATCTATGAAGTAGGTAATCCCTTTATCAACATGATTTTATTGAAAAGGTGTGGGTCCCCCATAGGGTTTGGTACTCCCTCGACCAATACACATACATTGGAGAATCATGGGTCCCCCACAATAGATTTATATAGGAGACATGGGTTATGTGGAATTATGTAGTTTGGATTCTTGAGTCGTGTGTGGTATTCTATCCTTTTATAGTTGGTCATGAATAATGGGACATTCATGTGTCCTTAGTTCCTTATCCTTAAAATATATATGGGTCTTTGGTTTCTTAACATTATTCTTAACTGATTCATCATTAGGTACTCCCTTCTTGTTTTGAGGTTGTACTCTTGGGTATGTTTATACTCACCCATGCAATGGAATTTTTCCCACATGTGTTGTGTCGTGTTTAGATGACCAGCATTTTAGAGGTGATTACAGTGGGTATAGAGTTATTGGAGATAGATCTTAGTGGTTATCAATAGTGATCATCATTTTCAGTTCTCATAAAGAGTGTTGGTGTGATGATAAGTTTTACTTCAGTTGTTCGAGGTCTGACATTTCTTGGGTAATTGGGATAATGTTTTTTCCATTATTTATAGAGTTGTATTTGTCATATTGTATATATGTTTAGTGTGTGTAACATTCATATTATATTATAGCTAGTTAGAATGTCTAGTTTTCACATTAATATTTTTTTCTAAAGGTATGTGGCTTCAGGTGGGTTCATTTGGCTAAGTCATCCCATATGTGTGATATGTATTCTTAGTGTTAGTCAACAACCCCTGGCCTATTGGATATTGGCTTGGGGTGCCACACTCTTTCTAACCACTATCCTAGGAAGGGTCCTAGTGGGTGTGGTTGTGTTGTAAAATTTAATTTTTTTATAAAATAAGTTAAAACACATATTATTGAAAATATATACTTCTAATTTATTTGAGTTACCTGATTTGAATATTTATTTTATGGAATTTTAATATTAATATTTACTTATTTTATTCATATAAAATATTACTTACCATCCATTTTACTATTATAACATTCAATTTATTCTTATAATGATCAAGTTACTATTTTAAGGGTCACAATACTATTTTAACAGTTTGGTCACTATTACAAAGAACATATAACCATCATACTTCCTATAAATACATATTACTTTATTCATTTATCATTTATTTTATTTTATCTCAATATACACTATACATTATTTATAAAATGACTATATTACTTCTAATGTTTTGTTTTTTTACAATGTTTTTCATGACTATGGTATTTCTAAGAGACTATAACCCATTAGATTTCCTAATTTGAGTCATGTTATTTTTTTTTATTATCTCATTATACTTGTTTTGATTTTATAAAATATATTTATCATTCATTTGTAATGTTATATAATGAAGAAAAAAAATGTGCATCATTTCATTATTTACTCTATACAATTTATTTATGTTATACTTTTATACTTCAATTCACATTTTATAATTCAACATGTATGTAATAATAGCATATAAATACTTATGTAATAAATATATATTTTTAATTTTATTTCATACCATCAAAAAAACAAATAAATTTTAATTTTTTAAATATATAAGTTTAACGGATAAAATATATAAAAATTATATACAATATCTCAGTTGTTATATTCTATCCTCCTTAAAGAATTGAATCCTCATAATTTTTACTCATGAAAAATACCAATTAATGTTTCCACATGTGTTATTTAACCTCATTAATAACCCTTAAAGTTATCATAAACATTAACAATGAAAATTTCATAATATGACACAAAATAACATACTTGAAATATTGACCCAATATGTGCGTACAAGTTATACATGAACTAGTTATCTAAAACTAAATGATATCTCCTTAAGGTTTCTCATTCTAAGGTTTCCATATCCTAATTTTCAAAAATAATAAAACTCTAAATTAATACCAAATGATATTCCCTTGGTCTTTCATTTCCAATTTTGGTGCAACACATACATATTTTTCATGCATAACATAGATATTTATTACATATAACCATTCCTGAAATCCTAAGTTTAGTGTATTTGACAACTATGTTCATAATAAATCCATCCAATATATTTTTTTAATTTATTAATAAGTCTATTTTTTTTATTGGGAACCTTACATGATGCTGAAATTCCAACAACCCAAAAATAAAACCAAATATAAATCCATAACACAAAATTCAAATTTCAAATGGGGAATGATATGGAAGATTGGGAGAATAGGTCAACATCTCAAAACCCAGAGCCATAGTTTCCTAACATAAACTACCTCAATCCCATCACCTGGTCATCACCCCAATCAAAACATCAATAACGTGCATCCTATTAATACCAAAGAGACTTCTTTCTTGTCAGAATCCATGTATCGTCAACCACCACCATCACCAAATTAGACCAAATAAACATAAAAACTATAACCATAAAGAATCATATTTTTAGTTATTTACTCCATTACCTTCACATGTATTTCTTATGAGAAACATGAGTTTTTTATATGTTTTTTGAAAACAAAAATTAGAAAGTGTAGGTTGAATTTAAAAAAAATATTCTTGAAATTCGACAAGGGGAATGCCGCCTTTCTACTAAAATAAAAAATATATATATGTTATTATAATTATAAATATATATATTTTTATATTTTGATATATAAATATATATATTGTGTTTGTTTTATGTTGTTTAGAATTATGTCATTAACATTTGAAACTGAAAATGTTAGGTTTCTAAGTAATATCTTTTGTGGTACTCAAATTTGAGACATTCATAAGAATTAAGTATGGGTTCTAGTTGATATTAAAGTTTATATAAATATGGATAATTTCCCTAAAGTATCAAAATAATATGAATGTTTTTTATTGGTTTTGAGTAGGTCAATTTTCCTTTTTATTAAAATTGATGTCATTTTTAAATAAAAAAGACACACTTGGATTCATACCAGACACACTGTGTGTTGGATTAAGGTACGGATGATTTATACACATATCAAATGACTTATTGATCATTGTCCTAAAGTATCAAAACAATATTAATGTGTTTTCTTGGTTTTGAGTATGTCGGTTTTCCTTTTTATTACAAGTGATGTCATTTTTAAATAAAAATATGCACTTGAAGTCATACCGGTCACACCGTGCATCGGATTGAGGTACGGATGATTCCTGCATATCTAAAATGACTTATAGATCATTATAATAAAGTATAAAAACAATCCAAATTTTTTTTCTCAATTTTGAGTATGTCACTTGTTTTTTTTACTAAAATTTCATTTTAAACTAGAATCATGCACTTTGACCTATACTGATCACATCATGTATCGGTTTGATGTGAGACTGATTCCTACACATTAAAAAGGACCTATGAATTGAATTCATAAATTATCATAAAAATACAAGTGTTTTTTCTTTATTTTAAATGAGTGACATTTTTTTACTGTCAATTTTAAACTGATAATAGACACATTCAGTCATAGCAGTCACACCATATGTCAAATTGACACAAATCCTCCATCTCTTGTGGACATGCACCTGTTTCGTGAAATAATCTATGCAGTAGTCATCCATGGAATGACTAATTCTTAGAGTAGTGCAAGAAACATAAAAGATATGGTGCATATTTTCATGCTTTTCAAAGCATATTACTAAAGTGTTTTTAAGATATTTTTTTACCAAGAAAAGGTTTTTTTGTAATATATAGTTTTATATATTTATATATACAAAAAATTTGTCTTTTTTGTGTAAACTTTTATTATAAAATAATGTGATTTTTAATTATGTATGATTTTCTATATTTTTAAATTTTATAAAATATTAACCATGACAAAAATATTAATGAAAATTGAAATATAGGATAAACATATAAAAATGGTCGATAGTAATAACAATATATTCATTTCAATAGAAATAAAACATATATATGAATGATTAAAATAAATTTATATGGGGAGAATATTCCATCCCACATGGTGGTCTATGAAGGGTATTCTCATATCGATATTGTTGAGCTCCATGCTGGGGTGGATTCTGATGACCTAGAGAGGGTTGGTCCTCGGGCAATGGAATGTTGACCATCACATGCTCCACTTTTGTGCCAGTAGGAGGAGGTGTCCACTGCATGTCATACTGCGCTCCTAGTCCTTCTCCCACTAGGTTAGTAGAACTACCTACCATCATCGTAGTGGAGAACCAAGTCTGTGATGGATCTGGAACCCAAGATGGAGATAACTATGGATATCATTTCAATAAATATGGATCTCATACCTCATAATGCACATCCAAAATCGGTTGAGGTTGTACTTCTAAAGGGTAGACCTCTGCTTGTGGAATAGGTGAGGGCTCACATGAAGGATGATGTGGTCTATGTCTTCGTCATCATGTCTCCTCATCACCAGCAGCTTCTAGTGGATGTTCCTCCGGGGCAGGAACCTCTTCTCTCTGGTATTGAATCTCAAAGATGCTCTCATGAATCTTAGGATAAGATTACCTCATCTCCAATGCTTCATCATGAACTATTTCCTGGCTAAGTACCCTCTCATCCTCTATGTCACTCTTGTGACTAAGATGATCTGAGTGAGTATATTGAAAAGAGATTCAAAATGAATTAGAAAATAGCTCAATAATCAAACTAATGGAAATTTACTGACTTACCATCTTATGAATATATCTTTTTTGTCGGGTAAGATACAGTATAAACTTCAGTCTATACCATGGCTCATACTCGACCTACTCTAAAAGATAGAATCTCATCGTAGGTATACCATAGATACAAAGCTCGGCACATATTCCCTAGATTTCAAGATAGTCGGCATGTAATTGGTGTCAGTCCTCATCCTACCTCCATGTTAGCTTCGCGCTATGAAGCTCCTTTTTCTATCTTGACAGAAATGGAATCAACTGAGCATAGAAAAACCAGTGCATGACTCTATCAGGCCCCTTCCACTCAATAATATAGAAGTTAATGAGAGGAATTGTGGCCATAGAATCATGAAGTCCAACAGTACAGTATACTGGAAACTAATCTAGTATAACCTAGTATGGAATCCATATAATCTAAAATGACTTGTGACCTTTTTCAAAAAATCTCCTTACTAAAAACCAAAATTGATGCAATTATTAAAATTTTTAGACAATGATAGATTGTATATACATATCTAGTCAGGTAAGAGACTCTCCAACTTGAGGTGGTATGCACCCAAATGGTGTGTTAGAACTGTGATGAAATTGTGTCTCTGACTCCACCTATAAAATACAACATCAAAAGTGACCAATAATGAGAAATTAAATTCAATAACTACTACTAGTATCAAAAACCAATAAATATGAGGGATAATACTAGCCTCCACACATAGAATCATGCAGTATCTTTATAGGGAGTGGTGGACCAGCAAGCTGAGGTAAGAATGAGGGGATTATCTCTCATGCCCACAATTGAATAAGGATGACATATCCCCCGAGATTTTTGTGGTCTCTATGGGATACCATGAAAAATGTTCGGTATGTGTATACCAAGAATGAAAATCCCCAGTTGTACATCTCAGCCTGATCAAAGTCCTCCAGTAAGGATAGATACATCATGTGCATGTGCACCCCTGAGTGATCAGCACATAGGGTCCCACCAATGAGTCGTAATATATATGCATGGGCATAAATCATGATTGTCTGGTCATCAGCATCATTAGGTAAATGTTGAATATCCTCCATCCAGGGCATAGATATTGACCCACCATTTGTAGCCCTATGGTCGGCCAAAATGTGGACTCCTAACAATCACTGAGAAAGGTCAGGCCAAGATGCATGGGTGGGTCCAATAATAGCTTCCCTCTGCATAGGATGACCGAGAAGCACTTCCTCATCCTTGAGGGTGATGGTCATCTCTCCCTTGTGTAGGTGGAATGTGTGTGTCTCTGGTCTCCACCTCCCCACAAGGGTAGCAAGCAGGTGATGGCCAATAAATGTGAAAACCGATATGGAAATGATGTAGAAGCCAGCATGATGCAAGTATGGTATAATGGCATATAAAGGCTCCATGTGATGAAAATAGTGCGCTCGATACACCCTGATCAGTCGAACCTCACCACCGTCTAACACAACATAGGAAACATGCCTACGTTGTTCGGTGAGTAGTATATTATCCTCCATATGTATATAAACAAATGAAATGAGTCAAGAGTGTAAAATATAAATATAACATTATGGATATCATAATGTTATGACTTGTAGAATGTAAGACATGTCATGTTTATTTACATTTTT
Source organism: Viscum album (assembly GCA_963277665.1). Lineage (NCBI taxonomy): Eukaryota > Viridiplantae > Streptophyta > Magnoliopsida > Santalales > Viscaceae > Viscum > Viscum album. The sequence goes on along the minus strand of OY728142.1, from coordinate 643,175,376 downwards.
TTATGAATTTATTTCTTACCAAAAGATTAGAACATGTCTTCATGTTCTTCAAGTAATATTACTAAAGTATTTTTAAGATATGTTTTTACCTAGAGAAGGGTGTTGTGTAAGATATTGTTTTATATATATATATAAACATTTTGTATTTGTTATGTAAAAGTTTATTAGAAAATGGTGTGCTTTGTAATTTATGTATTATTTTCTACATTATGGTATGTTTCATTATTATTTCCTCACATGTTTGCTTTATGGTTTAGCCATGGATATATTGATTATGCGTTAATGTCACATCAAATGCACTTGTCATATTCCTTTTAATTTCAATATGAAAGGATTATTGTTATTTGATAGTAAAAGTATTTGGTGAAGTTAGAAAATTCTACAAAATGAATAATCTTATAATAACACCATATAATTAACTATATTATAAGATCATATAAGAGACAATACATCACTACGGCTGAGAGTGTGAACTCAATCCAGAAATGGTAGGGTATCATTTTTGATTATGACCTTCTTGATGACATATGGTGAATCTCAAAAAAATCCATGTTCTTAAGGTTAATCCATCTCATTATTCATCATATTGGACTTCGGTCTCCCTCATTTACAAAATCTTTTGATGTTAGGTATCACTATCAGCTAGCCTTAGGGCATTGGGAAATATTGAAACTCTAGAATAGGCATCCCTGGTGAAACATAATAGTTATCAATGGTGTCCATATAGTACACTGTATCAACATATACTTCCAATGATATGTTCACAGACGCACTTTTGTGATGGAGTTTTCTCATAGAAACTGTAAGGCCTTGAAGTTTTTATATTGGCATGAACTCACTTCCAGTAATCCACCATTTTATCACCGATGTTATTTGTGATGGGGTCCGAATGATCTTGAACTTCAAATCGAGAGTCTTCTTAGTGGAAAAGGATGACATGATAACCATAATCTTCTTTAATGTTCTTTTCAATCTCTCATTGAAAGTGTCTTCCATACCTTATCCCCTACTGAATTCCATATGAGGCTAGTTTTTGTCTATCAATGAAGTACTTAACACAATGATATAATGTATCTTGAACTAGGGTAGTTATAGTTAACTTGTGAATCCCCTTGAAGACTCTATTGATGAACTCCAAAATGTTTGTGTTCATGTGTCCATACCGCTTCCCCCCATCATATGTTAATGTTCATTTTTCTTTTGGAATATGCATCATATAATCATACACTTCTTGATTAGCCTTATAGATTTTTTTGAAACATTCCTAAAACCACCATTGATCCAACTCATATGCTACATATAAGTGATCATATTTCACATAAATTGATTTCATCTTTACGTTGAATTGGTAACAAATAATTAAGACATTGAATATCAATCCTCATTATTACCTTCTTCATAGGTTCATTGTGTAATTTTTTCCTCACATTACTAGAAATGTGTCTAATGAAGTACTGATGATGTGCATTTGGGGGTTTTCATGTACCAGGGTCTGCATTTATTTCCTCAATGATTTCCTGATACTAATTAGATATCAATTAGACACCCTGAATACGGGTGATATGGTTGTTGATATATTCCAAAAACCTACTCCATGATTCGTAGTTTTCTTTATCCATAATGGAAAAGGCAAGAGGAAGAGGTGAATAGTTTCCATCTTGGGTTGTTTTAATTAATAATAAACCATTGTATTTTCCATATAGTAATGTTCCATCGATATGAATGAACTGTTTTCTAAAATGAAATGCAGAGATACATGGTAGGAATACCCAGAACAACCAATGAAATTAAACACGAGATAGATCAAGTTGTTTATCTTAAGACACATGTTAGTTTGTATCAATATGGAAGAAAACTTGGTTATTATGCCTCAGTATGGCTAGAAATTATGGAAACACCCGATAAAAGTCATCCCAATCACCATAGACCTTCACAATTTCCTTCTGTTTCACCATCCATGCCTTATTATAGGAAATCTTATAACTAAATTTTTGTTGTATCCTCTCTTGAACAAGGGCTATAGGAACATCTTGGTATGTCCTAATCATCTCAACAATAATAGATGACACAAATTCAACATCCAATGAGGTATGATCTTTTTTCAGGTTTGGATGAAAGCAAGTACGAGATGCCTCAATCCTCGAGATTATCCAACCTCCAAATGCAATTTTGTAATCTCCCTCAAGTGTAATCTAAAATCATCCACATACTTCTCACATTGTATGAGATATTTATTATGGACTTATTCCTGAATTATATATCTGAAGTGCCTCTCAATGTGAAATATCTTTAGCATGATTTTTAATGCATCTTTACTTGAAAAATTCCTTCCAATATATAAGGTTTTGTCCATCTCAATAAACCTATCTGGTAAAACTCCAAGAAACATAGTTGTATTTGTGATAACATTGTAGTCAAATTCTGTAACACATGTCATTACTTCTGACTAATATACAAAGAGTGGTGGATAATTTATTATGGGTTGAGGTTGTTGTACAACTAATGCATTTCTAGAAACTTTCTTCCCAACTTCCATTGCTCCCTCCTCATTAGTATTGTTGTCACCATCTATTTCATCATTGCAAAAATCCTCATCGGATGTTGTATTTACATGTATATCTGGGAGATCATCTAGGTTATCCTCTTCTGTATAATTTGGAATAGGCTCAATTTCATGGGGCATACCATCTTCAACAACTCTTTTAATTCTATGTCTTCATACAACTAGATGTTTTTGTTATACAGTAGAAACATCAACATATAACTCCACCATGGTACCATCTAACCATTGAGAAAATAAATTTATTTATTGGACCCATTTTGCATCAGAAACCAATGTAAAAGCTAGATTCCATAGTGTTTCGAAGAATTGAAAATTTCTATAGTTCATAGACTTGATCTCTTGATCAGGTCCTAGATTTAAGGAACCAAGAATTATGTCTTGAAGGTCACTTAGGGTTACACAATCAGCCATACTAACCACTTTTGCTGGTTTGGTACTGTAATAATCTCCTTGATTAGTTTAAATAACCTCCCCATAGCAGTATACATAAGAAAACATGACTCTCTACGTCAAAAATGTTTTTTGATCAAGATTACGATAGTGTGACTAATATTTACAATAATAGTTGACCATATAATATTTATTATAATGAAATTTTAGGATTTCTTTTTACATCCTAAAATATGATAGTAATGTTTCATTATATAAAATTTTATTACAATATAAGTCACAAAATGTTTTGGAGATTGAGGTAAAAAAGAATAAAATAGTAAATCGGTTTATTTATTATTGATAAAATGAAAATTATGATCATATAAAGTGAAATGGAGAAGAAATAACACATTAAATAACACATGAATTCTTTATAGAATATAATAAATACCTTGAAATTTTTTAATATAACATGGTTTGGATGAGATGAACCTCACTTTGTACATGAGGTAAAATCCATATTATTTTCAATTGGTAGAATAATAACGTCTTCTGAAGGTATGTACTTAAATTTGGGATTTATTAAATCTTTTGACCTTCTAATAACATATCATAGATGTTATCTTAGATTTCGTTATAAGGTCTAAAGAGTTTTAAAAATCTAAATTTAAGTACATACCTTTAGAAGATGTTATCAAGAAACCAATTGAAAATAAACTACATTTTTCCTCACATCCAAAATGAGGTGCATCTCATCCAAACCTTGTTCTATTGAAAAATGTCATGGTATTTCTTGTATGTTGTAAAGAATTAATGTGTTATTTAATGTGTTTATTATTATTCATTTCACATTATATGATCATAATTGTCATTTTTTCAATGATAAGTATTATTATCTAATCATTATATGCATTCATTTTTTAATCCTAAGTTATTAATTAATTAATCTATACTTAATCATTACTAATTATAACAATTATTTCTAAACTATATAATATTTATGATACTAAAATTTTAGAACATCTTATTATATACTAAAATATGATACTAATGTTTCTTAGTATAGTTTTTAACTATTCAAACATTATTTAATCACTAGTTAATCATTACTAAGTTATTATTTATTTAATCATTATTTAATCAGTCTATAATCATTCCTTATTCAATCATTAATCATATGATATTCATTATTTAATTATTATTAGTTAATCATTATATTTATTCATTTTTTAATCCTAAGTTATTCATTAATTAATCTATACTAAATAATTACTAATAATAACTATTATTTCTAAACTATGATATTAATCTTTCTTAGTACAGTTTTCTAATTAGTGAACCATTCTTTAATCAGTAGTTAATAATTATTAAGTAATTCATTATTTAATGTATTTATCCTTATCTATTTCATTTTATATGATTAAAATTTTATTTTATCATTAATAAATATACTAATTTTATGTATTATTTTATTAGGTATTTTAGTAGTTTATAAAGAAAATATGAATCATCTAAAGCATATCCCATAGGAGTGTCAAACCAAGATGCACCAAGGCCTATTTTCATGTATCAAGTTACCCTGAGTCAAGCCCGGGACACATTGTCAGAGTTGTTACTCCTAGGTACATCTATGCTAGAGCCACATCCACTTGTTTGTATCCAGACAAGGATTTTATTGCTTAGATAACCACATAATATTTATGCAACTAAAATTTTAAAATGTTTAATCCTAATTTATTCATTAATTATTATATAATTAATCATTACTCATAATAACTATTATTTCAAACTATATATAACTAAATAAACTACTTAATAAATAAAATATTTTGAACTAAGTAAACTACTTAATAAATGAAATATTTAGAACTAACTAAAAAAATACTAAATAAATAAATAAATTTAAATTAAATAAAAAATACCACTAAATGACGATTCTTGAAAAATCAGGACTTCTTTTAGACCACTGGATCCACCACACTAAAAAAGGTCATTTTTTAGAGAGAGAATATCTAGAATGTAGAGATAGGAGTTGAATTGGAAGTGAGGATAAGGGGACGGGTTCCCTTTTATAGTGCGTTAAGGGAAAGGCAACAATGGGTGTGCCACCTTTATCCTTTATGTTAGGAGAAAGGCAGCACCCCAACCACCACCTTTTCTGTGTCATCAATTTAGGGGAAAAGGTAGTGGGGGAGGGGGAAGGCAGCAGGTACACTTCCACCTTTCGACCGAACTAGAATGAAGCAGCACGACTACTTCCTTTCAAGCATTTTTTTTTTTAAAAACCTATACTTTTATTTAAAAAAATAAGAAAACATATAAAAACTCTGAGAAACACTAAGAAACTACAAAACTCCACCAAATTAGTTGAACCTTGCACCTCCTTCGAGTTGAGAAAAAAAATCAAAGCACCAAGGAGATAAATAAGGAGAAAAATAATCCTAGGATCACCTTTATAATATAAAACAAAAAATCCATAGGCCTATATAAAATCCAATCACCATGGAAGGAACAACCAAGACTAATACCACATGAAACTCCTCTGTAAAAATCCCAAATCATGTAGAAAAGAGAAACCATCATGTCAGAGAAAAATGGGATCAAACTTTTTGGCTCAAAATAGTAAGAACTAAGGAGGTGGAAAAAATAGTGATAAAAACAAGACCAAAACCAAAATTTGAAACCCAAAAAAATGAAAATGAATAATTCAAATAGAAGGGTGAAATCGCCACTAAACACTTCTATCATAATTGATCTAATTCACCACTGCTTCCATTTTTCTTTCTAAGGATGGTGTCAAGTGTGATAGGTTAGGAATAAATATAGAGGTAGAAGATTAATGAGTTCATCAACAATTGGAGAAAATAACCTTGTAAGAAAAACTATAGAGGATAAAACTATAGGATAAATATGGCTATGAGACCCATGTATCCAAAGCAGTAGAATACCAAGTAGGCAGGAAGGGGAGAATGTTGGAGATCTAAAGCACAAATATTATCACTATTATGAGAGTTTTAAAGGAAACCTTAGATCTAAGAGAGATCATGAAACTACACAGAACCTTCTAACTTGTTACATTGTGAGTTTTGGTTGTTAGGAGACTTTATATGGGGTTAAGGAAGGTAGAGGAGGTGTTTTAGATAAATATATAACTTTAGGTAGTGATTCATGTCATGAATCACTAGTTAATGGTGTGAATGATGTTTTTTAGAGTTCTTCATGTCATGAATGTTCGCGGTGGAGTTTTTGTTGGTTTTTTCTTAGAAGGTTTCATAGTGTGAAAGGATATACTCATGAAATGAAATCCCTATAGGTTTTTTGTATAGAGTTCCTTGTATTTTAAAGAGTGTGAACTGTGTAAGGTTCATAGTGTAAATTTGCCATTCACACCATGAATAAGGTGGTTTCTATGATATCTATAAGTTTTAGACTCCATATGATATCCCTCATTCTCCATTTATTTCAATTGGAATTTAGGTGATTCCTAAGTGACTTTAGGATCCCTAACAAACTATGATCTTTAGCATTCACCCTTGGCTTCCATATATTTGATATCAGTGATTCTAGGTGAGTCCTTCTCTTTATCTCAGAGTTATTTCTTGTTTCCTCGTGTATTTCATAGTGGTTGTATTGTTTAGAGTTTAGGGTTTATTGGGAGAAATTTTTTATGATACATTGTTTCATTTCATTTTGATTTAAGGATCCCTTGTGTGGTTGTGGCCCCATGGCTCATTCTCTCTTACTTTATCTTATTAATTGAATCGAAAAGCTTCTTTTAAGGTATAGGATTTGATTTATCTCCCTTTTAGGTGATTTTATGAGATTATCATGCTTTTTAATTCAGTTGGGTGAGTGGTATGAATTGGAATAATAAATATAATAAATTGTACTAATGAAATTGAAAGGGAATGGTGTGATGCACATGTAGTTACCAGTTACTTTGATATTTTTGATGTTGTTTCATGTTATATTCTTATTATAGGATTATTACATGTTGTGATGAATTTATTTTAGAATAACCATTAAATTGTTAGATTTCTAAATCTAATAAATAAAAATACTAAGTTTAATATACACGTTTTATGCTTCACTTTATATGGGTGTCTTGGTAGCCTTGGTTGTGAATGGTAGGTGGCCTTGGTTGTTTGTGGCTTGGTGGCCTTGGTTTTTATGTGGTGGTTTGAAATGGTGGTTTCTTGATAGTGGATCGGTAGTAATGGAATAATAATATTGGAATACATAAATTTGGTCATGGATAAATAATTAATTGTTGTGAATTTAAACTAATAACTAAGTGAATAAATATTGGTGGCTAGTTTTTGAATTAAAAATGGAAAATGGAACTCATGTTGTGGCCCTTACTTGATGCTTATGGATTGGTTTTCTATATTAGAGGCAGTACATTGTGGTATGGTATCATAAGTTTCCCAAAATACATTGTTGTAGTGTTTCTTATGTGAACCCATAGGTTTGGGATTATCTAATTGCTATATACCTATATTGTCTTGTGTTTTTCTTATGCACCCCACTTAAGTTGGATAACCTGACCAGCACCTTGAGACTATGGGGTGTTGATCCCACTTTGTAGGAGTTTTATTTGTTTTAAAGGAATAATTTACAAGGAATGTTAATATTTTTATGAATAATAAGTAGCATGGATGATGAGTAATCCAAGCTTGCTAAAGAAGAATTTCCCAAGCTTCATGTGAATTGATATTAAGTAATGATCTATTTAGTACATCTTGGAAGATTATTTTATCATTGCTTTTCATGTTTTAATATCATAAGTTATATGCTTGAATTTGAAAACTTTGGATACATGTTAATTATTAAAGGTAAAATATCATTTGAATATTTGACGAGTTCCATAAAGAATAACATTTATAATAAATACATTTATATATCTCTATAATGAATGAGTTTTGATGATTCAATCCATGTGTTGTAGGAAGTTTGGCATGGTAGTCCAAGGTTCTACCATGATATAGTTGATGAAAAGTAAGTTTATCCACTAAAGTTAAAATATCATGATAATGGTTTTCATAATTCTTGCAATAAGATTTTGGTTGAAGTTTGAAAGAAGGTAGAAGGCTGGAAAAGTGGAAAAATAAAGTCTAGAAACTGGTTGAAGAAGTGTTGAACCACGCATGTGAATCTTCATACATGCTCTATATAAGGAAATATCTGCATTTTTAATTTCCTATATAGATAAATATATGTACCCAAATAGGCTTCTACATAAGGGAATATGTATGTACAAATTTTCATGCATAAGGGTTTTTTTATATTTGAATACACTACTGCATACATGAATTCTTCATGTGTGCGAATAATTTGTATATGAGAATGGAGCGTGTATACAAAAGAATCTATATTGGTAAATGGATTGTGTACATGAATTCATACAGGTACGTGTATGTGAATTTCTATGTATGGAAATTTTCCATGTTGTTGAATCTTCTATGAATGTGAATTTGGATACATAATGACTCACATAGGTGAATAATACAAGTATCCAACTCCAATGCATAAATAGATCCAATGTAAGGGAATTCAAGAGAAAATCTTGATGAGGATAATTACTCAGAATATTCTAAGTAATTTTAAATTAATTGAAATGATAAAACATGAGGATTCGATTTAAGATTTGATTTGGGTAGAGGAAAAGTTCAAAGGAATGTTTGCGCTATTACTTATGGATGAATCAAGAGATGTGTTGTGGTCTTTTTACCATGATGTAAATTCCATGACTACTGCAAGTTCATGAAACCATGTATACAAACCATGAAATATGGAGTGAATTTTTTGGAATGAATAATAAATATAGTGCTAGGTTTTTACAGAAAATAAAGAAGTATCCATGAATGCATTTACTGGAGAAACATTCATGTGTGTTTTAAATATAGATAAATTAATAATGGATTGAAGGATAATTTTTGAAGAATAATGAATCTACATCAATTATTTTTTATTATTATTATAGAAGGAGTTGTGTAAAAATTTATATTATCATGGGAGAATTTAATTCTAAGTCTTCATTCATTATGAGTAGAAGTTCGTGATAAAGATTTTGGATCTAGTCATCGACCATGTTGGCTAAGATCCAATGGATTTGAATGACTGATAATATTGGTAATTTAGATCAATTATTCATGCGGGATAGTGAATATATGAATTAATAAAAGAGAAGAAATAAGTAACTAATTATATAACTATTTATTATTATATATATATTCTTATAAGTTGAAAATGAAGAGTATAAGTGAGAGTGTTTGACACCATTACTCAAGCAATAATATTTTGGTGTAAAAAAGAAGGAGACCCAAATTTATGATTATTCTCATACATTATGTTATTCAAATATAAGAATAAGAGAAATTTTTTTGATCATATGCACTAAAGAATAAGAAGAAAAGAGAAAATGAAAGAAGAGATAAGAAGAGAAGAGAGTGTTGTGCATATCTATTTGAAGTGTTTGATCTCTATTGGTAATTTTTTTTTCCTAGATATATCAATGAATTCCATTATCCCGTGTGTTTCTTATTCACCAATGGCTATGATATCTTGATTTTTTTATTTGATTTTTTATTTGGGATTTGTGGATCTATGATTCTCCCTTGATCGTTCTAGCCATCAACTCTCCATTAGTGGATCTCAGGTTGGGTGATTGTTGTTATTGTGATTAAGGAAGGTGGTTTCATAATGAAATTCTATTCAATTGAAACTGTTGTTACTTTCTTAATTTGAAATGGATTTCTAATTGATTTCCAAATAATTATTTTAGTTCGTTTGATAAATGATTTTTAAATGGCATGGTGTACATGATGAAACCTCTTTGAAAACAGATTTTAAAATTCAGTGTTGATTTCTAGAAAATTATATTGAATTTAATTGTATGATTTGAATCATGATTTTATGATGAATTTTAAGATGAAAAGACATACAATTTTTTATGATTTTAAATGAAATTAATTAATTTTAAAGGCATGAGTTTTGATGATTGGTTTTTGAAATGGAATGGAATGTTTTGAAACTTGAACTTAGGGTAGATTTGAAATGATTGATTTAATGGTTTTAGATTGATTAAAATGAATGATATCCCCTTGTATATTTTATTAACTTAAAGAAAATTATCCATCAACTTGTTAGGAGGTGGATATACATGCTAGGTAAAACCGATTACCTATAAATGGATTGATGATAAAAACAATACTAAAATTATTTGAGGGATGGGATTTGATTCTTTGGAGTGATCTCCTATTCCCCCCAATCCTATGGATCTAGGGAACTATCTGCACACTAAGAAATATATTTCATTGAGATTATTAAAAACATTTTGAATCTATCTAATTAATCCCTGAGACTTATAACCCTAGTGATATGATTGAAAATGACTATCAAATGAATTTTCTTATGAAATATTTTGTTTATACCTTATTGATTAATGAAATGTTTATTCATTCTTATTTTGACAAAGATACTTATATCTTCCCATTTAAAGTAAATTCAATTTGTATCTATTTTAATTCTATCCATTTAAATGTTTTTTAAATCATGTTTTATTATGAATTTTAAAAATATTATCATTCCATGTTTTATTTAAAATTGTACATTTGTGGTTTATTTGATAAGGATTTATTATGGAATACTTAGTGAGATCCTACTAGTATTTGTTCCTCGCACACTAATTTTGTATTTGGGTGTTTTTAGACATTCTTATACCAATTCAAAAGAAAGAAAAGGTGCTTCTAGGAGTCAGTGGATGTTCTTGATTAGCAAGACCTTGGGAACTATTGGTAAATTGTGGAGATTGTGAACCACTTATAACATGTAGATCTCGTGGTGTTTTCTTCAATGTTTGTTGGGATGAATTTGGATTACTTTCCATATTTAGGACATGTATCTCACTACTTTTGGTACTTTTCTCTTGAGTAATGTTCAGCATACCGACTATTTATTGATTTATATCTACATATTTATCAAGATTCGTTATTCTTGTGTGGAAATCATTCCCTCTTCTTTATTTGTGATGCCCATGTGCTAGTCTCCAACACATGGGGATCATGAATGCCCTTTGATCTATGTCAGAATTGATTTTAGTACCCTTTGAGTAGTTTATCTAGGCTAGTTTGTGAAAATTGGTATAAGATAGAGGCTTTATCTCTTCTTGGATGTCAATATGTAGTGTAGGATGTCTTGGTATATAGAAGATAGGATTATCTAGACTTGATAACATATGTTAAGATTGAGTACCAATCCAAATCTCATCATAAAGAGCCTTAATTTACCATGGGATATTTGGAAAAGTGTTTTTGAGGAGTTTTTTATTCGATCCTAGAATTTTTCTAAACATGATTTAAAATTTATGTTTCACAATTAAATTCTGATTGATATAGTTGATGTTCATATATCTCTGGGATGTAGTTTCCATATTATTTATTATTATCATTGTGTAGTACAATTCCCCTAAGAATATTTTTTAATAGACTTCAGGAGGGTGATGTCAATAAACCACATAAAGTAGACTATTTGGTCGATCAAAACCTTGTGGAGGTTATAGTGAATGAATTAAAATCTTTGGTAGAAGGGGTTACACTTTCCCCTATTCAGGATAGAATGGTTGTAACTTTAAGGGAGGATATTAAAGATCATGACCAAGATTTTCTTTGGTTGAAACCACCATATTTATAGGGTTTGAACAATCCTCATTAGGTAGAGTATTGGTTGAAAAATATTGAACAAATCATTGAGTTCTTGGAGGTTTAGAATTATATTAAGTTGAAATGTGTACTCTTTATACTTGAAGGGCCTAGCAGGATATGGTGGGATGTGATAGTTAAAGAAAAGAAGAATGAGGTATTAGAGTGGAAAGACTTCAAGGATATTTTCACAAATAAATTCCATCCAGAGTCAATGGTTTTATCTAGGTCTATATAATTTCTTGAACTTCATTAAGGTGGTAGGATGATGACTCAATATGAAAACCATTTTTTTGAACTTTCCTAGTTCTCACCTGAGGTTGTGTCAAATAAGATGCTAAAGGACCAAAGGATTTATATGGGTCTTCAATCAAATACTCTATCTCATATTTTTATGTTGAAGTTCACTATTTATATTTATGTTATGGATAGATATATGATGGATGAGATTGATCTAGCTGGTATGTTAGGGTTGACGAGAGTTCCTCCTACTCTTAGTAGAAGTTTCACTGATTCCTTTAAAGGAAATAGGAATTAAAATGAATATCATGGTAAAAATAGTAGTAGTGTTCCTCAATAGAAAAATTTCTTAAAATAATATGTAGTATATATAAAATGAACACTAATGTGTTTTCAATGTGAAAAATTTGGGAACTTAGAGCATGCTTTCATGGAGACACTGAATATTTGTATCTCTTGTAAACTCTCAAGTCACTTTAATAGGTTTTCCTAAGTTTTTACCACTCTGTGAAGTGGTATGGGCTTGATAGTACTGAGAGGATCTACAATGCAGTCAGATTATTCAAGAACAAAGGGGTTCCTAACTCATACATTAGAAACAAATCTTCTTTACATAGTGGATGAGTCTCATGTGGAAGCTGATGTGGATTCCATGATAGTGAAAGTTACCATTACCATTTCTTTATCTTTGGTGATTGATTTATTTGATATCAGTGCCTCTCATTTTTTCATATTTACCTAAATTGTGGACTTGTTGAAACTTCCTATGGATATCATGCCTTAAGTGATGGAAATTACTATGCCTCTTAGGATGAAGAGAGGACAAGGTCTTCGATTCCATTCTTTTGATTTCTATTTATTATAAATTGAGAATGTTTGGGACATTTTTGGTTCTTGATGTGAATCATCTGGATTTCATTATCATGATAGATTAGATTATTTCTCATAAAGATTGAATTTTCTATTATCTTCAGTGGGTCTCCTTTACTTCCTTTGATGGGGGGTGCTATGTTTTTTAGGTAGAATGGTACCCGAGGTCTAGCCAATATAGACCTCCTATTCTGAAGATGAGAAGGATGGTGTCCTTGTTTTCTTCTAAACTATATTAGGAATCTTCATGTGGTGATCTTGAAATAGTATCTCTTTAGTTTCCTGATGTTTTTTCATCACATTTTTCTAGTTTTCCTTCAATGAGGGAGGTAGTATTCTCAATTGATTTTGTGTCATGTATTCAGACCATATCCATTCCTTCCTATAGTATGGAACCAGATAAAATGAATTAGTTAAAGGATTAGTGGGATGAATTGATTTCCAAATGCTTTATTAAACCTAGTTTGTCACCTTAGGAAGCACCAGTGTTTTTTTCAATAAATCTGATAGGATTATTCACTTGTGTGTTGAATATTGAAAGCTCAATCATGTTACAATCAAGAATAAGTATTTTTTTCCCAAATTAATTATTTGTTTGATCAATTGAAAGGAGATAAATGGTTCTTTGAGATTTATATTTGGTCTAGATATCACCATCTTAGGATCAAGAAGTCTGATATCCCTAAGACCAATGTTAGGATCAGGTATATCCATTACAAGTAACATGTTATGCCTTTTGGTATGACCAATGATCATGCCATGTCCATGGTGTTTATGAACATGATTTACCACCAGTACCTAGATTCCTTCATGGTGGTATTCATGGATGAAATATTGGTTTACTCTAAAACCTAGGAGGATCATGTGCATAATTTGAGAGAATTTTTAGACATTTTGAGAAACCACTGACTTTATGCCAAGATATCAAAGTTACATTTATGGGTTTAAGAAGTATATTTCTTTGGGAAGGTGGTCTCAGAACATGGTATCTTAGTTGATCCTGAAAAGGTGATATTTTTTGTTTCATGGGATAAACCATACAATTTATTTTATATTCATAACTTCTTGTACTTAATAGGGTATTACATTTAGTTCATTAAATATTTCTCAAAGTTTTCTTCTCTGTTGACCAATATCACTCATAAGTGAGTGAAGTTCATATGAGATTTTAAATTTTAAGCTTCCTTTGATGATTTGAATATGAGTTTAACTTTACATCCATTGTTGACACTTCTATAGGATAAACAGGGATATGTGGTCTTTTCTTATGCCTTAGGTTTGGGTTTGGGCTAAGTTTCCATGTAGGATGATCAAGAGATGGATTATGGTTCTTAACATCTTTAGAATCAAGAGAATAACTATCCCACACATGATATCGAACTCATATATATGATTAATTCTCTTAATATTTATCAACACTACCTTTTAGGGGAAAGGTTTACCATCTTCTCTAATCATAAAATCTTGAGTAATATCTTCTTGTAAAATGATTTGAATCACTGTCACAAAAAATGGTTGAATTTCTGACAATCGTTTAACTTTGAAATTGTTTACACCCCTAGAAATGGAAATGTTGTTGATGATGCTCGGATTAGAAAAAAACCATCCCAAACCATGAAATAATCATTAAAGGAATGTAATCTCATGGATCTCTTTGCTCATATGAATTTTGGGGTTTGAGGTTATGAGAATGAGGTTATGTTCTCAAGTGTTTATTTGGAATCCTCAATTATCATGATGAACTTATAGTAATAGTAGTTTTTTGATGAGTTCAAAGGTATTAGGAAATCTTTATATGGTGGGTAAACCATTAAAAAAATGGTCTTTGTCTTTTGAGGTTATTTTTTTCTTCAGGAATTGGTATGTTGTTTTGTTACTTATGAGAAGGATTATGATGGGGGATTTTCATCATTCCCAGTGGGTGGTATACCTAGTAACAATAAGGATGTTTTATAATATGAGGCATATATAATAGTGGTAAAATATGAAATGGGACATTTTGGATTTGGTTGCTCATTTATATACCTATCAACAGGTCAAGGTTGAGCATCAGAGACCTTCGAGTTTTCTTCATCCTCTTCCTATGCCAACTTTTAAGTGTGATGAGATATCGATAGACATTTTTTCTGGTTTTCATTTACTCCTCGAGTAATGAATTCAATTTGGGTGGTGATTTAATTATTGACCAAATCATCTCACTTTATTCCTTTTCATGACTCAACTAAATTTTAGGACTTGGGAAATATGTATGTGTATGTGATCATTAGATTACATGGAGTTTCAAATTCTATTTTTTATGATAAGTATCTCTAGTTTACTTCTCATTTTTTGAGAGGCCTCTAGGAGGTGATGGGATATCAAGTAAATTTGATCATGGTGTACCATCCTCAGAGAGCTTATCATATAGAATGGTCTATAAAAATTATAAAGGACATACATCATGCTTATTTCCTTTACTTTGGAAGATCTTGGGATTTCCATTTTTAGATGGTTGAGTTTTCCTAAAATAACAGCTACCAATCATCCATTAAGATATCACCCTTTTAGGCCTTGTATAACTATCCTTTTAAATCAGTATTGTATTGATCGTATATTGGTGAAGCTTCTATAGTGGGACTTAGTTTTGTCCAGGAAATGACAACAAAAATTAAGTTGATTTTTCAAATAATGGTAATATCATAGATCTTTTATAAATATTATATTGATCATATTCAATTCCTTTTGGAGTTCTTATTCAGTGACATGGTGTTTTTTAGAGTCTCAGTTTAATTGTTTCATCAGTGTCTTAGATGATGGGGGAAGTTATCACCGAGATAAATCTGATTGTTTGAGGTTGTTGAGCAGATTGGAAAGGTCGCATACCACTTGTACTTTCAACCTTAGATAACATTGATCCATGAAATGTTTCATGTTTTTTTTCTTAGAAAGTATCTCTCAAACCCATATCAAGTCATGAGTTGTGAGTACCTTGATTTGGAACCTGATATTTCTATAACCAAGCATCTAGGTTGGCTTTTTGATTCTCATATGAAGGTTCTTTTTGGAAAGTCTATACCTATGGTTCAGGTGTTGTGGAAGAATAGTTCTAATTCCCATGAGACATGAAAATGTGATAAAATGATGAGATAGAAGTGGACTCATCTATTTTCTATAGAGTATTCATAATAATATTTTTGGTTGAATGAAGTATTTATGGTGGGAAAATTACAACAACTTGATACCAGATCCCAAGTACAAACATTTGTTTATTTTGTCTTTTTTTATCTCAATGATATCTAGTTGTACTCATTGATTCTTGGTTGTTTCTATATTTTTTTAACATTTGTAAGGTTTGGGGGCTTTTTTATCCTTTTTTGAGAGTTTATTATATGTTTGAGGGGTTTATCTTGAGAGTGTTCATGGTCCTATAGATGTAATAGCTATAGGAGGAGCATCATCTCTTCGGTGAGGGCCACTTGGTAGCTGGTGGGAGGATGGAAATGGATCCTTACTATAGGAATCCCACCATCCAATCAGTGAAAAACTGGCAGAAAGGAGTTCCTATATTAACTTCACCGGACAACTAGTAAAATCCTACTATCTAGTTGGTGGGTTTACCAGGCCAATAGGAATTCTACCAGATTCCACCATCTAACTAGTGGGAGTCAACAGCTAGCTGATGGGATCCAGTGGCTAGTTGATGGGAGCCAATAGCTCACTAGTGGGAGTCAGTGGCTAGCTGATGAAATTGATTTTTATGATAAAGGGAAGGGTAATATCATAATTATATTTCATTTAATCTCTATTTTATTTTTAATCTCTTATCCCTCAAACCCATTTTGACCCTAACTAATGTGGAGACCCTCTTAAGGTAAATTTGGCCCTTACAACCTTGTTTCTTCATAGATTGAAGTATCATTTGAAGTGTTTTATCCCTCTCAATAAGTTTTTCCCAGATTTATCAATGAATTACCTTCCCCCTTGTGTTTCATCTTCACATAGGGCTGTGATATCTTGATTTATTATTGGATTTGAGTTTTTATTTGGGATTTTTAGCCCTAGGATTCTCCCTTGATCATTTTATCCATCGAATCTCCATGGGTGGATCCCGGATTGGGTGATTATTGATCTTGTGATTGAGGTAGGTGGTTTTGTAATGTGATCCCATTCAATTTAAATTTTTGGTTCTTTCTTGATTTAAAATGGATTTCCAATTGATTTCCAAATCATGATTTGAGTCCTTTTGATAAATAATTTTGGAATGGAATAGTGTACATGATGAAACCTCTTAGATGGATTTTGAAATAAAATATTGATTTCTAAAAAACAATATTGAATTGAAATGTATGATTTGAAGCAGAATTTGATGATGAATTTTAAGAAGAAAAGTCATGAATTTTTTTATGATTTGAAATAAAATGAAGTGATTTTAAAGGCATGAGTTTTGATAATTTTTTTTTAAATGAAATGGCATGTTTTGAAACTTGAACTTGGGGCTAATTTGAAATGATTGATTTAATCATTTGAGATTGATTGAAATAAATGATAGAACCTTGTATGTTCTATTACCCTGAATCACATAAGAGCCTGGTTAGTTAGGAGGAGTATATTCCTAATAGGTAAAACTAATTACCTAGAAATGGATTGGTGATGAAAATAATACTAAACTTCTTTGAGGGAAAGGAGTTCATCCATTGGGGTATTCTCCTATTCACCCCAGGCATGTGGATCTATGGAAGTGTGTGCACACAAAAGTACATATTTCATTGAGATTATGCATAACATTGTGACCTGATCTAACTAATCCTTGATGATTATAACCATAGTACTATAATTAAAAATTATTATCACATGACTATGTTTATAAAAAAAATTAGTCATGTCTGTTTGATTAAAGAGATGTTTATTCATTATTATTTTAATGGAGATTTTATATCTACCTATTTTAAAGAAATTCACTTTAAACCTATTTTAATTTTATCCATTGAAATGTTTTTTAAATAATGTTTTATTATGAATTTTTAAATGATTTTTATGCCATGTTTTATTTAAAATTGAGAATTTATGGTTTATTTGATATGCATTTCTCATGAAATACTTACTGAGATCCTACTGGGATTTTTTCTCACACCATAATTTTTCATTTGTTCATTTTTATACTTTATTATGTTGGGTCCATAGAAAAGAGAGGATTTTCTTAGAGGTGGTGTATTCTCTTGATTAGTAAGACCATGAGAGTTGTTGGTGATCGATGGAGCTTATGAACCACTTGTTACATGGAGATCCAGTGTTTTTGTCTTTAATGGTTGTTGTGATGACTTTGGTTGAGGTACCATCTTTAGAAAATGTATCTAACTATTTGTGGTACCTTTCTCATGATGAGTTTTCATCATTCCAATTGTTTATTGATTTATATCTACTACTTTATCATGATAAGTTATTATTTTGGAAAAATCATTCTCTATTGTTTTTTTTTAATGCCCATACACTAGCCACCAGACAGTAGGGGTCGATAAAACCCTTAAAGATGTGTCAAAATTGATTTGGGTACCATTAAGGTAAGTTATCTGAGTTGGTTTGTGACATGCCAACCTAGGGACTACTAGAGGTGGGACTCGGGGGTCACTCCTACTCTTCACTGCCAGACCAAGAGGGGTACTAATGGAGGGGGTTTGTGGAAGAGTGGTATCAGAGGTTTTGGTTAAGAGATGGGGTAGAGTAGGGAGTTAGGAACTAGTGAGGACTGTATAAGTTGGTAATGTAGTATTTGAAAATGGAAAGGGAGACCAACTTGGATACAGGAATTTAGGATACCTTGTGATCCAATGCAAGGACCTTAACATATCTAAATGTACTATGTAATGTGACACTACTTTCAGGGTAGAGACCTAGTAGAGGTACATTCATCATAATTTCTTGAGTTTTATTTTTAATTGGGTAGTTTTGGGAATAAAAAAATTAATTAATTAAATATATATAAATAAATCAATTGCTACTAAACTTAGGTGTTTCTCTTTTATTTGAAA
Organism: Viscum album; assembly: GCA_963277665.1. NCBI lineage: Eukaryota > Viridiplantae > Streptophyta > Magnoliopsida > Santalales > Viscaceae > Viscum > Viscum album. The sequence continues at coordinate 643,156,627 of OY728142.1, read as the reverse complement.
ATATTACATTTTCTCACCTCCCATATGAGGTCTGAGTTAGGTAAGTTCACTACGATAACCCGATTAACCTTCGTAGGGTTAATCTTACTTAGGAGGATGAGTAGTGTTAGTGGATGATTCATACCTTATAATGTTAGAGCCTACCAAATTATGAGGGAAACATCTCTGATCTAGAGATGGAGAACTGGTTGGAGGAGTTGGGGATTGCTTTAAGATTGATTCAATCCTGGTCCGAGTATTGGGTTCCCCTATTAGTTATCTAGATTAAGGGAGAAACTTGTTAGTGGAGGATGTTGTATATCAAGGAGCGGGAGGATACCAATGTGTTATGGGTCAAATTATAGAAAAATTCTAGGGATGACTTCTTATCCATGGCGAAAAAGGAAATGGAGAGGTAGGAGTTTCTCTCCCTTCAGTAGGGGTGAATGAGAATTTGGGAGTCGGGGATTAAGTTTAAGGACATTTTTCAACTTTCATTTGATTTATTTCTAGATGATGATTCATGGTCATGATTCTTAGAGGAGGTGTTGTGACCCATCCTCTATTCCATTCTTTCTCCTTTTACATAGCCTACATATTTGGATGTTCAAAAGAAGAAAAGGGTGATGGAGAGGGTGTATGAAAAAATTTGAGCACCCCAATTTAAGAGTCAATAGAGACCTAAGAAAAGGAAATAATCCATTAGAGGTTCATGGATATCAAGATAGTTGATATTTTTATTGGTAAGGATATGGCCTCACTAGTTATTATTATATTTATTGAGGACTGGTAGTTTTCATGCATCTATTAGGAGCTCTACCATTTTTTGATTTGATTAAATAGGTCATGGTCACTGTCAGAGGTAGTTTCCTTCATCCCCAGAGGGTCATTATGGTTTGGGCAGTCATGACCTCTTCCATAAGCAATGTAATTTTCCTTTGAGTTAGTATTAATAGTAGGGACTCTTGGTTTATGTTAAATATCTTATTCAGAAGACTTATACTAGCTAGGAGGAGGTGGATTTGGTATAAGGAAACCAGAGGATGTTCATTGCCATATTAGATCCATACCAGAGCATGGATGTAGAGGTCATGCATAGTGAATCATGAGATCTGAATGAGTCCAAATACTTGTGATAGAGGCACTAGTTTCATAGGGCCTATAGGTCATTTAAGGTATGATTGGTTTATCATCTACCCTGGTTTCTACTTTATTTAATTATGGATCCTTCAACACCTTTGTTTTACCCACCTTAGTCCTATTTAGAGATAATTTTTGATCCCATAGTGTTATCCACATAGGTTAGAGGCTAGAATAGATTGTTTGACATGTTCTAGGGATATAGACTGATGATGGGTAAGCATCAGTCATTGCGATATTTCTTTATACTAAAAATATAACCATAAAATTTCATTCTTAGCTGGTATTGGTTTTATTCCATTTTTGAAGTGGTTTAATATTTTCTATGGAGGGTTTAGTTTTTTGATATGGGAAAATAATGTGTGGTGTTTGCCGATGAGTGGGGTTTTTAGATGGTCAATAGGAAAGTGAAGCCCCTTCCTCATTAATGTCTGACTTATAGATAGAACCAATGAGATCTTAAGTGGTGGGGATCCCAATAGTTATTCTATATTTTTTATATGTTTCCATTGATGAGTTTATAAAATTAAACCCTCAATGTGATATCAAGTTTGGAATAAAATTTTATTTGGGTGTTACACCGATTTTGATGGCTTCTTATCAGATAACACCCTTAAAGTTGCAGGAGCTACGAATCTAAATTTATGATCAGATATAGAAAGGATTTATCAAGCCTAGTGTTTCACAGTGATGACCTTTAGTTTTGTTTTCTAAGAATATGGATGGTAGTCTGAGTTTTTCCATAGACTATCAGTGGATGAATCCGGTGACGATCAAAAATTGTTACCCTATTCTAATAATTAATGATTTATTTGACTAGTTGAGGGGTTCTAGTTTGTTTTCAAAGATTGATCTATAGTCTTTATATCATCAAATAACGATAAATGAGGGAAAATTCCAATAAATTCCTTCTAATATTGGTATGGGAACTTTGATTTTATAATCGTGTTGTTCAATGTGACAAATGAACCAACTGTGTTCATAGGGCTCATAAAATACATATTTCATGGGTTATTGGACCATTTCATAGTCTTGTTCATTGAATAAATTCTCATATAATTAGAATCATAGGAGGATCATGTTGAGCACCTAAGGATCATTTTTCAGACTCTTCGACACCACCATTTTTATATGAAATTGTCTGACTATACGTTCTTTATGTGATATGTTCATTTCCTTGGACATGTGGTGTCACAACAAGGATTATTAATAGATCTATCAAAGTATTAGGTATTTTTATCCATGGTAACACCCAAGAACATGTCATAGGTTTGTATTTTTCTTGGTCTCATGGGTTGTTATTAGAGGTTTTTGTTTAATTTCTCTCAAATTGAATTCCCATTGACCACCCTAAATAGGAAGGACTAGGAATTAATTTGGATGGATCAGTTATAAGAAATATTTTACTACTTCAAGGAGTGTTTGGTAATCACCCTAGTTCTTTGATAGTATTAGGGTGGCATGATTATTGAGGTGTTTAGTGATGCTTCCTGAATGGGTTTAGGATGAATCTTGGTGCAGCAACGAGTAGTGATATCCTATGGGTTCAAGAAGTTATTCTCCCATGAGCATAAATAATCCATCCATGAGCTATAAAATTCAGTAATGGTGTCTACCCTGAAGTTTTCGAAACATAACCTCATTAGGGAATTCTTTGAGGTATTCATGGACTATAAAATATTAATGTATATATTTTATTAATGTTACATGAATATAAAATGATGAAGGTGGCTGGATTTTCTTCAGGAATATGATTCAAAGATCTTCTATACACCAAGAAAGATTAATTTCATAGAATAATAACTAAACAAAAAAGTCATGGGAATCCATTTGAAAATATTAAAATTCATGGAGGTCGGTGGAGGAGTTAGTGGATTTGTATCTCAGAGCATAGTAGGAGGATGGCAGAGGATACCTATTCCAAATGATGATATATCTTTTTTGGTTGAGTGAGGTGGAGGTTTCTCAGTGGGGAGGCTTAGAGGTGGAGGTGATTCGTGATTGGATCATTCATGGCGATGCCCTTGTGGAATGGTTGGAGGATGGTCAACAATGGGTTATTTTATAGGGATGGATGTTCATCTCACTAGTGATGTATAATGGAGTCCTATGAAAGTTTCACAGCTCACATCTATCAGTGCGCCCCAATGTATCTAAGATCAAATGTGGCTTGAGGAAGTAGTTTTGTAAGTTAGGAATGAAGTGGTTAGTGAAAGATTTCACGGAACGATGTCTAGTCTTCTGGTAGGTAATGGTATAGAATCATGTCCCTGGTGGTTTTTTGTAGCCTTTACATATCCTTGAGTTGAATTTAGATGAAATCTAGATGTATTTTGTCATTATTCAACCCCTGGATCAGGGTGGATATGGTGTTATCTAGGTGATCGTGGACTGACTGACAAACTCATATCACTTTATGGCGATCTAGTAGTCGAGTACCATGGATGTTCTAGTGAGACAGTATGCGGATGATGTAGTGAAGATTCATGGAGATCAAAGGACCATAATCTTCAATAAAGGACATTATTTTACTATTCAAGTATATAGAGGATGATAGAACACATTTGGCTCTCAATTACACCTTAGAATGTCTTTCCACCCCCAGACGGACTAGCAGACGGAGTGAACAATCTAGATGCTGGAGGATATGTTGCGGGTGTGAATCCACTACTACTAATTGGGGATTTAACAGTGCTAGTTAAGGGGTTTTATCAGCACTAAAAAAGTGATTATATTGTGATTTATGTAAAAAGGGGGTCTTTAATAGTGCTAAAAATGCTATTAAAGTCACCCTTTAACAGCACTAAAAAAGTGCAGATAAAGGCACCATTTAGAAGAATTGTTTTAGCATTGTTAAAGGGTGAATTTAACAGTGCTTTTTTAGCACTGTTAAAGGGTGATTTTAATTGAACTTTTTATTAGACCTATTAAAGTTTTTCTTTTAACAACGCTAAAAAAGCGTTGTTAAAAAATATGGAAAAAATAATTTTTCAAGCACACTAACACCCACCTTTCTCAGCATTTTCCACTACCTATATGCCATCATGCACACCACCCCCATTACACAATGCTATAAGGCTATCCTAAATTCTTATGCATGCATGGATTTGATCCCAAGACCTCCCTAATGCAACTAAAGCTCTTCACCACCATTTTATGGGTGTTTTGTTTTATATTTAACAACTTTTCTATTTATTTATATATATTTTGAAAAGTGTGATATATATATATATACATAATTATACTTATTTAAATATATTATATATTAATATTCATTATATATATTATAATATATATATATAAATAAGAATATAAATGTGTGTGTATATATATGTTTATTAATACACACATATGTAAATATAAAATTTATATATACATAATATTAAAATTTTATAAGGTAAAAAATGGATAATTTTTTACACTAAATAAAATAAATAATAAATATTTATTTTATAAATTTAAAAAAAACATTTTTACGTAAATATGTTGATATATGTATTTATACAAGTGATTTATTATACATAAATATAAAAAAATATGCATATATTAAATTATAAATAAAACTACAGTGTGAAAAATGATAAAATTTCAAAACCATAAAATAAATATGAATTTAATACTTTGGAATAAATTCAATAACCATTTGAAAAAGGAAATAATACCCCCTTAAACAAGGCTAAAAATCCATCGAATGGTAAAACATTAGGCTACCCTGACTAAAAAATCAGTTTTGGAGGCCTTTTGGGCCTTTTTTAGCCTCAAAAAAATAGTGACCAAGGTCCCCCATAATCATAATGGTGTATGTCTCATCTCAATATTCGATTTGATATGTGGTAGAGGCCAAAAGGACACCTGGATCAAAATTTATGGTCGTTTGAAGTTTGAGTTACGTTTTCAACTTATTTTTTTATTTTTTTTTATTTTTTATTTTTTTATTGTCAAATTGTTATTAAATGACTATTAATATATAATAATTATAAAATTATTAATTAAAAATATTTTTTAAATTATTTTATAATATATTTTCAGTAAATAACTTATATATTAAGTGTAAATTTTTATTTATCTCTATCTAAAACATATTTAAAAATATATATATTATATTTAAATCAATATAAATATATTTATATATTAATATATTTTTTTAATGAAATATAAATATACCCTTTATCAGTGCTAGTAAAAAAGTGATGATAAAGGCCCCCCTTTATCAGTGGTTTTTTACAAGCACTGATAAAGGGGGGTCTTTATCAGTGCTTTTTTAGAAGCGCTGATAAAGGGGGACCTTTATCAATGCTTTTTTAGTGCTATTAAAGACCCCCTTTAACAGTTCTAAAATAGTTTTTAAAGTCCCCCTTTAACAACTCTTTTTCTAGAACTGATAAAGAGGGTCTTTAATAGTGCATTTATCTAACATTGTTAAATCCCTAGCACTAGATAAACCTTGTTTTTTAGTAGTGATCTTGGATTTTAGTGAAAAATGGGTATAACACCTTCCTTTGGTTGATTTTAATTAAAATAAAAACTACCAGCCATCAATTGGTATGGCTCCCTTTGAGGCTTTGTATGGGAGGCCATGTCAACCCCTACTGACCTAGACCAATATTGAAGAGGAAGTAGTAATTGGTACCAATGTGGTTCATAGTATGATAGAGAAGGTTCAGGTGGTTCATGAGAAGATAAAGGTGGTATAGGACCGCCAAAAGGCTTATGCCAATTGGGGAAGGAGGCCTTTGGAGTTTGAGGTTTGAGATAATGTCTTCTTAAATTTTTTCCCTCATTGTGGTCAGTAGATTTTTGGTCAGGGAATAAAGATCTCACCCCTATTTTTTGGACCCTTCCTGGTGTTATAACATGTTGTTAAGGTGTCTTATTAGTTGTAACTACATTCATATCTATAAAAAAGTTTATTATGTCTTCCACAAGTCCCATCTCCACCGGTATCTTCAAGAAAATTCCCACATCATCAATCGAGGGGAACTGGATATTGATCAAAACATTATGTTCATGGAATTACTGATATAAATTTAGTACCATCATGATAAGGTGTTGTGAGGTCATGTTATCCCCTCAATTCAAGCTCTATGCAGGCATGGTGGTCTGTACGAGAGTACTTGGGAGCGAGAGTCAAATATGTTCACCTAGTACCCAATGTTATCTATTCCATGATGTTTTGGATATATTTATGTTAGAATTTTGTGATAGTTTTTTAGCCTTTTTCAACAATTTTTTGAGATATATTTATTTCCTTATTTGAGAGGTATCTCCCAGGTAAGTTTCTAGTTTCTCCTGGTAGTTGGTTCTTCCTTTTTCAAGTTGGTTTTGATTCTTGAGGATGAAAATTGTTTGAGAGGTATAAAATTTAATGGTCCATGCCCTTATGGCCTATTAATTTGTGAGTTTTGGGTTTTGGGAGTATTGATATGGGTTTAAGGAAGGTAGAAGAGGAGCTGGAGTTAAATATAAAACTATGTGTGGTGATTCAAACCACAAATCACCAGTTCATAGTGTGAATGATGTTTCGCAGGATGGCTTCATGGATTGTTTTTGGAATTTATTCCAGGGTTTTATTCATAGAATGAAATGTTGTTCACATCATGAATTTTTGTTGTTTAATTTTTTGTGGTAATTTATTTTAAGGTTTCATAATGTGAAAGGATATACTCATGATGTGAAATTCCTCTGGGGTTTGTTGGATCAAGAACCTTTCTTTTCAGCATGTGTAAACCATGTAAGGTTCACGACATGAGATAGCCATTCATTTCATGAAAGGTGTGGTTTATATTATATCTATATGTTCTAAACTCCCTCATTACCCCTTCATTTCTCTTGTACTTTAGGAAATTACTAGGTGGTTTTGGGATCCCTAACATCCTCTGATCTTTAGCATTCACCCTTAGATTTTAAGGATTTAATATCAGTGATTCCGGTTGATTCATTATTCTCTTTCTCTTTGAGTTATTCCTTGTTTCTTTTGAAATTTCATAGCATCTATGTTTTTTAGATTTTGGGCTTTATTTTGTTGTGATTTTGATGAGACATTACTGCATTTTAGTTTGATTCAAGGATCCCTTTTGTGGTTGTGGCCTTGTGGATCATCCTCTCTTATTTTGGTTTTCACAGTGAATCGAAAAGCTTCTTTTAAGGTAGGGGATTTTATTTATCTCTCATTTATGTGAATTTATGTTATTATCATGATTTTTACTTCTGTTGGGTGAGTGGTATGAATAGACATAATAAAGATAATAAATTGTAGTAATAAAATTGAAAGGAAATGGTGTGTTGTGAAAGCGGTTATCGGTTTTCTTAATCTTTCTAATGCAGTTTCATGCTATATAATTATTATTGGATTAATTCTTATATCTATGTCTTAATTTTAGAATATAATTGAAATTTTTAAACAATTACTATTGTTAAATTAAAATACTAAGTTGAATATTCATGTTTTATGCTTGACTTGATGTGTTTGTCTGGGTGTCCTTGGTTGTGTGTGGCTTAGTGGCCTTGATTGTTTTTGTCTTGGGGGCCTTGGTTGTGATGAGGTGGTTTAACATGGTGGTTTATTGATATGGGTTTTTAGTAATAAAATAATAATATTGATATATATAAATTTTATTATGGTTAAAGAATTCATTGGAGAAAAATTAAACTAATAAAAATATGAATAAAGCTTGATGGTAGATCGTTGAATTAAAAATAGAAAATAGAACTTGGGTTGTGGACCTTATGTGATGATTTTGAGTTGGTTGTTCTACCTCATAGGAAATTCTTGGTGGTGTGATATCATTAGTGTCCTAATGGTGGATTTGGTGGTGTTTCTTGTGAAAACTCATAGGTGTGGGCTTGTGTGAGTACTATATACCTATATTCTTTTGTATTTTTATTATGTCACCCACTCAAGTCAGATAACCTAACTAAAACCTAGATACACTATGGGATTTTTCCCTAATATATTGGATGGGGAGGATATATATGGCTAACTACCCTATCTCCCCCTTTATCCCATCAATAGAAGCTTCTAGTGATACTGGTAGTAGATGATGAGATATGTGGTGGGAGTTATATGCGGTAGAGGGAGGGTACGAGGTTGAATTCCTAAATGTTCATGATTCCCTACTACTATGGTTGTGTGATATGTGTCATGCAGTTGGTTCCATAAAATGTGATATACTATTTCTTCTATGATACATGATATATAGTTGGTGTTTTCATTAGTGGATATAAAAGGGATGTATAAAAGCATGTCTTCACATTGGGTGAGAGTAGAAAACTAGTGGGTAAGTGGTTATAAGCTTCCTTATCTACATTCTTATGATATTACTATACTAATCATAGATTTTTTATTCAGTTAAAATTCATTGGTGAGACTGGGGGAAATATTTGACTTGTGTAGGTGCTAACTAGTTCTGTTATTTGTTCGCCATGACATTAGTATACTCTTTTCACATTTACAAAAGAGACCTTGGGTATGATCCTATAGAATATACTTTTTATTCTCACACTACATATATATAATATATTTTTAAGGTTTTAAGAGGTATTTTTTTTATCTAGATAGTACTATATTAGAGTTTTAATTTTTTGAAGTTTCTTCCACAAGATCTTTCTTTTGGTATTGTTTTCTTTTAGTGACATTTGTATTCATTTTATATTCATGCATATAGGTTATTTATTATATGGTATTTTGGTTTTTTTTTTATAGTATGGTGGATTGTTTGGTTTTTTTTATATTATGTTCTAGGTATATTGAGGTTAATTCCACCCATTTGAGTGTTTTATACCCTTGATACTGGTTTTCAACTTGGGGCTTACTAGAGGTGAGACTCAAGGAGTCACTCTTTCTCATCACTGCTGATGTAGGAGGGGTACCAAAGGATGGGGTGGTTCATGATAGATAATTTTTTAGATAATTTGGTTCCATCAACCTATAACTTTATTGATCCCTTATTTATTCATGATATCTCCTAGGTATATATAATAAAGAAAGGGTGATCTAAAAAACCTAGAAAACATGAGTGCATTAATGTGCATAATAATCACTATCACATATAAGCATATGTCATAATCATAAGAAAAATATGAAGGATATATGGAATGTGGAATTTGAAAAATGATGAAATATCATAAATATAAATCAAGGATTATTGTAAATGCATCATACTATAATGTAAAAAAGATAAATTCATCATGTTCATGCGTGATGTAATGGGAAAATCTAACTACATCATGTCTACATATAATAAAATATAAATCATGAACCAATGAATTAAATTAATTTATAATTCTAAGCCCACTAATCACATCATAATATGATAAAAATTGTAAAATTCACATAGAAAATAAAGGATACAATAGTTATACATAAATCTATGAGCATGATATGGATAACCTGTGATGAAATGCTAATGAGTTTCATAATAAATTCATACTTCATAACATATCATCAACATTGATTTATTGATTATAAATAGAGGTAATTAATCATGAGGGTAAAAATAAAGGTCTTAAGAAACATTTAAGATAAATACATATTCATTTTTCACCGTGTAGAGGAGAGAAACCATCAATTAGGTGAGGAAACCCTTTAGTTTAAATGGGAAAAAATCAATAATAGAAGTGAGAAGTGTTCCTATTAAAAATCATAAAATTTAAAATGAGAATCAATACATATAAGAAATTATAGAAATACATGTAAATACCTAAGAAATAATATTAAAATAAAATGAGTTAAAATTTTATTACAGAGAATTTAAAATAGAATTTAGAAAAAGAATGTGTTATTGAAGAGAGAGAGAGAGAAAAAAATGTTTTCATATAATTTTGTAAAAATTATAAATAAAATGTTGAGAAGAAGAGTATATCAAAAAATTATAAATCAAGAAATATAAATACATAGGGAATAACATATATAATTAATGAATAAAGGGTGATAATATAGAATTTAAACACAAACAAAAAACAATCAGTGATGAATCCCATTACCTTAGGTACCATTTTGCTTCATCACACTTAAACCTCATGTATAACCAAATTATGTTTATTAAAAAATTATTTCATAATTTTATACATTAATTTATTTTATTTTTATCATTAATTACCATTGTAAATTATTTATCAACTTTTTGTTAAATATAGAAAGGCATGATAACATGCTTGTTTGAATTATTTAATTTTTATTTCAATTTTATGGTTTTGATCATTATTATAAAAAAATTATATTAATTACCTATAAAATATGAATATATATATACAAACACACATATACTAATCATCCATGAAGGTAGTGATAAATAAATAATTGACGACAACCTCATATGTGGTAAAACTGACTAATAACAGTGCGTGTCAAAAGAGAGATAAATAATATATGTATATATATATATTATAAATAGTTTATAATAGTTATAATATAGCATAATAGAATTTATATAATGTATAATTATTAATTAATTATTTTAGTAATGTTAAAAATTTAATGAGAATAAGAGATCATAATAAGAAATATGGAATGAAGAGAAAGGGGGTGTTACATATTCTTTAATGATTACTCTTTTTCTAAGAGGATAATTCCGTGAAGTATTAGATTGGGGTGACACCATAATATCTACAATATTATTATGAGGCTTAAGAAGATAGATATGGGAAAATTTACGGCAGTGGTAGTAATTTTTGAAGTGATTTTTCAGGGGTGTGAAGGAGTATTCTGGGTTAAAATAATGATTAAAATATATTTTTAATACTGAGACTTAAAATAGTTATTTCTTTGAGATTAAAAATATTATTTAATTAAAATTTTATATTTTCATGAATTTAAACCCTTACACCACTAAATTTACTTATTTTTATAAAATAAAAAAACAAAATAATCAAAAAAGTTTTTTAATTGAATAAATTATATTTTTAAACTTTATAAAGTAATTTTTAAATATAGACATTAAATTTATTGTTTTTAAATAAATTATTTATGTTATTAAAATTAATTTTGATCAAGAAATTTATTCTATAATTCATTATGTTATTATTATATCAAAATAATGTCATAAACATATCATATTTTAAAAAATTATTTTTACTATTCATTCCAAAAAATTGAAGTTTTCTAAAAAAAATACCAAAAAAAAATACCCTTAATGTTATGAAATTTTTTTTGTGTAGATGTCATAATAATTATTATGATGATAAATCCTCATTTTCCAATTAAAAACTTCACATGTAAAACCTTCCATATTCTCCAAACTATAGTAATTGCAACCATTGAATTAGATATGAGATATAGGGATTGATTTCAACATTTGAACATAATCTCATGTACTCTATATATATGGTAATATGTTAATGAAATGGAATAAATTTTGGACCTTAATATCTATTATTTATACTTTTCTAACCCTTATATTATTATTTCTATTCAGTATCACCATCCTAAATATTTGACACCATGTTTCATAAATGCTTTGCTTCTCCAATGATCGATCACATATTTTGGATTTTGAAGTTATAATGGTTTTAATCCTCATTTGATCTATTTCACAACATTTTATCAGTATAAAGTTTTATCAGGATAAAAGTTTGGTTTAATCAGTAATATAAATTTTATATGGAAAATATTATAAAGCCTGGTTTTCTCCCACTTAAAATTTCTGTAAATAACTACTTTTCATGGACTTTGGATGTTGATATGCCTCTAAATGAAAATGGATTTGGAAGGAAAATTAAATATGGAAATCACATATCTATTCAATACCATGTCTGGTCCCTAATATTACTTCACCACTAACTCTATTAGGATTAAAAGAATGAATACCATATGACAAAGGATCCTTCTGTGCTATGGTAGGATCTAAAAAAGTTGTATTATCACTAGTGTATGGTAATATTATTAAGTGATAGATACAAGTGGAGTCATTTGTGGCTCCAAAAATTTAAATCAGTAATTGAATACAACTCCTCCATGTTTAAAATATCATCATAATGAAAATTATTCATAGAAAATATCATTAACACTGATATGCTAGAAAAAATGTTTTCTACTTTCTATGCCCTAAACCACATTATATAACAAAAATATCATGAGAATGGGTTTAGAAAATAGTTTGAATTTATATCTTTCCTTATTTTTGTGAAACAAAGAAATGAACTCCTAATGAAGAATCATCAAATCCTGATCAAATTCCATGGATCCATTTCCTAAAGAAAATAAAACTGCTTATAATCAAGTTTTTGGAAATAATTTATGCAGTTAGGGTCATGGAAAATTATTTTCTTGAGGTGGTCTACACCCAATGACAAGAGAAAAGGTTACCACCTAAAGTGGTTAAATAATGATCAATAATAATCAAATAAAACAAACAATTATGAAAGAGAATGTTTTCGATGTGGCATAAAGGGGAACTTTTCGTGTCACTACCATACACTGAAACATTTTTTTGATTTTTATAAATAATCAATCAAAGGAAAAGAAAATATCATTGAAGTAAATTTTTTTGACCATTCCTTGAAGTATGGTGGTGGTATTAAAAAAATTTACATCTATGATTATTTTATAGACCATGAATTTATTAAGCATTTAGATGATGTGTAAATTCTCATGGTGGATATGTACTTTTTTGGTTTTATAATGTTTATTTTAAATAAATATTTCATTATTTATTTTTTTTCCTTTATTTTATTTCATATATGTATATTATAATTTATTAAATAGAAGTGAATGAAATGAATCAATTCATCATGATTAATTTCCATGATGAAGATATATGTCTCATCAATAAAAATACAATGTGAATAATTCTTTAATATGGGAAATATTTTATCAACCTTAAAATGGGAAGTTCTCATGTAAATACATTAACTATTAGAGTCAAATTAATCAAAGTCTTTAGAAAATCAAAATTATTCCTACCTAAAGGTATACAAATTATAATAAATAATGCTTTGTTTTCACCCAAGTCTTAGTGAAATTTTATAAGCTTTAAAGATATTCATGAAAATGGATATCACATTAATAATATTGATGAAGGAAGTGTTGAATAACACTATATAACTCTAATTAATAAAAAAAATGTATTCAATAGAAACTTCCAAGACTTCCCTTTGGATTTTACTATGTTAATATTTATACAATCAAATTAAATATGGTAAACCAAAAGTTTACTGATCGTGATATATTTATTGTATGGAATGACTATTTGGGTCACCCAGGATCAATAATGATGTGGAAAATAATTAAATGTACTCATGGGAATCTCTTGATTGATAAAAATATTCTTACACCTAATGGTTTCTCATATGCTTCTTATTATCAAGGAAAATTAATTATAAGACCATCACCATAAAAAGTTGGGACTAAATCTCCTATGTTCTTGGAATGAATTAATGCCGACATATGTGATCCAATTTATCCACCATGTGGACTATTTGGATATTTTATGATCATGATTGATGCATCATCTATATTATATCATGTGTGTTTATTATCAAATCACAACCTAACATTTATGAAATTGGTTTCTAAAATAATAAGGTTAAGGACACAATTTTTATATTTTTAAATTAAGCATATTTAGCTTGATAATGCCTGTTAATATTCATCACATGAATTAAATAATTATTTCATGTCAATTGGAATAATTGTTGAACATATTGTAGCTCATTTCCACACTCAAAATGGCCTAGTTGAGTCATTTATAAATCAGTTAGAACTTAATGCTAGACCACATATCATGAAAACGAAATTTCTTATTTGAGCATGGGGAAATGAAATTTTTTATGCATGCATCAGCACTAGTTCGAATAAGGTCATCAAGCTATCATGAATATTCCCCTTTGAAATTATCTTATGGTCATGAACCAAATATTTCACATTTAAGGATATTTGGTTTTGTTATATATATGCTTGTAGCACCCCACAATGAACAAATATAGGACCCCAAAGAATATCGGGGGTTTACATTGGATTTGTATCTTCCTCAATCATTAAGTTTCTTGAGACAATTATAGGATATTTATTCATAACAAGATTTTTTTATTGTAATTTTGATGAAAAATGTTCCAACATTAAAAGGGAGAGATCAATCAACATCAAAAGAAATATCATGGAAAATGACTTCATTGTTATATCTTTATCCTCATAAAAATATGAGTGATCATTAAGTTTAAAATATCATTAAATTTAAATTTTTAAAAAATCAATTTATGAATGGATTAAATGATTATAAATGGGTATTAAAATCATATATACCTTTGATGGATGAACCATTAAGAGTATATATCCCTTAAAAACAATCTAATGGTGTTATCAACAATGATTCTGATCCATGAATGAATCTTTAAAGACCACTTGGTTCAAAAGATAAAAATACTCAAAAAAGAAGAGGGAAACATCCTATACTTATTGAATAAATAAATGAAGTTGAGGAGAATAAAATTTTTCTTAATCATGCTATTCCTTAAAAAATCAATGTACTAGAAGTACATTATCATGGTCAAGATGAAATTTCTAAAAATTTCACCAACACTAGAAAATATTAGAACCGAGTAGTGACCATTGTTAATGACACATTTTTATTTAATGTATAATTAGAAATTTTTAATTATGATCAAAAACCTAAAATAATTAATGAATATTATGATAGACTATATTGGGATAAATGGAAATTTTTGGGCCAATCTGAATTAGACTCTCTTTCAAAATATGAAGTTTTTTGTTAAACTATAAAAATTCCTAAATGAACTAAATCCATTGGTTATAAATGGTCATTTATGGGAAATATAAATGAAAATAATTAAGTTTTGAGATAGAAATCATGACTTATTGATCAAGGTTTCTCATAAAGACCTAAGATTTATTATGATGAAATATACTCTTCTATAATGGATGTTATTACCTGTCAATATCTTATAACAATTTTTATACGTGAAAACCTTTAATTAATCCTCATGGATGTTATGAATACATACCTTTATTGTAATATTGATAATGATGTTTACATTAAAATCCTATAAGGATTAAAAATATATTATGGATCACAAGATCTTTATTAAATTAAATTGAATGAATCACTATATGGATTAAAGCAGTAATGGCATATATGGTATAACCATCTAAGGTAATATTTGATTAAGGATGGTTATAAAAATGATATAATATACCCATGTGTTTCATTAAAAGGGTTGGATCTGAATTTGTGACCATTTTAGTATACATTGATGATTTTAATATTATTGGGACACTTAATGAAGCCTCTAAGGTAGATGAATATTTAAATATGGAATTTGAAATGAAAGACTTTGGAAAGATAAAGTTTTTCCTTGGATTACAAATTGAAAATATTGAAGATGGAGTTATTTTTCATCAATCATGATATATTATAGATATCCTACAAGGGTTCAATATGGAAAAATCATATCCATTAAGTATGCTAGTGGTTCTATGATCTCTGGATGGAGATAAATATTCTTTTAAACCTAGAGAGGATAATGAAGAAATTTTTGGTTCTAAAGCTCCATATCTAATTTATATTTAATTACTAATTTACCTTATAAATAATACAAGTCAAGATATATCACTCTCTATAAATTTATTCGGAAGGTACAGTCCTTCCTATACTCATCAACATTATAATAGTATCAAATATATATTAAGATACCTTCAATTATCTGTGTATCAAAGGTTATTTTATTCTTAAAGTTCTAGACCAAAATTAGTTGGTTATCCTAATGTTGGATACTTTTATAATCCATATAAAGCAAGATCTAAAACTAGATATTTATTTACATATGGTGGAATTTCCATTTCTTATCACTCTACAAAATAAACCAATTATGTGACTTCCTCTAAACTTATTGAATTGATTAAAATTCATGAAGCGGGATGAGAATATGTTTGGATGAGATCAGTTATTCATCATATCAAAAATAATTGTGGATTATATATGAATAATAAAATTACCACCATATTATATGAAAATAATTCTAATTGTATAGAATTATTAAATGATGGGTATATTAAAATAGACAGAACAAAACATATCTCAACAAAATTATTTTTAAACATAAAATTCAAAATAATTGTGAGATTTATATATATAAAATAAGGTCTTGTGATATTATTTAAAATTTATTCATAAATCCATTTTCAATTGAAACATTTGAGAAATTTATTTATAAATTTTGGATGTGAAGAATATAAATTCTATTGTGACTTTATGAGGTGATTTGGGAATATTGTGCTCTTTTTCCCTTCATCAAGTTTTTTCACTAGGTTTTCTTGATAAAATTTTTAATAATGACTCATGGTATGTAATTCAATTATTTTGGATTCACATGTTTTTTCCATAGATATTTTATTTAAATTGAAGGTTATGTAAGATTCCATGATATTATGATGATGACTCCTCATTTCCCAACACAACCCTTGACATGACCAACTTTCCATATTCTTCATCCTTTTGTAATTCCAATAGTTTGATTATATATGAGAGATAAGGATTTATTTCAAATATTGAATGCAATCTTGTGTACTCTATATATGAAAATATATTAATGAAATGTAAGAACGTTTTTCCCTGTATATTTCTTATCTATACTTCTTGTTTACCTATTATATTAGAATTTTAATTTACCATCATTATCCTAAATATTCAATGCCATATTTCATCAATGCTTCACTTTTCCAATGATCGATCACATATTTTTGATTTTGAAGTTCCATATGATTTCAATTAATGTTAAAAAAATTACAAAACAAGCATAATTTTCCACAATGTAATTCCAAAAATGAAAATTATTTTTATCTAAATAATTTTCAGACTTTTATAATTAAAATATTTAAATATTAACATAAAAATGAAGCTTTTATAAAATAAATTAAAACATACCTTATTAAAAACATACACTTATACTTTATTTGAGTTAAATAATTTTAATATTTATTTCATGGAATGCTAATATATATTTTTCCTTATTTTATTCAAGATAAATATTACTTATAAACTATTTTAATATCCTATCAGTCAAGTTACTATTCTAAAAACAAAAATGATATTTTAATGGTCATGTTACCATTACAACGGTTATATGACCCTTATACTTCCTATAGATACAAATTATTTCTTAAAGGGTTATGTTAGAGTCTAATAACATTTATTGGATTAAGAAGAAGTGATTAAAACCCCTTATCTGAGGATCTCCATGCAAGATAATATGAAAATTCATAAAATACTGAAATGAATAAGACTATAAATATATGATTTACCATACACTAAATATCCATTGAATCATATTTTAAATCTATCATATGGGTTTGAGAGAGATCACCAAAGTGGAAGACAAAAGAATCATGTGATACACCACTACCATCATATGGTAATGATATAAATATAATCACCTGAAGACACTCATTAGGTTCTGTTTCATTTATTCGTGTTTTATAATGAACTAATAAATGTTTCAACCAATTTCATGCATATAATTTATGAATAAAGTCCCATACATTGTATATTATGTAACTGTTCCTTTAATGATAGCCTTTGTGGGATAATTAATAAATGGTAACTGTTTATCATTTTTACACAATCATAAAATGCATGGGCATGTAAATCATAATTTGTATGTAATAAGATATTGATTATATATATAGTATATATATAAGGATTTAGGGTATATTCCCATCAATATTCTACTTACACTAAAGCCTAAAAGGCTTTGTTTCATTTCACTTTATATTGTATCATATACAATAACTTATGAAACCATATCCAAAAATACTTTTGGATATCTTCCTAAACACTTTTTTAAAGATATAATTAACTTCACAGTGTATCACATCATATAAAATACCTTATGAATACCCATACAAAACACTTTTGGATTAACTCTAAAATAGTTTAGATCATCTCTCTAAGTCAAAATCAATCCACATTTAGTTAACCACAAATTATGACCCCACAGGCCTTTATAGTGTTGAAAACAAATATGAATCTCTGAATCTATAAATATAAGTAGAGAGAGGCCTCTATTAAAGCATAAATACTACTCAATCTATAAAGGTATTTTGCATGATCACCATCAAACAAACGTACCTCTATAGTTTTTTCCACTAGTCTGCATCATATAAAAATGTGAATTCTCATATTTTTCCCTTTTCTAAGACATCAAGTGGCCATGGGACATGGAGCATGTTAATCCCATTTATCCAACTCATTTTTTCTCGATTATTTGAGTGTAGAATAATATTATTGATGAATAAATCACATGTCATTCATCCTTATGGATAAGCGCATCACATGTATCTTATCTAGATAGATATATAATATCAATTTATAGCCACACACTCCCATATTCTATCTCAATCAAGGGCCTTGATGTTATATTCATCATACAAGAAGAAAAATATCTTCTTGGTTAATCTCTAACCAGTAATATGATCAACGGCATATCCAACCACCCCATATTAGATAATTTAATATGTAGATTTGCATAAGTAGGGTACCAAACTATGAATATTCTCATTCTATGTATCTCACCAACTACAGGTAGTGGAGACTCAAATATGATCCACACACCCCTATTATACCAAAGACATCTATATGACACTCCATTTGGTATACTTATTGGGTCATCCAGTGCACACAGAGAATCATATTCCCTGTATTGTTCCTCATGAGCATATTCCGCATCTCTATACAATAATCCTACTCATTTTAACCTTAAATTTTCATCATAACCTATAAATATATATGAAAAACATTGGTTAGGGATAAACGCAAAGTTATACATTGAGAGGTAAATTATCATGAAACTTTATGAAATGTATATCTATATATACATTTGTGTAGCCGACGTGAATGAATGCTAAAATGGAGGTTAACTTTAATAGGATACATTTTAATATTCTTAAAATATTTAAGAATATTTTACAAAACCAACATAAGCACCAATTTATCATATCACATATGAAAAAAAGCCCAGATCAGCCTTATGTTAACTACACTTTCTAGGTTTTTTTAACACGTTACATCATATGTTATTCACATCATATATCTATGTGACCATATAATAAAACCATCCCACTAAATTATTTATTGAGAAACATCTAGGAAGAAAGCTAGTTTGAATAATTTTTACGACTTAGGAATTATATTCCTAATTGTTTAACTTCTTGAAAATATTCAAACTTCTTAACTTCACAACATAAAATGTTATGATGTCAACTTCTATTTTCTTCATAGAACTCTTCATAAGTACATCATAATCATCCTTATAACCCTATTCCATTAAAAAATTTCCTTGAAATAATGTAACTACTTACATTATTGTTTACTAAAACATCCTAACTCTTTTAAGATATTAAGTAAATTTCACTTTAAACAAATATTGGTGTAATTATTTATTTTTTAACATTGAAAAAAATACTATCAATATCCTCTTAGTTACTATATATTTTTTATAATATCTTTATAAGATACACAAACCCTTTTGTGTTAGTAAATAACATTTATTTCCTTTTAGTATGAATATTTAACAAATAAACTATTATTTCCATGTCATATATGGTATTATATGTGTTTAGAAAAAAAATCATTTAAAAATAAATTTTTGATAAAATATACCATTGATGGGTGGTGGGAACACATTCCCATATATTTTAACAAATACTTGGATAAACATTTTATCCGGGATAAAACACCTTTATCCATATCATCTTCTCAAAACATGTTATAAAAATTAATGAATCATAAAACATGTGTATATAATTAATCATATCATGTTGTTAATAATAAATATTTTTATTGAACATCTTATCTTATCACATAAGATAAATGAGATGAAGATACACATATTTTACTTAGATTAATTTGAGCTTGAAAAATTCTTTACATTCAAATCCTTGATCTAGTAATTATTTACCTCATCTCATGAATATAAACTAAAATCTCAATCAATTCTTCCTTTGATTTTGAACTCCTATATATTTACAAAACTTTTTAAAACATACAATTGGTATCACATACCTTTAAAAATAAAAGAATTAATTTATAAAACATCCATAACTAACATGAACATTCTATAGAGTTTCACAAACTCTTTTAGGTATATCTTGGATAATAAAATAATAATGAATCATTACCCTTCTTTCTTGAAAACTCTAAGTATAAATAAACTTTATTGGATTCTTAAATAGATATTGTTAAACTTTTAAACTAACTTTTATTATTTATTTTTGACTTTTACCCACTTTTACTATATATATAGTACTTTAGAACCAAGAAATCATATTAATATTTTATATATATTCCCAACACATTCATAATTTTAGATAAATGTTCTTTGAATTAAATCATATTGTTGGAACATTTCTATAGATGAAAATAAGATAAATTCCCTAACCAAAAAACTTGAATCCTTGAAAGAATCACTCTATGATTCTATAATTATCTAGATTCATTTGTTGAACAATTTCAACAATTGGTTTCTAGGGAAGGAATTGTTTTGACACATAAAATTTTCCATAACAATTATTCTTAAAAATTTAATCTTATTTAAGACCTTTTTGTAAGTTATCAGTCTTCAGAGTAGCCAAAATTAAGCTTCTCTTTATAAGGTATTTGCTCATAATGTTTATCTTAATGATGATGATTATATTTATCTACAACAAAATATTTTATCATATGAGTGTCATGTATTTTTAACCATTTAATAAGGAATTTTATTAAATAGGATCCCACTAAAATGATGACCCCTTTTTAAAATCCATTATACCCATTAGTGTTAAAAAATCCATATATCACTAAGCAATGAATCTGCTATGGAAATTCTCTCACCACTTAGTTATTTAGGTAGGGAATCATCTCAATCATATCATATATGACTCTTTGATAGTCGACCAGACAATTCTTTTTCTAATCAATCGTATGGATAAACTCAACTTTATTACTCCGATAACCAAATCCTATTAGGGTATCCTAGATAGTGTAGCCCAAAACAAGTACCAAGAAAAAACTAATAAAGGAAAATCCAGGGGACCCGGCTATAGAGTGACCTACCCAAGTATGATCTAACATCACTCATCCTTGATTTCCTTACACAAGATAATCCAATGTCACCCATATAGGGAATGACCTATCCAGTTGGATGATCAAGGTCTTGATAAGTGTCATTTTGGAAGGAATATCAAACATAGTATTTAAATGGGATTTTAATCTCACCATATTATCTAATGTTATTCCTTTTTATATATGAATACTTCTATTAATTTAGTTTGGAATCTTATTCCCTCCACCTAACCAATATTTTCAAACTATATTTATGTGTAAATCTTTACACAACTCACAAGTTTGTGTTACCCAAAAAATAAAAGTCAAACATGTTTATACATATGCAGTTTCATCATATTCAAAAGGTACATGAACACTTCATGTAAAGGAATATAGTTATATAAGATTTAAAATATCTATATGAGTAAGTCCAAAGTGATAGATATCGAACCCCATCCAATATCCTAGACAAGTTATAAGACACCAAGTGGGTGGGTAGTATGTTCCCAAGTCCCTGTACATGGGGATAATTTACTCAATAGAGAATCTAATTCATCATAATTATAACACCTAATATGAACAAACTATATTCAACAACTAAATTCAAGCTAATAACTTCAATTAAAAACTAAGGTCAAGCTAGATGAAAAACTAAATTCATTATCATACCTAGAATGTAATAGAAAGCTTTATTTAGAAGTATTTTAATAATTAAACTAAATCATACATCATTAATAATATAAACAATATATAACTATGAATAAAATAAGGAATAACATTTTAAATAAATTAACAATTCATATCTTTAAACATGATATTTACATTTATGAACAATTCATAAATAAAATATTATTAGAAACACTTTATAATTTTAGATTTAACATTATGGATATTCCATAATTATCAATACAAACATTTTATATTCATTATAATATAAAATATTTCATATTTATCATTATATGGAAATTCCATTTCAAATAAATGATATTTTATGAATTATAAACAATTTAAAATTCAATTTTTATTATATAAACATTTTAAATAATCTAAATATCATATACTTGATCACTATTTAAACATTGATCATATCAATTATCAAAACACATTTCATGTGGCTTAAATAATATCCAAATATGGCCCTCTATTATTTTGAACAATTCAAAATAGTTAATTATGAATAATTCATAATTTAAATATAAAAATTTTATATTTTGGACTTATTTCATAATTTATAGCCCTTTATAAATTATTTCTTATGAGTTATAAATAAACACTTTTATTTTTATACCATAAGAATTTCCATATAATTTTATAAAAGGTATTTTAAATATTAACATTTAATATTTGGGAATAAATTGTTTCATAATCATTTATTTAATTAATTAATTAATATTTATAATTAATTAATTTATAAACCATTTATGAATTAAATATTACCAAAATACCTTTTATAATGATTTATAAACATTTTATAAACCATTTAAATCATTTTATATATTTAAAATAATTATTAACAATTTTTCTATTTACCCTTACATACAAACTCATTTCTACATAAAGGTAAGATCGATATACCCTTACGAAGACACTATGCATAAGCATAATCTAATTTTGGAGCCTCTATGTAAAGGTAATTGATTGGTTACCTTTATGTGGTTGTGTTTCGTGTCACGAACCAGACCAGGATGTCATCTAATCTGACACCCAACTCAGTCTAAGACAAGGCCCGAAAGGCGTTCTTGATCTCCACAGGCTGGAAACTAGTGTTGAGCATCAAAATGGACCGATGGGAATGATTTATCCCAATAAAAAACCAAGATCAAAATACTAAAATTGAACACACAATAGAACCAACAATAACTAAACATCAATAAATATACAACCAATCCAGATACAACAGTTGAACAAAACAAAAACTGAATACAAAACTAAAACTGAACCATGTAACATGATCTCCATGTGACCTCTTGGTCTCTATAAACCACAAGACTAACCTTATATAATGGAAAACCAAACCAAAAACAAGAACCTACAAAACAGCTCGGGTCTATTGACGTCGAGTGGCACAAGTATGGTGTGAGATTAAACATCTTAGTAGGTAATCACCATAGAGTCCATGCATTTCCTTTCCCAAAACAGTCCACAAACACTAGTTTTAAATACATATATAAAATATAATTTTGATAATTTTAATCAACTAAGCACATATTTCTACAAATTCCCTTTTTAAAACCACACACATAGCTCTTCTTTTTAAAATCGGTTTTACTTTACAAAACCCAATTCAAAACCCAAATACAAACCCACCAAGTAACCAAAAAGGGTCTATGATAAAGGTAAAGGAAACAAAACAAACAATAATAGACTAGAAGGGATAATATCAACATTTAGCAGAAGTAAATGGAATAAACAGATAGTGAATCATGGGAATTTTCTAAAATTTTCTAGAATAAATCCCTGGACATACTCATTTCAGAATCACCTAGCAGCATATGTTGTAACTCCATAGTCAATAACCAATTGGACACTATAATATAGTTAATCCAGTGGAATTTCCTTCTTGTCCTCTTAGAAAATATAGTGGTACCAACCCATCTAATCAGGTTTGACAAGAAACTGTCACTCAAACCTCTAGATTACGCCTAGGAAACCCATCATAAAAGTACTTGGTGAAACATGGTATAAAAACCACAAACCACAGTGTCCTCATGCATGACCCGCTAGAGGGGAATGCATCCAAAGGTTTATTGGTTTCCAGACACAATCCAAAACCAACAGTATTCTCATGCACGAGCCACTAGAGGGGATCCTATCCCAAGTTCTAGTGGTTTCCAAACATAATCCAGGTCATCACAAACACAAATGAAAATCCATTTATTTCACAAGCACATTCATCTAACAATTAAGGATCACATGGAAACCACCATTTTTTATAATCAAAACCATTTTTTCAAAAATTACAAAAATACCAACCAAACCATCATGTTACCCAATATTTCAATCCATTTTCCAAAATATTCCAAGATTCCCACTAGACCCATACATCACAAGAGTTTCAAAACCAATTTCCAAAACATCACAAGGTACCAATCAGGCCTTCACATCACGTCACATCAAAACCAAATTTTCAAAGACAACACAAGGTTCTAACCAGGCCTTTAAATTTTTCAAGCCAAATATATTTACAAATCCATTTCCACACCATTTCAAAAGTCAATATAAAACAGCACTTTTACGTTTCAAAAACCAAATGGGCCTTTACATTTTACATCCAAACCATTCCCAAACTAAAGTGAAATCATGAAACAACAAAAAAATCATCAAATGGTCCTTTTCCACCACTTAGTTACCAAGTATTCCTTAAAGTTCCAAATAGTACTTTATGCCAATACTTCACCAAACTGTATCTCAAAATGCCAAACGAGTCAAGATTTTAAAAAACACATTTGAAACCACATTTAAAGTCACATGAAGTACCAATTCACAATTTTGAAATCATGGAACCATTTTTGAAAAATAAATAGGAAATGTAGGACAATCCTTTGGGAAACCATGGTTTAAGGAAGAACCAATTTTCATCAAAGTTCCAAGAGGGCCTAAGCAAACCCTTATGAAACCACATATTCCCAAAGAATCCAAAACATCATTTACAAACTCAAAACCATTTAGAATTTCATTTTAGAAAACCCAAACCAGTATTCAATGACACTATTTAAGTGTCCATAAAATCACCCAAAACCATTTTTAAGGAAACATCACTTTCTTTTAAACCAACACAACAAGACACACATAAGGGTCACAACATAAAAGTCATAAATTTCCACATGAAATGCCCAATTCAGAATCAAAACACAATACCAAATCATAACCAAAGAAAAACACAACCCAAATCACCCAATTTCACTTTAAAATATCGATTGACAATTTATCAAACACCTTGCATGCATATATACATAGGAATGTTAAACAAAAACCCTTTAAAAACCATTTCACACCAACTTTACATCATGAAAACACTATACCAAAAAAACATATCACAAGTATGATAAACACATTTATAAATTATTTAAAAACACCCAAACATCAAATGAAATGTGCCAGAAGGAAAATATACAGAAACACCTACCTTAATGACATGTGAATGCGAAAAAACATCGAGAGAAGGAAGAATACACCCCAAGAGACAATATAAACACCCTAACATCAAATAAATAGACTCATATAATCTAACCCTAATCCTAGGGTTTATCCAAGAGAGAACCCTCCCAGAAAACACCAAGAAACTAATAGAGAAGGAAGAGGAGAAGATAATATTGATCAAAACTCAAAGAAACTTACCTACGAACCTTTAAAAGCTTCAATGGGGGAAGGAGGTAAAGAGAGGAGGATCTTAGAGGCCCCCATGGTGCACTTAGGTATAATGGGGGAGGAAAATCCTAAAATGGGTTTAAAACATCAGAGGGGGGAAAGAATAATTTCACAGTTTTAATGACCTGGGTAACTCACACAGTTTGGCCGCACAGTTTTCCAAACCGTGCGCCAACCATGCACACCCTTCTGGAGAAGAGGGGTACCATGCATGGGCTAGATGTACAGTTCCCCAAATCATGTGCTAATTATGATAAATTTCGCTATAAAAATGCAAAGCCACCCTGTATGCTTACCACGTGTTTTTCTCTAATCGTGCACAAGCTGTGCACCTGGACACAAGCACTTGAAGAAGGATGCATAGTATACCCCTAACCTCACATGGTTTGGACAAAGATATTCTCCAACCATGATAGTCAATTTTTTTAAGAAGAAAATAAACTAGAAACATTCTATTCCTTGACAAGCTATATCATTAACCCTCAAACCATACACACAAACCATTCACAATCCAAAAGGCCACCTAAAACCTCCAAAACTCAAAAATTCAAACCAAGAACTCAACCCAACCCTAATCAAAAGAACCAAATCTTTGAAAAGAATAAATCAAAATAGATTCCAATATTGGGGTGTGACAATTATTCCCACCACAAATACTTTCTTCCCTAGAATGTCACCAGGACACACAAGGAACAAATCTCAATCCAAAACCTGAATGAAGTTTAATAGAACCACCAATATCAGGGTGACCTTTCACTCCACAAGTCACACCTAATAATATCCAAGAGAAACCAAAATAAAAAGAACCATGAAAAGGAGGGTGGTTATTTCCACCATATGAACCCAACTGACACCTTAGCATGACTTTGGATAGGACCAACGTGGGAACTCTTAACACAAACTTACCAAAACTTCACCGCACAATCTGGACAACACCACCACCTGAACCAATAATTCTAAACAAAGCCACCATGGTCCAACCAATATGGGAATTATCAATGAGAACCAAAAACCTCATGTGAAAAAGGAAAAACCTCACAGAATATATAAATATAAAATAGTGAACAAAACTACAATTCATCATTTACACAATATCCAAACATCTCCCAAATGAACACAACTATCAATCATAACCCATCTACAAAAAGGATAAGAACTCACAAAAGAGAACAAATAATAAAATTCTCTCACCCAAAAGACACAACCATTAGAATTCAAAATGGATATAACCTCCAAACTATTATAATAGAAGAATAAACTTACAATAGTAGAAAAAATACAATAGAGAAACTTCAACTGTCTCCACTCCAACACTGGAGAGAAAATTTTGGTCAAGGTTCTCCACACCCCCAACCATTCATAACTGCATGAAAGCTTCACTTATGGGCCTATGGTTGGAGAATTTATGTCTTGAAGCATTTATTTCCCCATAGTCAAAACATTTCTCTTACGAGTGCTAAGTCAAAGCTGATGAAAGAGGCTTCTTAGAAACAGGTTTCACTAGCACACACCTCTTACCAGATGGGGAACCTTCATAAACACCTAGAAAGAATGGTTCATCAACCATAACTAAATTAACCCAGATATCCAAATCAGCTAAGAACACCTCATCCACTAAATTCTCTAAATGAATATCCTTAGAGGAGAGGCCTCACTCCTTAACCTCATGAGAAAGACCCCAAATTAAAAGAGGTTCTTTCTACTAATCTTACAATGCTACCTCCATAGAAAAGGGAACCAACTCCTTGAAGTGATCAACATGAGCCTTCATTGTCCAATGGCCTTTCTGAATACTCATGATCTCTTACACTTTATTCATCTTCACCACCTTAGGTACAAACCATAGGGTGAAAGCAGACTTAAACACCTCCCATTTCATATTGACTTACAGTGATGATGGAGCAATCACCTTCCATTGATCCAAAGTTGGATCCTCAAACAAACCTATAATGGAAGCACTATAATATCTTTGGTAATTCCCAACAATATGAAGACACTCTAAAATTCCTCAATCCATTACACTCTCTCTAACTAACCTCTCTCACCACAGAAGATAGGGACCAAATGAGAGAAACTAGAAAATTGGAAAGACCCACTAGAAAATTTGGGAGCATTTCTGGGTATCATATTTTGAAAAACACAAGGATCAAAATACCAAAATAAATATCATCCTAAAACTTAACCAAAAAGAAAATCTCAATCCAAAACAACAGGCTCATAATCCAAACACTACACACACAACCAAAAATTATCTTTTCAAAAACTATTATTTTGCTTCAATTTCCAAACCCAACTTCTTCCAAGTTTTCCACACAAATACAAAAACCCATTTTCCTAATTAACTCAACCATAAAATTAATATTTTAAAACTAAACTCATTCCCAACAATCATTTTCATTTTTAAAATCAACTTTTCCCAAAACTATTTTCATTTTAAAATCCCAATCATGCCAATCGAAACCAAAACAAAACAAAAATCACACCAAACTACTGGAATGAGGAACTAGTGGTCATGCCTAAACCGGTGACATGGTTTGTGGTTCATACCCCAAGTAATAATTAACAACTAAGAGGACCTTAAACTATGTACATGGACTCCACATGAGTCACTACTCCATTTGAGATCACAACATAACACTAGATCGCCTCCAATGTAATTCCTCATCCATACCCCAAAAACTAAAACAAAAGACTCAAATCCCAGAATACCCCTGGAAACTTGAGGCTCAAGATGAGAAAGGGTTCATGAAGTCCTTCCTATAACTACCTCTCGAGTCCTGATAGTACCGGTCTATGATATACTTGACACCCCAAATAATGAGGATCTTATCTGATAGTATTTTGTCAAAAACCAGGTAGGGATTCCATCCAATCCAACACCCAACCTGGTCTAAGAAAAGGCCTGAAGCTAATTCCCAATTCCCATGGGCTGGAAACTAGTTTTGGGCATCAAAATAGACGAATGAGAATGATTTAGACCAAAAACCAGGATAAAATACTAAAATTAAACACGAAACATAACCAACAATAACTAAACATTAATAAATATACAACCAATCCTGATGCAACAACTGAAAAAAAATAGAAACTGAATACAAAACTAAAACTGAACCATGAAACATGATCTTCACATGACCTCTTGGTCACCACCAACTATAAGACCAACCTAATCTAATAGAAAAACAAACTATAAACTTGAACCTGTAAAATAGCTTGGGTCTATCGACACCGAGTGGCACAAGTAGGGTGTGATCTTAAACAATTTAGTAGGTAATCACCATAAATTCCATGAATTTAATTTCTCAAAATAGTCCACAAACACTAGTTTTAAATACATAAATAAAATGGCCTTTTGGTCATTTTAAACAACCAAACATACCTTTCCACAAATTCCATTTTTAGAACCACACACACAGATTTTCTTTTTTAAAACGGTTCTACTTTCCAAAACCCAGTTCAAAACCTAAATAAAAACTTGCCAAGTGACCAAAAATGAGCTATGTTTAAGGTAAATGAAACAAAAAAATGATCATACAATATTAGGGATAATATCAATATGCAACATAAGTAAATAGAATAAATATATAGTGAATCATGGGAATTTCCTAAACATATCTAGAAGCAATCCCTTGATGTACTCAGTTTAGACTCACCTATCGGCATATGTTGTAGCTCCATAGTTAATAACTAAATGGCTACTCTAAACTAGCCAATATGATGGAATATCCCACCTGGAATCTCAAAAAATCCAAGGGTACCAACCCGTCTAATTAGGGTCGATAAGAAACCATCACTTGACACTCTAGATGATGCCTAGTAATTCTATGATAAAATTACTTGGTGAAACATGGTATATAAATTACAACCCATAGCATCCTCATGCGTGATCCATAAGAGTGGAATGCATCCTAAGGTCTAGTGGTTTCTAAAAAAAATACAAAACCAACAGTGTTCCTATGTATGATCCACTAGAGAGGATCTCATCCCAAGTTCTACTAGTTTCCAAACATAATCTAGGTCATCACGAACACACATGAAAATCCATTTATTTCTCAAACATGTTCATTAAACAATTAAGGATCACATGGAAACCACTATTTTCCATAATCAAAACCATTTTCCCAAAAATCAAAAAATACCAACTGGGCCTTCATGCTAGCCAATCTTTCAATCCATTTTCCAAAACATGCCAAGATGCCCACCAGACCCATATGTCACATGAGTTACAAAGACAATTTCCAAAACATCACAAGATAGGAATCAGGCCTTCACATCACTTCACATAAAAAACCAACTTTTCAAAGACAGCACAAGGTGCCAACCGGGCCAATCCAAATAAATTTACAAATACATTTCCACACCATTTCCAAAGTCAAAATAAAACATTAATTTCACATTCCAAATGCCAAATAGGCCTTTACGTTTTAGATATAATCCATTATAAAGCTAAAGTGAAAACATACAATAATGAAAAAAATGCCAAATGGGCCTTTTCACCACCTAGTTACCAAGTATCTCTTAAAGTTCCAAATAGGACTTTATGCCAATACTTAACCAAACCATATCTAAAAATTACAAATAAGAAAAGCTTTTGAAAACACATTTAATACCAAATTTAAAGTCATGTGAAGCACCAACCCACCATTTTGAAATCAATGAACCATTTTGGAAAAATAAAGAGAAAATGGGGGAGAATCTTTTGGAAAACCATGGTTTAAGGAAGAACCAATTTTCTTCAAAGTGCCAAACATGCCTCAAGAAACCCTTAATAAACCACATATTTTCAAAGAATCCAAAATATCATTTACAAACCCAAAACTATTTAAAAATTAATTTAAGAAAACCCAAACCAACACTCAACAAAACTCTTCAAGTGTCCATAAAATCACCCAAAACCCTTTTCAAGGAAACATCACTTAATTTTAAATTGGCACAATAGGACAGACATAAGTGCCACGTCATAAAAGTCACAAATTTCCACATACAACGCCCAATTCACAATCCAATCACAATACCAAAACATAAGAAAATGTAAATACCACCCAAATCACCCAATTTCATTTTAAAATATCAATTTAAATTTTAACAAACACCTTGCGTGCATATATACATAGGAATGTTTAAGAAAAACCCTTTGAAAACCATTTCACACCAACTTTATTTCATAAAAACACCATAAAAAACCAAACAAACATATCAAAAGCATGTGAAACATGTTTATAAAATATTTAAAAACACCCAAGAATAAAATGGAATGTTTTGGAAAGGAAATGGATGGAAAAACCTACCTTAATGAGTTATGAATGTGTTGAAACTTTGGGAGAAGTAAGAATACATCCTAAGAGAGAATTTGAACACCCTAACATAAAATAAATTGATTCATATAAGTTAATCCTCATCTTAGGGTTTATACAAGAGATAATCTACTAAGAAAACACCAAGAAACCAAGAGAGAAGGAAGAGAAGAAGATAAAATTGGTCAAAACTCAAAGAAACTTACCTAGGAACATTCATGAAGCTTCAGTGGAGGAAGGAGGGAAATAGATAAGAAGCTTGGAGGCCCCCGTGATTCTCCTAGGTCGAATGGGAGAAGAAATACTAAAATGGGGATAAAATAATAGAGGGGGGAAAAGAGTAATTTTACACTTTTAATAACCTGGGTAACTCACATGGTTTGGTTATATGGTTTTCCAAACCATGCGCCAACTGTATGCACCCTACTGAAGAAGAGGGGCACCCCTCACAGGCTGGACACACAATTCTCCAAACTATATGCCAACTATGCTACACATGATTGTCAAAATGCAGAGCCTCCCCACATGCTTTCTACATGTTTCTCTCTAACTGTGTGCAAGTTGTGCACCTGGGCACAAGAACCTGAAGCAGGCTACATGGTTTACCCCTAACCTCACATAGTTTGGCCCAAGCCATGATCCAACCATGCTAGTCAAACTGTGCAAGAAGAAAATAAACTAGAAACATCCTCTTCCATAATAGGCCACATGGTTAACCCCAAAACTATGCACAATCCAAAAGATCACCTAAAATCTCCAAAATTCAAAAAATCAAATCAGGAACTCAACCCGAACCCAACCAAAAGAACCAAATCTAAGAAAATAATAAAACAAAAAAGATTCCAACATCAGGGTGTGACATTCCATGTAAGGGTAAGTGGATTTTTACCTTTACATGGCTTTGAGAAAAACTTGGATACCTTTCCATGGATATTAGTTACCCCAACATGAGCCTCAAAAAAATAATCAATTATCTTTATGTGTAAGGGTAATCTATAACATACCCTTACATAATACCTTTATACAAACCATTTTCATAAGGTTTAATATACAGAGTACCATTACATGAACCCTTCATGTAACAGTAAGCATCCTTTTTCCTTACTTGCATAAGGGTAATAAAGGGAGTCCTTTACAAAAGTAATATTATTTATGTATAGGTAATGCTTTGGTTACCTTTCCAGAACCCATCGGCATAAATGTAGCACCTCAGTTTCCCTTGTATGACCCTTTTAAAAACATTCCTACCTTTACAAATCCCTAATTATACATAAAGGTAAGTTTTGATGGACCTTATGTGGACCACTTTGTGTAAGGGTAATGCCTAGGCTACCCTTACACATTTTAGTTGTGTAAGGGTAAGGTGTTGGTCACCTTTATGTAGCCTATATATATGATGGTAAACTGTTTTTAAGAAATTTAATTTCTATAAAAAAGGAACTATCCTATTTTTTGATTATCTTCTTCATTTCATAACAAGTTATACAAAACTTAAACATGAATAACTTTGATACCACTGAATGGTTTTTTTAGAGTTTAACAACATTTATTAGATCAAGCAAAAGATATTAAAAACCATTTTCTGAGGATGTACATGCAAGATAATATGAAACTATGTAAAATACTAAAATAAGTAATACTATAAATATGTTGCATAACTTAAACCAAAGATCCAATTCATCATCACAAAACTCCATCACATGGTTTTGAGAGAGATTAATAAAAACTAATATCGGATCATCCTATAACAGTGCAAGAAATAAGTTAAGTTAGCACAAAAAACCACTGATAGTTAGAGCGCCCTTAAAAGTGCTTAGCCATTATTAGTGATTTTTGTTGAGTGATGATAAATGGGTCCTTTATTTGTGTTAAAATAATGAATTGATAAAGGATACCTTTATTAATGCTGATAAATTCCATGTAGCTATTACACAACTGCAGCCCTACGGTGACCCTATAGCAGCTCTATAACAATAATTTAAATCTGAAAACATGATAGGAATACAAATATAACATTGATCTATCATTTTATTTCAAAATTTACAAATAAAATATTTACATGGATGTGATATTTACAATTAATAAAAAACAATTAAAACTAATAAACAAAATCATAACTCTTATAGTTGGTTTTCTCTAAATATCAACCTCCATAAAAAATCTTGTCCTTGTGATAAAACCAATGTTGATTTTAGTAATAGTAAGTAAAAAAATAAACAAATTATAGTTTTAATGTTATATAATCTACATATGATAAATTAAATTCTTAATTACTATATATATTAATGATATTATCAGTTATGCTATTAATTATATTATTAATGGTTATATTGAAAGTTTTATATTAATTATTAATTGTTAATTATACTATTAATTATTAATTATATTATTAGTTATTAATTACATTGTTAATTAATCATCTATATAAATTATATTTTTAATTAATTAATATATTAATGATATTATTAGTTATTAATTATATTAATTACTTAAATGGTTGTTAATTATTATATCATTAAACTAAATTGACATTTTTATATTGAAAATGTGCACTTGGAGTCTTACCGGCCACATCATATGTTAGATTGATCTGTGGTTGATTCATCAATGCCAAAAATGAATTATGGATCATTTTCTTAAAGTATCAAGACAATATGAGTGAATTTACTTATTTTTCACTACATGAATCATGTTTTAAACTAAAATGGCACTTTTATATTCAAAACATGCACTTTGAGTCATACCAGCCACATATTGTGCTTAATTGATGTTCAGTTGGTTCCTATATACCAAAAATGAATTATGGATCATTTTCCTAATGTTTCAAGTAAATCCAATCTTTTTTACTTAGTTATGACTATGTGAAGTGTGTTTTACACTAAAATGACACTTTTATATTGAAAACACGCACTTGGGGTCATACCAGACACATCGTGTATCGGATTGTTCTTCAGTCAATTCCAACATACCAAGAATAAATTATGGATAATTTTCCTAAAGTTTGAAAATAATATGAGATCATTTTTTTAGTTTTGGATATGTGATGTGTGTTTTACACTAAATGAAACTTTTATATTGAAAACACTCACTTTGAGTCATACCAACAACATAATGTGTCAGATTAATTTTTGGTCAATTCCTACACATCACAAATGAATTATGGGTGGTTTTCCTAAATTTTAACAATAATATGAGTTAATTTTCTTAGTTTTATCTATGTGATTCATGTTTTAAACTAAAATGATACTTTTATTTTGAAAACATGCACTTTGAGTCACATCGGCCACATCGTGTGTGAGATTGATGTGAATTCAATTCCTATATGTTTCAAATGAGTTATGGATTGTTTTTATAAATTCTGAAAACAAATTGATCACATTTTATTTTTTTGGCTATGTGTCATGTGTTTTAAACTAAAATGACACTTTTATATTGAAAACATGAACTTTGATTTATATCAGTCACATAATTTATTGGAATGAAGTCCAATCAATTACTACAAGTTAAAAATGAATTATGGATCAGTTTCCTAAATTTTTAAATTAATATGAGCTTTTTTTCTCAGTTTTGATAGTGTGATGTGTGTTTTAAATTAAAATGACACTAATATATTGAAAACACATGCATAGAGTCATATCAGAAACAACATGTTTTGGATTGATTTTTGGATGATTCCTACATTCCATAAATAAATTATAGATCATTTTCCTAAATTTTCAAGAAAATTAAAAAAAAAATTGGATATGTAATGCGTGTTTTACACTAAAATGACACTCTTATATTGAAAACATGGTATTGGAGTCATATTAGCCACATCATGTGTCATATTGACATGTAGTTAATTCTTCCATGCCACAAATGAATTATGGATCATTTTCCTAAAGTTTCAAGTTAATATAGTCTCATTTAATTGGTTTTGTCTATGTTATGTGTGTTCTGCACTAAAATGGCACTTTTTTATTAAAAATATATACTTGGAGTCATACTGACCAAATATTTTATCAGATTGACATGTATTTGATTCCTAAATGATACAAATAAATTATGTACTATTTTCCCAAATTTTCAAGAAAATATGAGCTTTTTTACTCATTTTTGGCTATATGGTGTGTATTTTACACTAAAATGACACTTTTATATTAAAAACACATACTTGGAGACCTATCGGCTAAATCGTGTGTTAGAATAATGTGTGGTTGATTCCTACATGTTTTAAATTAATTATAAATCATTTTCCTAAATATTGAAAATAATATGATCGTGTTTGTTTAGTTTTAGATATTTGATGTGCATTTTAAACTAAAATGACACTTTTATATTGAAAACATGCATTTTTAGTTATACCAGCCACATCATATGTTATATTGATCTATGGTAAATTCTTACACATCACAAATGGATTATAGATATTTTCACTAAATTTTGAAGAAAGAATAATCTCATTTTTTTAGTTTTAACAATGTGACACATGTTTTAAACTAAAATGACACTTGTAATGTGAAAATATGCACTTTGAGTCATATAGGCCACATCATGTGTTAGATTGAAATTTGGTCAATCCTTACACACTATAAATGAATTATAGATCATTGTCCTAAATTATCAAGATAATTTGAGCTTTTTTGCTCAGTTTTAACAATGTGATGTGCATTTTAAAGTAAAATGACACTTTTATATTGAAAATATGAATTTAGAATCATATTAGCCACATCATCTATCAAATTGATGTGTTGTTTATTCCTACACATCAAAAATTAATTATGGATTATTATCCAAAATTTTGAAAACAATATGATCTCATTTTCTTAGTTTTGACAATATGAAACATGTTCTAAAATAAATTACCATGTAGAGATCAACAAGCATATCAATATTTTCATCTTCAAACCCTAGTTAAACTTCCTTCAAAGTTAATTCCTCAATTATAATTTGAGCATTAATGAGGTTAGGATCATATAGGTGATTATAATAGGGACCGAACTATTTTTACAAACTCATCAAAAGGCATCAATACACAAAATGAAAAATGATGAGGCTAAGAGCATGGAATCACCTTCCCCATCAGTTGAAAATATGTCTTAAAATTTATGGGTATAAGGATCCTTGAGTCATTTCCCTCTCGTCATTATCTTGGTTGCAACCTTGAAGTCTAATATCCTAGAAGAATATATTAAATCATTCTTAATTTGTTGGTTTATTAGAAAATCATTTTATAGTTTCTACTAACACATATTAACCCCTAAAATAAGGAAATTAGTGAACAAATGAATTTTATTTTATGTTGTACTAGATCATAGACATAATTGTTAATCACATCAAATCAATGTCAACAAACATTCTGACACCATGTACTCTTCCCACTCATATCTAAAAAAATTACTTCTTCTTTTGAGTACATAGACTATTGGTAGTCTTGGTAAAACTGAGAAAATATATACATAAAAAAATTAACAAATATTTGAAATGAAATTTTAATTAACTTAAAAATTACCAGTTTGGGGGGTGCTAGTTTTTTTATGGTATATAACATCCTTAATAAATTTTCAAACATAATATTCACAATTCTTATCTTTATTTTGTTTCAGAAATTGTAGAAACATAGAAAAAAATAAGTAAATTGTTTTGAAATATATTTTGATAGTTTAATATTACTATATATACCTTAATTTTATTCCATTTAAATAAATACATAGGATTTTTGTGTTTATTCAACGACCTCATACCATGATTTAGCCAATATTTATATATTTCTCTATCATAAAAAATTCTTCTTAAAACACAAACTAAAACATATAATTTGAATTTTATCTGTAAAATATTGATTATAGTGAATTTTAAATTCATAATAGACATCATGTGTGGTTGATTTGTCGTAAATCCATGCTTTTGATCCAAATTAATTTTTATTATATTCTATTGCTTCCTTAAAACAAATATAATTAATTAATTATTAAAAGAAAAATATATTTTATATGATTAGATAACATAGTTTTACCCATGAATTATAGGAATTAAGAGGTGTCTATCACCTATCACTTTCTTTTCAAGCACCTTGCTTAGGAAATCTTCTTTCTTTTTAATTTCTTTCAATTCTAAATAAAAAAATTTCCATAGAAATGATAGAGGGATTAATGAGTCCAAATATGGATTTGTAGGTTTTTCCTTTTATATGGTAGTAATATATATGCTATATAAAATATGAATATTTATTCACTATAATAAAAATAATAGATCATTTTTTGAAAAAACTAATTGTGAAAATGTACCTTATGTTTGTATTCACAACTAAGACTCATATCCATTCAAACTTTATAATCTCATTTATACTCTTGATACCAACCATGTATGTAATGGTCTCTCTAAATATTTGTTCTTCATATTCAATGTAGAATATATTTACATCTTTAAATGTTGTATCTATATGAAATTGTAGTGTTAATATATATGGAAGTGGAACTAGTGGGGTGAAGGTACTCTTAGAATTTTCTTTTATTTTCTTGGTTGATCCACTAGATTATCTTGATTTGACCTTTTGTTTCCCCTTCATTTTTTCCATCTGTAATATTATACCTCATTTTAGACATTATATCATCAACTGTTAAAGGTTTTTAATTTGAAAAAAAGTTGTTAAATACATACATCATGTATCTTTATAATATTAAACAACCATTCTATGAAATTTCCTATAGTACAATTGATAATGGTAACATCCAAATCATCAATAAGAACAAAAAACCTGGCACTCAGCTCAATTACTACTTCAATCCCCACTCTCATATGATCTTTTTGGAGTTTTTATTATGTATCATTTCGCTTGGTATATTGTACAACATACCCCTCACAACAAGGAAATGTTTTGGTGTTTATAGATATAAATCATATAGAATTTCACCCTTTATAATTTTAGTAATATAAAGTTATTGGAATTTGATTGGTTCAAATTTAAGAGAAAGTGTTATGAAAAAATAGATTACTTAAAGTAAGGGAAATAGTTGAGAGGAATGGATATCCTAAAAGATAGTGGGGTTATGTGGCTATTAAAGTATTGATCGATGTTCTACTATTGGTTTACTTTGATCCTTTTGCATATATTGATCTTCCAAACCAGACCGGACAAAAATATATTTTAAATCATGTATCTATGCCTAAATTATTTTTTATCATCTCATATGCATCTTCTTATGGATTTATCTTCGTGAAATATGTCTGAGGTGACACTCCAAAACATACACCTCTAACATGACCATATTGTTTAGGTCACTTTAAATCTACTGAAAGTAGTTGTTCTTTAGGTATAGTCGATGTTGGTTCTTATGTATAAACTATATAAAAACATAAAAACATAAATATATATTTTTATATAAAATTATTATAAATCATAACAATTTACTATTATGTCATACTTACACATGATTATCATACTTCTTGTGTGTTTTTATCTACTAATTTTCCCTCTTTATTTACATGATCATCCTTCCATAACACATGATGTAGGATCTAAGTGTATTTGGATTTTGATTCATCAATTTTCATATAAAAAAATGTGAATATATTGTTTCATATCACATAAAACTTTATTGTAGATTTAGAATACATACAATTTTCTTTTCAAGTGAATCATACCCTATCATTTCTTTACTATAGGGGAACATTGGTTTTGTTGTACGTTGCTTATTTCCAACACTCCTTTTTTGCATAAATTAAAAATTTTGAATTAAATTGGATAAAATAAATAATTTCAAATAAAATATTATAAACTAAAATGCACCTAAAATTATTCCTCATCATGATGAATAATGAAAGATTTCTATGTTTCCTAGTTTATAATGTATGCATATATAACTAGTGGGTGGCGGTTTACTTTCCCCTCAACATCCCTAAGATGATGATTTGTAAGAAGTGTTTAAAAGGATCTATGATATTTTATAGTGACAATTAAGATATATTTATTAAGGAAATCATCTAAAATAAATGAAATATATAAGGGATAATGAAAATAAATCAAAATTTTATTACATAATTTTTTGGTAAAATTTAGAAAGTATATCATTACATTAACCCAATATCTTCCCAAATGGTTGTCTTTAATATAGGCATAACATTGTGCCACATATCTATATCAATTGGAACATGCATTCTCATTGTGAGACCAATGTAAATAATGAACATTGACTTATTGGGGTCAATAGGTTCTCCACAATGATTCCATCCAACCTTGAATTTTATACCTTTTATTCTTACCTTGATAATTTTAGTTGACATAGTAATGCTACATTGTTCTTGTTTTTTTCATCAACATGTTGTTGATCCATAATTAATTATGTAGTTTTTGCATCAGTCATGTGTTCCTCCTTAGGATTGGTAACATTATCATATAGATAAGTCATTATCTATATGATTAGTCAAATATTTAATTTAGATTATGTAAATGTAATAGAGAACACATAATATTATGAGGAAAATAATAGTATATTAAAAAACACTTTAACATGATCATTGAGTTCTACTTTTTTCTTTAAAGTTTTAAGGAATTTGGATCCTCTATCAAGTATCCAAATACCCTCCTTTTGGTCCCCTATAATTTACAAGACATTGTCTACATTGGAACCATTGTGAAATGATTGTGATCTTCCAATGAAAGGTTCACCCTTAATTAAATATTCATGTATCCATGTAGTTGTTTTATTCATCAAAATAACAATTTACTGATTATTTTTTATTGGATCTAGTACATAAAATACTTTCACCGCTTGTGATTCCATTATGAATGGTTTATCTTTATACCCTTCCACATTGAAATTCACCTTCACAAATCCCAGTTAATCAAATTTCATTACACGCCTATTTTCAACCCATTTGCAATGTAAAATCATCACTTCAAATGTTACATAATCCAACTTATATATTTTTTTGATGATGATGGAATATTAAATATTCTAATAAATTGGATTTCTATCCTTGGAACCAAATACAAGAATGGATTTCACCACAAGAGTAACTCCAATATTTTGAATCATAATTTACTCACCATGTTTCATTATATAGAATATATAACCATTAATTATAAACTATTGTAAGTTATAAAATTTACATTTGATCCCCTGGACATCCATCAAATTCATTTGGGAATTGAATTTGGATTTGCAGATAACTCCTTATAAATATGATCTCAGAACCATATTATAAACTATTGATTATGTGTATTTGATATCCATCCTTCATACCTTGATGGATTAAAATGTATAAGAATTAATTTATGGGATTGAATGTATAGATAAACCTCTGAACTATTATGTATAATGTAAAAGTGATGTTACTCCCACTCTATATGGTAATTGTAACAACATCTCTTCTGAAAATCCCCTCACCTAGAAGGCATCTATTGTGATGAGATTTTGGTAGACCAATGCTATCAACATCAAATAGGTAATCTGTATAGAATCCAATATCTTCTTTAATAATATATCTCTCTTTAATACAACCTTCTTGATGACTTTGATCCTTAATTTACCCTTTTAAAATTTTCATATACCATTAAATGGAGTAAGTCTATCTATAATTTACAGGACCACATAGTTGAATCTCTCTAACCAAGTGAACTATCAGGTAAACCATTATATCAAATAATGATGGTGGGAAAAATATATCTAATTCACATAATATTACTTCAATTTCCTTATTCATGATTAGAAATTTCATCAGGTCTATAACTTTGTTGCATATGGATTTGCAAATGAACCAAATTCAGCTCAATGTATGTCATACATTTTTAGTCAGAATGCAACATAGATCTATAGACATTAAATATTACATAAAAACATGAAAATTGTGTGATTTTAGACCCTATAACTTCAAATTAGTCATTAACATGAAATTATTGATATTTTATGAATATCCCTCTAGAACTTTGACACTATTAATAAAGTTACAAAATTGAAATTTTTCTTTTCAAGATAGAGTGTAAGTTGTTAGAGGAAGAAAAGATTATCTTTCACCCTTCATTAGTGTCATATCTTCCCTTATCCCCATGTCAATCATGTCCAACCTAGCCTCACTTCCATATTTCTTTTCTCTAGTACATTTAGTAACCTGTAAATAACACTATCACATGCATTTTTTATGTGCATGACATCAAGAAAATGTCTGACATATAAACAATTACAATACAATAATTTAGATAAAATTTACCTCTTTTTCTAACCGAATTTCATAAGGTTTTTTGAAAAATGTTTCCAAAATCATTTTTAACATATTTTACTTTCTTGAATGGTTGGTCAATCTTTAGTGGATATGGTGTTTCACCTTGTTTTGTATTTCCATTTAATGATGTTATCTAGGATCGGTATTTATGTTATCAGGGTAAAAATTTGTGACATATTAAAAATATAGTCTTTGGTGAATTTTTCAACCTAATTGAGTGTGTACCTTTTTCACAAATGGGAAAACCCAACATTAATTTAATGTTATAGCCTAAAAAATTCCATAAGCAGGAAAGTAATTTATCATCCCATACAACATGGCTCTCAATGTGAACTCTTTACTTCTATGAGAATCATAAAATTTAACACATGTATCCCACATCAATTTCATATATTCAATTAATGGGTCTAAATAGACATAAATGTCATTAATGGGTTTTTTGGTCCAGATATAAGGAGAGACAACATAATGTAATTGTACTTCATGCATAACGATAGTTTAAAGTTATAATTTACCAACATACTTAGCCATTTACTATGAGTAATACTTTGTATACCAGGGTGTGCTTCCTGTGGAGGTTCTTGGGCCGTTCTGATATACGTTGTCTCAGTGGATCGGTGTCTTCTACTTGATGACGACGATGAGATGATGAGTCTTGGTGGCGACGATGTTATTTCTGGTGTGTCTCATAGACGATGACTGTTGGAATGATCTTTTGGCGTGATGAAAGAGTGATGTACCTGATGGATTTGAAACTGATGGTGGGTGTGTGATGGAGGTGGCACATAGATCGGTAATGGTGATGATGCAGTTTTCTTTTGAAATTTGAATTTGGTTTTTAAATATTTTCATTTCTGGCGCGCTGTTTGTATGGTGGGTTGTGGTTGTTCAGTTACCAATTTCCCTTAAAGTGGATCTTGGAAAATAATAAAAAAAATGTATTTGGAGGATAGGAAATTACCATACATCTTTTGAAGGACTTGATTCATCATTCTTGTACCAATTTTCACCATACTTAGGTTCTTTTCTGAGTGATTCATGGTACTTGAAAAACAATATACAATAATTTTGATAGGCTTATAATTTTTTAGAGATCATACCCCATTGAATGTATCATTCACTTAGCACCATATGATCAAAAATGAAGCACATTTTCTTCTAGTAGAATATCATTTAGGAGACCAAGTAGTTCTGTAAAACTGTTGTCGCTCTATTCACTACCATCTTTCAAATTATATAACTTCAATACAACTAAAAATGTTGTATATCTAGTACAACCAACATATAATGGTCTCTATCCAAATTACTTAACTTCTCAAAAAACTTTGTATAATCATGAAGGTCATCTTCAATTTCCATTTCCATTTCTTCTATATGATATCCATCAACATTTACACTAGTATTCATATGAAATGATCCATAAATGGTAGTATCATCCCAATCATTATATATATTAAGTTTTTCCCCGTGTTTAGTCCAATATTTATAGATCTGTTCTATTCTGAGAAAAATCAAATGTTCTTCCTACTCTTCTAGAAAACTTTGTCTTGAATAACAATAATATAAACATGGAAAAAGGATTTGAGAAGGGTCATTTTTATTCTCCATTGAAAACTTAATGAACTCTTTAACTCCATCCCCATACTCTTTTCTCATACGATTAACATCCATATGTTTTCGATTGATATTCATCCTATAAGGTTTAATAATATTAATTGTATATATTAAAATATAAATAATTTATGCATGTAATGTATATATAAATTGATATGTAAAAAAATATCAGAAAGGGGTGGTGGAGATTTGATATTCTTAGAATGGTGGAGATTTGATATTATTTCAGTTGTAGTAGATTAATTTTTCTAAAATTTTAAATATTAGAAAATTATATTAATTCTCAGCATAAAATGGTCAATATTATCTAATTTAAATATTAAAAAGGAAATCTATAAAGTACATCATATCATATATTCTTAAGAGTACATTAACATTCAATTCTATAAGTGTCAAAAAAAAATCATGGTGATGGATAGTGATGTTGTGTGCATAAAATAGAGAAATAATGACAAATTCTCAAAGAATAGAGCATTAGATCATAGGGGTGTCTTGGATTTA
Organism: Viscum album; assembly: GCA_963277665.1. Lineage (NCBI taxonomy): Eukaryota > Viridiplantae > Streptophyta > Magnoliopsida > Santalales > Viscaceae > Viscum > Viscum album. The sequence continues at coordinate 643,113,498 of OY728142.1, read as the reverse complement.
CCAATACTTAATATTTCATCTACATCACACGTATTTCCATTAAAAATTTATGCATTAAATTAAGGACATGTTAGAAAATCTCATTTCTTTGATCAAATCATAGCTTACCTTTTTTCCAAAGAATCCATGTTTACACATTATCACATAAATACAATAAAAATATCATAATATTAATTCAACTAGGATTATACATGTGTGTTAGCAATCAAATTTGAAGAAAATGATCAATGAAATGGAAAATGCATAAGGTTTTGTTTTTATGGAGAAAAACATAAAAATTGTTGACTTATGAGATATAATTATGTAATAAAATATGTATAGCAAAAAATGAATAGTTTTGAAAAATAATTCATAGAACATGATTTAAAATGAAGTCATCAAAATTAATATATTTAACCATCCAAATATTATACAACAACAATATGAATTTTTTTTGAGAATGTCTAAAGAAAATAATAAAAAAAATAAACTCTAACCAATATAATCCATTTCATCGAGCATTGACTTACGAATGTATATATAATTAATATATGAATCATAATATATATATATATATATATTTAGAAAAATCAAAAAAATAAGAAAAGAAATATGAATTATATTGAAATTTGTGAAAATAGAAAACTCTGACATATTAAATAATGACTAATTAATAATAGATTATAAAAAATATTCAAATTTAAAATATATTCTATTCTAATTATAAATAATAAATATAAATTAAAATAAGAGGTTACATATATACAGAGGAAAAATAAACAAATTTCAAAGGAAAATGAGATATATTTATAAATCTTTATATTGAGTTCAAGACTACATTATTTTCCAATGAGAATAATCAAAAAAAATTAATGCCTTAATAAATGATACCACTTAATTGAAGTAAATAATAAAATAATTATTTATAATTGGTATAAATTAATTAAAATTAAATTGTCTATGTTGTAACCTAAAAGGGTTTCTGAGATTGAAAGTGGGTCTTTCCCTTCGTGATGAATGTGTGTGTGTGTCATGAGTGATAGGAAAAACTAAATCCAAGTTGTTATTGTTGAAATTTTCATGGTATTGGGTATCTTTCCTAGTAACAAACAAATTAAATATAATAACAGATTATTATTATCCAAAATTAATAAAGTTTTAATGAAAATTTAAAAAAATAGGAAATAGAATTCAAACTTCATCTTTCTCCATGAAATCATTGCAAGTCGTAATCCAGGCTTGAAGTTTATCTAGTAATGTAAAGATTTAAAATTCATGTCTTACTTCTAAGAATATGAAACTCATAAAGAATACGAACCATGGATAATTAGACCCTAGTTTATGTAAGGTTTATCTATATGCCACTTCAAAGATTTTTCATTCTAGTTGAAAGAAAACAAAAATGACTCCCCTGTAAGAACATTATATAGAAGATGGTATTCTTAGAATGAGGGTGGGGAGCATGAGGCACTACAGATCAGCAGTTCTTGAGCCTCTTTGAGTTCCGCAAATCATATGAAAAACCCAAACCCTTTGGAAAATTTAAAAATGCACAAACAATGCAAGATCTGTAGAGACCCAAAGCTTGACGTACATTGACATTACATTACATTTGCAGAATACTCTACATAACAAAAACACACACATAAGGATCGTAATAGTTTAGTGTCTTTGGAAACTCGGAATATAATCTTCTAAACCTGGTGAAAGGTCTTCAACATCTCCCATAAAGATCTTCCTTTTTTTATACCTAAAACCTTTCTTTATATCTTGGGGAAAAGTAAACATAAAAGGGTGAGCTCAAATGCTCTGTAAGGGTAAACAAAATAAATATCAATCACATCATATACATAAGCACATAACTTTTGGAAATCTTAACCTGTAAAAGAGATCATAATTTCATAACCTGGGATAACTCATGGCAGTGAAATGTAATCACAATAATCATAACTTAAAACATTAAACTTTGTGGCATGTACACATAATCATAGAGAATCATTTCTTGTTAGTCAAGACTCATTGCCAAGACTATCTTAGTGGACAAAGTCCCTTTCTGAACCGAGTCACCCTCGTTTCAGTCCTGTTTCACTGAACCGGTATAACCTACCATTCCAACCATGTCTATCTCATGAGATATAAAATCTTTACCCAATTCATTGGAGGGAGATATAGGTCTCACCCATCTCATAATGATACCATTCTTATTTGTGCCACAAAATCATAAATCATACATCATTGCATAACCCATGTAATACAAATGGGAATCTTAAACATCATGACATCATAAAACAATTCATATAAGATAAAGGAATTCATAAAAATAATTCCATCACAACATAATCAAATCAATGTAATAATAGGGATAAAAACAGAACTATTTATTATCTTATATGGAAAATAATTTTGATAAAACACTTGAACTCCATTCTTGAGGAAAATATCCTTTCTTATTCAAAAACATTTTTTCCTTTCTTAACATGTCATACAACTTTAAACTAAAAGAAGTTGATTAAAAATAAACTTGAAAACTTGTAAAGGATGCTTCTTGGAAATAATGTTTTAAAAATCCATTCATGTCGTATAAGTTAAAAAAAACATTCTTCGTACTTTTGTCAGAAAAGTCAAAAAATACCTCGTACGAAAAACGAAAAAAGATTCCTTTTATATATTTTACTAAAAACTCACCGAAGGGTAAAATTGGATTTAAAAAAACTGTAGGTGAATGGAAATAATATTACATATTGAGGAAACATGGATGCGGATGATAAAATACACCCCAGTAAATACTAAAGTATAAACAACCTCGGATATAAATGAGATTGTGATATTTCCCTTACCTTAGGTCCGATTTGCTTCGTAAGTGTCCGAACCTCCTGTATAATGATTTAAATAATGTCATTGACTTATTACAGAATCATATTCATTGTTATGATATCATATATGGTTCACTTATGACTTTATATTACCCGTTCTTTTGTAAATTCCATGTTAAAGAGCATTTTGGGTAAAATTGTTTCATTTGTCGTCCGTGTTTTGACATGTAATTATTCATATGATTACTTAGATCATGATTACTTAATTCCAGAATATAAACATGATTTATATATATATATATTCAGAATATACATATATATAATAAATCAGTAAATGGAAAGAAATACACCGTTCATGGAGACGGTAGGCCGTACGTACGCATGAACGCTGTTTTCGTTTCCTTATTGAGTTGAACGGAATTAAGTAGATGACATTCATATATATACACATAAATCCAGTATCTTTATTATGTCATATATTTCATGATTACTTATTATATATACTTTATAATCATTCATGAATGGTTTAAAGTGGAGAATGAATCTCATCGCGTCGTGGAGACGGTAGTCCGTACGTACGCACGAGCGATGATATCGTTCTCATAATCGTGGGACTGTATTGGAGTGTATGTATACTATTTCAGAATCAATATCACTTTAAAATAATAATATATAGTTATTATTTACACCATTATACCCATCCAAGTAAGGTGGTGGTGGAAAATAGATTTCACCACGGCGTGGAGACGGTATTCCGTACGTACGCACGCGCGGTGATTTCGTTTTCCGTAGGATGGATAGATGGTGAAATAGGATTGTTTCATACTTATAATAACATATTAGTATATGAGTGATACTGATGTTATTACGTCATAATGAAACAAACTAAGAAGAAGAAGTGGAAGAAGAAATAAAGGTGAAAGAATAGGTAACAGAAATTACCTCTTCTTTGAAGCGCCTCTTTGAGACCTCCTCTTAGGGCACTAAAATTGGTCTTTTAGGAAGACCAGAACCTCTAGGATGTTTCTAGGGAAGTGGAGAAGAGAATTTGGCAGGGTTTGGCCGAGCTTGAAGGCTCAAAGTTGTGTGAGGAAGAGAGGGAGGAGGTGCCCTTTTATAAGGGAGGCGAGGGGCTCCTTTGGAAAAACTAAAAATATTATTTTATTATAAAGTCAAGTTCGATTTTAAATAGCTCCAAATTGATTTATTTCGAGTCTAAGGTAGGTATGGGTCGAAATTCTCTCATCAAACAGAATTTAGACAAGTTTAGGGTCCTATTTTAACCTTATCATTTAGATTTAACATTAAGTTAAATAATTTTACTTTTACCGTGTCTTCTTGTGTTCTTACACTATAAGGTTAATAAACTTACTATAAGACGCCAAAAGAACCCCCAATTGTTTATTATTAATATATATAACATTATCTAAGTCATTTTTCCTAACCTTAGATTTTTAGGAATAAAATAACAATTAATAATATAATATTTGTTTTAAAAACTATTTTATGTCAATTTTGACACTATTTAGTAATTGATTTTTGTGAAAATCATAAAAGAATGATAAGTTCGAACAAAGTTAATTAAATAAATACTAACATGTCATATTAACCTAGAAAATTATTGGAATTTATAAAAAGTCTCCAATTATATTTATTTGAGAATTTATAACATCAATTATGTCAATATTTCATTAATAAGATAATTACTGCATCATAGTTGTGTCATAAATAAATTAAATTATTTAATGTCTAAAAATTAAAAATAAACTACCATTATGTAGGAAATTTTTTTATCTTTCTAATGAATATTTATAGTTGAATTTATCTTATGTATAACCCTATATTAAAAATGTTTTATTAAATAAACGTTGATTTTAACTCTTTTAACTCTTCTTTGAATTAAATAATAATAAATGTCCTAATCTAATTCAAGTGGGCCTAAATGGTCATATTTTATTCCTAAGTTTGTTTTTGGTCGAATTACACTTATCCAATAGAATTAGGACATGTTTTAGGGTAATAATAATATCATTTTTACCCTTAATTACCCTATTTACTTTTAACCGTGGTAAATAAAAGTAAAAAGTTACTATTCACCAAAAATTATTTTCATCTCATTGAACCACATTTTACTTACTGACATCAATCGTGTCTCTCGGATTTTCGAAATTCCACTCACAGAAGCGGTAAAATTAAGTTTTATGAAAAATTCAGTTTTTTTAACTACCACTTAGTGGTTTCACTATTCATCAAAAATTGAAAGTTTTCATAAAAATACCAAAAATTAGGCCTAAGATATATTTGATATTATGAACTCAAAAATGATTTCTATTTTACCAAATTCAAAACATATCAGTTGCATTAATTAATTTAAAAATTAATTCCCGTCGTCAAAACAAATAGCGTGTTTTTAAGAGATAAGAACTATCAAAAGATTGACACTTGTTTATGTCTGGTTTAAATGTGAAATTACATCCAATGACCAACATTGTATTAAATTGTAAAAATATATTCTAAATATACTTTAAAACCACTCAAATTAATAATTTATCACTATTAATTATTTCGATTGAAAAAGTTGTTTTTAATTAAAATTTAGTAATTTTCACTATTCATCAAAATATGAAAGTTATCCGAAAATCACCAAAATTTCACCCTAAGCTAATTTCGATATTCCGAATCCAAAAATGAAGTCCATTTTGAAAAATAAAATTTACAAAATTTCAAAAAGTGGTTATTACTATTCATAACGGCTAGTTTTAATAATATTTTAATAGCATATCATTGTTTAGCGAAACTTGGTGTTGCGTACAACACACGCTATCGTGGAAGGTCGCGATTTGCGTGTAATTCAAGCCAGGTCAGAGATGTGTGTTGTGAAAGCTCCTTTTGGTGTAGCATATAACACAAGACATTAATGAAATTAAAAAGAATATTTTTCATAAAATCTCAGGGTGTTACATTCTACCCCCCTTAAAATGAATTTCGCCCTCAAAATTCGTCGGGGTTATAAATGGTTTACTACTCGAAAGTTTCTTTAATAGAAACCCACATCGTAAAAAGGAATACCAAAACCAATCTTTAAAAACAAAAGTATGAAACGTAATGGTTACCCAAATAAACTAATCACTGGGTTTCCATATAGGTGAAAATATGGATATGGAAGAAAAATCTAACCATCATGTTCTAATGGAGAGTGGTAGAGAACATGGCTATGGAAAATCCAACAATCACAAATCCATAAATTTGTGATGATCTAAGGTACTATCTGATTAATCAGATATAAGAGCACTGGGACAACATTTTTGGTTTTCAAGATCGTTTCCCTAAAGTTGAAGAATTTGAATTAGAATAAATACTTACTTTATTTTGGTACAGTCTCACTGTTGTTCGTGCCTTGAACAATTTCCACTTCATCTCTTAAATAAATGAAGTTGAATTTGTTATTCGTGAAGTGTTAGCAGATCATGTGATAGAATGACGGGTCATTCCATCTGTCTCAAACAAAAGGTTAGCAAAAGTTATTAAATATACATAAGTCATTTTATAGTGAGATTAATCATATATGGTTCCTAAAATGGACTTATACTTCATATATCATACTGCTTAATATAATGAAACTAGTTTCTTCTAAACAGGGACTTTCTGTAGGCCAGTGGTATGCGATAAAGTCCAGTCACACTTTAGTTGTGGGTTCGATTCCCACAGCCTTGGCCGACGCGATGGGTTGTCGCACATCTTACAGGTTGTCCTTTTTCTAAAACTACATTATTATAACATCCCATCAATAATATCAAAAAAAGTTTTATCCTTAAACAATACTAACTTATGTCCAACATAATCCATTCCAATCTTTAGGCTTATCTAAAATACTTCGGTCCAAGCTCATAGTATAAAGAAAATGATTACTTGAAATGTCACAGAACAATCACGTGAATGCCATCATTTATCCCCCATATATCATAAGATATATCTTCTTGGTCAAATTACAAACATGTGAATACCTTAATCATGTATTCTCTTGAATAATGAATACCCATTGAACCTTAGGGAAAACATGAATGCAGTTAAAAGTTAACACTTTCCACATACCAAAATCCTCAAAATTCTATATACTCAAACCATGATATCACTTAGTCCTTATATAAATCATGAGCTCATGAATACTGTTAAACATTTCATTTTCTCGTTTTCGCATATCATCTTATTTCCAAAAATATCTCAATCACTTTGAATACCACATTAGACCAACACATAAATATTCCAATACTTTATGATACAACATTATTTTGGAATCCTATTACATAAACACTTAATCATTCCACCACATCGTTGTCATATTCAACATCGCCAATAGTGATCGCATGTGACTTCCCTTTGTCCTTTGCCTTAAGTGGTTGCTCATGTTGATCATCACTAACCCTTGGATTAGGGCATTTATTAGCATAATGCCCCATTTCCTTGCACTTGAATCATTGAAGTGTTGGTGGTGCGTTCTCTGTAGTGTTTGCTTTATTCACATCATTTGAAACCCTTTTTCCATTACTTCGACACTCAGCTGATCGATGACCTTCTTTTCCACACTTAAAACATTTTCTATTCCCTTTAAGAAAATCTCCACCATGCTTCTTTCCACACTTTTTGCATAAGGAAACATTCATCTTCTTTTCACCATTATTCTGAGATTTCTCCTTGAACTCCATCTTTCGTTTCTTGTCAAAACCATGAGATGGATATGTAACACCAACTTCCATTTCTACCTTGATATCACAACGCACAATTTCTTCATAGATACTGAAGTCTCTTATAGCTAATTCCCTTCGAAGACTTGGTTTTAAGCCACTGAAAAATCGATCAACTTTACTTTCAGGTTGGATGATAATGTCAGATGCATACCTTGCAAGTCTTGTAAAATTCGCTTCGTATATACCAACAGATTCATCATCCTTTTGCTTTAGTTCAAGAAACTCCTTCTCCATCTTTGTTCGAAGAATACGAGGGAAGTACTTATTGAAAAATAAGTTCTTGAACTCGTCCCATTCCATGGACTCAATTTCATCTCTTTGCCTCGTATTCTTGATAAGATTCCACCATTGATCAGCTTCACCTTCCAAACAATATACTGCTAAGATGACTTTATCATGTTCAGAACATTGAAGAAATGAAAATATCTTTTTAGTGGTACTGATCCATTGTTCAGCAACAAGTGGATCGGAAGTCCCACTGAAAGAAGGTGGGCGTTGCCTCATGAAGGACTCAATAGAATATTGTTCCCTTCTCTGCTCATTTGGAAGTCCATAATGATTCATAGCTTGTGTAAGTATATCAATAAGATTTTGCACTCCATCTTCCATAACATTTGTTTGTTCAGGAGGATAATCATTGCATTGTCCATTGCATTGATCAACACTGTTCCTTTGGGTTCCAGCCATCGTCTAAAACCCAAAAAGAATAGTGTGAGAGGAAAAAATCAAGATAGGGAAAACAACATAATAAAGGGGGAGTACCCTCAATATCTAACATCTTAGGTTAAATTCTAAGATCGTTAGCGCAATTCTAGGACTATAACCTATACATATACTTAACCTTAGAGACATCCCTAGACATACCTTAGAAATATCTCTAGGGATCTCACTAACGTTTTCACATCCTAGTTTCCAAAGGTTGACTAAACCTTTCCTCTGATACCAACTGTAGAGACCCGAAGCTTGACGTACATTGAAATTACATTACATTTGCGGAATACTTAGAACATAACAAAAACACACACACAAGGATCATAATAGTTTAGTGTCTTTGGAAACTCGGAATATAATCTTCTAATCCTGGTGAAAGATCTTCAACATCTCCCATAAAGATCTTCCTTTTTTTTATACCTAAAACCTTTCTTTATATCTTGGGTAAAAGTAAACATAAAAGGGTGAGCTCAAATGCTCTGTAAGGGTAAACAAAAGAAATATCAATCACATCATATACATAAGCACATAACTTTTGTAAATCTTAACCAGTAAAAGAGATCATAATTTCATAACCTGGGATAACTCATGGCAGTGAAATGTAATCACAATAATTATAACTTAAAACATTAAACTTTGTGTCATGCACACATAATCATAGAGAATCATTTCTTGTTAGTCAAGACTCATTTCCAAGACTATCTTAGTGGAAAAAGTCCCTTTCTGAACCGAGTCACCCTCGTTTCAGTCCTGTTTCACTGAACCGGTATAACCTACCATTCCAGCCATGTCTATCTCATGAGATATAAAATCTTTACCCAATGCATTGGAGGGAGATATAGGTCCCACCCATCTCATAATGATACCATTCTTATGTGTGCCACAAAATCATAAATCATACATCATTGCATAACCCATGTAATACAAATGGGAATCTTAACCATCATGACTTCATAAAACAATTCATATAAGATAAAGGAATTCATAAAAATAATTCCATCACAACATAATCAAATCAATGTAATAATAGGGATAAAAACAGAACTATTTATTATCTTGGATGGAAAATAATTTTGATAAAACACTTGAACTCCATTTTTGAGGAAAATATCCTTTCTTATTCAAAAACATTTTTTCCTTTCTTAACATGTCATAAAACTTTAAACTAAAAGAAGTTGATTAAAAATAAACTTGAAAACTTGTAAAGGATGCTTCTTGGAAATAATGTTTTAAAAATCCATTCATGTCGTATAAGTTAAAAAAACATTCTTCGTACTTTTGTCGGAAAAGTCAAAAAATACCTCGTACGAAAAACGAAAAAAGATTCCTTTTATATCTTTTACTAAAAACTCACCTAAGGGTAAAATTGGATTTAAAAAACTGTAGGTGAATGGAAATAATATTACATATTGAGGAAACATGGATGTGGATGATAAAATACACCCCAGTAAATACTAAAGTATAAACAACCTCGGATATAAATGAGATTGTGATATTTCCCTTACCTTAGGTCTGATTTGCTTCGTAAGTGTATGAACCTCCTGTATAATGATTTAAATAATGTCATTGAATTATTACAGAATCATATTCATTGTTATGATATCATATATGGTTCACTTATGACTTTATATTACCCGTTCTTTTGTAAATTCCATGTTAAAGAGCATTTTGGGTAAAATCGTTTCATTTGTCGTCCGTGTTTTGACTTGTAATTATTCATATGATTACTTAGATCATGATTACTTAATTCCAGAATATAAACATGATTTATATATATATATATATTCAGAATATACATATATATAATAAATCAGTAAATGGAAAGAAATACACCGTTCATGGAGACGGTAGGCCGTACGTACGCATGAACGCTGTTTTCGTTTCCTTATTGAGTTGAACGGAATTAAGTAGATGACATTCATATATATACACATAAATCCAGTATCTTTATTATGTAATATATTTCATGATTACTTATTATATATACTTTATAATCATTCATGAATGGTTTAAAGTGGAGAATGAATCTCATCGCGTCGTGGAGACGGTAGTCCGTACGTACGCACGAGCGATGATATCGTTCTCATAATCGTGGGACTGTATTGGAGTGTATGTATACTATTTCAGAATCAATATCACTTTAAAATAATAATATATAGTTATTATTTACACCATTATACCCATCCAAGTAAGGTGGTGGTGGAAAATAGATTTCACCACGGCGTGGAGACGGTATTCCGTATGTACGCACGCGCGGTGATTTCGTTTTCCGTAGGATGGATAGATGGTGAAATAGGATTGTTTCATACTTATAATAACATATCAGTATATGAGTGATACTGATGTTATTACTTCATAATGAAACAAACTAAGAAGAAGAAGTGAAAGAAGAAATAAAGGTGAAAGAATCGGTAACGGAAATTACCTCTTCTTTGAAGCGCCTCTTTGAGACCTCCTCTTAGGGCACTAAAATTGGTCTTTGAGGAAGACCAGAACCTCTAGGATGTTTCTAGGGAAGTGGAGAAGAGAATTTGGCAGGGTTTGGCCGAGCTTGAAGGCTCAAAGTTGTGTGAGGAAGAGAGGGAGGAGGTGCCCTTTTATAAGGGAGGAGAGGGGCTCCTTTGGAAAAACTAAAAATATTATTTTATTATAAAGTCAAGTTCGGTTTTAAATAGCTCCAAATTGATTTATTTCGAGGCTAAGGTGGGGATGGGTCGAAATTCTCTCATCCAATAGAATTTAGACAAGTTTAGGGTCCTATTTTAACCTTATCATTTAGATTTAACATTAAGTTAAATAATTTTACTTTTACCGTGTCTTCTTGTGTTCTTACACTATAAGGTTAATAAACTTACTATAAGAGGCCAAAAGAACCCCAAATTGTTTATTATTAATATATATAACATTATCTAAGTCATTTGGCCTAACATTAGATTTTTAGGAATAAAATAACAATTAATAATATAATATTTGTTTCAAAAACTATTTTATGTCAATTTTGACACTATTTAGTAATTGATTTTTGTGAAAATCATAAAAGAATGATAAGTTCGAAAAAAGTTAATTAAATCAATACTAACATGTCATATTAACCTAGAAAATTATTGGAATTCATAAAAAGTCTCCAATTATATTTTTTTGGGAATTTATAACATCAATTATGTCAATATTTCATTAATAAGATAATTATTGCATCATCGTTGTGTCATAAATAAATTAAATTATTTAATGTCTAAAAATTAAAAATAAACTACCATTATGTAGGAAATTGTTTTAGCTTTCTAATGAATATTTATAGTTGAATTTATCTTATGTATAACCCTATATTAAAAATGTTTTATTAAATAAACGTTGATTTTAACTCTTTTAACTCTTCTTTGAATTAAATAATAATAAATGTCCTAATCTAATTCAAGTGGGCCTAAATGGTCATATTTTATTCCTAAGTTTGTTTTTGGTCGAATTACACTTATCCAATAGAATTAGGACATGTGTTAGGGTAATAATAATATCATTTTTACCCTTAATTACCCTATTTACTTTTAACCGTGGTAAATAAAAGTAAAAAGTTATTATTCACCAAAAATTATTTTCATCTCATTGAACCACATTTTACTTACTGACATCAACCGTGTCTCTCGGATTTTTGAAATTCCACTCACAGAATCGGTAAAATTAAGTTTTATGAAAAATTCAGTTTTTTTAACTACCACTTAGTGGTTTCACTATTCATCAAAAATTGAAAGTTTTCAGAAAAATACCAAAAATTAGGCCTAAGATATATTTGATATTATGAACTCAAAAATGATTTCTATTTTACCAAATTCAAAACATATCAGTTGCATTAATTAATTTAAAAATTAATTCCCGTCGTCAAAACAAATAGCGTGTTCTTAAGAGATAATAACTATCAAAAGATTGACACTTGTTTATGTCTGGTTTAAATGTGAAATTACATCCAATGACCAACATTGTATTAAATTGTAAAAATATATTCTAAATATACTTTAAAACCACTCAAATTAATAATTTATCACTATTAATTATTTCGATTGAAAAATTTGTTTTTAATTAAAATTTAGTAATTTTCACTATTCATCAAAATATGAAAGTTATCCGAAAATCACCAAAATTTCACCCTAAGCTAATTTCGATATTCCGAATCCAAAAATGAAGTCCATTTTGAAAAATAAAATTTACAAAATTTCAAAAAGTGGTTATTACTATTCATAACGGCTAGTTTTAATAATATTTTAATAGCATATCATTGTTTAGCGAAACTTGGTGTTGCGTACAACACACGCTATCGTGGAAGGTCGCGATTTGCGTGTAATTCAAGCCAGGTCAGAGATGTGTGTTGTGAAAGCTCCTTTTGGTGTAGCATATAACACAAGACATTAATGAAATTAAAAAGAATATTTTTCATAAAATCTCAGGGTGTTACAAGATCGACTAAAAAGAAGAAGAAATAATCACATACCTTGGGTTTTGAGAGTATTGATTCATCCAAGGAGATCGAGGGGGAGCGGCGGTGGAGGTTTGGTTCTATGAGATTTTGAACGGTGCGAGTGATGGGGTTCTCTATTAGGGTTTTATTTAAAATAACAGAAGGGTTTTATCAGCACTTTCCAAAAAACACCGATAAAGATAGGTTTTATCATCACTAAAATAGAAAGTGCTGATAAAACCTATCATTATCAGTGCTACCTCTTAGTGATGATAATGATGTGTCTTTATTAGTACTTTTTAGTGCTAATAAAGATAGGTTTTATAAACACTTTCTTTGTTAACATTGATAAAACCTATCTTTATCGATGCTTTTTGGAAATCACTGATAAAAACTATATAAAATAAATTTAAAAAATATTAAACGAATATATATTAAAAATGAATAAATTATAAAAAAAACTAAAAAATAATTAAATTATTAATGAATAAATAATATTAAAGGTATGAATATTATAAATGAGTGGAATTTAATAACTAAAAATGAATAGACTTTAAAAATATTAAAAAATTGAATAAGTTTTCTTAATTATATAAATTATTAAAAAAATTAAAATAGAGATGGGTTCATTTTAAATATGTATATTACAAACAAATCAAAGACATTAAATGTTAATGAATAATTATATATAAAAATACTAAAAATGAATAAATTATAAAAAATAGTAAATGAATAAATATTAAAAATGAATAAATTAAAAAAGAAAGGTAAAAAATAATTAATATTATTTGTGAATAAATAATATTAAATAATATTAAATGAATGAATGTTAAAAAAAGTGAAATTTAATAATTAAAAAATCAATGGATTTTAGAAATATTAAAAAAATGAATAAGTGTTATTAATTATATAGATTATTTTCAAAATATAAAAATGAATATATGTTAAAATGAAAATGAATACATATTAATTATATAAATTACAACCATATTAAAAAAATTAAATATTAATGAACAAAGATGTATAAATAAATATTAAAATGAATAAAATTAAAAAAAATATTACACAAAGAAAATTAAAAATGAATAAATTAAAAAAATGTTAAAAATAATTAAAATTATCAATGAATAAATAATATTAAAAAGTAAAAAATTTGAAAAAATATTTAAAAGTAATAAATAGTATATATTGAATAAAAATATAAAAAATGAGTAAAATTTACCGATCAAAAACATACTATATATTATATATTATGTTAATAAATAAAATTCTATAATAAATATTAAAAAATGAATAAATTACACAAATATTATGTGTGTGTGTGTGTGTCTAAAATTAATGTAACACAATTTTGATATATGTTAAATTGAAAAGATAAATTACATTTTATTAAATGTGCATTACTTGATACTAATAAGTCAATATTTCTAATTAATATTAATTTTTAATTATAAACCACTTTTCACTAAATACATGACTTACTTAATGTAAATTCATATTTTATATTATATAAATCATATTTAAGAAAATATTATTTATATTGATATATATGTGTGTGAATATATTTCAATATTAAAAATATTAAAAATATTAATGAATAATTAGGTAAAAACATTAAAATGAATAAATTACAAAAATATTAAAAAAATAAATATTTAAAATGGCTAAATTATAAAAAAAAATTAAAAATACTTAAAATTATTAATTAATAAATAATTTTAAATGAATGGATGTTAAAAATGAGTGAAATTTAATTAAAAGATGAATGGATGGAAAAAATATTAAAAGATGATTTAGAGTTATTAATTTTATAAATTTAAAAAGAAATGAATATATATTTAAATAAAAATAAATACACATATTAATTATGTAAATTATAATTTTATTATAAATATATTAAATTCTAATAAATAAATATAAATAAATATTAAAAATAAATAAAATTATAAAAATATTAAACAAATAAATATTAAAAATGAAAAAATTATATATATATATATAATAATTAAAAATAATAAATATTATATATTAAATATAAATATAAAACATAAATAAAATTTAATAATTAAAAACATAATATATTAAATATTAAATATTAATAAATAAAAAACTAAAACGATAATATTAACAATTTTTTATTTTTGTATATGTTTGTATCTATAAAATCGAAATAATTTCGTATATTTACATGTAAAATTATTGTATGACATATTAAGTGTAACATATTTAGTCATTTTTTTTAATTAATAATTAAATAATTATTAGTTGGTATATATGTAAAATTAAAAAAACAAATGACATTAATAAAACAAAATGTTATTAAATGTCTATTAATATTAATTAGTCAATATTTTTAATTAATATTAGTTTTAAATTAAATTATAAACCATTTTTACTAAATGCATGGTGTATAAATATGATCTATAATACATTAATTAGTATTATATAAATATAATTTAAGAAAATTATATGTGTGTGTATGTGTATCGATATATATTTCTATATGAAATATGTTTTTTAATAAAATATAATATTTATTTTATAGGCCATTTTTAATTAAATATATTATATATCAAGTGTAAATGTATATTTAGTCATAGATAAATCATATTTAATAAAAAATATATTATATTTTTATCAATATATATATATATGATTTATAATGATATAATTTTTTTATAAATATACATTTTGTAAGCGCTAAAAAAAGCATTAATAAAGACTTGTCTTTATCAGCGCTAATAAAAGTACTAATAAAGGTTACCTTTATCAATGTTTTTTATCTAGAATAGATAAAATATATCATTTTTTATTGTAGGTTTTGTAGTAATGAAAGTGACAAACTAAATCATCGTTTGATACACCCACTGACATCATATGACCACTACAACAGATGAGGCCTTTATCAGTGTTAAAAAGGGATTTTTCGGCGCAAAAAAAACATCGGCTACCTAAGTTCCATTAAAAGCACTTGGTTTTTATTAGTACTAGAAAATGAACTGATAAAGGACACCTTTATCAGCCCCTTATTTTTAGTTATGATAATGTTACCCTTTATCAATGCTTTCTCTAGTGCTGATAAAGGACCTCTTTATTAGTGTTTTCTCTAGCACTAATAAAGGGTGTATTTATCTACGCTTTCTCTAGAACTAATAAAATAGACATTTATCAGTACTTTTCTAGCATTGATAAAGGATATATTAGTTTCTATAAAGATGAAGCCCCACACCAGCCATGTAGCAACCCTATAAAAACAAACCATAATTAGAATATAGAAACAGGGATAGAAATATATAGAAATTATGATTGGAATATAAATATCACATTACACCATCATTTCAATTCAAATTTTATATACAAAATATTTACATTGATTTCATATTTATAATTAATCAAAAAAAATTATAAGACATATACAAAACCAAAACCAATAGACTTTTTTCAATAACCAACCTCCATACAAAAGCTTATCCCTATAATAAAACAAATTTTATTTTAGTAACAGTAAATAAAAAATAAACAAATTATAAGTTTAATGATATATAATCCACATATGATAAATCATACTATTAATTACTATATATATTGATGATATTATCAGTTAATCGTTCTTTGGATTGACATGCGGTCAATTACTACACATTAAAAATGGATTATGGATCATTTCCCTATAGTTTTAAAACAATCCAAGCTTGTTTGATCAGTTTTGTCTATATAACATGTGTTTTAAACTAAAATGGGACTTTTATGTTGAAAACATGTACTTTGAGTCATAGTGGACACATTATTTTTTATAATTGATGTGTGATCAATTATTAAAAATCACAAATAAATTAGGGAAATTTGTTTAAAAGTTTAAAAACAATTTGCGCTCGTTTTCTCATTTTTAGCTAGTGACGTGTGTTTTAAACTAAATTGACACTTTTATATTAAAAACACGGACTTCAATTCATTCTGGTCAAATCATGTTTTGAATTGATGTGTAGTTAATTCCTACACATCACAAATAAATTATGGATCTTTTTTATAAATATTGAAAATAATTTGAACTCGTTTTCTTTGATTTTGGATATGCGATGCATTTTAACTAAAATGACACTTTTATATTAAAAAAACATACTTCGAGTCATGCCAACCACATCATGTGTCAAATTGATGTGAGGTTGATTATTACAAATCAAAAATGAATTATGGATCATTTTCATAAATAATAAAAATAATTTGAATGTGGTTTCTTAGTTTTGAGTATGTCATGTGTGTTTTGAACTAAAATGTCACTTTTACATTAAAAACATGCACTTCGAGTCATATTGGGAGCACCATGTATCAAATTGAGGTATGGTTGATTCCTAAACATCAAAAATGACATAAATTATTTTTCCAAATATTGAAAATAATCCATGATCATTTTCTTAGTTTTGGATATGTGATGCATGTTTTCAACTAAAATGAAACTTATATATTGAAAACATGCACTTCGAGTCATACCTACCACATTGCCTATCAGATTGATTTGTGGTTAATTCCTACACATTATAAATGAATTATGTATTGTTTTACTAAATTTTGAAAACAATACTATTTCATTTTCTTAGTTTTGGCTATGTGACACATTTTAAACTAAAATTTATATTGAAAAAATGTACTTCAAGTCATACTGACCACATCATGTGTCAGGTTGATGTGTGGTTAATTCCTACACATCACAAATGAATTATAGATCATTTAACTAAGGTATCAAAATAACTTGAATTCATTTTATTTATTTTGAGTATGACATGTATGTTTTGAACTAAAATGTTACTTTTAGATTAAAAACATGCACTTTGAGTCATATCAGGCACACCATGTATCATATTGAGGTGTAGTTGATTCCTACATGTCACAAATGACTTATAGATAATTTTCCTAAAGTTTGAAAACAATACGAGCTAATTTTATTGGTTTTGTCTATGTGATACATGTTTTAAACTGAAATGGAACTTCTATATTGAAAACACACACTTCGAGTCATACCTTCCACATCATATATGGGATTGATGTGTGTTTGATTTTGAAACATCAAAAATTTATGATGGATTGTTTTCCTAAATTTTGAAAACAATCCAAGAAAGTTTTTTTTTATTTGGCTATGTAATGTTTGTTTTAACTAAAATGGAACTTTTATATTGAGAACATGAATTTTGAATCATACCAGCCACATCGTGTGTCAAATTGATGTGCAGTCAATTAAAATGCATAAAAATTTAATTATGGTTCATTGTCCTAAATTTTGAAAACAATCTGAGCTCGTTTTCTCATTTTTTGGTAGTGACATACGTTTTAAACTAAAATAACACTTTTATATTAAAAACATGCACTTTTATTCATACAGATCACATCATGTGTCGGATTGATGTGAGGCCAATTCCTACATGTCACAAATTAATTATGGATAGTTTTCCTAAATTTTAAAAATAATCTGAGCTCATTTTCTCATTTTTGAGTATTTGAATTGTTTTTTGAACTAAAGTGTCAATTTTAAACTAAAAAACATATACTTTGATTCATATTAGGAACACTATGTATTGGATTAAGGTGTGGTTGACTTCTACATGTTATAGATGAATTATGGATAATTTTTCTAAAGTATCAAAATAATATGAATGTGTTTTTTCAGTTTTGAGTATGTCATGTGTGTTTTAAACTAAAATGTAAATTTTAAACTGAAAATATACTCTTTGAATCATAATTGGAACACTGTGTATCAGATTGATATTTTTTTTATTTCTATACATCATAAATGATTTATAGATCTTTGTTTAAAATTTTGAAAACAATCTGATGTCATTTTCTTGATTTTGGCTATGTGGTGAATGTTTTAAACTAAAATGGTACTTATATATTGAAAACACACATCTCAAGTCATACCTACCACATCGCCTATCATATTGACATATAGTCAATTCCTACACATTGAAAATTAATTATGGCTCATTTTTATAAATTTTTAAAACAATGTGAGTTTGTTTTCTCAATTTTAGCTATGCGATGTGCATTTTAAACTAAAATGGAAATTTACATTGAAACCTTGCACTTTGAGTCATATCAGTCACATCGTGTGTAGGATTGATGTGTGGTCAATTCCTATACATCACAATTGAATCATAGAGTGTTTTCCTAAAGTTTGAGAACAATGTGATCTTTTTTTATTTTTTTTGGCTAGTGATATAAGTTATAAACTAAAATTACACATTAATATTAAAAATGTGCACTTGAAGTCATACCAGCCACATCATGTGTTAGATTGATGTGTGGTAAATTCCTACACATCACAGATTAATGGTGGATTTTTTCTCTAATGTTTGAAAACAATCCTAACTCATTTGTTTAGTTTTTGAGTATGTTGCATTTTTTTCAAACTAAAGTTTCACTTTTAAACTAAAAACATATACTTTGAGTCATAGAAAGTACACTTCATATCAGATTAATGTGTGGTTGATTCCTACACATCACACAATTTTTTATTGTTCTAAAAAGTAGGTTCTCTTTAATTTTATCACATCCTTGGTGATAAGAAACTCTCAACACGGATGTGAGCCAATTAAAGAGAACATGCTTTTGAGAACAACAAGCCTTCAACTGTCACACCATTTCTTGTTCATCCTTAAGAATTACCTCTATGAAAATTAACTAAAAATTTATTAGGAAGTCACATATTCATGATGTCTATATAAATTCATGACTCATTTCCCTACCTCCCTTATCTTAGTTATTATAACATCCCCAGGCCCATACTCCCAATCCCGGTGCTAAAAACATGATCTTCATATTTCTAGATTTGATACTGATGAAGGTGACCCAATTTTTTCTATCCAAAACTTACAATATCAAAAGGAAATATTGGATAACTTACATATCCAAAGACCTTTTAGGTTTAGAGTTTTATATAATTATGAAAAACTATTACATAAACAATACCCATGAATTCAAGATAGTATCTTTCCAAATATACTTAGATATTCTTATTTCAAAATAAGTCATCAACATTATCCATATGAAACCCTTCTAGATATAATTCATTGAACATCATTATTTATAACCTGGGGAAGAGGAAACATAATAAGGGTGAGCTCAAATTCTCATTAAGGGTAAACATAAGAAGTAATAATTGAATATCATCAGTGAGCATAATAAGAGCATAAGGGTATGATGACATAATAAAAGTTCATGAGAATAATATAAGAATTATCATACCCATAAATATTTATATCATCAATCATGAAACATGGAATAATATTTATCAAAGGTAAGAGTCATAATAATAAATAATCATGATCCATGTGATTTCAATATTGATCAAAGTAATCATTAAAAACCCATATATTTTCACCCATAAGAAGTATCAAATAATTTTATTTAAACATAAACTCGTTAACTTACCTTGTGAAATCATAATATTTCTATAAAAACCCATAGAAAAAAATAGATAAAAGATATAGGTGACTTGGGGAATCATTTACATATCACTCTTACGATCACTATTACAAATGGAATAACCATATGGTTAACTTCCATACCTAATAAATTTGAGGGTTATCATAAACCCAATTATCTTTGATTATAAAATAACCACCCATCCTTGGTTTTTAACAGAACCACCCACCCTTGGTTTATAATGGAACCACCCATCAGCATAACAATACCCAAGAACCATAAAATAAATAAATTATATAGAGATTTTATTTGATAATATACTCATAGAAACAATAATTATTCCTTCTATAACTTCATTAACCTATGGAAAATAAATGGTTTCAATGAAAATCTATTAAAATAATCATAATTAATCCTAAGAAAGAATAAGTATGGTGTCTTTTCAACATATCCTAGTGGATCTTAAGTAAAATCAAGGATTGTTTACGTTAATGAATGGAAGTTCCATAAATATATCATTAAAAATTTCTTGAGGAAAATAACCTTTTCAATTTAAGTAATATAAAAGGATATCATCTTAGATATAAAATGATTTTGAAATATCACTTGGAATATTTATTTAAGAAAATATCATTTCCATTTTGAAAACAATTATTTAAAATCTAAAACCTTATCAAACATTAAAGAAATAATTTTATTTGAAAATAACCTTTGAAACTAAAAAAATTAATATTTAAAAAAAAATGAGTGTTCATAATGGTGTAAAATCCATTCATGTTGTTAATGTTAAAAATAAACATTATTTTCAAACATTTTTTAAAGGGAGTCAAAGTGGCCCATTTGAAAAGCGTTAAGAAATTTAATTTTTTAAACCTTTTAAAAGGTTTAAATATTATTAAAAGTAGATTTATGAAATAATTTATGTTTAGAAAAGAACACTTTTGAAAACATTTTAGAAAACATTGATATGGAAGATAAAGATTCTTGATCTAAAAGAATGATACAAGATTGGTATCACTTACAAACAAATTTCTTGATATTTCTTCAATAAATAAGGTGGAAAATAGAGATTAAAAATTCAAAAAAAATTCATAACCATTGGAGAATAAAATATATTTTGTTCAAAAAAATAAGATCATATTATTTCCTCCCAAAGAACCTTAAACATAAACAATCCTGAAAAGAAATTATATTGTATCATAAATCCTTTTCCACTTTGGTAACTCCTGAATCATAAGAATCATGAAATAATAACATTATATGAACTTTAAATATCATGAAAATATGGATATTAATGATATAATTTATCAAATGATAATTAGATACACATCATAAAAAAATTTAGGTGTATAACATAACATATGTCCCAAAGAAGACAATTTGAGATGAGTAACCCTTACAACGATCATAATGTTGATGTGAGAATTAATAAATGAATTGATTATGTGTATCAAATGTAAATACACATAAACAAGTGGAAATAAAAAATAATATAAGATAAAGTAATTACACACATTATCATAGAGTATTGATTAAAATTAAGAAGTGATATAACCCAATGAAAAGAAATTGAGTTATGAAATTATTTACCACTTGGTAACATTTAAGTCAAATCATATTGGATGAATAATTAAAATTGAAACTTAAAATAGAATTATGTATGAATTATTAATGATATTACATGTAAAAGGTGGAGTATATACACCATATAAAATAAATTAAGTTCATGGCATTAAAATATGTCTTAATGAAGGAAAATTGAGACGAAGTCCCTTACCTTGAGTCTGACTCGTCACATACATTCTTTATATTAATGAATAATAAACTTATATTAATTATTTACTTAATTAAGAACCTTTTTCAATATTAATACATTATACTTAAATCATTTATTTTATTTTTTTAATGTCAAATTTAAGTACTTAGTTAGTTAAGTCCATGTCGTGTGTTTTGAGGATTTTCGGTTCATTATTTCAAAATGGGTTCAGTTTGCTAATTGAGGTCAAAGTGGTCATTGTTTCATTATATACAGAATAATAATCATGAAATAATTATCATTTTTTTACATAATTTATACTTTTAAAACCAATAATTAAATAGGTTTATGAAAAATGAACTACCTTACAATCATGGAAATGGTAGGTCGTACGTACGCATGAGTAACATCTCCATTTTTCAATGATAATTATAGAAAAAAGGTATGCATTATTTTATCTTTATAGAAATATAATAATATAATAAATACCATATTATTTATTTAAATATAATTATATATATTATCTATGTAATTTTTATATGAAAAAACAATCACATCACTTCATGGAGGTGGTAGTCCACACGTACGCACGAACAACGTTATCATTTTTCAATAAGTGGAAAGGTAAGAAAAAAATGATATATTATATTTTAAGAATGATAAAAGTTCAATTAATATTATAATTATTTCATATATATATATATATATTCATTAACTTTATCCTTATTTCCTTTCATGGAAATTGTGAGTGAAAAATGAATCACATCGCTTCACAAGGTGGTGGTTTGTCGTACTCACGAGCGATGTTATCTTATCCCCCATAGAAGAAAAAGTAAGAAGTTATATGTGATATAATGATTAAATAAGTATAATAATGTTATAAATATCATATAAATATATTAAATCCATCATTATATTCATTCGTGATAGGTGGTGATGGAAAAAAATTACATCAGTTCATGAGGCGGTAGTTTGTCGTACACATGATCAACGGTTTCATTTCCCATTTGATGGAACAGAAGATGGATATCATTTATACCATAAATATAACAAAATCAAAGTATATTTTTTATACTTTTTTTAATTTATTGTAATTATTAAGATATTAATGAAGGTGGTAAGAGGAGTAAAATGAAAGGACTTATTGAAGATAATTACCTTCATATAGAACAACCTCCTTTGGATCTCTTATTAAGAACTCTAGGGTTAATATTTTGGGATTATAAAAAGCTCTAGAACATGGATAAGTATTTTGGGGAGGAATTTTTTCAGGTTTTTGTTGATTTAAATGGCTTGAGAAATGTGTGTAAGTGAGAAGAGAGAGTTACCTTTTTATAATTGAGGAGGAGTGACATTTTTTTAAATATCCAAAACTATTCAATAATGGGAAGTCACTCTCACCCCAAGTGCCTCCAAAATTGACAAATAATGGATTTGAGGGAATTTATGGTCGATGAACACCTCTTACACACACAAAAACACATGTTTTAAACATGTTGTTCCTTAACATCAAAGTTTTCTTACCTTTACCATTTTAGTTTTCACTACGGTAACTAGCCTTTTTAATTAGGTAATTTATCATTTAAGATTAGAAACAAAATTATGATTATTATATAATTTTTACCCAATGGTTTGGAATATTAAATAAAATTTATAAAATAAAAATACTATATGTGTGTAAAATTAATTTTAACACAGGCACTTGAAATACGCAAAACCCTATTTTACCATTTACCTAGGCAGCAAAGTTTTTACTATTTAGGGGGCAATATAATTAATATAAAAGGAAAATTAGTCCATGAATGGATAATTATTGATATTTTTAAATATATTAAAATATATTAGTGGAGGATATTATTTTTAATAATTTTTAATCATTTAATAAAATATCATTTATTATAAAATAATAATGTAAATTTTGACACTATTCATTTAATTTGACTTTTAAAACATCAAAAAAAAGGTTTAATTTGAATATATTATTTTCACATGTGTTTATAAAGATATATTTATCTAAAAAATTCATGGAATACAATAATTCATCCAATTTATATTAATTTTATCATTTTTTGTATCATTTATTTCATTTTTCTATTAATTAAATAATTATTGTGTTGGTGTTACTTGAGCATTTAAATTAATTATATAATTACTAAAAATTAAAAATAAATTACCATAATGAAATTAATTTAATTATTATCAAAATTAAAATCAATATTTATTTACATATTTCTTTTATCCCTATGTGATCACATAATTTAAATATAAAAGTAAGAGGGTGGCATGTTGTCTTTTTTTTTACTTATATCGGTAAATTTCATGGAAAAGTATCCCAAAAGCACATAAAAATAGATATTAAGGTAATAAGGGTCTAAATATGTCCATAAAAATTAATTTATTAAATTATTTGGGTCATTTTAACCCTTATATTTTTATTTTAACACCTCAGTAAATCTGTTTTAAGCTTAACCATAGTAAAAGATTTTTATTGTTTTCACTTTTCATTATGACCAAAAATTAAGTAGATATTATTATAAAATTTAAATTATTTTGATTCCAAATATGGAATACATTTTACCAAATTCAGTCTACATAAGTATAAGAATTTAATTTAAAAATAAAACCCACTGACGCGAAGAAAAAGTAGTTTTTCAAGAAATGTATTTTTCAAGCATAAAATGATTTTATATTAACTCTATTTCTAGTAATCATCATTGTATGAATTTAAATTAATATTTATTGATATATAATACATAAATTAAATTTAAATCATTCCTAATTAGGAGTTGTTTTAATTAATTAAAATGGAGAAACATTATGCACT
Organism: Viscum album; assembly: GCA_963277665.1. Taxonomy (NCBI): domain Eukaryota; kingdom Viridiplantae; phylum Streptophyta; class Magnoliopsida; order Santalales; family Viscaceae; genus Viscum; species Viscum album. The sequence goes on along the minus strand of OY728142.1, from coordinate 643,088,807 downwards.
TTAAAATAGTTTTCAGAAGAAAAACTCATTTTTATACCCAAAAATAAAATTATTCTAAAATTCTGTATAAAGATGATTTAAATGTAATTAATTATATTAAATATAATAAATAATAATTATGTTACTTGAAATAAATTTTAAATCATAATAGTACTTTTATATTACTTAATTTATTTAAAATAAATAACAGTTTTATAAAAATCAGTATTTTTCACTATTCACTGAAAAATCAATATTTTACAAAAAATCCCAAAATTTCACTCTAAGTTAATTTTGTTATGATGATTTTAAAATTTAATTTAATTTTATCAAATACACTTTCAAAAATTTCTAAAAATTAATTATAATATTTTCTCATGAAAAGTAATAAAAATATTTTTTGAAGAAAATATATTTATGATGAATAAAAAAACTTTACTAAAAAATGAGTGATTATTTACTAAGAATTTATCAAAATATTTATATTGAGTTATAAATATATATATATATCATAAATTATTTAATATTATTAATACCCACTGATTTAACGGCTAGGTTATAATGTTCGTGTATTTCACGGGTCATTTAAGCTTGGTATTTCATATCAAATACGCAATTGAACATAATATTCTTCTTTTAAAATCATAGGGTGCTACATCCTACCCCTATTTGATAAATTTTTTCCTCGTAATTTTAAATTTAAATTATTAATCAAGGTTTTTAAATTTTAAAATACTGTTCTTGAATCCCCACATCATAAAAAGGGTTAATAAAGCATCATCTTGATAATAGAGAAAAGGAAGTATGAATGTCATCTGAAATAACACATACTAGGTTTCCAAATAGGAAAAAATTGTTGAGAAATGAAGATTTTTACATTGAGGGAAATTTAAATTCTCAAATAATGATAGATATTTACAAATATCATTGATCATAAAAAAGTTAATAATCATGAGAAATTCAACATCTACAAAACCATAAACCAGAGAGGTGTGAAGAAGACCATCAATTTCATCATAAATAATGGTAATATGATAGTATTTTTGTTTTGAGATCATTTTCATAGAGTTTATGAATTTTATTAACATATAGGATAAAAATATAAGTAAATATAATTACTTTATAAGTTGAATTTCATCCTTTAATCAATTCTCACCATAATATCATTTTTTCTCTAAATGATGAGTATTCAAGATGAATTTTTCATGCCTTAAACACTAAAATTAACTTTTAACTGATCACATAACCATAAAAGGGATAATAAATATGTTCCACCAATATTTAAACATTTACCAAAACTAAAATGATTTTCACAAGGTAAGATATTTTCCAAAATGAGTAAACCTTCATATGATGAAATAATACATTAATTGAAAAATTTCAATAGTAATACCCAAATTTAAAACTACTAGAATAGTTATGATCATGGATTTGGTAACCCAAATCCATGACCCTATAAAATTTTTTAGAAAATTAAAGTAAAACATACACTCACAACATGGCCATAGGGCTCACATTTTACAAATCCAAAAATCCAAAAAATCATAAGGCCCAAAGGCCCAGAAAACCCCACACTGATAGTGCCACAATGATGTAATCCAACCACCCCCGGTTGTCCCACAACCAAGGACCAAACACCCCCTCCAATATTTTATCAGCATGTCACCATAAATCAAGACGTCGTCAACCCAATATTCAACATCCAAATCCATATTGTTTCCAGACTGCCACCTGTGACCAAATTCCACCCTGAATCCCAAGATCAGCACCAAAAGTCACCTCATAAAGTCATCCTTGAAGTTAAAACTAAACTTTTCCATAAATAAATATCCCTATATCCCAAATAACCTCAATAACTTCAAATTAAATAGTGTTTTAGCCTCAAAGTTTATCTTATACATTTTATCTTATATTCCCAAAAATATAGTGATCTTCTTCTAAAATAACATTAATCACTTGGTCACCAAATCAATTTTAAATACCAATTTTATCTATATGATAAAACTTTTCCTCCCATAATTACCTCAATATACAAGACCATATAAACCCTAAAGGTTATAAATACCTACTTATGTTCACAAAATGTAAATTAATACTTCACATTAAACCAAAGCTTTACATATAGCTCAACTTAATAAAATTTCTTCTAAAGTGTCATTAATCACTTTAATATCTCATCACTTAAAACCTTAAAATGGGTGTCTAAGACTTTAGACTTATTATCAACCTTAATCTCAAAAATCAAGGTGGTATCCATAACTATTAATATAGCCTCACATAAAAAACCATTCTAATATCCAATGTTATATAAATCCTACTCTGATACCAACTATAATATCCCCAGACCCGTAATCCCAAACCCAGTGCTAAAAACATGATATTTATATTTCAATATTTGATATCGATGAAGGTGACCCAATTTTCACCATCAAAAACTTACAACATCAAATTGAAATATTATATCACTTACATACCCAAAGACCTTTCAATTTTAGAGTTTTAGAGAATTAGAACAAACTATTACATAAAAAATACCCAAGACTCCAATAGATTATTTTTTCCACTATACATATCTATTATTATTTCAAAATAAGTCATCATCATCATCTATATTAAACCCTTCTATACATAATTCATTTAAAATCATTATTAATAACCTAGGGAAGAGGAAACATAAAAAGGTTGAGCTCAAATTCTCAGTAAATGTAAACATAATAATTAATGATTGAATATGATCAGTGAGCATAAGAAGAGCATAAGGGTATTATGACATAATAAAATTTCATGATAATAACATAAGAATATTCATACCCATAAATATTTGGACCATTAATCATGAAAAAATTAATAAAGATTTATAAAAGGAAAGATTCATAAGAATCAATAATCATGAGCCATGTGATTTCAATATTGATCAAAGTAATCATTAAAAACCCATAGTTTTTCACCCATAAAAAAGTATCAAATAATTTTCTTTAAATATAAACTCATTAACTTACATTGTAAAATCATAAAATTTCCATAAAACCCATAGAAATAATAAATAAAACATATAGGTAACTTGGGGTGTCGTTTCCATATCACTCTTACAATAACTATTACAAATAGAATAAATAGGTTAACTTACATACCCAATGAATTTGAGGGATATCATAGATCCATCCATATTTTGTTATAATGTAACCACCCATCCTTGGTTTTTAATGGAAGCACATGTCCTTGGTTTATAATGGAACCAACTATCAGCATAACAATTCCTAAGAACCATAACATAAATTAAGTACATAAAGATTTAATTTCATCATAAAACTCATAGAAACAATCATTATTCCATTAATAACTTCATTAACCCATGGAAAATAAACAGTTTCCATGATAATATATTAAAACAATCACAATCCATCAAAAGAAATAATAAGGATGGTATCATTTCAATATATCCTAGTAAAGAATAAGTAACATCAAGAAATATTGATTTTGATGAATGAAAATAAAATTAAAATATAATCTTGAGGAAAATAACCTTTTCAATTTGATCAACATCAAAGGATGTCATCTTATATGGAAAATAATTTTGAAAGATCATTTGGAACATTTCTTGAGGAAAATATCTCTTCCATTTTGAAAACACTTATTTAAAATCTAAAACTTTCTCAAATATTAAAGAAATCATTTTATTTGAAAATAACCTTTTAAACTTAAAAATTAAGCTTTCAAACATCAATTTTTATAAAGGAAAAAAATTCATATTATAAATGTTAAAAATAAAAAAAAAATCAAACATTTTGTAAAGGGGGTCAAAGTGACCCATTTAGAAAATATTAATAAATTTAATTTTTTAAAAAATTAAAATAAGGTCAAATATCATGGAAATTAGATTTAGGAAATAATTTTTTTAGATAAGAATAATTTCGAATACATTTTAGAAAACATTGATATGGAAGATAAATATTCCTAATCTAAAATAAAGATTAAATATTGGTATCACTTACAAACAACTTTCTTGATATTTCTTTAATAAATAAGGGAGGAAATAATGATTAAACATGTGAACCACATTCATAACCATAATATATTAAAATATATTTGGTTCAAGAAAATAATATCATATTATTTCCTCCCAAAGAACCTTCAACATAAATAATCCCGACAAGAAATGAGATTATATCATAAAGCCTTTTCCATTTTGGTAAATCCTAAATTGTAAGCCTTATGAAATAATAACATCATATGAACTTTAAATATCATGAACACATGGATATTCATGATATAAAATATCAAATTGGTAGTAGATACACCACATAAAATAATATAGGTGTATAATATAAAATGTGTCCTGAAGAAGACAATTTGAGATGAGTAACCCTTATAAAAATCATAATGTTGAAGTGAGAATTAATCAATGAATAAATTTTGTGTATAAAATGTAAATAAACATAAAAAATGGTAAATAAAACATTATATAATTAAAATTCATTACATATATAAACTTATAGTATCAATGAAAATTAATGATATAACCCAATGAAAAGAAATTGAGTTATCAAATTATTTATCACTTGGTAACATTCAAGTCAAATACCCTTGGATGAAATAATTCAAATTGAACCTTAAAATACCATTATGTATGAATTATTCATGATATTACATTTAAAAGGGGTATTATATTCACTATATAAAATAAATTATGGGTATAACATTAAAATATTCCTCAATTAAGGAAAATTGAGATGAAGTCCCTTGCCTTGAGTCTGACTCATCACGTACATTCTTTATCTTCCTAAATAATAAACTTATATTAATTATTTACTTTATTAAAAACCTTTTTAAATTTTAATACCTTATAATTAAATCATTTACTTTGTTTTTTTAATTATATGTTTAAATACATAGTTAGTTAAGTCCATGTCGTGTGTTTTGAGGATGTTCGGTTCATTGTTTCAAAATGGATTCAGTGTGTTGACCATGGTCAATGAGTTCATTATTCAATAATATATAGAATTATAATCATGAAATAATTATAATTTTTATACATAATTTATGCTTTTAAAACTAATCATTAATGATGGTTATGAAAAATGAACTATGTTACAATCATGGAGACGGTAGGTCGTATGTATGCATGAGTAATGTTTCTATTTTTCAATGATCATTATGAAAAGAAGGTATATATTATTTTATATTTAAAAATTATAATAATATAATAAATTCCATATTATTTATTTAAATATACTTATATATATAATCCATGTGATGTGTTTATGAAAAAATAATAGCATCGCTTCGTGGAGGTTGTAGTCCACACATATGAATGAACGACGTTGTCGTTTTTCAGTGAGTGGAAAGGTAAGAAAGAAAATGATATATTATATTTTCATAATGATAAATATTTAAATAATATTATAATTATGTCATATATTTCATATATATTCATTAAATTTATCCTTATTACTTTCCATGGAAAGCGTTAGTGAAAAACGAATCACATCACTTCTTGAGGCGGTAGTCCACCCTACACACGAGCGATCATATACCCCGTGAAAAGTAGAGTAATAATTTAAATATGATATCATAATTATAGAAGTAAAATTATTTCATAAATATAATATAAATATGTTAAATCCATCATTATATCCTATCATGATATGTGGTGATGGAAAATGAATTACATTGGTTTATGAGGCGGTAGTCCGCCATACACATGATCAACGGTTTCATTTCCCATTTGATGGAAGAGGATATGGATATAGGTTATGACATAAATATAATAAAATATTGGTATATTTTATATATTTTTTTTATTATATTATAATTATTAATACATTGATGAAGGTGGTAATAGGAGGAGTAAAAAAGAAAGAGCATAGTGAAGATAATTACCTTTTCTTAAAACAACCTCCTTTGGATATCTTATTAAGAACCCTATTTGTGGTATTTTGGGATAAAAAGTAACTCTGGAACATATATAAGGATGTTGTTAAGGTATTGTTTTAGGTTTTGGCTGAGTAAAATGGATTGATATGCATGAATAAGTGTGGGGATGGAGTTCCCTTTTATAATTAAGGAGGAGTGAAATTTTTTATAAATACCCAAAACTATTCAATAATGGGAATTCAATATCACCCCAAGTGCCTCTAAAATTAAAAAATAATGTATTTGAGGTAATTAATAGATGATAAAAAGTTATAAAACATACAAAAATGTATGCTTTAAACATGTTTTTCCTTTATTTATATGTTTTTTTACTTTTACCATTTTAGTTTTCACTGTGGTAACTAGCCTTTTACCTAGGTAATTAATCATTTAAGATTAGAAATAAAATGAGACTTATTAGATAATTTATACCAAATGGTTCTAAATATTAAATCCAATTTATAAAATAAAAACAATTTATGTTTTTAAAATTAATTTTAACACAAGCGTATGAAACATGCAAAACCTTGTTTTACCCATTACCAATGTAACAAAGTGTTTATTATTTAGGTGTCAATATAATTATTATAAAAGGACCATTGGTCCATTAATTTAAAATTATTGATATTTTTAAACATATTCCAATAACTTGGAATAGGATAGTAGTTTTATAAATTTTAAATCATTTAATAAAATATTAATTATTATAAAATAACATTAATGTCAATTTTGACACTATTTATTTAATTTGGCTTTAAAAACATCAAGAAAATGGTTTAATTCAAATATATTATTTTAAAACCTATATATAATTTTATATTTATCTAAAAAATCATTTAATATAATAATTCATTCAATTTATATTATTTTTAACATTTTAAGTATCATTTATTTTATTTTTCTATTACTTAAATAATTACTATGTTGGCATTTCTTAAGCATTTAAAGTAATTATTTGATCATTAAAATTTAAAAAAAAATACCCTCATGAAATTAACTTCATTATTCTAAAATTTACCATAAATATTAATTCACATATTTCTTTTATCCCTATGTGATCACATAATTTAAATATAAAAGAAAGAGGGTAACATTTTGTCTTTTTCTTTACTTGAATTATTATATTGGTCACTTTCATAGAAACGTGTCCTGAAAACACATAAAAAATAGAACCTAAGGTAATAAGGGTAGAAATATATCCATAAAAAATAATTTATATAAGTATTTGGTCTATTTTAAACCTTATCTTTTTACATTAACCCCCTAATAAACTTGTTTTAACCTTAATGGCAGTAAAATATTTTTACTATTTTAACTATTCATTATAACCAAAAATTAAGTTGATCTTATTAGATAATATAAATTATTCTGATTTCTAATATGGAATCCATTTTACCAAATTTATTTCACATAATTTTAAGAATTTAATTTAAAAATAAAACCCACAGACATGATGAAAAAGTAGTTTTTCAATAAATGTATTTTTCAAACACAAGATGATTTTATATTAACTTTATGGTTTAAAATAATCATTGTATAGGTTTTAATTAATATTTATTTATATATAATATATAAATATCATTTAAACCACTATTAATTATTGGATGTTTAATTAATTAAAATGGAGAAACATTATGCACTTTAAAACAGATTTCAAACAACCCTGTTTTTTTACCCAAAACAATTATACTAAAATATAGTATAAAGATGATTTAAATATAATTAATTATATTAAATATAAATAAATAATAATTATGTTACTTGAAATTAAATTTAAATCATAATTTTAATTTTAAATTATTTAATCTATTGAAAATAAATAATAGTTTTACAAAAATCAGTATTTTTTACTATTCACTGAAAAATCAATATTTTCTGAAAAATCACAAAATTTTACCCTATGTTAATTTTTATATACAAATTTAAAAAATAAATTTCATTTTATAAAATTTATAAAAATTAATTTTTATATTTTCTCAATAAAAGCAATAAAAATCATTGTTGAATAAAACATATTTTTGATGAATAAAATGAATTTACTAAAAATTGAGTGATTAATTACTAATAATTTATCAAAACATTTATATTGAGTTTGAAATTTATATATATATATATATCATAAATTAGTTAATTCTATTCATACCTGCTAATTTAATGACTATGTTATAATATTCATATATTTCACGAGTCATTTAATATCAGTGTTGCATATAAAATGCATTATCGAACATAATATTCTTCTTTTAAAATATCAATAAGTTATAGTTTTGGTCTCAAATCCCAATCTCTCATGATCATGAAAAACTTTGTACATGTTACTAGCTCTTCCAAAATCTGTAGAGCGTTGCCCCCCATTATACTTCTCCTTGAGAAAAAGGTTAAAATAATATATAAACATTATGATACTAATATTTCACATCCCAAATGTATCTCTAAGTTCATATCCCATACTAGATTATAAAAATAATGTGTAATCACCTAAATTTTATGTCATCAAACATTATGACATCATGTACTCTACCCAATCATCTCAAAATAAATTTATTTATTCTTTTGAGTACATAGATTGTTGGAAATATTGGTAGTACTAATAAAATATAGAAAAATAAATTATTAACAAATATTTTTAATAAAATTGTAATTAACTTCATAAATTAAATGTTTAGGGATGCCGGTATTTTGATGGTATATGATATCTTTCATAAATTTTCAAATGTAATATCCACAATCAATGTCATTATTTTGCTTCGAACACTATAGAAACATTAACCAAAATAAGTAAATTGTTTTGAAATATGTTTTAATTGTTAAATATTACTATATATACCTTAATATGTTTCCATTTGAATAAATCCATAGGCTTCTTATGTTCAGTAACTGACTTCATACCATGATTTATCCTATATTTATAGATCACCTTGTCATGCCAAAATTATCATTAAAACACAAACTAAAACATATAATTTAAATTTTATTAGTAAAATGTTGATTATAGTGCATTATAAATTCACAATAGTCATCATATATTGTCGGTTTTATGGAAATCCATGCATTGGATCCGAAAAAATATTTAGGGTATCCAAATTTATTGTGATGAGCATCTAGTGCTTCCTAAAAAAATAAAAACAAATAAGTAGTGAAAAAAAGAAAATTATATTTTATATGATTAGATTATAGAGTTTTACCTTTGTATTTTAGTCATAAATAATAGTCCATCGTCCGTTATTTTCTTCTCTAGTTCATCTTTTTCTTTTCAATTTCTTCCAATTCCAAAGAAAGTTCATGTGTAGAAATGATATAGGAAGTAATGAGTCCAAATCATGATTCACAGGTTTTTCCCTTTATATAGTAGTAATATATACACTTATAGAAAATATGAATAGTTATTAACTATAATGAACATATTAGATCATTATTTTGATCTATGGATTATGAAAATGTCCTCATGTATGTATTCACAACTGAGACTCTCATCCATTAAAACTTGATAATCTTATTTATACTCTCCAGACCAACCGTATCTGTAATGACATCTCCAAATATTTCTTCTTCATATTGAATATAGGACATATTTCCATCATTTAATGTTGTGTGTGTATGAACTTGTAATGTTAATATATGTTTCAGTGGAACTGGCATAGAGAACGTACTCCCAAAAGGTCATTTTGATTTCTTGGTTGATTCACTGGATTGTATTGATTTGGCCTTCTATTTCCCCATTTTTTTATCCATCTATAATAACATAACTCATTTTAGACTTTTTTTTATCAATTGTTAAATGTTTTTCATTTGAAAAAAAATATTAATGACAGAACCCATGTATATTTATAAGATTAGACGACTATTCTATAAAAGTTCCAATAGCATTATCAACCATAGTAACATCTAGATCATCAAGAAGAACAAGAAAATCAGTACACGTCTCATGAGATACTTCAATACCCTCTCATGTGATCTTTTGTAATTTTTTTGTTTTGTAGCATGTCTCCTGGGATATTATACACCATACCCCTCACAATAAGGTGATGTGTGGGTGTTGATAGATATAAATCACATACAAATTCACTCTTCATAATTTTAGTAATATAAATTTATTAGAAGTTTTTTTATTCACATTTAAGAGAAAGAGTAATTAAAAAATTGATTACCTTGGGTAAGGTAATTAGTTTTGGAAAATGTCTAGCCTTAAACCTAGTGGGTTCATTTTTCTCTTCATGTACTGATCTTTGTTCCACTTCTGGTTCACTTTGATCCTTTAACATATATTGGTCCTCCAAACTAGATTGGAAAATAATATCTTTCAAAGAATCTATTTGTTCTTACATTCCTTTCATCATCTCATATGTATCACCTTGCATATTTTTCTTCTCAAAATATGTCTGAGCTAAAACTCCAAAATCTATACCTCTAATGCGGACATATTTTTATGGACGCTTTAAAGCTACTGAAAGTAGTTCTTCTTCAAGTATATTTGATTCTAATTCTTGCATCTAAACTATATAAAAACATACTAATATAAATATATATTGTTATGTAATACTATTTTAAAGCACGATGAGCATAATTAATTACTATTATGTTATACTTACACATGATTCTCATATTTCTTGGGAGTTTTCATCAACTATTTTACCCTATTTATTTATACAGGCTTCCTTCCATAATACATGATGTGGGATGGAAGTGGATTAGGATATTGATTTATCAATCTGCATATAAACAAAGGAACATATGTTATTTCATATCACATAAAAAATTTATTATAGATTTAAAATACATACCATTTTCTTTTAAAGTGAATCATACCCCATATTTACTTTATGATAGGGGTACATTGGTTTTGTTGTGAATTTTTTATTTTCATCACTCCTTTCTTGTTTCATAAATTAATAATTTTGAATCTAAGTGGGTAAAATAAATAATTTTAAATAAAATATTATTGACTACATTTCACCTGAAATGATTTCTCATCACAATGACTAATTAAAGATTTCAATGTATTTTATTTTATAATGTGTGTATATGTAACTGGTGGGTTGGAGTTTACTTTCCCCTCAGTATCCCGAAGATGGTGATTTGTAAGAAGTGTATGGAATCCTCTATGAGATTTTCCAATTACCATTAATATATATTTCTTATGAAAATAATCTCAAATAAATAAACTCTTCAAGGGATAATGAAAAGTAAATAAACATTTCATTATATAATTTTTCAGTAAAATGGAGAAATTATATCATAACATTACCTTAATATCTTCCCAAAGGGTTTCCTTCAATATAGAAAATACATAGTGCCATGAATCTATATCAATTGGCACATGCATTCTCATTATGAGTTCAATATAACTAATGAGCATTAACTTGTTGGGTCTAATAGCACTACTAGATATATGGTTTTTAGAGACCGCCAAAATCGATCGCTAAAGCCCTATACAGACCGCCATGCGACCGCTTCTGGCGGTCGAAATTGAGTCGTCGCTGTTGTTCAACAGCGACCGCCTCTGGCGGTCCCTAAAAACCTGCCTGGAATTTTGCTTCGAGCGTCCGTTGGATGTGAGCAGGGACGCGGGGTGTTGGGGGGTTGGAATGAGATGGACGGCCGCCGACCATGGCCGATACACGGTGGCCGGAGGAGGAGGATATGGCGTTCTGGTATTTTGGGAAGGCTCGGGGGATGGGCGGCGGTCGTGTGAAGGGTAACAGGGTTGACCGAGAGTGGTCGGGAGAGAACGAGGGGTGGCGACGAGGTTGACCGAGAGTGGTAGGGCGGCGGCGGGGGTCACACCGACGTCGACATGGAGTTGCAGCGGCGGACACGAGGAAGACAGTGGCGGGGGCGGGAAATATCCCGCGTATTTTTTTCAGCATTAGCGACCGCCATTGGCGGTCGCTAATATTGTTAATAGCGACCGTCGTTGGCGGTCGCCCGTGTTCCCAGGCGCAGAAGCCAATTATTCTAGTAGTGTAGGTTAGCTACGTTGATTCCATCCAACCTCAAATTTTATACCCTTGATTTTTACCTTGATAATTTTATTTAACACAGTGATGCTACATCACTCTTTTTTTCATCAATATGTCATTGATCCCATTATAAATCCATAGTTTCAACATCAATCATTTGTTCTTCCTTGGGATTGGTAACAGCATAATGTGCATAAATCATTATCTTCATGAGTAGTCAAACATTTAATTTAGATTGTGTAAATACAGTAGAGAAAACATAATATAATGAGGAAAATAAAAGTATATTAAAAAAACTTTAACTTTCTCATTGAACTCTATTTTTTCTTTAAAGGTTAAATGGATTTGGATCCTCTATCGAGTATCCAAATCCTCTCTTTGTGGTCCCCTATAACATATAAGGAATTGTCTACATTTGTAAAATCATGAAATGATTGTGATCTCCCAATAAAAGGGTCATCATAAATTGAATTTTCATTTAAAAATTTTGTCATTTTATTCTCTAATAAAATGATTGATTAATTCTTGTTTGCTAGATCTGAAACATAAAATATATGCGCTGCTTGTGATTCCATTATGAATGGCTCATCCTTATACCCTTCCATACTGAAATTTACATTCATAAATCCCAATTCATTGACTTTCACTACACTCATGTTTTCAAACCGTTTTCAATGAAAAATTGATACTTGAAATATTGTATAATTCAAATCATATTTTTTTTGACGATGCTGAAATATAACATACTCACATAAATTTGATTTCTATCCTTGTAATCGAATATGTGCATCACTTCCACCATAAGTGTAACTCCACTATTTTACATCATACTATGTTCATCTTGTTTCTTTGTATATAACATATAACCATTAATTACAAAACTAGTATAAGATAAAACATTTACATTTGGTCCTCTATATAGCCATCGAAATTTTTCGGAAATTGAATTTGGATTTGCAGATATCTCCTTATAAATATGATCTTAGAACAATACTATAAACTGTTGATTATGTGTATTTGATATCCTTCCTTCATCCATTAATGGATTCAAATGTATAATAATTTCATTGTGGGATTCAATGTATGGATCAACCTCTACACTATTATGTAAAATGTAAAGGTGAGATTGCTCCTACTCTATTATGGTAATTGTAACAACATCTCTTCCAGAAATCCATTCACCCATAAAGTGTTTATTGTAATGAGACTTTGGGAGACTGATGCTATCAATATATGATGGGTAATTGGTATAGAATTAAATATCTTATTTTACAATATATCTATAAAAACCCGGTTCTTATTTTTGAGGTACGGGCTTCTTCATTTCCCTTTTTCTTAAGTGTTTTTGAGAAAATATGGAAAATGGGGGAAAATGCTAAATTTCGAAACTACACACCATGTACTTTGTCCACACGCTGTATACTTTTGGCCGTGTTGGGATGAGTACACGGGGCGTGTAGCCTTGTCGGCGACGAGGGTTGTAGGAACCGACTACACGCCGTGTAGTGGTACCTTACACGCCATGTAGTCAGTCGGCAAGCTTGAATAGTAAGGTGGTGGAGTCACCGCTAGTTGGGAGATAGTACACGCCGTGTACTCAGGAGTATATGCCGTGTACTTAGGTCGATGGGTGAACAGTGTGGCGGTGCCGCTAAATGAACAGTTAAATGAAAGAAGTATACGCCGTGTACTCAGAAGTACACGTCATGTACTTTGTTTTTTCGGCTTAAAACAGGCAGTAGCCTCCTCATTTGGAAGAGGAGACTCTTGAACCATTTTGGAGCCAAAGGAGGAGGTAGGACCTTTGAAGATCCACCGGGCATTTTTCTGGAACCCGTTTCAGCTTCGGAAGATTTCTTTGGAACCGCACAGGTAAGCCCTCTCCTCTCCTGGTACCGTTCCTACCAATTCTTTCCCTAACGTAAGTTATTTACGTTTGTTTGGTTTTTGTTCTTCGTCATATCTACACCGTTCTTGGGCGTTTCTGGAGTCAGCATTCGTGTATAACACTCGTTGGTGTATAAGGTATGTGTCTTTGTGTTTATTTTCCAACTGTCGTGCGTTTTTGTGCATTTTTGTGCCATGAACCCATGTTGGGGTGTCATGTGGCTAAGATCGTTGCTATATTTAATGCCTATAATTGATAGGGTATTTAATTGTGATAATAAAATGCTGGTTGGGATCGTTGCTTGGATATGGAACCACCCCGGGGGTGGGTTCCTCTGTTTAGCCATTTGGCCAGGATACCCGAGGGTATGCCTTAAATGTAGTAATTATAGAATTTCCTTGAGGGGAATTGCTTTTTTACTGCATTTTGATATGTTGGGCATGGCCCGGTTACCTGTTTAGCCTGAGTGCGTTGTTGTGATTAGCCTGTGGGCACCGCACTGTTTAGCCCGAGGGCTGTAGTTATTTTGGCCTGAGGGTAACTTCTTCCATGCCTGAGGGCCATAGACTTTGTGCCTGAGGGCGACACTACCTACGCCTAAGGGAAAAATTCTATTACGCCTGAGGGCAATTACCTGTGGGTTGGGTTCTGCTTACCTGAGGGTAAGGTTTTGCTTGTCTGAGGATGTGGACTGCTTACTTAGAAATGCACTGTGGTGATTTCTAGTATTTAATGGATTAAATGGATAATAAAATGGCAATATAACTGGTAATTAGTTACTTTTGAGTACTGCTTACTTTATTGAATTTTACTACTGCACATTATTGTTGCATGCTTACACACAGTTGGGCACGGGCCTTTAGTGGGTGCCTACTGAGATATATTTCTCACACCCTGTTTGGGTCACGCTTTTCGGCCCAAACAGATTATGTTGCTGCAGGTGTAGATAGGGGAAAGAGTCCTTATACAAGTACTTGACTGTTGCAGAGGAGTAGGAGGGCATGGGACTGAGCCTAGGCTCGCGATGTTGCTGCCAGCTGTTTGCTTTACTTTGTTGTACTCTGCTTTCTGTTGTATTATATTGGTGTATAACATGTTCTGGATGCTTTATTAGAACTTGAAACATGTAGCATCATCATTTATATACTGTTGGTTATATCCACTTCTGTAGTTTATTTCAGTTGTGTATGTTTACTGCTTCCTCTATCGTTGTATGTTTATTTTGTATTCTGTTGTGCTACACTTTGACAAATGAGGGCATAGTTTCCCCACTATCAGACCTGGGCCCTCACTGCTAGTCAGCAGCCTCTGGCGTTTGGGGAAATGCGCTTGAGGTCACGTGGAGAACCGGGCTCGGGGCACCCGTTGCGTGGCACCCGGGTCCGGGACGTTACAAAGTGGTATCAAAGGGCGTTCTTTTCTTTGACTTACTGTTTGGAGCCATAGTCAGGGATAGGACGGAACGGTAGTTGGTAATAAGCTGTGCCCAGGCGTAGCTAAACTGTGTACAGGGAAAAGCCACTCTACCTCGTATTTTGCATTCTTTTGATTTTTCAATTTTACAGTTGATGTGTTTTCACCGTTGGGTGACGCACTTAGAGATTGTGCAGTTTATATTTTATCTATGGGTTCTATTTAGTTGAAACCCAATGAGATGAGGGTATGTCATCTCATGCATCATATAGGCACATGCTAGAAATCGCATGCCATGCATAGTTTCCATGCCATGTAGGTGCATTAAAATTTGCATGTTGTTGTGATAGTTGTTGTGCTAATAAATCATGCTGTTTTGATAGTTGCTTGATAAATACCTACCTTGTGATATGGTATTTTTGTTTGATCTTGTTTATAGAATGGACGCAAAACTTTGGTTTTTGGGGAGTATGGGCCCCCATTGACCAGAAATTGGTGGATCATTGACTGTTTGTTGGTTATAACACATATAAGATGTCAAGCTTTGATTCGTGGGGAGTATGGGCCCCCACGGGTCGTAATTTGACACTTAGGTGTTGTTTTTCAGTATTTTATGGGTTCTGAGGAAGTTTCTGAGGCATAATGTCCGGAAACCCAGTATACATGCCCTATAGTATTTTAATACACACCGTGTATGCTCTTCTGTTCGGGAAGAAAAAAATGAACTTGTTGAGTACACGCTATGTAGTCTCTTCCCATGTCACTAACCATGTGGGCGGCGACATGGGGTAGGGATGGGCTTGGGTAAAACACACCGTGTAGTTGAAGTACACGCCGTGTAGTGTGACCCGGAGTCTGGCCGTGTAACTAACAACACGGGTCGGTGAACTCCTTGACAGAACACGTCGTGTCAATTAAAGACATGCCGTGTAGTGTGACCTGGGTACTCGGTCGTGTAACTAACAACACAGGCCGGTGTCACCATTCCCTAAACACACCGTGTACCTGTGGGACACGCCGTGTAGTCTTGTCCGAGGACAGACCGTGTGGAGTTAGCCGTGTGGCTGGGAAACGGGGTGGTGTACACGCCGTGTGCGGGTGTAACACACTGTGTGGTGTAAAGCCGAGTAGTCGGCCGTGTCACAGATGACATGGGCAGTTGGAAAATAACATCGTACACACCGTGTAGATATTATACATGCTGTGTAGTTTTGTTCAACGGAAGCCGTGTGACTTAGCCGTGTAGAAGGACCCGGGCAGGGGAAGGGAAGTCAAGTACACGCCGTGTAGTCATTGTACACGCCGTGTAGTCTTGTTTTTTCAATTTTGAATTCTTTCTTTCTCTTGTTTCCTTTGTGGTTCCTTAACTTTCCCATCTTAATAATCTGTAATCTGAGGCATGATTTTGACCTTGTAGTGTCGTGCCACCTAGACGACCGCGAGTTGTTCTCCAGGAGAGCGGCAACGATTATACTCTGGAGATGGTGGGCCATGGGCTACCAGTTGATCCTCCAGCAGATCCAGATGTGGCGCCAGCTGCTATACCGGACACAGGTGCGGAGCCACAGTTCCGTGAAGGCTTTATTCGGTTCATTCAGACCTTTCAGGGAGCACCGCAGGCTGCCACATCTATGGCCGAGATGACCCGTATCTTTCAGCAGCATCATCCGCCTACGTTTTCAGGGGATGGCGGACCGTAGGCTGCAGACTCTTGGCTAGGATCGATGCAGACTATTTTTGATCACTTGGAGACGCCTCCAGGGTGGAGGGTCAAGCTCACGACTTACATGCTGCGTGATTCCGCCAAGAGGTGGTGGGATGTTACCACCCAGACAGAGCATCACAGGGACATGGTGTGGGAAGATTTTCAGGCAGTCTTCTATGACTTCTTCCTTCCCGAGACACTGAGGGCAGATAGAGCTCGAGAGTTCATAAATCTACAGTAGGGCACCATGTCAGTGATGGACTATTCTGCTCGTTTTATGGAGCTTCAGCGTTTTGCACCCGTGCTGGTGGGTGATGAGATGTTGAGAGCCAGACGTTTTGAGGATGGTCTTCGGTATGACATCCAAGCGCTGGTGAATGTTTTCAGGTTGCCTACTGTACACGCGATTGTGAACCAGGCATTGATTACAGAGAGGAACCTGCGGTAATCTAGTGGTGTGGGCCAGGGCGGTTCAGCACCAGTTACTGGTATTATTTCTGCTGGCAAGAGGAAGAAACAGATGGCCTTCTCTCAGGGAGGCAGTACCATCCAGGCAGCTTCTTCAGGTGGCCCTGTCAGGTGCTACCAGTGTGGCAGAGAGGGGCACAAGAGACCGCAGTGTCCACGAGACCCAGTGGATTGCCGAGCTTACAGTAAGATGGGTCATCTACAGCGCTTTTGTTGGGAGTTTCTACCAGTGGCTAGTGAGAGGGGTTCTGTGCAGACTCTGCGTGCGGGAGCAGGACCAGTGGCTTCTTACCAGTCAGGGAACTGGAATACGTTAGGGCGTGCAGGCAGAGATGGTGGTCGGGGCCGTGGTAGCCAGACACCAGGATCTCAGAGGCAGCAGGGCGGGATAGCTCAGGATAGCTAGGCTGTGTCGCAGGGTCGCGGCATTGGGCAGGCATATGCAGTGCAACAGACCCAGCAGGAGCAGGATCCTGGACCTTCTACAGTCAGAGGTAGTATTCTAGTAGCTTCTGTTTTATCTTCGGTACTTTTTGATATGGGTGCTACGCATAGTTTCATATCTGTACCCGTAGTGGAGAGCCTTGGGCTCTGTGTTTCTACTTCTTCTGATATCTTGACGCTAGACACTCTGTTGGGGACTAGGACAGCTGGTGTGCGTCAGTGTAAGGAGTTCCCCCTTGAGGTTGGAGGGTGTCACTTATTTTGGGACCTCTATGTCTTGGAGATGACGAGCTATGACGTCATTCTCGGGATGGACTGGTTGGTTCCCTTCCGAGCCTTTATAGACTGCTATCGTCGCAGGGTGCGTTTCACGTCACCAGAGGGTGGGGAGTTTCTATACAAGGGATAATGGGATGTTCAGGCGAGTCGAGCTGGACCAGAGCATCATGGGCGAGGTGGAGTCACAGCCCAGATTGTGACCTTATATCTGGATGATCAGGGGACTTGTTAGACATATTTCCCTCCAGTTGTTGATCGTTTCAGGGATGTCTTCCCGGACGACTTTTCAGGTATACCTCCGGTGCATGAGGTGTATTTCTCTATCGATATTTTTTCAGGAGCAGCACCAGTGTCCATTCCTCCTTATAGGATGGCCACGCCTGAGTTGCAGGAGCTCAAGAGGCAGTTAGGGGAGTTACTGGAAAAGGGCTTTATCCAGCCCAGTACTTCTCCTTTGGGTTCTTCGGTCCTTTTTGCGAAAAGTTGGACGGTACCCTTAGACTTTGCGTGGATTATCGGAAGCTGAACCAGTTGACGGTTAAGAACCGATATCCCTTGCCAAGGATATATGATCTGTTTGATCAGCTTCGTGGAGCACGAGTGTTCTCAAAGATTGACTTGAGATCCGGATATCATCAGCTGCGCGTTAGACCATCTGATATACCTCTCACAGATTTCAGGAGTAGGTATGGTCTATATGAGTATACGGTTATACCGTTCGGACTCACGAACGCGCCAGCAGTTTTCATGGCTCTTATGAATCGTGTGTTTCATCCGTATCTTGATTCTTTCATGGTAGTATTCGTCGAAGACATCTTGGTGTACTCTCACACTCGACACGACCATGCCACCCATCTTGAGATCGTATTGAGTACACTAAGAGAGCATCGGATATATGCTAAGCTCTCAAAGTGACACTTTTGGATGGACCAGATTCACTTCCTAGGTCACATTATCTCAGAGGCAGGAGTTGCAGTAGACCCAGAGAATGTGAGAGCAGTAGTTTCCTATGAGCATCCTAAGAACGTGTTTGAGATACGGAGTTTCTTAGGGCTGGCTGGTTACTACAGATGCTTCATACAGGACTTCTCTCGCTTAGCAGCACCGTTGATAGGTCCGACTAAGAACGGGGTGAAGTTCATTTGGTCATATGCTTGCGAGACAGCTTTCCAGGATCTGAAGGGAAAGGTTGACATCAGCACTAATCCTGATACTCCCAGAGCAGGGGAAGAGCTATACAGTTTACTGTGATGCATCAGGGATTGGGCTGGGAGCCGTTTTGATGCAGGGCGACCGAGTTGTTGTGTACGGGTCTCGGTAGTTGAGGCCACATGAGAGAAATTACCCGACACATGATCTCGAGTTGGCTTCAGTTGTTCATGCGTTGCATTGTTGGAGACACTATCTGTTGGGAGATCATTTTGTGGTTTTCACCGACCACAAAAGTCTCAAGTATATCTTTACTCAGCGTGACCTGAATCTGAGGCAGAGAAGGTGGGTTGAGTACCTATAGTCCTTCGATTTTGATCTTGCCTATACACTTGGAAAAGGTAATGCAGTAGCCGATGCACTGAGCAGGAAGACTCAGATACAGGTAGTGCAGGAGGCCAGTGGTGAGTGGAAGCTTATGGCTTTGTTCTCTGAGATGCATCTAGAGGTGCATGACAGTCAGGGGAAGACTTATCTTTCCTCGTTAGCTGTGACTTCTACCCTCCTGGACAGAGTGAGGATAAGGCAGCTATCGGTTTCAGAAGGCCTAGTTCTATGGGAGTTGGTGGAAAGTGAGGACCCTCCTCCCGGTTGGACGATAGGCGATGATGAGGTCCTGTGTTTCCATGGACGAGTATGGGTTCCAGGGGATATACGTAAGGAGATGATGCGGGAGTTTCATGCTTCAGCTTGGGAAGTTCATCCCGGGGTTACCAAGATGTACCAAGACTTGAGGCGTCAGTACTGGTGGTTGGGTATGAAGAGAGAGATAGATGGTTTTGTTACGAGGTGTTCCACCTTTCAGCAGGTAAAGGCAGAGCACCAGAGGCCAGCTGGGCTGTTACGGCAGTTTCCCATTCCAGAGTGGAAATGGGATGATGTCGCGATTGATTTCGTGATGGGTTTTCCGAGGTCACCTCGAGGCAATGACATCATGTGGGTTGTTGTGGACAGACTCACGAAGGTATCTCACTTCTTTCCGATCAAGGAGACCTTCGGTGTAGACGAGCTCGGAAGACTGTATATCCGAGATATCATACATCTTCATGGGGTCCCTCGTTCTATCGTTTCAGATAGGGATGCCCGCTTTACGTCTCGTTTCTGGCAGAGTTTTCAGAGGGTGCTGGGTACACAGGTGCTTCTGAGAACAGCATACCACCCTCAGACAGATGTCCAGTCAGATCGGACGATACAGGTGCTAGAGGACATGTTGCACGCATGCGTCCTAGACTTTGGGGGCTCGTGGGAGAAGCATATACCCTTAGTCGAGTTTGCCTATAACAATAGTTTTCAGGCGACTATTGAGATGGGACCATACGAGGCTTTAAATGGTAGGTCATGCCGATCACCTTTGTGCTAGTTAGAGGCAGGTGAGGCAGCTTTACTGGGGCCACAGCTCATGCAGGAGACATCTGGGCAGGTCCAGTTGATTCGGAATCAGATGGCTATCGTGCAGTCTCGTCAGAAATCCTATGTTGATCGCCGCAGATGACCTTTGGAGTTCATGGTCAGGGATCAGGTTTTTCTACGTGTTTCGCTAAGGCTGGGACACAAGCGGATCAGGAGACAGGGTAAACATTCACCGAGGTATGTGGGGCCATTCGAGATTCTGGAGAGAGTTGGGTTGGTTGCCTATTGGTTACAGTTATTGTAGCGGTACCAAGCCATGCACGACGTCTTCCATGTGTCTCAGTTGCGTCGCTACCATTCAGACCCATCTCACACCTTTTATCCAGAGGAGGTTGAGCTGCAGTATGATGCGTCTTTTGAGGAGCATCTGATCCGTATCATTGACAGGAGCATGAAGGTTCTCCGAGGATGGTCAGTTCCTCTCGTACGGGTGCTATGGCAGCATGGCCGGGTGCAGGATGAGACCTGGGAGCGGGAGGCCGATGTACATGCTCAGTGGCCAGAGCTATTCTGAGCTTTATCTTCTCCACCCTTGGAAGGGAAATTCGGGGACGAATTTCTATAAGGGGGGAAGTTTGTAAGAACCCGGTTCTTATTTTTGAGGTACGGGCTTCTTCTTTTCCCTTTTCCTTAAGTGTTTTTGAGAAAATATGGAAAATGGGGAAAAATGCTAAATTTTGAAACTACACGCCGTGTACTTTGTCCACACACCGTGTACTTTTGGCCGTGTTGGGATGAGTACATGGGGCGTGTAGCCTTGTCGGCGATGAGGGGTGTAAGAACCGACTACATGTCGTGTAGTGGTACCTTACACACCGTGTAGTCAGTCGGTAGGCTTGAACAGTAAGGCGGTGGAGTCGCCGCTAGCTGGGAAACAGTACACGCCATGTACTCAGGAGTACATGCCGTGTACTCAGGTCGACGGGTGAACAGTGTGGCGGTGCCGCCAAATGAATAGTTAAATGAAAGAAGTACACGCCGTGTACTCAGAAGTACACGCCGTGTACTTTGTTTTTTCGGCTTATAACAGGCAGTAGCCTCCTCATTTGGCAGAGGAGATTCTTGAACCATTTTGGAGCCAAAGGAAGAGGCCGGATCTTTGAAGATCCACCGAGCGTTCGTCTGGAATCCGTTTTAGCTTCAGACGATTTCGTTGGAACCGCACGGGTAATCCCTCTCCTCTCCTTAATCCCTCTCCTCTCCTGGTACCGTTCTTACCAATTCTTTCCCTAACGTAAGTTATTTACGTTTGTTTGGTTTTTTTTTCGTCAGATCTACGCCATTCTTGGGTGTTTCTGGAGTTGGCGTTCGTCTATAACACTCGTTGGCGTATAAGGTAGGTGTCTTTGTGTTTATTTTCCAACTGTCGTGCGTTTTTGTACGTTTTTGTACCACGAACCCATGTTGGGGTGTCATGTGGCTGAGACCATTGATATTTTTAATGCCTAGAATTTATAGGGTATTTAATTGTGATAATAAAATGCTGGTTGGGATCGTTGCTTGGATCCGGAACCACCCCGGGGGTGGGTTCCTCTGTTTAGCCGTTTGGCCTGGATACCCAAGGGTATGCCTTAAATGTAGTAATTGTAGAATTTCCTTAGGGGAATTGCTTTTTTTCTGCATTTTGATGTGTTGGGCATGGCCCGGTTACCTGTTTATCCTGAGGGTGTTGTTGTGATTAGCCTGTGGGCACTGCACTGTTTAGCCCGAGGGCTATAGTTATTTCGGCCTGAGGGAAAATTCTTCCATGCCTGAGGGTCATAGACTATGTGCCTGAGGGCGACACTACCTACGCCTGAGGGAAAAATTCTGTTACGCCTGAGGGCAATTACCTGCGGGTTGGGTTCTGCTTACCTGAGGGTAAGGTTTTGCTTGTCTGAGGACGTGGATTGCTTACTTAGAAATGCACTTTGGTGATTTCTAGTATTTAATAGATTAAATGGATAATAAAATGTTAATATAACTGGTAATTAGTTACTTTTGAGTACTGATTACTTTATTGCATTTTACTACTGCACACTATTGTTGCATGCCTACACGCGGTTGGGCACGGGCCTTTGGTGGGTGCCTACTGAGATATATTTCTCACACCCTATTTCGGTCACGCTTTTTAGCCCAAACAGATTATGTTGCTACAGGTGTAGATAGGGGCAAGAGTCCCTATACAGGTACTTGACTATTGTAGAGGAATAGAAGGGCATGGGACCGAGCCTAGGCTCGCGATGCCCCTGCCAGCTGTTTGCTTTGCTTTGTTGTAATCTTCTTTATACTGTATTGTATTGGTGTATAACATGTTATGGATACTTTCTTAGAACTTGAAACATGTAGCATAATCATTTATATACTGTTGGTTATATCCACTGCTGTAGTTTATTTCAGTTGTGTATGTTTACTGCTTCCGCTATCGTTGTATGTTTATTTTATATTCCGCTGCGCTACACTTGGACAAATGAGGGCATAGTTTCCCCACTATCAGACCTGGGCCCTCGCTACTAGTCGGAAGGCTCTGGTGTTTGGGGAAATGTTCTTGAGGTCACGTGGCGAACCGGGCTCGGGGCACCCGTTGCATGGCACCTGGGTCAGGGAAGTTACAAAGTGGAATCAAAGGGGGTTCTTTTCTTTGACTTACTGTTTGGAGCCGTAGTCAGGGATAGGACGGAACGGTATTTGGTAATAAGTTGTGCTTGGGTGTAGCTAAACCGTGTACAGGGAAAATCCAGTCTACCTCGTATTTTTCATTCTTTTGATTTTGCAATTTTATGGTTGATATGTTTTCACCATTGGGTGACGCACTTAGAGATTGTGCGGTTTACATTTTATCTATGGGTTATATTTAGTTGCAACCCGATGAGATGAGGGTATTCCATCTCATGCATCATATAGGCACATGCTAGAAATCACATTCCATGCATAGTTTCCATGCCATGTAGGTGCATTAGAATTTGCATGTTGTTGTGATAGTTGGTGTGCTAATAAATCATGCTGTTTTGATAGCTGCTTGATAAATACCTACCTAGTGATATGGTATTTTTGTTTGATCTTGCTTATAGAATGGACGCCAAACTTTGGTTTTTGGGGAGTATGGGCCCCCATTGACCGGAAATTGGTGTATCATTGACTTTTTGTTAGTTATAACACATATAAGATGTCAAACTTTGATTCGTGGGGAGTACGGGCCCCCACAGGTCAGAATTTGACACTTAGGTGTTGTTTTTCAGTATTTTCTGGGTTCCAGGGAAGTTTCTGAGGCATACTGTCCGGAAACCCAGTATACACGCCGTGTAGTATTTTAATTCACGCCACGTATGCTCTTCTGTTCGGGAAGAAAAAAATGAACTTTTTGAGTACACGTCGTGTACCCAGAGTACACGCCGTGTAGTCTCTTCCCGTGTCACTAACCGTGTTGGAGGCGACATGGGGTAGGGATGGGCTTGGGTAAAACATGTCGTGTAGTTGAAGTACACGCCGTGTAGTGTGACCCGGAGTCCGGCCGTGTAACTAACAACACGGGTCGGTGAACTCCTTGACAGAACACACCGTGTCAATTAAAGACACGCCGTGTAGTGTGACCTGGGGACTTGGCTGTGTAACTAACAACACGGGTTGGTGTCACCTTTCCCTGAACACGCCGTGTACCTGTGGGACACGCCGTGTAGTCTTGTCCGAGGACAGACCGTGTGGAGTTAGCCGTGTGCTGGGAAACGGTTTGGTGTACACGCCGTGTGCGGGTGTAACACACTGTGTGGTGTAAAGTCGAGTAGTCGGTCGTGTCACAGACGACACGGGCAGTTGGAAAATAACAACGTACACGCCATGTAGATATTATACACGTCGTGTAGTTTTGTTCGATGGAAGCCGTGTGACTTAGCCGTGTAGAAGGACCCGGGCAGGGGAAGGGAAGTCAAGTACACGTCGTGTAGTCATTGTACGCGCCGCGTAGTCTTGTTTTGTCAATTTTGAATGATTTATTCCTCTTGTTTCCTTTGTGGTTCCTTCGCTTTCCGATATTAATAATCTGGAATCTGAGGCATGCTTTTGACCTTGTAGAGTCATGCCGCCTAGACGACTGCGAGTTGTTCGCCAGGAGAGCGGCGACAATTATACTCCGGAGATGGTGGGCCATGGGCTACCAGTTGATCCTCCAGCAGAGCCAGATGCGGTGCCAGCTGCTATACCGGACACAAGCATGGAGGCGCAGTTCCGTGAAGGCTTTATGCGGTTCATGCAGACCTTTCAGGGATCACCGCAGGCTGCCACATCTATGGCTGAGCTGACGCGTATCTTTCAGCAGCAGCATCCACCTATGTTTTCAAGGGATGGCAGACCGCAGGCTGCAGAGTCTTGGCTAGGATTGATTCAGACTATTTTCGAGCACTTGAAGACGCATCCAGGGCAGAGGGTCAAGCTCGCGACTTACATGCTGCGTGATTCCGCCAAGAGGTGGTGGGATGTTACCACCTAGACAGAGCATCACAGGGACATGGTGTGGGAAGATTTTTAGGAAGTCTTCTATGAATTCTTCTTTCTCGAGACGCTGAGGGCAGATAGAGCTCGAGAGTTCATAAATCTACAGCAGGGCGCCATGTCGGTGATGGACTATTCTGCTCATTTTATAGAGCTTCAGCGTTTTGCACCCGTGCTGGTAGGTGATGAGACGTTGAGAGACAGACGTTTTGAAAATGGTCTTCGGTATGACATTCGAGCGCTGGTGAATGTTTTCAGGTTGCCTACTGTACACGCGATTGTGAACCAGGCGTTGATTACAGAGAGGAACCTGTGGGAATCTAGTGGTGTGGGCCAGGGCGGTTCAGCACCAGTTACTGGTATTATTTCTGCTGGCAAGAGGAAGAGACAGATGGACTTCTCTCAGGGCGGCAGTACCAGCCAGGCAGCTTCTTCAGGTGGCCCGGTCAGGTGCTACCAGTGTGGCAGAGAGTGGTACAAGAGACCGCAGTGTTCACGAGACCTAGTGGAGTGCCGAGCTTGCAGCAAGATGGGTCATCTACAGCGCTTTTGTAGGGTGTTTCTACCAGTGGCTAGTGAGAGGGGTTCTGTGCAGACTCTGTGTGCGGAAGTAGGACCAGTGGCTTCTTACTAGTCAGGGAACTGGAATACGTCAGGGCGTGCAGGCAGAGATGGTGGTCGGGGCCATGGTAGCCAGACACCAGGATCTCAGAGGCAGCAGGGCGGGACAGCTCAGGGTAGCCAGGCTGTGTCGCAGGGCCGCGGTATGCGGCACTGGGTAGGCATATGCAGTGCAACAGACCCAGCAGGAGCAGGATCCCGGACCTTCTACAGTCAAAGGTACTATTCTAGTAGCTTCTGTTTTATCTTCAGTACTTTTTGATATGGGTTCTACGCATAGTTTCATATATGTACCCGTAGTGGAGAGCCTTAGGCTCTGTTTTTCTACTTCTTCTGATATCTTGACGCTAGGCACTCCGTTGGGGACTAGGACGGCTGGTGTGCGTCAGTGTAAGGAGTGCCCCCTTGAGGTTGGAGGGTGTCACTTCCTTTGGGACCTCTATATCTTGGAGATGACGAGCTGTGACGTCATTCTTAGGATGGACTGGTTGGTTCCCTTTCAAGCCTTTGTATACTGCTATCGTCGCAGGGTGCGTTTCACATCACAGGAGGGTGGGGACTTTCTATACAAGGGAGAATGGGATGTTTAGGCGAGTCGAGCTAGACCAAAGCATCATGGGCGAGGTGGAGTCACAGCCCAAATTGTGATCTTATATCTGGATGATCGGGGGACTTGTCAGACTGATTTCCCTCCAGTTTTTGATCGTTTCAGGGATGTCTTCCCAAAAAAAATTTCAGGTCTACCTCCGGTGCGTGAGGTGTATTTCTCTATCGAGCTTGTGCCAGGAGCAGCACCGGTGTCCATTCCTCCTTATAGGATGGCCACGCCTGAGTTTCCGGAGCTCAAGAGGCAGTTAGGGGAGTTACTGGCAAAGGTCTTTATCCAGCCCAGTACTTCTCCTTGGGGTTCTCCAGTCCTTTTTGTGAAAAAGGTGGACGGTACCCTTAGACTTTGCGTGGATTATCGGAAGCTGAACCAGTTGATGGTTAATAACTGATATCCCTTGCCGAGGATAGATGATCTGTTTGATCAGCTTCATGGAGCAGGAGTTTTCTTGAAGATTGACTTGAGATTTGGATATCATCAGCTGCGCGTTAGACCATCTGATATACCTCTCGCAGCTTTCAGGAGTAGGTATGGTCTATATGAGTATACGGTTATACCGTTCGAACTCACGAACGTGCCAGTAGTTTTCATGGATCTTATGAATCGTGTGTTCCATTTGTATCTTGATTCTTTCGAGGTAGTATTCATGGACGACATCTTGGTGTACTCTCACACTCGACACGACCATGCCACCCATTTTGAGATCGTATTGAGTACACTAAGAGAGCATCGGCTATATGATAAGCTCTCAAAGTGCCACTTTTGGATGGACCAGATTCACTTCCTGGGTCACATTATCTCAGAGGCAGGAGTTACAGTAGACCTAGAGAAGGTGAGAGCAGTAGTTTCTTGGGAGCAGCCTAAGAACATGTTTGAGATATGGAGTTTCTTAGGGATGGATGGTTACTACAGATGCTTCATATAGTACTTCTCCCGCTTAGCAGAACCTTTGACAGGTCTGACTAAGAAGGGGGTGAAGTTTGTTTGGTCAGAAGCTTGCGAGACAGCTTTTCAGGACCTGAAGGGAAGGTTGACATCAGCACTGATCCTGATACTCCCAGAGTAGGGGAAGAGCTATACAGTTTACTGTGATGCATCAGGGATTGGGCTGGGAGCCGTTTTGAAGCAGGTCAACCGAGTTGTTGCGTACGGGTCTCGGCAGTTGAGGCCACATGAGAGAAATTACCCGACGCATGATCTCGAGTTAGCTGTAGTTGTTCATGCATTGCGCTGTTGGAGACACTATCTGTTGGGAGAGCATTTGTGGTTTTCACCGACCACAAAATTCTCAAGTATATCTTTACTTAGCGTGACCTGAATCTGAGGCAGAGAAGGTGGGTTGAGTACCTACAGTCCTTCGATTTTGAGCTTGCCTATACACCTGGCAAAGGTAATGCAGTAGCCGATTCACTGAGCAGGAATACTCAGATACAAGCAGTGCAGGAGGCCAGTGGTGAGTGGCGGCTCATGGATTTGTTCTCTGAGATGCATCTAGAGGTGCATGACAGTCAAGGGAAGACTTATCTTTCCTCGTTAGCTGTGACTTCTACCCTCCTGGACAGAGTGAGGATGAGGCAGCTATTGGTTTCAGAAGGCCTAGTTCTACGGGAGTCGGTGGCAAGTGAGGACCCTCCTCCCGGTTGGACGATAGGCGATGATGAGGTCCTGCGTTTCCATGGACGAGTATGGGTTCCAGGGGATATACGCGAGGAGCTGATGCGGGAGTTTAATACTTCAGATTGGGCAGTTCATCCCGGGGTTACCAAGATGTACCGAGACTTGAGGCGTCAGTACTGGTGGCCAGGTATGAAGAGAGAGATAGTTGTTTTTGTTACGAGGTGTTCCACCTGTCAGCAGGTGAAGGCAGAGCACCAGAGGCCTGCTGGGCTGTTACGGCAGTTGCCCATTCCAGAGTGGAAATGGGATGATATCGCGATGGATTTTGTGACGGGTTTGCCGAGGTCACCTCGAGGCAATGACGCCATGTGGGTTGTTGTGGACAGACTCACGAAGGTAGATCACTTCTTGCCAATAAAGGATACATTCAGTGTGGACGAGCTCGGAAGAATGTATATCCGAGAGATCATACGTCTTCATGGGGTCCCTCATTCTATCATTTCAGATAGGGATTCCCTCTTTACATCTCGTTTCTGGTAGAGTTTTCAGAGGGCGCTGGGTACACAGGTGCTTCTGAGGACATCATACCACCCTCAGACAGATGGCCAGTCAGAGCGGACGATACAGGTGCTAGAGGACATGCTGCGCGCATGCATCCTAGACTTTGGGGGCTCATGGGAGAAGTATATACCCTTAGTCGAGTTTGCCTATTACAATAGTTTTCAGGCAACTATTGAGATGGCACCATATGAGAATTTATATAGTAGGACATGCCGATAACCTTTGTGCTGGTTAGAGGCAGGTGAAGTAGCTTTACTGGGGCCACAGCTCGTGCAGGAGACATCTGGGAAGGTCCAGTTGATTCGGAAGCGGATGTCTACCGTGTAGTATCGTCAAAAATCCTATGCTAATTGCCGCAGACGACCTTTGGAGTTCGTGGTCGGGGATCAGGTTTTTCTACGTGTTTCTCCGAGGCTGGGACACAAGCGGATCAGGAGACAGGGTAAACTTTCACCGAGGTATGTGGGGCCATTCGAGATTCTGGAGAGAGTCGGGTTGGTTGCCTATCGGTTGCAGTTACCACAGCGGTACCGAGCCATGCACGACGTCTTCCACGTGTCTTGGTTGTGTCGCTACCATTCAGACCCGTCTCACACCTTTCAGCCAGAGGAGGTTGAGTTGTAGCATGATGCGTCTTTTGAGGAGCATCTGATCCGTATCGTTGACAGGAGCACGAAGGTTCTCCGAGGCTGGTCAGTTCCTCTCGTACGGGTGCTATGGCAGCATGACCGGGTGCAGGACGAGACCTGGGAGCGGGAGGCCGAAGTACGTTCTCAGTGGCCAGAGTTGTTCTGAGCTTTATCTTCGCCACCCTTGGAAGGGCAATTCTGTGATGAATTTCTATAAGGGGGGAAGTTTGTAAGAACCTGGTTCTTATTTTTGAGGTACGGGCTTCTTCTTTTCCCTTTTCCTTAAGTGTTTTTGAGAAAATATGGAAAATGGAGAAAAATGTTAAATTTCAAAACTACACGCCATGTACTTTGTCCACACGTCGTGTACTTTTGGCCCTGTTGGGATGAGTACACGGGTCATGTAGCCTTGTCGGTGATGAGGGGTGTAGGAACCGACTACATGCCATGTAGTGGTACCTTACATGCCGTGTAGTCAGTCGGAAGGCTTGAACAGTAAGGCGGTGGAGTCGCCACCAGCTGGGCGACAGTACACGTCGTGTACTCAAGAGTACATGCTATGTACTCAGGTAGATGAGTGAACAGTGTGGCGGTGCCACCAAATGAACAGTTAAATGAAAGAAGTACATTTCATGTACTCAGAAGTACACGCTGGGTACTTTGTTTTTTCGGCTTAAAACAGGCAGTAGCCTCCTCATTTGGCAGAGGAGACTCTTGAACCATTTTTAAGCCAAAGGAGGAAGTCGGATCTTTGAAGATCCACCGAGAATTTGTCTGGAATCAGTTTCGTCTTTGGACGATTTCGTTGGAACCGCACGGGTAAGCCCTCTCCTCTCCTGGTATCGTTCTTACCAATTCTTTCCCTAATGTAAGTTATTTACATTTGTTTGTTTTTTGTTCTTCGTTAGATCTACACCGTTCTTGGGCTTTTCTGGAGTCGGCGTTCGTGTATAACGCTCGTTGGAGTATAAGGTAGGTGGCTTTGTGTTTATTTTCCTACTTTCGTGCATTTTTGTGCGTTTTTGTGCCACGAACCCATGTTGGGGTGTCATGTGGCTGAGACTGTTGCTATATTTAATGCCTAGAATTGATAGGGTATTTAATTGTGATAATAAAATTCTGGTTGGGATCGTTGCTTGGATCCAGAACCACCTCGTGGGTGGGTTCCTCTGTTTAGCCGTTTGGCCAGGATACCCGAGGGTATGCCTTAAATGTAGTAATTGTAGAATTGCCTTAAGGGGAATTGCTTGTTTGCTGTATTTTGATATGTTGGGCATGGCCTGGTTACCTGTTTATCCTGAGGTCGTTGTTGTGATTAGTCTGTGGGCACTGCACTATTTAGCCCGAGGGTTGTAGTTATTTCGGCCTGAGGGCAACTCCTTCCGTGCCTGAGGGACATAGACTATGTGCCTAAGGGTGACACTACCTATTCCTGAGAGCAAAATTAGGTTATTCCTGAGGGAAATTACCTACGGGTTGGGTTCTGCTTACCTAAGGGTAAGGTTTTACTTGTCTGAGGATGTAGACTGCTTACTTAGAAATGCACTGTGGTGATTTCTAGTATTTAATGGATTAAATGGATAATAAAATGGCAATATAACTGTTAATTAGTTACATTTGAGTACTGCTTACTTTATTTCATTTTACTACTGCACACTATTGTTGCATGCTTACACGCAGTTGGGCACGGGCCTTTGGTGGGTGCCTACTGAGATATATTTCTTACACCCTGTTTAGGTCACGCTTTTCGGACCAAACAGATTACGTTGTTGTAGGTGTAGATAGGGGAAAGAGTCCCTATATAGGTACTTGACTGTTGTAGAGGAGTAGAAGGGCATGGGACCGAGCCTAGGCTCGCGATGCCGCTGCCAGCTATTTGCTTTGCTTTGTTGTACTCTGCTTTCTGCTGTATTGTATTGGTGTATAACATGTTCTGGCTGCTTTCTTAGAACTTGAATCATGTAGCACCATCATTTATATACTTTTGGTTATATCCACTGCAGTAGTTTATTTCAGTTGTGTATGTTTACTGCTTCCTCTGTCGTTGTATGTTTATTTTGTATTCCGCTGCGCTACACTTTGACAAATGAGGGCATAGTTTCCCCACTATCAGACCTGGGCCCTCTCTTCTAGTCAGAAACCTCTGGCGTTTGGGGAAATTCGCTTGAGGTCACGTGGCGAACCGGGCTCGGGGCACCCGTTGCGTGGCACCCGAGTCTGGGATGTTATAATATCATTCTACAACACAACCTTCTAGAAAACTTTGATTCTTGACATACCCTTTTAAAATCTTCATATATCATTCAATGGGGTACATCCATCTATAATGGATAAGACCACATAGTTAAATCTCTATAACCAAGTGAACCATCAAGTGAAACATTATATCAAATAATGATGGTGGGAAGAACGTCTCTAATTCACATAATATGATCGTCGTATCCTTATTCATGATTGGAAACTTTGTCGAATCTATAGCTTTACTATATGTGACTTTGAAAAAGAAGAAAAGTCTGGTTAATTTATGTCATAAATTTTTAGGCAGAATGCAATGTAAAGTGAAGGGCATCAAATCTTACATCAAAACATGACAGTCATATGATTTTAGATCTTATAAATTCAAATTATTCATTGACATGACATTGTTTATATTTGATGAATACCCCTATAGACATTTTACACCATTAAAGAAATTGAAAAATTGCAATTTTTCTTATCCATATAGAGTGTAGGATGTTGGAGGAAGAAAATTTCATCTTTCACCCTTAATCAGTGCCAAATCTTTCCTTATCCTCATGTTATTCATGTACAACTTATCCTTCATGCCTTATTTTTTCAGAAAGATTTATTAATGTGATAATAACACTATCAAATAATTTTTTATATATGCATGAAATTAAGAAAACGTTTGACATACAAACAATTCTAGTATAGTAATTCAAAGAAAATTGATCTCTTTTTACAACAAGATTTCATAAGGTTTTTTATAAAGGGTTTAATGAAAACAATGTCAATATCTTTTAATTTCTCAAATAGTTGATCACCTATTAGTGGAGATAGTGTTGTTCCTTGTTTTATGTTCCCATCGACTGTTGTCATCCAGGATTAGTATTTTTTGTTAAGGTAAAAATTTATGATACCCTAAAAACATATTCTTTGAGGAATGTTTCAACCAAACTGAGTGTATGCATTCTTTAAAAATGGGACACCCCAAAATTCCATTAATTTTATAACCTAAAAAAAATTCTCATAAGAAAGAAATTCATTTATTTTCCCATACAACATGTCTCTCAAAGTGAATTCTTGACTTCTATGAGTATCATACAATGTAATTATCATATCCCATGTAAATTTTAGATCTTTAGTCAATGGATCAAAATAGACATCAATATCATTATCAAGTTATTTTAGTCTATATATAAGCTGAGACAACATAATGTATTTGTGCTTCATATATAACCATGATGGAAAGTTATAATTTACTAACATAACTGAACATGTATTGTGAGTAATACTCTCTACACCAAAAGGATTTATTTTATCTATAGATAACACAAGATGGAGATTTCTCTACTCATTTCCAAATTCAAGATATTCATAATCAATTTTATTCCACTGAGGAGAGTATATTGGGTGACGTAATTTACAATATTCAATTATTGTATTGGCATGTCATGTAAATTGTCTAGTGGGTTCCTGACTCCATATAGTCATCTAAACCATGGAATTATAGGAAAGTATCATACATCTTTTAAAGTACTTGATTCATCTTTCTTGTATCAATTCGTTCCATGATTAGGGAATTTTCTCAGTGATTCATGGTCCTTGTGAAACAATATGAAAACATATTGATAGTCATGTATTTTTTAGAGATCATTTCTATTGAATATAGAATTCATTTAGCATTATATGTTTAAAAAGTAATATCATTTCCTGCTGGTAGTATATCATTTAGAATACCAGGTAGTTCTGTAAACCTATTTTTGCTCCACCTTCTACCACCTTTCAAATTATATAACTTTAATATAGCTAATAATGTTGTATATTTAGTAAAAATGATATACAATGGTCACTTATCACAACTATTTAACTTCTTAAACAAATTTTTACAATCACAAAGTTCATCTTCAATTTCCATTTTTATTTCTTTAATATGATCTCCATAATCATTTACACCGGTATTCATATCATATGATCCATAAATCGAAGTATCATCCTAATCAGTGTGTACATTCAGTTTCTCCCCGTATTTAGTCCAGCATCTATAGCTCTGATCTATTCTGTGACAAATCAAATGTTCTTTCAACTCTTCTGGACTAATTTTTATTGAATAAAAACAACATAAACACATACAAAAGATTTGATAAGGTTCATATACATGCTCTATTGAAAACATGATGAACTCTTTAACTCCATCCTCATACTCTTTTATCATGTATTTAGCGCCCATCCATTTTCAATTCATATCCATCCTATTAGGTTCATAAAATATTCATTTTATATATTTAATAAATAAATACACACAATGTATTCATAATAAAATGAGAGGGTTATAGATACATCTAATAATTGGAACCCAACATTTGAATGTTATTAGTGATGATTCCTAACAATTTATCATTTTACACAAGGGTGACGTGAAAAGAAACAGTATAGGGAAAACATGTAGTTTTTGGTCCAGGTTATTGATTTGATGTTTTTTGGGAAAAAAAGTAAATAATTCTAGGATGTTTTTAGTAACTTATATAGGTGGGAGTCCAATAAGAGTATGAGTTGATGTTTATTTATTTATTTACTTGGTACATGGTGGTTCGGGTGGTGTTTTAGTGATAGGGTGTTTAGGAACTGAATTTGGTGATCTTTTATCATATGATGAAACAATCAACTTAAAAATAAGTTAAATAAGTTTCTTAGTGGGATTAGTATAAATACACATCTAAAAATAATTATTGGGTTATAATCCTAACTACCTGGTATCACCTGAAAACAAAACTCAGTGTAACACCCTATTACACTTTTCAGGTACTCCTTGGTTCATGATTTTTTTATCATCCTTGGTTGGGTGCATTTACGGGCTTCATGGTGATGGAGAACCTTTTTTAGGTAAAATTAAATAAAGTTTAGGGGTGTTTTTTTTTTGAATTAATGGAGTCTGGTTATAAATGTGTTAATTGTCTTTGATGGGTTCTCCCCAAGTTCAGAGAACAACTTGAGTGCCTTAGTGATTTTCTTCTAAGAACTAGGTTGTTTGATGTCTTATAGGCCATTACACACCATGTAAATGGATTATACACCATTTAATGGTATCCAAGAATATTTTATGAAATAATTTTGTGGTGTGAAAGGTTTACACAACGTGTAAATTGTTCACATCATGTAATGGAAAAATTAGGTTTTTAATAAAAAACGATGCATTTTTTAGTGATTACATCCTTAATAAAATACACAATGTGTAATGGGATTACACAACATGTAAGTCGCATAGGTTATAGGTTTTAGGCACTGGTCAGTTGATTTATTTATCATTCTTCCTACAGGCTTACCTCTCTCAACCCATAGCTCACCCTAGGAGATTTTTGGTGACTGCCTCCCTTCTAGATCACATCATTCAATGATCGATCATTAGGGATGTTGTGGTGTGTATCTTTGGGTAATATTTCCTTCTATTTATTCTTTAATTTAGTCTTTTCCTTCATAGAGGGGTGTTTTAGAGGTGATTTTTGATCACATGGATATTTTTCATACTTTCTGTTTTACCCTGTTTTGGCTTGGATTATATGGTTTTTGGTTGTATCTCTTTTCTTATGCTTTGTACTCTGGTTTTATGTCTTGATTTTTATATATTCAAGAATTATTTATGTTGTTTATATTATACCTTACTATGTGACAGATGACTTGGGTGTATGGTTTGGTTGACACGGGTTGGTCTATTACAATTTAGTATCAGAGCAGGACTCGATCTAAAGTGTGTTAACACTGCCTGAGTTTGATTTCATGTATTGGGTTGACAAGAGTTAGTACCATAGAAATTAAGATAGTAAGTGCATAAAGGGGGTATAGCCATCTCACTTCCATGACTGAACCCAAGTTACCATGGGTGGTTGGAAATTTTTTACCAAGTTTGAGACTTAGAGTTTGAGGTCATTTTAATGAAATGTATGGGAAGTTTATTTAAATTAACCTATTTATTTTCTTTTAAAATATTTTCTTTCATTTGTAGAATTTATAATTTATTTATGCTCTTATTACTTTAAATAATTGGTTTTAATTCTTTAAGTGTTATTAATATTGTGGAATTTTTTCATGATATAATTGCTTATTTTTCTTGTGTTTATTAGACAATGCCTATGAGAAGAGCTCTTCCAAATCTGAGGGAGTAAGATGCAAGACAGGTTTTATGGGTGAATACTCTAGTGGAAACTTCTTTAGTTGAATCTGTTATTCATACTATACATACTATGGGTCAAGTGGGTGTCAGGAACCTAGTACATGTGGTGGATCATGGATTTACGTTCATTAAGAAACATTCATCTATCTTCCGTGGTGACAAGGGACCATAGGAATCTAAAGAGTGGATTAATTAGATTGAGAGGATATTCAAATTCCTAAAGACTCCTAAGGAATCGAAGGTGGGTTTTCCCATATACATTCTCAAGGTACCAAGAAGAAGATTGCGGGACTCTATTGTGCAAGATAAGTTACATGAGGACCTTACCTAGGCTTATTTCAAGAAAATATTTAATTAACAGTTTTACCTTGATAATTTATGTGCGGAAAATACCCAGGAGTTTCTGACCTTAGAGTAGGGGGAGAATATCATTCTAGAGTATTCTACCATTTTTGTTGAGTTGGTGCATGTAACACTAGATCTTGTCACTAATGAGTACTTAAAGGCTCAAAGGTTTGAGTTTGGATTGAGGTCAGATATTCAGTCGATGTTGATTCACATGTGACTTCTAAACTTTATAAAGTTAGTTGATAAGGAATCTTTGATTGAGGAAGAAATAGCTGAAAATACTGGTTTGGGTGGAGCATTAGTTGGATCATTTTTTAGCCAGTGTGTATCTTCTGGTCAAAAGAGGAAGCGCAAGGGTGGTTGGTTTTCTTTAGGACCAATTTCAAGGGCTTCATCGAGATAGCAGCAGGTTTTCTTATATCATTCTGGGAGGCATGGTCATACTAGGCTTAATTATAAAGAGGTTCCTAAGTCTTTTAATCTTTGTGGGAAATCTAGTCGCTTAAGGTGTTTCTATGAAAATATATCATAAGTTAGTAAGGTAGGATCCACTCTCACCAAGGGTTTGTAGGAACATATTGATGCTTCCAAGGGTGGTGGGTCTTATCCTCAGACCAAGGGTGTGTTTAGGTGGCTAAGACCATACAGATTTATATGGTAGAGTATGTGATAGAGGAATCTAAAGTAGGGACAACTAATTTTAGAGGTAGGGTGTTTATTGATGGTTTTTGACAAAGCAGAAGCATGCGTTGGTGGGTGGTATATTAAAATTTCTTTTAATAATCACTACTTGAAACCAAGATTAAGGATATTACACATCAAATTTATAATTAATATATTTAATATTTGAATAAATAAATACCTAGGCTTAGGAAAATTATTTTTTGGTGAATATTGATCATCTAAAAAGACCCTTTCAGATTACCTTCATTGCGTTATGAGGATCCAAGGGTAGAATCCCTCTATCAGTGATTCACATGTGCTCTTATAATCTCCAAGCAACACCACTCGATCTTCGGGTGTTAGCACGGAGAGTTGAATGCCTTGTATTGTTTTTTCTTGATAGTTCATTCTTCAGTCTTGAATAAATCTCTCTTTCACATCTTGTTCTTGAGAGGGAGAGAGAAGGAGGATTTGAGAGAGAATTCTTTGTGCGCAACAATTCTCTATTCTCAATTTTTGGATAACCTACACAATAGACATAACCGTCTATTTATAGAGTTTGGATTTAAGTTAAAATTTTATTTAATTTCATATCAGTCATTAAATAACATTTATTACCTTTAATAAACCCCATGACACATAATAATAATTATATTATTACTATTTTGTGGTTCATGCCAACTTTTACAATAACAAATATTATGTAATAGTCTTGTTAATTAATATTTTTCACTGTACTCAGTCTTGGTCCATTCAAAATCCTCTAAAATTTATTGAATAATAGAATAAATATTTTATTTATAAATAAATATTTTATTCACAATATAGACAATAAATATTTATTAAAATATTAAATAAATAAAATTAATATTTTATTCACAAGTTGTAAAATAAATATTTTTTTAATTTATGAAATAAATATAACTTGAATAAAATTATTCCTCATACTTTATAATAATATTTATTCTATTAATTAAACTCAAATATAATTCAATAGAGATCAACATAAACACTTAGTGTGTGACCCTCTAGGATTCTTTCTCATTGGCATTAGGAAGTCTTTCCTAAATTTTAAGATTACTATCAAGTAATGGGTCAAGGAACCCAAGAGAAAGAACTTAATGTCGCAATATCGACAACCACATACAAACACTCACTATATAATATAATCACTTTTTCACAATATCTCATCAAGCATGTTGCATAACCGTGTCATCAACCTATATGCTTGATATTTCTTTCTTTGACTATCTGAAATAAACACGTCATTACACCATGGTCATGGGATTTAATGAGACGGTTTTATTCCAATCAAAGTACTGAGATATCATCTTCCATAATTATGGAAGGGAAAAATCCTTCCTTGACTTATTCATTAATGACATATCACTCATAATGCACCCAACATATCTAACTTCTCCATGAAATATTATCATAATAGTTTATAAAATACATCTATGTACGTGAGTTTTAACATGCATTAATAATATTCTTAAAGTATAAGGACCATCACACATGCTCATAGATAGAAATATATGATGACACCAAAACATGTGAAAAACCTACCGGCAGATCTATTCTCATAATCTCCCATCTTGGAGATTACCAAGTGTGAACTTCATGAGAATAATCCTCATATGATTAAGAGTACTCACACCTAATAGTCTATGTACTATGTGTCCCATCATAGTAAATTATCCAACCACATAACATTATTTGATAATATCTTCATAACACATAAAGGTTTTCATCATAGCGGGGAACTGCTATGACCTTATCAATGCGACATATACTATAGAACATTGTTACATTAGAGTCATGCAGAACAAAAAAAATATGTAATAAGAGGTTTTATTAATATTCAATACATCAAATTTTCATGTAATCCAAGTACAAATAGTTGGTCCTAGGACAAAAACTCCAAAAAACTCCCACTTGGACAAGAACCAACTGCCTACGAACTTCAGTCCACTAGACCTCACATGATAGTCATGTTTTTTGCTGATTCAAGGCTTTAGTAAAGGGTTCTTCCATATTGTATTCTGTGAAAATACTTCTCACTATAACTTCACATCTCTAAGAAAATTCCCTCAAGAGATGATACTTTCAATGTATGTGCTTCCTCCGCTGATGTGACCTTGGGTATTTTGTAATATCCACCACTACAGTATTATCACAATAGAGTGTGATATAATATTTATTGTTAGGTACCACATCAAGATCTTAGACAAAGTTGCGCATACATACTGCTTCTGTAGATTCCTCAAAAGTTACAATATACTCAGACTCTGTTGTAGAATTTTTAACCAAAACTTGCTTTGATCTCTTCCAACTCACAACACCTCCATTCAAAATGAATATGTATCTCATTTGTGACTTCATGTCATCTTGATCAATTTGGAAAGTAACATCTTCATATCCTCTAATGACTATTTCCTTATCTCCTCCATAAACCAGGAACATATCCTTAGTATGCCTCAGATACTTAAGGATAGTCTTGACTTCCATCCAATGGTGGTAACTTGAATCAGATTGATATCTTCCTATTGCACTTAATGCGTAGGTGAAATCTATCCTAGTATATAGCATAACATATATGACTAAACTAATCACTGATGCATATAGAATCCTTTTCATTATGTTTCTTTCCTCATGTGTATGGGGATGCATTTTCTGGGAAAGATGAATGTCATGTGATGTTGGCAATAATCCACTCTTGGATTGTTCCATACCAAATTATTTTAGTATCTTTTCAATGTATGTACTTTGACTTAGGTCAAGCAGCCTCTTGGATCTATCACGATGGATCTTGATCCCAATAATATATGTTTCCTCACCCAAGTACTTCATACAGAAGCATTTATTCAACCATTCCTTAACAGACTATAAGACTGGTATTTTTTTCTAATGAGTAATATGTCATCAACATATACTATTAAGAAAATTATTGTACTCCCACTAAACCATTTATAGACACACAACTCACATTCATTATTTATGAAACCAAATTTCATTATGTCCACATAAAAACAAATATTCCATGACATGGATGCTTTCTTTAATCTATAAATGGATCTTTGCAACTTGCATACCTTGTTGGCATCCTTTGGAGTCACAAAATCTTTGAGATATTTCATATATACATCTTCTTGGAGGACCCCATTAAGGAAGGTTATTTTTAAATCCATTTTCTAAATCTCATAATCATGGAAAGATGCAATGACAAGTAGAATTTTGATGGATTTTAGTATTACAACTGGTAAAAATGTTTCATCGTAGTCAATGTCTTGATGTTGTTTAAACCCTTCTATAACCAAATGTGCCTTATTGGTACTGAATTGTCTTTACATGTCTAGTTTCTTCTTGAATACCCATTTTCAACTAATAGGCTTTACATCTACTAGAGGTTCAACCAAAATCTAGACTTGGTTTTGGTACATGGAGTCCATTTCAGAATTCATGTCTTATTTCCACTTGGAAACATTTGTGCCATTTACTGCTTCTTTATAGGTTATAGGATCATTATTATCAACTAATAATGTGTTACCATCCTTGGTGACTAGAAAAACATAATATTCCGGTTCTCTATCCTCTCTAGTACTCCTACACAGTAATTGTCTCTGGAAAAATTTCTTCTTCCACAGGGCTTTTTGGAATTTTTTCCTGTACCAACTCTTATGTATCTTGAGTATGGACTTCATCGAAATCTATCTCACTCCCACTATCTCTTTTAGAGATAAAATCATTCTCAAGAAATGTGGGACTTCTTTCAACCACAACCTTTTTGTATGAAGGATTTTATAGGTAGTATCCCTTTGTTTCTTTGGGATATCCTATAAAGATACACTTTGTGCCTTGAGGTGAAAGATTGTTACCTAAAGAGGCCTTAACAAATGCTTCGCAACCCCACACATGTAACTAAGACAACATGGGTTTCTTTCCATTCCATAATTGGTATAGTATACCATATGTTTCTTTATTTGGCACTCGGTTTAGTACGTATGATGTTGTTTGTAATGTGTATCCCCAAAATGATAATGGATAACTCGCAAGACTCACCATTGATCTAACCATGTATAACAAGGTGAGAAGTATAAGGATAAGTGAGTTGAGATAAAATCCCAGACTCCCATAGATAATCAATGAAGTATTGGTTAAGATATTCTCCACCACAGTTTGAGCGAAGTTTCTTAATATTCTTATCAAACTAGTTCTCAACTTCATTCTTGTATTCCTTGAATTTTTCAAAATAATTCGACTTATACCTCATTAAGTAAACATATCCATATCTTCTAAAATAATCAATAAAAGTTACGAAGTATGAGTACCCACCCCTTTATTCAATAGGAAATGGTCCACACACATCGGTATGAACTAATTCAAGAATCTCTTTAGCCCTTCCACATTTCCAACTAAATGGGGATTTTGTTATTTTTCCTTATAAATATGTGTGATATACACCAATTGGTTTTAGTTAAAAATAATCTAAATATCAATATTTATGTAATTTAGTCAATCATTTTTCATTTACATAACCTAGATGGTGATTCCAAAGTTGTTTGTGGTTTGAGTCATGTGAAGTAACTTTATTATCGATTACCATTATTTGGTTTGTGTAATCCAACACATAAAGACTGTTATTTAAATGTGTCTTACCATAATAAATTATATCTTTATAAAAGAAGCAACATTTATTCCCAAATTTGAAGATAAATACATTTGTATCAAGTCTAGATATAGAAATAATTTTTTTGGTAACTGAATCCACATAATAACAACCCTTTAAAACCAAGATCATTCTAGTCGGCAATGTGAGGTGGTAGTCCCTGATACCTACAGAAACAAGTTTAGCTTTGTTGGATTCTCGAAGATCTACCTCTCCTCATTCAATATTTATGAATCTACTTGGTTCATGTATTTGAATACATATGTGAATACCAAAAACTATATCTAATACCCAATTTATAGAAATAGATAAATTGTACTCGATAAAAAATGCACCTAAAGATTTCCCTTTCTTCTTTGGATGGGTGCAGTTTTTCTTCCAATGGACCTTCTTTCTACATGCGAAATAGACTACATTATATTCCCTTTCTTTCCCCTTGATCTTCCTCTTCTTGGAAGGGTGTAAAGAATCTTTGGTCTTAAATCTCTTCTCATGCCATTTCTATTTTCTCACTATAAGGATGAAAGTTTTTTCACGCTTTATATCCTTATCTACTTGGAGAAGAGGAGTAAGAAGATATGGTAGAGACTTATCAATATTGTTCATATTAAAATTCATAATAAAATAGGATAATCTCTAAGGGTTTGATGCCAGAATAAGATCATTGCTTAGTTATTCAGGGAATTTAAACCCAAGAACCTCTAAGAACTCAATGTACCCAATGATCTTGACTATGTGAGGCCCAAATGGGGAACCCTCTCCAAGATTACTCTGAAAGAGAGCCTTGGAAATATCAAAAATTTCCTATCTAGGTCTCTCCTAGTAAAGACCACACTGGTTCTCAAGAATTCTATACACATCCATGTTTTCATGAGACTTCATTAGTTCACTAGACATAGATGAAAACATAAAATATTTAATTTCAACCACATCACTCAATTTTTTTTCATAGACAAGGAACTCTTCATCACTCACCTTTTAAGAAGGTGGATCAGGTATTGAGGATTCTAGCATGTAATATTTCCATTCATGATATAGCACAACCAAAAGGCGTCTAAACCAATCCTGTAAGTTACTTCCAATTAAGAGGTTATCTTTTTCCAATATTGATTGTAGGGATAGTGTGGATGATGAACTTGTCATTCTATTCTAAAATTAAAAAGAGAATATTATTAGTACTTTTATTGATTAAAAAATAAGTGAGATATAATAAATTAAATTTTTTTAAAATTTATTTATTAAATATCCCACTATTTTATCAAGTCTCAATAGCCCTCACCATTGAACTCAGAATGTCTAGTTGCATTAATATTCTAATGGCAAGGATCCCCATTACTTTTTTTAATGATCCAGACTTTGGCCATAAAAACCATAATAATGTAATTAGATAGGTGGTCTTTCTAACTATGAACTTGTAGCTCCTTGATCTGTTGAGTGGATTACCCTATCCTGAAATCCTATCTTGGATTTCCTCAACACTTTCCTCCAAGTTTGTATTGAACAGACTTTAGACATTAAACTCAATACAATTTTGTTTAATTCAACCCAAAACTCTCATTAGATATCCCCATTAAAAGTAAGTGTCCATACTTTTTCCATCTACTATACTTAGTTCTACAGTTTCATTTACAATTATATAAAGGAAGGTTTAGTCTAACTTAATATTTAATTGATGGATTTTAATTTATTATGCATAAATTTTATTTTGTTTTATCCTTTACACATCTTATTAATATTTAGTGGATATTACTTAATTAATTAACCATGTTGAATAAAAAATTTACACATAATTCATTTATTTATGTGATCGTTGCCTTATATCCATAAAATAAATAATTTCATAGAAATAAATAATTAATTAATAAAATGACATGTTCATGAGCTTTATCTAATGGTTGATTTAAGAAGTGGACATTAAATCAACCTTTGACCTAGGGGAAATAACTCCTATTTTCGGT
Organism: Viscum album; assembly: GCA_963277665.1. Lineage (NCBI taxonomy): Eukaryota > Viridiplantae > Streptophyta > Magnoliopsida > Santalales > Viscaceae > Viscum > Viscum album. The sequence continues at coordinate 643,045,617 of OY728142.1, read as the reverse complement.
CTTGGAATGAGTTATAGAATTCCACCTGTCCACATGTGTATCACCTGGGTTGGCATTATTAAGGTTCCATCTTGAACCGCCTCTATACGCCTTAGGATGCTCTATTAATTAAAAATATTTATTACTCACATGCAGGTGAGAGGAACCAAAGGATTGGTTAAAGGGGGTTACATAAATATCTTTGGAAACATAGGTCCTACATAATAATGGATGGAGGGACGAATCACAAGTCTTCATTTAATTTAATATTAAATAATTGCAAACTCATGCAATAAATTAAATTAAAACATCCAACACATACACAGTTCTTGATCAATCTCATGAACGGTCATACATGCAATGGATACACAAAAGTAAATGGTTAGTTTTTATTTCTTTATTCATTCTTTTTTTATTTAATATAAACACGCTTTCATTAATTAATTAATTAATTAATTAATTAATTAATTAATTCTTTTTTATCTTAATGATCATATAATCTTATTTGGAGACACCCATCATTAATGGAATTCTTAGAAAATAAATGGCAGAACCAATAATGATATATTAATTACAATAAATTAATTGAGCATTTAAAATTCTTTAAAACCATTATTAAATTTTCAAACACACAATGGTGTTACAATTAATAAAATAAGGTCTTAATGCTTTAATTTTAAAATTTAATGTAATTTTAATTTTTCCAATAATGGGAGACTACATGGAATGTACATAGAGCTACATGCCATGTACCTCGGTTTTCGTATATACAAGTAACATGCTGGGGGTTTCTGCGTGTTAACACAGCAGTACTACATGGTGTGTACATGTCAACTACACACCCGGTGTCTACTTGTCATGTGTCAGGTTGGCTTGGTCAACATGCGATGTGCAATAAAATAACTACATGTAATTAATTTATCAATGCATCTAGATATAATACGCATGGGTATACGGCATGTTCTTTAGCCACATGTCGTGTAACTCAGTTTTACTGGACAATTATTTGGAACTTCTCGATGGAATCTCTGGTCATTATTCATTTGTTCTTAAACCTTTAAGAAAATTAAACACTAAGTAAACATAATTAATATTTTGATAACATGTTAATTCAAATCGGATTAAATAATGAATAACATGAAATGAAAACCTAACCACAATTTCACATAGATCAATAATAAAATAAATAATTATAAATTTAAACAAGACTGATCTAATACCACTTGTTAGTTCCAGGTGTAGAGAAAGCATACAGAGGTTGGGTGATATGTTGAAATTTCTTTTAATAATCGTTGCCTGAAACCAAGAGTGGGGATCTTGCACGTCAAATTTATAATTAATTTATTTAATATTTGAAGAAATAAATACCTGGGATTAGGAACTTTCTTCATTGGTGAATGTTGATCATCCAAAAATAACTTTTCATATTACCTTCATTGTGTGGTGAGGATCCAAGGGTAGAATCCCTCTAGCAGTGATCCACACGTGCTCCTATGATCTATGAAAAACACCACTTGGTTTTTAGGTGCTAGCATGGTGATTTTAATGTCTTGAATTGTTCATTATTGATTTCTTATTCTTAGATCTTGAATAAATATCTCTTTCACTTCTTTCTCTTGAGAGGGGGAGAGGAGGAGGAGTTGAGAGAGAATTCGTTGTGTGCAATAATTTTCTATTCTCAATTTTTTGATACCCTACACAATAGACATGGTAATCTATTTATAGAGTTAGGATTTAAGTTAAGATATTATTTAATTTCATACTAGACATTAAATAGAATTTATTACCTTTAATAAACCCCATTCCACATAATAATGATTATATTATTACTATTTTGTGGTGCACGCCAACTTGTGAAATAACAAATATTATGTGACAATATTATTAATTAATATTTGTTAATAGGATCAATCTTGGTCTGTTCAAACTCCTCTAGAATTTATTTAATAACCAAATAAATATTTTATTTATAAATAAATATTTTATTCACAATAAAGAAAATAAATATTTCTTAAAATATTCAATAAATAAAATAAATATTTTATTCACATGCTGGAAAATAAATATTTATTTAATTAATGTGATCAATATAACTTGAATAAAATTATTCTTTAGACTTGAGAATAATATTTATTCCATTAATTAAACTCAAATATAATTTAATCAAGATCAATGGAAACACTTAGTGTGTGGCCCTCTAAGATTCTTTCTCATTAGCATTAGGCAGGCTTTCCTAAAGTCCAAGATTATTGTCTAGCAATGGGCCAAGGCACCAAAGATAAAGAATTTAATGTTGCAATGTCAACAACCACATCTGAATGATCACTATATAATATAATCCTTTTGTCACAATATATCATCAAGAAGGTTGCATAACTCCATCACCAACCTATATGCTCGATATATATTTCTTTGACTATCTAAAATAAGCATGTCATTACACCATGTCCATGGAATTTAATGTGATAGTTCTATTCTAATAAAAGGGTCAAGATATTATCTTCCATAAATATGGAAAAGGAAACATTCTTCCTTGAATTATTCATTAATGACTTGTCACTCATGATGCACTCAACGTATCTGACTTCTCCATGAACTATTACCATCATGGTTTACAAAATACATCTAAGTACATGAGTTGTAACATGCATTAATAATAATCATAAAGTATAAGGACCATCACACATTCTTGTGGATTGGAATATCCAATGACACTAAAACATTTTTAATTCCTATTGTTGGGTCTATTTTCATAATCTCCCATCTTGGAGATTACCATGTGAAAACTTCATGCAAAGAAGCCCCATATGCTTACGAGTAATTAGACATGATAGTCTATGTACTATGTGTCCTATCATAGTATATTGTCCAACCACAGAACATTATTTTATAATATCATCAAAGCACATCAAGGTCCTCTTCATAGAGGGGAATTTTTATGACCTTATCAAAGTGACGTATACTCTAGAACATTATTATATTAGAGTCATGTAGAACAACAAACAATATGTAATAAGAAGTTTTATTAATATTCAATACATAGAATATTCATGTAATCAATGTGAAAAAAGTTGGTCCTAGGACACTAAATCTAACATTTATTTCATATTATATGGTGTTATATTTGTTTGATATAGGTGTTAATAATTCTTTAATATCTTAAAAGTTAGTTGACATATTGGGTTTGTGTTCAGAACTTATACCGTGCTTGTTGGATCTTTCCATGCCTTTGGTAAAGAGGTCTGAACAAGGTTTCAAGTGTCTCTCGTGTTGGGTGATGATAGCCAAATTTGAGGTAGAGTGGGACATCTTGGTGCTCAATCTTGACATATTTGACTTGATTATCATCTTGGATTGGATGATCAATGTTAAGGCACATATAGGCTATTATTAATGTAGGGTACAGTTCTTATCTTCTGATAGGGTCACTCATGTTTTTCATGGTGATTGGGACTCTATATCAGAAAGGGTGGGGCATGTTGTTCCTTATTTTGGATTAATATCATGCCAGTTTTCAAATATGTTTCTTGACGTAGCTGACCCTTGCTTGAGAATTGATCTTCCTATAGTGGTGTGTGCGTACCCTGAGGTCTTTCTAGTTGATTTTTTCAGTTTAATTCCACAAAGAGAGGTTGAGTTTAAGATTGTCCTACTCCCCGGTACGATGCTCATTTCTATACCATCTTATTAAATAGTACATGTTGAGTTGGTGGAACTTAAGGTATAGCTTGAGGACCAAGAGGATAAAGGATTTATTCATCCTAGAGTGTCACTATGGTCTTTTCCTATCATATTTTCTAAAAAGGTAGGTGGGAGTCTCATACTTTTTATTGATTATTGAAAGTTAAATTGGGTGACCGTTAAGAAAAAAAATATCATTTACCTAGGATTGATGACCTTTTTTACTAGCTTAGAGGGACATGTTGGTTTTCAAAGATTGAACTTTAGTTAGGGTGCCACCATTTGAGGGTACAAGAAGTGGATATACCTAAGACATTATTTAGGAGCCAGTATGGGCATTTTAAGTTTCTAGTTATTTCATTCATTTTGACTAATGTTCCAATAGTATTTATGGATTTAATAGACTAAATCATTCATCGGTTCTTGGACTCTTTTGTTGTTGTGTTCATGAATGATATTTTGGTGTACTCTATGTTTAAGGAGCATCACAAGGACCATTTGGATATCATTATTCGAACCTTGATAGAACAACTTCTATATGGTAAGATTTTCAAATGTGATTTTTGGATCCAAAAAGTGAAATTTACGAGGCATAGGATATCTGAGAGGGGCATATCAGTGGATCCTAAAAAGGTGAAGGTTGTTATATCTTGGTAACATCCAAGAAATGTGATTGAGATCTGAATATTCTTGGGATTGGTTGGTTACTATAGATGGTTTGTTCAGGATTTCTCCAAGCTTTCATCATAGATGAATACTTTAAATTGTAAGGGTGTAATTTTTTAGGGGAATAAAAAATGTCAGAGATATTTTGAGGATCTGAAGGTGGAGTTGACTTCATCACTAGTTTTGATTCTTATGGAACCAGGTTGAGTTTATGATGTTTTTTGTGATGATTTTAGTATAGGTTTTGGATGTATCTTGATGTATGGGAAATGGTTGGTGGTCTATGGCTCACGCCAGTTACACCCTCATATGAAGAACTACCCTACCCATGATCTTGAGTTGGAAGCAGTTATTCATGCACTAAAAATGTGGCAACACTACCTCTTTGAGGAGTGGTTTACAGTGTATTCTGATCATAAGATCCTCAAATATATTTTTACTCATAGATATCTAAAATTGTGAAAGAGATACTGGGTGGAATACCTTCAAAATTTTTATTTTGATATTGCGGACACCCCTAGGAATTGAAATGCATTTTCTAATGAATTGAGTAGAAAATTACCGACACAGTCCATGAAGCAATCAATTGAGGAGTGTTCTTTGATGAGTATTTTTACTGATATGATCATGTGAGTAGAAGAGATCAAAGGACAGGTGTTCTTGAATTCGATGAAAGTTGACTCATCTTTTGATGGGAGAGTTTGACTCGAGAAGGTGATAGACATTGAGTGACAACACTTTAGTGAAATCCTTTATAGTGGGGAGACCTCATGTGAGTGGTCTTGGTCTTCCAGTGGTGATTTGTGATTTTGTGGTAGGTTGGTTGTTCTGTTTTCCTTGAGGTAGGATTTGATGGGCAGTGGACACAGGTCTTGTTGGTTCATACACCCTGGGGATACCAAGATGTATTACAACTTGAGACATAGGTATTGGTGGTTGGGTATGATAAGATCGGTTGTAGATTTTGTATTGTGTTGTCTTACTTATCATAGAGTTAATTTGGAACACTAGAGACCTGCTGGTTTATTGTAGCAATTACCCATTCTGGTATGGAAGTGGGATGAGATTTACATAGAATTTTTCATTGGTTTTCCATGAACACCTTGTGGAAAGGATGCAATTTGGGTTTTATTTATCGACTCACAAAATCAATTTATTTCATCCCTATCAAGTAGATGGTGGTGGAGGAATAGGTTGGGTACTTGTATGTCTAAGAGATTGTAAAAATTCATGGGGTTTCTTATATGGTTGTATCTAATAGGAACTCAAGGTTCACATCCAGGTTCTTGAAAGGTTTGTAGGAGGTGATGGGTTCCCAATTTATATTAAGCATGACATATCATCCACATATGGATGGATAGATAGAGAGGGCTACCCGGGTTCTTGAGGATATGCTCTGAGCTTGTGTGTTTGATTTTGGAGGATCTTGGGAAAAGAATTTGTAGCTGGTCAATATTTCCTATAAAAATAGTTATTAGGCTTCAATAAATATGTAACCCTTCAAATATTCGTATAGGAGACCATGTAAATCTACCTTGTGCTAGTTAGAGTAGGTAGAGTGGTCATTGGTTGGTCCGAGTCTTGTTCAGGAGATGATAGAGATGGTGGAGTTGATCCAAAGGAGAATTTTCATGGCACAGAGTCGTCTTAAATCTTATGTAGACCATCGATGATTACTAGTGGAGTTTTAGGTTGGTGATTAGGTTTTTATTAGAGTTTCACCTCACTTTGGACACTAATAGTTGGGTAAGCAGGGTAAGTTGTCATTGAGGTTTTCAAGACCCTTTGAGATTGTTGGATGATTGAGGAAGGTGGCCTACTGGTTGGACTTGTCATCTATTTTGATTATTATCCATGATGTGTTTCATGTTTCTCAATTAAGGAGTTATATAGCATATCCTTCCCATGTGATTGAATGGTGGGATGTTAATCTTGAGACCGATACCACTTTTATTGATCAGCTAGTTCATATTATGGAATGTCGAGAGAAGGTGTTGTGTGGTAAAATAATTCATATGGTCCGGGTACTGTGGAAGTGTAGATATGATATCCATGAGACATGGGAGAGGGAATTATTGAAGAGGTAGTAGTGTCCTTCACTTTTTTTTATTCCAGAAATCTAAGGGGTTTTTGAGGGTAGAAATTATTTATGTTGGGGAGATTATAACACACCATTACACTTTTCAGGTACTCCTTAGTACATGACTTGTTTATCGCCCTTGCTTGGGTTTATTTGTGGAATTCTCAAGGATGGAGAGAATCTTATGGGGAAAATTACCTAAAGTTTAGGGATGTATGTTTTTTTGAATTAACGAATTCTAGGTATAAATGTGTTAATTGGGTTTGAGGGGTTCTCCCCAAGTTTGGAGAATGGCCTTGGTGCCTTAGTGGTTTTCTTCTAAGAACGGGATTGTTTTCTATCTATTGGGTGATTACACACCATGTAAAGGGATTGTACACTATATAATGGTCATCAAGAAGATGTTGTGAAACAAGTTTAGGTCATGAAATTTTTACATGCCGAATAAAGAGTTCACGTCATGTAATGGAAAAAATTGGGTTTTACATAAAAAGGCAATGGATTTTTTAGTGATTTCAGTCTTCATGAAATATATGATGTGAAAGGGGATTATATGCCATATAAGTCTCAAGAACTATAGGTTTTAGGCACTGGTTGGATGATTTATTTTTCATTCCACCTGTAGCCTTCCCCCTCTCAACCTAGATCTCACCCTAGGGGATTTTGGGTGATTCCCTCCCTCCTGGAATGCTTTGTTCAATGATCAATCATTAGGTTTATTATGGTGAACCTCTCCAAGTAAGAGTTCCTTATGGTTATTATTTCCTTTAGTCACATCTATTGTATTAATTGTATTTAGGTTTTAGATTCATGATTATATAGTGTTTTATATCAATACTTTTTTGATTCTTGGCATGCCTTGTCTTTTGAAGGTCAGTCTCTTGGTTTCCAATCACCATTATTGAAGGTGGGTAGGTTTATACCATTTTGAGGTAGGTGTTTCAATATAATGGGTTAATTTTATGAATTTATTTTAGTTATTGATAATTTCCTTTGGATTTTTCATTTCTCTGAAGTGATATGTGTTTTAAAAGTATTGATTGGAAAAAAAATGTTTTTAAAGAGGTTTTTATATGAAAACAGATTTTCTTGATTTGGAAATGGGTTTTCAAACACCAAATCAGATCGAATTGGATTTAAAAATGTTTTTATAAAAATTTGATCATGGTTTTAAAATGTATTTTGAAAACTGTCACATTAGGAACCTTAGGTGTGTTGGGAAAGATACATGGGTAGCCTTAGTGTGTGTGGCACCATTAGGAGGTAACCTTTTTGAGATATCAATAGACTGTGGAAGGACTCGATATTGGTTGGGGCCAACGTTATTCCTGTTTAGTCTTTTTAGTGTTCAGTATGCATTGTCTCATAGGCTAGGGCCCAATATGCGGTGAATTTTTATTTATGTTTATTTATCGCATGATTTTTTTTATCCTGGATTGTTGCTCACAAGTTGTTATATGAGATTGTATCACATAGAATTTCATAATGGTATTTCATGGATATGTGTTTACTTTCTTAACTTATGATGTATGGATATGTTTTCCTATTATATCACTTCTAATTTTCATATTTCTAGTTTGATAATATGAAATGATTTTATGAAAACTAAAGGGAAAATGATTTATAAATGGAATGGGTTTATGAAAATACTTTGTAAAACTATTTTTTTTAATCTATAACTGTTGCATTCTTGATATTAGACCTTGTGTAAACTCTATGGTGGTATTCTACTGGGCTTTGTTCTCACACCCTACTTTTTCCTTTGGGTGGTTGTAGATGTTGTATTGCAAGATGCAGGTAAAGGGAAGGTCATCTTCTAGCATGTATTCTTATCCTTTGGTCTTTGCCTTCATAGTGGGGTTATTTGGAGGTAATTATTGGTCACATGGAGATTTGTCATACTTTTTGGTTTAGCCTATCTTGGCTTGGATTTTATGGTTTTTGGTTGTATCTCTTTTCTTTAACTTTTTACTCTAGTTGTATGTCTTATTTTGGGTATATTCAATACTTGTTTTAGTTGTTTCTATTATACCTTACCATGTGATGGCTGACTCAGGTTTATGGTTTGGTTAACCCTGGTTAGTCTGTTATATTCAACCTAATTGAAACCAATAGAAAGAATAAACTCTATAAAAATTTCAGAGTGGAAACTAGGAGTGAGGTTCATACAAGACAGAAGAAAATATGGATATTTTGAATGGGTTCAATAGGGGAATCAACTACTGCAAGTGAAAATTTATAGAATCGGGGCACTACAAATGAAAAAATGGTTGAATTATCCTACTTAATAATGATCTGAAACTTTTTATTATGTATACTCACTTTTTGTATCATTCTTACAAGAAGTATTTTTTTAACTGAATATGAGGTTAGTGATTTTTATTTCAAAATTTCAATTGTAGATATTCACATAAATGAAAATATTAAAAGGATTGGGGTTATTTTTCCTATTAATGAAAGTAAATGGAAAATTTTGTTTGATTTTAATCGTCGAGAGTTGGAAGGATATCTAAATATTGGATTCTTCTCCCTTTCATTTGAAGTTCAATCCAAGCTCTCACTCCAAAATTACCTCAGGATGTGGAAGGAGTGGGGAAGTCTCGGTGACTGACACTTGTCAGTGGCCAAATGTCATGTATGACAAGTATCAGTCACCTGAACTTTTACAACCCTTCTATATCCTGAGGTGAACTGGGTGATAGATAACTAGTTTGTGATGGTGGTTCCATATCAGGTATTCACGAGGGAGGTGACGTTCATTGAAGATAATATCACAAGAATAAAGACACTTATAAATGAGAACATGTTATGTTGACTAAAGATATACATTTTTAAATAAAGTATATACATCAATATAAATCAATTTACATGAAGTTATAAAAAATATAATAATAAAATATTTACAAATGTAATTCCCATAAATTAGTAAAAAATAAGATCTCCAAATATTTTTTAGGCATGGGGTATTTTTTAAAAATGATTTAAATTATAAAATAATACCATATATACTTCTTATAAAATTAATCAACAAGATTTAAAAAAATATTATTTATCCTATTTAAAAGTTTACTCTATATAAATTGGAAAAATTCTAATTTAAAACTATTTTTTATAATACATAATTAAGAAACCCACTAAATTTTTCAAGAAGACAAAATCAAAAAACCAGTTTATATGAAACATAGTTTAGTTTAACTTCAAAGGGTAGAATCAATAAAAATTTGAGCACATAAAACTCTTAGAAAAAATGATTGATTACTGGTTCTCATTTTAAATTCTGCACAACTATATTTCAAAAAATGCACATTCACTCCACATGAAACTTCAATAGATTAATTAAAAATTTCAAACTAAACAAATTTAACATATAATAGCACAACCATTTCTAAATCTATAATGTATTTACACTTTTAGAAATTTTGTGATCAACATTAAATAATGATAGGTTTATGAACATCCTAATTAAATAGATTAACAACATGTAAAATAAGGGATTCAAAGACAACTTAGCCTCATTTCAGAATAACAGTTAAGAAACATGTGGTTGAGGAAGAGGGTGAAGTAATAGTTGCTCGAGGCAGGGGATATTGGGTGGAGAAGCAGGGATATCAACATAAAATCACTCGTTTGTGCCATTCAAATCTATTGGTAAAATTAAAAACACCTAAATAAGAACTAAAAATGTTGAAATAATGAAAGTGGTTAAACGAGTCACGCACTGTGGGTTTTGAAAGTGTCGATCATATAAGGAGCTTGAGGGAGATAAACGGTGAAGTTTTAGTTCTACGATAGCTTGAACAGCGTGAGTGATTGGGTCATCTATTAGAGTTCTATTTAAAATATCATAAAGGTTTTATCAATGCTTTTGAAAAAACATTGATAAAGACCCATATTTATTAGCATTAAAATAGAAAGCACTGATAAATGTCACTATTTATCAGTGCCACCTCTTAGCATTGATAAAGATTGATATTTTTTAGTGTTACCTATTAACGTTGATAAGGATCGGTATTTATCAGCATTTTAATTTTATCACTAACAAAACCTATATTTATTAGAGTAAGGAGGAGGCGAGATGTAGAGGAAGGATGGTAGGCTGGTAAGGAAGGGAAGCACAGGGGAAGAAGGCATAGTAAGTTGGTTTCCCCCTGGTCCGTTGATGCCCTAGGACAAGGTACCATTGGGATTTCCCCAGTTCTAGGCCTGATTAGACACATGAAGTTGTTCGTAACATTTATTCATGCATTATAAAGCATAAATAAATGCAGCATAACCTAAGGAGTGTCCTTAGGTGATTATATTTATATTACTGTCCACTACTAAAAAACCCATAATAAATATTAGAAACCTTTTTTAGCGCTAGGTAAAAGAGATCATAAAGGAATCATTTATCAATGCTAAAAAAAAGTGATGTTAAAGGGTGGTCTTTATCAGCATTTTTTTAATCGCTCATAATGTCTACCATTTATCAGCACTTTATTTTGAATGTTGATAAAGACCACCCATATTACTGCTTTTATTTAGCGTTGATAAATATTACATTTCATTAAAAAAAATATCATCAAAAATCATATATCAATATATAAATATATTTATTTTGATAAAAAATTAACATATTTTATTAATTTTGGTTTATATATGACTAAATATACATTTTCACTTGATATATAGAATAATAATTATATATATATATATATATATATATATCTTAAATATTATTTATATAATACGAAATATGTATTATGAATCATATAAATTTAAATTTCATATATTTAGTGAAAAATATTTTATTAATTTAATTAAAAATAATTAATATTAATTAAAAAAAATATTTATTAATTAAGACATCTTGTTTTATCAATGTCATTTGTCTTTTCAATTTCACACGTATACATATACAAAATCAATTCAATTTTATTGAGATAAACATACACAAATAATGTAAATTGTTAATATTATCATATTTTTATTTTTATTTGTTAATATTTAATATTTAATATTTAATATAACATGTGTTTAATTATTAAATTTTATTCATTTTCTATATTTATATTTAATATATACTATTTATTAATCTTTATAATATATATATATATATATATTAAATTTATTCATTTTTATTAATAATTATTTCATCAATAAATTTTAAAAAAAATTAATTTATTCATTTTTAATTTTTTTTTTTAGAAATGGTTGGAGATCCAAATATCCTATTATTAATGAGAAAAAAGAAATTCCAATGAGGAGAGTACAAGCATCAACAATGCCACAAACATAATACCGATGTGAAAAGCAGCAAAGGTTAAGAGGCTCTAGACCTTGTAGTCATGCAATGATGGGGAGTACGACCACCACGTCCACAAGGGAGGTGCCCCCTCCTCCATGTAACCTGTGTCCACGGTCCGCCCTCATTATCTGATATTCCATCATCATTATTAGAATTCATCTCCTTTATATTAGTCCCACGATCACCTGGATGACTATCTTCATCACTGCTTCTAGAGGCAAGAACATCAAAAGAGTTAAAAGTTATTCATTTTTAATATTTATCTATATTTATTGATTAAAATTTAATGTTTTTAATATATATGTAATTTACATATAATTAATATATATTCATTTTCATTTAAACATCTCTTCATTTTTTTTAAAATAATTATATAATTAATCACTTATTCATTTTTGTAATATTTTTTCAATCTATTCACCTTTAAATTAAATTACACTCATTTTTAACATTCATTCATTTAATATTATTTATTCATTAATAATTTTAGGTGTTTTTTAACTTTTTTACAATTTATATATTTTAAATATTTATTTGTTTAATATTTTTTTAATTTATTCACTTTTAATGTTTTTATGCATAATTATTCATTAATATATTTGATATTTTTAATATATAAATATATTCATATGTATATATATATATATCAATATATATAATATTTTTTTAAATATGATTTATATAATACAAAATATGTATATTTACATTAAATAAGTCATATATTTAGTGAAAATGGTTTATAATTAAAAATTAATATTTATTAAAAATATTGACTAATTGTATTGAGTAATGGACATTTAATTAAATGTCATTTGTTTGTTCAATTTAAAATATATTAAATGTGTGTTCCATTAATTTCACACATACATATTCATAATTAATGCATTTTTATATAGAACGCGCACACATATAATATCTCTGTAATTTATTAATTTTTTAATATTCATTTCAGAGTTATATTAAATATCATAATATATTTAATATATATTATGTTTCCAATCGGTAAATTTTATTCATTTTTTATATTTTTATTAAGTATATACTACTTATTACTTTTTAATATTTTTTCAAATTTATTCATTTTTAATATTATTTATTCATTAATAATCTTATTTATTTTAATATCGTTTTAATTTATTCATTTTCAATTTTTCAATGTTTAATATTTTTTTTAATTTTATCAATTTTTAATATTTATTTATACATGTTTATTCATTAACATTTAATGTTTTTAATATGGTTGTAATTTATATGATTAATATGCATTCATTTTCATTTTAATATATATTCATTTTTACTATTTTTAATAATCTATATAATTAATAAAACCTATTCATTTTTAAAATATTTTTACAATCTACTGATTTTTTAATTATTAAATTTCACTCTTTTTTAACATTCATCTATTTAATATTATTTAGTGTTATTTATTCACTAATAATTTTACTTATTTTTTACTTTTCTTTAATATTTATTTATACATATTTATTCATTAATGTTTAAGGTTTTTAATATGGTTGTAATGTACATATTTAATATGTATTCATTTCACTTTAATATATATTCATTTTTAATTTTTTAATAATTTATACAATTAATAAAACTCGTTTATTTTTTAAATATTTTTGAAATCTATTCATTTTTAGTTATTAAATTTCACTCAGTTATAAAATTCATGCATTTAAAATTATCTATTCATTAATAATGTAAATTGATTTTTACCTTTTTTATTATTTATTCATTTTTAATATATATTAATTTAATATTTTTAATTTATTTTTTATATTTTTTATCAGCGCTTTCCAATAAGCGCTGATAAATATAGATTTTTTTAGTGGTAAAATTAAAACTCTAATAAATACATATCTTTATCAGCGTTAATAGGTAGCGCTGAAAAATACCAATATTTATCAATGCTAAGAGGTGGCACTGATAAAGAGTGAAATTTATCAGTTCTTTCAATTTTAGCGCTAATAAATATGGGTCTTTATCAACATTTTTTCAAAAGCTTTGATAAAACCTTTATGATCTTTTAAATAGAACCCTAACAGATGACCCAATCGCTCGCACCGTTCAAGCTCTCGTGGAACTAAAACTTCACCACTGCTCTCCCTCAAGATCCTTATATGATTGAAACTTTCAAAACCCACAGTGCATGACTTGTTCAACTACTTTCATTGTTTCCACATTTTTAGTTCTTCTTTAGGTGTTTTTAATTTTACCAACAGATTTTAACAGCGCACGCGAGTGATTTTACCTTGATCTCCATGATTCTCCACCCAATATCCCTTGCCTCGATCCACTATTTCTTCACCCTCTTCCTCACCCACACATTTCTTAACTGTTATTCTGAAATGAGGCTAAGTTATGTTTGAATCCATTGTTGTACATATTGTTGATCTATTTAATTAGGATGTGCATAAACCTGTCATTATTTGATGTTAATCGTAGATTTTCTAAAAGTGTAAATACATTCTAGATTTAGAAATGGTTGAAGCATGTCTGGACCTGATTTGAATGGTTATGGATTTTCTTGATCTGTTTTTATACATTGTATACTATATTCTTTCCTGCATACTGGCTGGAAATTGATTGAATGAATTTCTGTTTGTACCATAATGAATGTTGTTGTCCAGTCCTGAAGAATGCTGCTTGGACAAATCTCTGATGGATTATTCCCACCTCATGGCTCGCCATATTGTACACCACCTTTAATGCTATTTGAGGATGTATTTCTGGACATAGGTGCACAGTGGCGATATCTGACTGGAGCTTCATTTTCAGCAATCCAATGCTAGAATGGAGGATCCTTGATTGAAGGTTCTGCACTCTGGGAATCTCTTTTTGGTTGTTTGCATTGGTAGCTTGGATACTCATGGGTCCATTTCTTTGTATCCTGGATACTTCCCTGCTGGTGCAAGTTCATTTCACCTCGTACTTGTATTGTAAATATTTTGATTTTAATAAATTCCTCTTGGGGAATGAACTGGGAAACGAGTTCATGTCACCACTTTTCTCAAAAAAAATTAAAATGAAAATCAATAATCAATCATTTTTTCTAAGAGCGTGATGTGCTCAAATTTTCATTGATTTTACCCTTTGAAGTTAAACTAAACTATTTTTCACATAAACTAGTTTTTTGATTTTGTTTTCTTAAAAAATTTAGTGGGTTTCTTAATTATGTATTATAAAAAATAGTTTTAAATTGGAATTTTTCCAATTTATATAGATTAAACCTTTAAATAGGATGAAGGATGTTTTTTAAAATCTTTTTGATTAATTTCATAAGAAGTGTATATGGTATTATTTTCTAATTTAAATCATTTTTTAAAAATATCCCATGCCTAAAAAATATTTGTAGATCTTATTTTTTACTAATTTATGGAAATTCCATTTGTGATTATTTTATTATTAGATTTTTTATAACTTCATGTAAATTGATTCCTCATTGAAGCCTTATGATGGGGAATTCTCGGGAACTCTTAGCGGCGTAAAACCTAGGGTTCCTTCCCTCTGTAAGCCACGATTGTTCTAATCTGCTCTAAATCTCCCTCTTCATGGAGGTATTTGATCTTGAATGGGAAATAGCATGCACGGAGCATGTTATCAAAGTTTAACATGAAGAAACCCTTATGGTGGTAAGACTGAAAGGGATGTCATTTTTTGAAGCGCTTAGGGGATCTGACCTGTGAAAATCTACTACGATGCAAGCATATCTCTGCAAAAAGCTAGATGATGGTCGATTTGCAGTAGAATCCAACCCTGATGATCTTCTACAATGTTCTCTATTATGTAAGTACTCTATCATGGGTCAGATTTCTTATATCAAAGGTGATAAGCCTTGGATGAACTCAAATCTGAAAACCTGGATATCTCATGTTTGGGGTTTTGCCAACTGGAAGCTGGTGCCATTAGGAAAAGGATACTTTCACATGTTACTGCGCTCCTAGGAAGAACTTGATAGGGTCTAGAAATTATGGAATCTTCAGTTAAAACCTAGTGTTCTCTGAATCTCAGATTGGGATTTTTCTTTCAATCCTCACATTTATAAGAATACCATGGCGTAGATTTGGGTTCGACTTCATGGTCTTAGTTGGTATTTCTAGAATCTGAAGATATTGAATAACATCGCTTCTTGTATTGTTACTCCTCTCAAAATTGATCAAAGAACTCTCAATGCTGAAATTGGTCTCTATGCTAGGGTGATGGTTAAAGTGGATATGGTTGTTAAACTCCCAGAGATGATTGTTTTCAATTCTAATGATTAAAAAACAGAAGTAAGGGTCGAAGTCGAGCGTATGCCTCCCTACTGTAAGCTCTGAAAAATTGTTGGACATTCATTGTTGAAATGTAGAGTGGTGAAAAGCCAGGTTTCCCAGCCTCCTGATGATGGCTGGACTAAAGTTCAAAGGCACAAGGACAAAGGTTCTACTCCTGATAATCCCGAACCTACCAGAAAGAAATCTGAAGTATGGGTTAATAAATCAATATTTCTAAGAGAAGGTTCAGGTACTACCTGGGATGAATAGGTATAAGAAGAATAACATGTCAATACTGACCTGTGTATCCTTGAATACATTGAAAGGTTGGTCTTGGATGTGTGTAATCAATGCCAAATTGATAACTCCTTACCATATGATATCTTTATGGGTACTGGGCAGTCACTGAAGGATGCTCCTAGTGGGATTTTCATGCCAGTACTGGATTCCACCCAAGACTCCACCCTCATACCACAGTTGAAGTGTATTTCATCACCTTTAAAGGCTGAATAGAGTGACATTAGCCTTACCTCTGTTTGTCAGTCTGCTATGAAACCTCTAATTCCAAAGATTGCTACCCCTACGAATGAGGACCAGCCTGTTATTGATACTATAACTCAGGTTCTTCTGAATGGGAAAACAGGTATTTCTTCTTGTATTAGTTTCAACTTATCTAATGAAATTCCTATGGAATTGTTCTCTCCTCTTACACAACTTACGTTCACTGCCATGGTTAAGACCCCAATAAGAAACCTATCTGGATTTCCAAATAAAATGAGTTTTTCCATGGGGTTTAAAATTTCAGTAGGCACGCAGATTATCCAAGTGTTTTCTATTGTCTCTTGGCCTTTGAATGAAACCAGGGAATCAAAATAGGATCACATGGTTACCCCCATAAATGTCCACACACCTAAAACAAATAAATCTTTTGAAGATACAGGTGACGCTAACATCTCCTCTATTTCTACTTTGAGTAAACAGGGTAAGAAGAACAATCTAGACTCCTCTCAAATTCTTAGAAGATCAAAGAGGAGGAAAATTTTGGACGATTCCAAAAAGAAAAAGAGGGGATCTTACTCTAGCTCTAGGTTTTAATGGAATATTTATTTTGGAATTGTCAGGGAATCATAAACCCTAACACTATTCATGTTCTTAAAAGACTACTTTTAACACATAAACCCAAAAATTTTTATTTCTAAACCAAAAATTAATTTCTCTTTGAAACATCAGTATTTATGTGATTATGGATACATCTTTCTAGGTGCTTGTAAAAATATGGTTGTTATTGACTCTCTTTGGATATTTTACCATGACTCCTTACAAAATATTAAAGCTTACAAATGCTCTGATCAAATGTTTACTTTTGATTTTTCCCTTGACAGATTACATATATTTTGTACTATGATTTATGATTGAAATGTATATCAAGATTTAATGCCTCTTTGTCTTGATTTATTAGACTTAGATAATAACATACATGGCCCTTGGTTTATGATCGGGTATTTTAATGTCGTTCTCTCTTCCTGTGAGAAAATTGGTCCTTCTCACTCTCCTATTTCCTCAAGAGAATTTAGGGAATCTCTAGAAGACTTAAATATCATTGAAATCAACCTTATAGGTGCCAAATACACTTGGTATAGAATAAAATACAACAAGGTCATTTCCAGCAAACTGGATAAGGATTTCACAAATCTCCTGGCTCTGGACAATTGGGATACCATATCCAGCATTACCTTGCCCAAACTAAACTCAGATCATCATCCCATCCTTATCAGCATGTTCTCTAAAATATCAAAATATTTTATTCCCTTAAAATTTAATAACACATGGTTTGCTGACTTAGAATGATAAAATATATAAGGGATTGTTGGGACTCGATGAAGCATCACTATGATGCTTTTTCCTATATCACTAAGCTTAAGAGCCTCAAACAGTGTCTCAAAGGTTGGTTCGCGGCTAAATCTAAACAAATGGAAAAGGAAATTTCCACCCTTGAGAATGAGCTTAACCAAATTCAAAATATCTCCACTAGTTCTGATTTCTCTCTTGATCCCCAAAATGAAATCAACATCTCTCAGAATCTTATCACCCTTATGGTGCTTAAAGATAATATGTGCAAGCAAGTCTTTAAAACTAAATAGATTTCAGATGGAGATAGAAACACTAAGTTCTACAACTCCTTTTAAATAATTGGAAAAGTATCTAGACCTCTCTCCTTAATCAAGGACAATGACACCATATTGGACTCTACGGTGTCCATTTATAACCATGTAGTCTCCTACTTTGACAATATTTTCAATGGCCCACACACTAATAAGGACCTCCTTCCTGAGGTCATTCCAGTTTTGGTGAATGGAGAGGACAATAGCTTTCTTTTGAGAATCCCTCTTGAACATGAGATCAAAGACACTGTCTTTAGTCTCAATTCTGATAGTTCTTTGGGTCCCGATGGATTCAATAATGGTTTCTTCCAAAAAAAATGGGAGTTCATCCACTTAGATGTTTGTAAACTTGTTAGATTCTTCTTCTCTAATGGGGTCCTTCCCCATGGCCTTAATGCTCAATTTCTTACCATAATACCTAAAGTGGCCAACGCTTCTGAAATTTATCACTTTCGTCCTATCGCTCTCATTAACTCACTCTAAAAAATCATTACTAAGCTTCTCACCAACCGACTCTCTTCCATATGTAGTAAAATCATCTCTTGAAATCAGTTCGGTTTTATCAAGGGGAGGTCTATTCAAGACTGCATTTTCTTTGCCTCCAAATGCACCAACTCTTTAAATAAAGTTAACAGAGGGGGAAATATTGTGATCAATCTTGATATTAGAAAATATTTTGATACTATCGATTAGAGCTTCATCTTTAAAGTTCTTCAGGATTTTGGTTTTCGTGATACCTTCATTAGTAAAATAAATACCTTATTTTCTTTGGCCAATATATCCATCCTTATTAATGGCTCACCTAAAGGATACTTTAAATGCACTAAGGGTGTCAAACAAGTTTACCCCTTATATGCCATTCATTTTTTTATTGTAGAATACTATCTCAGTAGATTGCTCTCCCACCTTGTGGGACAAAGAAAACTCAAACCCATTCAGGCGTCCAGAAATCTAAATGTGCCTATGCATCTCTTATACACTGATGATATCATCCTATTTTTGCAAGGTGGAAAAATAAACATACAAAATTTAAAAAATTCCTTATCTCATTATGAAGAGATCTCTGGTCAAGAAATTAGTTGGAACAAATCCTTTGTTTTCTTTGGAAAATTTTTTTCTCCTATTAGGAAAATTAGAATCATTAATAGCCTGGGAATTAAATAAGGTTCTTTCCCTACCTGGGGGTTAAAATTTTTTGGGGAAGGCCTAAATCCATGTATTTTAACATGATTGTTGACCAGTTCATCAATCAACTTTCCTCTTATAAAGGAAAATCCATATCCATGGCTGGCAGGATCTATCTTGTAAAATCTATCATTGTCTCTAAAATTGTCTACTTTCTGATGGTCTATAAATGGCATGCCAGTATCCTTAAAAAATTAATTTTTACATCAAAAATTTTGTTTGGTCTCGTAGTATCCTCGAAAAGAAGCTTGTTACCATTCCCTAGTCTGGCTGTTGTAAACCTCTTGAGAAGGGTGGCATGGGCATCAAAAACCTCAAACTTTTCAATGAAGATCTTCAAGCCAGGTTGACCTGGAGATTGATTAATAGAAACTCATACTCTATTTCCTTCCTTAAAAATAGGTTCCTTATGAAGTTAAATAAAGACAATTTGAATTATATGAACTCTTAGATCTGGCCATCCATCAAACTTTCCTTCACAAATATCATGAACAATTCTAGATAGATGGTGAGAGTTGACTCTTCCATGAATTTCTGGTGAGATAAATAGACTGGCACCCCCCTTATATTCATGTTATCACCTAACTCCCCTCCTATTAAAATCACTTGCACTATTAAGGATGTGATGCAATCTCATCTTTCCAACTTTCCTGACAACATCATGTATGTGGTTGACAATTATCCTTTCTCTCCCACTGATGATTTCTTTATCTGGGAGCCTACCCATAATGGTGTGCTTGACTCAAAAAGTTTTTACAGCCACAACTTCACGAATGATGACTCTAGATTTTGTTGGTTGAAATCCTTTAACAAGCCTTGGATTAAACCCTTGAGTCTTAACCTTGTTTGGCATATTTCCCACAATCGCATTCCTACTGAGGTTTGTCTTCAAACTTTTGGTATTTAGATTTGTTCTAAGTTCACATTATGTCACCAAAACAAATAAGATACCAACCACCTATTTATGTCTTGTGCTATAGCTTCGGCCCTTTCACTACTATAAATATGACCTATACCAATGGTTTTGGGAAAATTGTTGGTATAGGTCACTAATTTGGACCTATACCAACGGTTTGGCCAAACCTTTGGTATAGGTCCCCCCTATACCAATGGTTTGTCCAAAACCATTGGTATAGGTCCCAAAATCAAAGAACCTATACCAACGGTTCTCAAAACCGATGGTATAGGTCTATACCAACGGTTTTGAGAACCGTTGGTATAGTTACGTGTATTTTTTATGGAATCTTCTTACCGAGAACATTAAATAAATCAAAAATTAAAATAATTATGATAATGCATATATATATTTATGAAATTATGTTCACAAAAGTCAGGTTAGGTTAGTGGTTAGGTCGTTCAATAATAAACTACAGGTACTGGGATCAAAACCCATCGAATGATTCTTTTTTGAAATACATATACCAATGGTTTTATGGAACCATTGGTATAAATTTTTCATATTACTTATACCAATGGTTTTTAAAACCATTGGTATAGGTCTATACTAATGGTTTTGGGAAAACCGTTGGTATATATCTATCTTCACGGCTTACTTGGCCACGGTTCTCCAAACCGTTAGTATAGGCTATACCAATGGTTTGGAGGCCTATACCAACGGTTCCAAACCATTGTTAAAGGGTATTTTTATAGTAGTGTTTGGAATTATATTAATAAAATGTTTTACTATAGATGGTTACATCTTGACTCCATTATTTCCCAAATAAAACATTGTGTGGAGCATGACTTCTCGCAGCAAATCAAGAATCTTCTCCTAACTATTGTTGCAGAGCTCCTCCATGTTATTTGGTATGATATAAATCCTTTTATCCACAAAAACTACTCATTTAATCTTAATGTAGGTCAGATGCAGATTCTCATCGCCATTAGGGAAACGGCCTCGATTAAAAAAGATTATTGCGACAACATTGTTGGAGACCTTGTGATCCTCCACCAACTTAAAATTGAAGGTATCTATAGGTAGCTGAGGTGCACCCTTGAGGTGTTTTGGTAGGTTCCAATCCTAGGTTGGATCAAAATTAATGTTGATGGAGATTCCAAAGGCAATCCGGGACCTGCAGGATGTGGTGCTATCTTCAGAGATGTTCTTGGTCATTGTCTTGGATGTTTCTTTGGCAGTTGCGTTTTGGCCTCCTCATTGGAAGCGTAAATGTTGGTTGTGATTCATGCTATTGATTTTGTTAAAAAAAGGGCTAGAACAACATATGTATTGAAAGTGACTCTACCACCATTGTCCAAGCTATTTGGAATGGTGTGGTACACCTTGTGTGGCCGCTTACCACCCGTTGGATGAGCTGCCTCGCTTCGCTTCGAGAGATCAGATACATTGCCACACATGCCTTTCGTGAAGTGAACATGGTTGCAGATGGTATATCCAATAAGAGAATTAATCAGGGCCTCTCTTGGCCTGAGGATTTGTCTGTCAAGCTTCTCCCTCTCTATGAAAAATATTGTAATAAGATCCCCTCTTTCAGACTTTTGTAGCTCTTTTATTTCTAATTAATAAAATGTGTCTTGGCCTTTGACCAAGACATCACCTTTTAAAAAAATGTAAATTGATTTATATTGGTGTATATACTTTATTTAAAAATGTATATCTCTAGTTGACATCACAATTTCTCATTTATAAGTGTCTTTATTCTTGTGATATTTTCCTCAACGCACATCACCTCCCTTGTGCATACCTGATATAGAACCACCATCTCACACTAATTGGTTATCACCCAGTTCACCTCAAGATATAGGAGTGTGAAAGTTCTGGTGACCAATACTTTTTATACATGACATTTGGCCACTGACAAGTGTCGGTCACCTATACTTCCCCACTCCTTCCACATCCTGAGGTAATTTTGGAGTGAGGGATTAGATCGAACTTCATATGTGAGGGATAAGAAGACAAGTTCCAGATGTACTTTCAACTCTCGAGGATTAAAATCAAACAATTTTTCCCATTTTCTTCTATTAATAGGAAAAATAACCCCAATCCTTTTAATATTTTTATTTCTGTGAATATATACAATAGGAATTTTGAAACACAAACTTCTAACCTCATATTGAGTTAAAACAATACTTCTTGTAAGAATGATACAAAAAGTGATAATACACAATAGAAAGTTTCATATCATTATTAAGTAGGTTAATTCACCTATTTTTTCATTCATAGTGCCCTGATTCTATAAATTTTCACTTGTAGTAGTTGCTTCCCCCTATTGAACCCATTTAAAGCATCCATATCTGCTTTAGTCTTGTATAAACCTCACTCCCAGTTTCTACTCTGAAATTTTTCCAGAGTCGATTCTCTCTATTGGTTCCACTAAGGTTGAGTGTAATAGACTAACCAGGGTCAACCAAACCATAAACTTGAGTCTCTAATCACATGGTAAGGTATAACAAAAACAACTAAAATAAGCCTTTAATATATCCAAAATAAGACATACAACCAGAGTATAAAACAGAAGAAAAGAGATACAACCAAAAACTATACAATCCAAGCCAATATAGACTAAAGAAAAAAGTATGTCAAATCTACATGTGACCAACAATCACCTCCAAACCACCCCACTATGAAGGTAAAGACCAAAGGAGAAGTCGACATGCTATAATATGCCCTTCCCTTTACTTGTATCTTGCAATACAACATATACAACCACCCTAAGGAAAAAGTAGGTTGTGAGCACAAATCCCAATAGGATACCACCACAGATTCTATACAAGTTCTAATATCAATAATGAAATAGTTCTAGCTTTTAAAACAAAACAATTTTACAAAATATTTTCATAAAACCATTCCATTTATAAATAATTTTCCCTATGGTTTTCATAAAATCCTTTCATATTCTCAAACTAGAAATATAACAAGTAGAAGTTATATAATAGGAAAACATATCCATACATCATAAAGTAAGCAAGTAAACACATATCCATGAAATAGCATCATAAAAATCTATGTTCTACAAGATCATGTAGAAACCCATGAGTAAATATACATGATAAAAAAATCATGTAATAAATAAACATAAAAGAAAATATTGGACCCTAGCCTATGATGCAATGCACACTGGACACTAAAAAGACTAAATAGGAATAATGTTGTCACCAATAAATATCAATTCCTTCCACAGTCCATCGATGTCTCCAAAAGGTTACCTTCTAATGTTGTCACACACTCTAAGGATACTCGTGTCTCTTTCCCAACACACCTAAGGTTCCTAATGTGCCAATTGTCAAAATATATTTTAAAACCATGATCACAATTTTATACAAACATTTTCAAATCCAAGCTAATCTAATTTGGTGTTTGAAAAACCATTTTCAAATCAAGCAAACACATTATTATAGAAAAACCTCTTTAAAACATTTTCTTTTCCAATCAATCCTTTGAAAACACATATCACTTCAAATAAATGAACAATCTAAAGGAAATTATCAAGAACTAAAATCAATTCATAAAATTAACCCATTGTATTGAAACACCTACCTAAAATGGTATAAACCTATCCACCTTCAATAACAATTATTGGAAACTAAGAGACTGACCTTCAAAAGACAAGGCATGACAAGAATTTGCAAATTATTGATAAAAAACACTATCTGATCATGAATTTGAAACCTAACTACAACCAACAAAATATCTGCAACCAAAGTAAATAATAACTATAAGTAACGCTTACTTAGAGAGGTTCGCCACAATAAACCTGATGATTGATCGTTGAACGGAGCAATCCGAAAGGGATGGAATCACTCAAAATCCCTTAGGGTGAGCTCTGGGTCGAGAGGGGGAAGGATATAGGTGGAATGAAAAATAAATCATCCAACCAGATCCTAAAAACTATAGGTCTCAAGACTTATATGTCAGGTAATCCTATTACACAACATATATTCCATTGAGGCTGAAATAACCAAAAAATTTGTCTCTTTTTTATTTAAAACCCAATTTTTTCCATTACATGGTGTGAACACTTTACACGGTGTGTAAAACTTTCACACCCTAAACCTGTTTCACGACATCTTCCTGATGACCATTACACAATGTGTAATCCATTCACATGGTGTGTAATCTCCCAACAGACAACAAACAAGCCAGTTCTCAGCAGAAAACCACCAAGGCACTCGGGTCATTCTCCAAACTTGGGGAGAACCCCTCAAGTCCAATTAACACATTTATACCCAGAATCTGTTAATTCAAACAAACATAAATCCCTGAAATTTAGGTCATTTTCCCTAGTAAATTATCTCCATCCTCAAGAAGCCCACAAATGCACCCAAGCAAGCATGGTAAACAAAGCATGTACTAAGGAGTACCTGAAAAGCCTAATTGTGTGTTATAATCTACCCAACATAAATACTTTATACCCCTAGAAACCCATTAGATTTCTAGAATCAAAAAAGGTGAAGGCCACTACTACCTCTTAAATAATTCCCTCTCCCATGTCTTGTGGATATCAGGTCCACACTACCACAGTACCCGGACCATAGAAATTGTTTTACCGCGCAACACCTTCTCTCGAAATTACATGATCTTAATCGGCTGATCAATAAAAGTGGTATCGGTCTCAAGATCAACTTCATACCATTAAATCACATGGTAAGGATCTGTTATACACCTCCTCAACTAAGAAAAATAAAACACATAATGGATAGAAGTCAAACCATATGACAAGTCTAGCTGGCATGCCACCTTCCTCGGTCATCCAATGATCTCAAAGGGTCCCTCAAACATCAGTTCTAACTTACCCGGCTTACCCGACTATTAGTTTCTAAAGTGAGGTGAAACTTTAAGAAAAACCTAATCACCAACCTCAAACTCCAGCAGCCTTCGTCGATGGTTCACATAAGATTTATGATGACTCTGTGCCATGATCAATATCCTTCGGATCAACTTCACCATTTACATCATCTCCTGAACAAGTTTTGACCCAACTAAGGACAACTCTACCAACTCTAACCATCACAATGGATATCTACATGGTCACCTATACAAATATTTAAAGGGTTTTATATTTATTGAATCTTAATAACTATTATTATAGGAAAACTCGACCATATGAAAATTCTTTTCCCAAGATCCTCCAAAATCAAACACACATGCTCAGAGCATATCCTCAAGAACCTGGATATCCCTCTCTATTTGTCTATCCATATGTGAATGATATGTCATGATCAATATAATTTGGGAACCCATCACCTCCTGAAAAC
The DNA here is from genome assembly GCA_963277665.1 of Viscum album. Classification (NCBI taxonomy): domain Eukaryota; kingdom Viridiplantae; phylum Streptophyta; class Magnoliopsida; order Santalales; family Viscaceae; genus Viscum; species Viscum album. The sequence continues at coordinate 643,020,105 of OY728142.1, read as the reverse complement.
CTTTCCAAAACCTAGATGTGAACCTTGGGTCCCTATTAGATACAACCATAGTGGAAACCCCATGAATTTTCACAATCTCTTGGATATACAAGTAGACAACATGTTATGCCACCATCATCTACTTGATAGAGATGAAATACATTGATTTTGTGAGTTGATAAATGATACCCAAATTGAAACCTTCCCACTAAGTGTTCATGTAAAACCAATGAAAAAGTCCATGGAAATATCATCCCACTTCAATACCAGAATGGGTAAGGGATACAACAAACCAGCCGGTCTCTGGTGTTCCACATTAACTCTATGATAAGTAAGACACCGCGATAAAAAATATAAAACTGATCTCCTCATCCCTGACCACCAATACTTATGTATCAAGTTGTAATAAATCTTGGTATCCCCAAGGTGTACGGACTAACAAGACCCATGTCTATTTCCTCTCAACTCCTACCACAAGGAAAACAGAACAACCAACCTACCACGAAATCACAAATCACCACTAGGAGACCAAGACCACTCACCCGAGGTCTCCCCACCATAAAGGCTTTCACTAAAGTGTTGGCACTTGATGTTTGTCACATGATCGAGTCGAACTCTCCCATTAAAATATGAGTCATCTTTCATCGAATTCAAGAACACCTTTCCTTTGACCTCTTCTACTCACAATATCATCTCAGTAAAAAAACTCATCAACAACCACTCCTCAACCGATTCCTTCATGGATTGTGTCAGTAATTTTCTACTCAATGCATTAGAAACTGTATTTCCCTTCCTAGGGTTGTACGTGATATCAAAATCAAAAATTTTAAGGTATTACACCCAGTGTCTTTGTCACAAGTTTAGATCTCTCTAAGTAAAAATATATTTGAGGCTCTTATGATCAAAATACTTTGTAAACTACTCCCCAAAGAGGTAGTGTTTCCATGTTTTTAGTGCATGCATAACCACTGCCAACTCAAGATCATGGGTAGGGTAGTTCTTCTCATGAGGGTGTAATTGGCGTGATCCATAGACCACCACTTGTTTCCCATACATCAAGACACATCCAAAACCTATACTAGAAGCATCACAGAAAACATCATAACATGAACTTGGTTCCAGAAGAATCAAAAACAGTGTTAAAGTCAACCTCGCCTTCAGCTTCTCAAAATATCATTGACATTTTTCATTCCGATAAAACTTTACACCCATACATTTTAAAGTAGTCATCAACAATGCAAGCTTGGAGAAATACTGAACAAACTGTCTATAGTAACTAGCCAATCCCAAGAATCTTTAGATCTCAAACAAATTTCTAGGCTGCTACCAAGATATAACAACCATCACCTTTTTAGGATCCACTGATATTCCCCTCTCAGATATCATATGACTTATAAATTTCACTTCATGAATCCAAAACTCACATTTAAAAATCTTACCATATAGAAGTTGTCCTATCAAGGTTAGACTAATGATATCAAAATGGTCCTTGTGCTCCTCCTTAAACATCGAGTATACCAAAATATCATCCATGAACACAATAATAAAAGATTCCAGGAACCGATGAATGATTTAGTTCATCAAACCATAAACATTGTTGGAGCATTAGTTAGACCGAATGACATCACCAAAAACTTAAAATTCCCATACCAGCTCCTAAACAATGTCTTAAGTATATCCACTTATTGTACCCACAACTAGTGGCACCCTGACTGAAGTTCAATCTTTAAAAACCAACATGGCCCTCTAAGATAGTCAAAAAGGTCATCAATCCTAGGTAAATGATATTATTTCTTAACGGTCACCTGATTTAACTTCTTATAGTCAATAAAAAGTATGTGACTCCCGTCTACCTTTTTAGAAAAGATGATAAGCAAATCCCACAGTGACACACTAGGATAAATAAATCCTTTAGCCTCTAGGTCCTCAAGCTATACCTTAAGTTCCACCAAATCAATATGTACTATTTTATAATATGGCATAGAAATGTGCATCATAACATGGAGTAGGTCAATCTTAAACTCAACCTATCAATATGGATTTAAACTAAAAAAAACATCCAGAAAGACCTCAGGGTACGCACACACCACTGTAGGAAGATAAATTCTCAAGAAAGGGTCAATTGTATCAAGAAACATATTTGAAAACTGGCATGATATTAACCCAACATAAGGAACAAAATGCCCCACCCTTCCCGATCTAGAGTCCCAGTCACCCTAAAAAACATGAGTGACCCGATCAGATTATAAGAATTGTACCCGACATTGATAACAATCTATATGGGCCTTAACACTGATCATCCAATCCAGGTTGATAATCAAGTAAAAAATGTCAAGATCGAGCACCAAGAAGTCCCACTCTACCTCAAAGTTGGCTATCATCACCCAACATGAGAGACACTTGAAACCTTGTTCAGACCTCTTTACCAAAGGCATGGAAAGATCCAATAAGTACGGTATAAGTTCCAAACACAAACCCAACATGTCAACTAACTTTTAAGATATTAAAGAATGATTAACACCTATATCAAACAAATATAGCACCATAGAAGTTGAAATAAATATTGGAGTTGGTGTCATAGGACCAACTATTTTCACTTTGATTACATGAATATTCGATGTATTGAATATTAATAAAACTTTTTATTACATATTGTTTGTTGTTTTGCATGAATCTAATGTAATAATGTCCTAGAGTATACATCGCATTGATAAGGTCATAACAATTCCCCTCTGTGATGAGAACCTTGATGTGATTTGATGATATTCTCAAATAATGTTCTAGGGTTGGACAACATACTATGATGGGACACATAGTACATAGACTGTCATGTGTGAGTACTCGTAAGTATATGGGGATTCTTTGCATGAATTTTGCACTTGGTAATCTCTAAGATGGGAGATTATGAGAACAGAACCAACAATAGGAATTCAAAATGTTTTAGTGTCATTGGATATTCTAATCCACAAGCGTGTGTTGTAACATCCCAGATCCGGGTGCCACACCACGGGTGCCCCGAACCCGGTTGGTCACATGACCTCAAGCGCATTTTCCCAAATGCCAGAGACTACCGACTAGCAGTGAGGGCCTAGGTCTGATAGTGGGAAAACTATGCCCTCATTTTTCAAAGTGTGATGCAGCGGAAAAGATAAATAGAATAAACAAGCAAAAGCGGAAGCAGTAAACAACATACAACTGAAATGGACAACTGAAGTAAAAGAGAACCAGCAGTCATATATATAGAGATGCAGCATGTCACTAATTCTATGAAAACAGCCAGAACAGGATACACTACAATACAATACAATACAGCTAAAAGTACATGGTACAACAAAACAAAACAAAACAGTGCAACAGGAACTTAGCATCATTGTAAGCCTAAGCTCGGTCTCATGCTCTTCTACTCCTCTACAACAATAATGTACCTGTATAGGGACCCTTTCCCCTATCGACACCTGTGGCAATATAGTATGTTTGGGCCAAATACATGACCCAAACAGGGTGTGAGAATTAAATCCCAGTAGGCAACCACCAAAGGCCCGTGCCCAACTAACGGTAAAAATGTGCAATAGCAGTGTGCAGTAGTAAATGAAATAAACTAAGCAGTACTCAAAATTAACTAACTTTACCAGTTATATTTCCATTTTTAATATCCATTTAACCATTCCAATCCTGTTCATTAACTTGACAGGTACAACATATGAAAATCACCATGGTGAATATTCATGATACATTGTCCTCAGAAAAAAAATCCTTACCATCAGGTAATCAGAATCGAAACCCACAGGTAATTGCCCACAGGAATAACAAATATTTCCCTCAGGTGTATGAAGTGTCACCCTCAGGCATAGAATCTACTTCCCATAGGCATGAAAGGAGTTTCCCTTAGGCTAAACAGAACATTGCCCTCAGGCTAAATATAACACTACCCTCAGGTGCAAGTAACCGGGCCAAGCCCAACATATAAGCAAGCAATTATATACAATTCCTCTCAAGGAAATTTAAAGTATGCTAAATTTTACGGTATACCCTCAGGTAACCTGGCCAAACGGCTAAATAGAGGAATGCACCCCAGGGGTGGTCTTGGATCCAAGCAGTGATCCCAAACAGTAGTTCATAATTACATTAAATTACCTATACAATTCTAGGTATTTAAAATAACCAAGGCCTCATCCATATGACACCCCAAACATGGGTTATTAGCACAACAGTGCACAATTTCAACTCCATAGTTGGAAAAAAAACATCAGACCACCTACCTCGATCGCCCCTGATCGGTATATGTGAACGTCGCCTCCCGAATCATCCAAGAATGACATAGATCTGGGATAAATGTTCACCTATTAAAACTTAAATAACTTCCCCTCATTAAAGAATTGGTAAGAATGGCTCAAGGAGAAGGGAGGTCTTACTCGTACGGTTCAAACAAGATCGATGGTGGATGAAACGGATTTCCAGCGTGCGATCGGGAGATCCTCGAAGCTCTGGCCTCCTCTCTCGGCTCCAAAATGTGTCCAAAGCCTCCTCTGTCAAATGAGGAGGCTACTGCCTGTTTTAAGCGAAAAAAAACAAACTACACGACATGTACTTTCCTTTTTAACTGTTCCTTTGGAAGCTTCTTTCCACTGTTACCTGTCGACATGGGTACACGGTGTGTATTTCTGAATACACGGCATGTACTGTCGCTCAGCCAGCGGCTGCTTCCACCGCCTTACTATTCACCTGCCGACTGATTACACAGCGTGTAGTTGATTTTTACAGCCTTCACTACTGATAGGCTTACACGCCCTGTGTACTCTTCCCACACGGCTAAAATACACGGTGTGTGGAAAAGTACACAGCATGTACTTCCAAAATTTGGGATTTTACCCCATTTTCCTTATTTTCTCAAAAACACTTAAGGAAAAAGGAAAAGAAGAAACCTGTACCTCAAGAATAAGAATCGGGTTCTTACAAACTTCCCCCCTTAAAGCAATTTGTCCCCGAATTGCCCTTCCAAGGGTGGTGAAGATAAAGCTGAGAACAACTCAGGCCACTGAGCACGTACGCCAGTCTCCCGCTCTCAGGTTTCGTCCTGCACTCGGTCATGCTGCCATAACACCCGTACGAGAGGAACTGACCGGCCTCGAAGAACCTCTGTGCTCCTATCAACAATACGAATCAGATGCTCCTCAAAGGACACATTGACCTGAAGCTCAACCTCCTCAGGATGAAAGGCGTGAGACGGGTATGAATGATAACGGCAAAGCTGAGATACATGGAAGACATCGTGCATGGCCCGGTACCTTTGTGGTAACTACAATCGATAGGCAACCAACCTGACTCTCTCCAAAATCTAAAATGGACCTACATACCTCGGTGAAAGTTTACACTATCTCTTAATCCACCTGTGTCCCAACCTCGGCGAAACACGTAAGAAAACCTGATCCCTGACCACGAACTCTAAGGGTTGTCTGTGGCGATCAGCATAAGATTTCTGACGAGACTGCGTAGTAGACATTCTCTTCTGAATTAACTAGACCTGCTCAGAAGTCTTTTGCACGAGACGTGGTCCCAATAAAGCTACCTCCCCTGCCTTCATCCAGCACAAAGGTGATCGGCATGGCCTACCATATAAATCCTCGTAAGTTGTCATCTCAATAGTTTCCTGAAAACTATTATTATAGGAAAACTAGACCAAGGGTATATAATTCTCCCAAGAGCCCCCAAATTCTAGGACGCGTTCACGTAACATGTCCTCAAGCACCTGTATCATACGCTCTGACTGGCCATCAGTCTTAGGGTGGTAAGTTGTGCTCAGAAGCACCTATGTACCCAGTGCCCTCTGAAAACTCTGCTAGAAATGAGACGTAAAATGGGTGTCCCTATCTGAAATGATATAACGAGGGACCCCATGGAGATGTATGACCTCTCAAATATACAACTTCCCGAGCTCGTCAACTCCAAAGGTCTCCTTGATCGGCAAAAAGTGAGATACCTTTGTGAGTTAGTCCACAACAACCCACACAACATCATTGCCTCGAGGTGACCTCGGAAACTTGGTCATGAAATCCATCGTGACATCATCTAATTTTCATTCCGGAATGGTTAACTGTTGTAATAGTCTGGCTGGTCTCTGATGCTCCACCTTCACCTGCTGATAGGTGGAACATCTCGCAACAAAACCAGCTACCTCTCGTTTCATACCCGTCCACCAATACTAACGTCTCAAGTCACGGTACATTTTGGTAACTCCGAGATGAACTGCCCAAGCTGAATCATGAAACTCTCGCATCAACTCCTCGCATATGTCCCATAGAACCCACACTTGTCCATGGATATATAGTACTTCATCATAGCCTATCGTCTAACCGGGAGGAGGGCCCTCACTTGACACCGACTCTCATAGAACTAGGCCTTCCGAATCTGATAGCTGTCTCATCCTCACTCTATCCAGGAGGGTAGAAGTCGCAGCTAAGGAAGAAAGATAGGTTTGCCCCTAACTATTTTACACCTCCAAATGCATCTTAGAGAACAAATCCATAAGCTTCCACTCACCACTGGCCTCATGAACTGCCTGTGTCTGAGTCTTCCTGCTCAGTGCATCGGCTACTGCATTACCCTTACCAGGTGTATAGGCAAGATCAAAGTCGAAGGACTGAAGGTATTAAACCCACCTTCGCTGTCTCAAGTTCAAGTCACACTGAGTAAAGATATATTTTAGTCTTTTGTGGTCCGTAAACACCACAAAATGTTCCCCCAAGAGATAATTTCTCCAACAGCGTAACGCGTGAACAACTGCAGCCAACTCGAGGTCATGCGTTGGGTAATTCCTCTCATGTGGCATCAACTACCGAGACCCGTACGCAACTACTCGATCGCCCTACATCAACACTACTTCTATCCCAATACCTGATGCATCACAGTAAACTGCATAGCTCTTCCCTTGCTCTAGAAGTATCAGGACTGGTGATGATGTCAACCTTCCCTTCATCTCCTGAAAGGCTATCTCACAAGCTTCTGACCACACGAACTTCACCCCCTTATTAGTCAAACTTGTCAACGACGCTGGTAAGCGGGTGAAGTCTGATATAAAATTCCTATAGTAACCATCCAGTACCAAGAAACTTCATATCTCAAACATGTTCTTAGGATTCTCCCAGGAAACTACTACTCTCTCCTTCTCTGAGTCTACTGCAACTCCTGCCTCTGAGATAATATGACCCAGGAAGTGAATCTGGTCCATCCAAAAGTGGCACTTTGAGAGCTTAACATATAGTCGGTGCTCTCTCAGTGTACTCAGTACGATCTCAAGATGGGTGGCATGGTTGTGTCGAGTGTGAGAGTACACCAAGATATCATCCATGAAGACTACCACAAAAGAATCCAGATAAGGGTGGAACACATGATTCATCATAGACATGAAAACTACTGGCACGTTCGTGAGTCTGAACGGCATAACCAAGTACTCGTATAGACCATATCTGCTCCTAAAAGCTGTAAGCGGTACTTCCGATAGTCTAACGCGTAACTGATGATATCCGGATCTCAATTCAATATTCGAGAACACTCGTGCTCCCCGAAGTTGATCGAAAATATCATCAATCCTCGGTAAGGGATATCGGTTCTTAACCATTAGCTGGTTCAGCTTCCGATAATCCACACAAAATCTGAGGGTATCGTCTGCCTTCTTCGCAAAAAGGACCGGCAAAACCCAAGGAGAAGTATTGGGTTGGATAAAACCCTTTTCTTGTAACTCCTCTAACTGCCACTTAAGCTCATGCAACTCAGGTGTGGCCATCCTATAAGGAGGTATGGACACCGGTGTCGCTCCTGGCATAAGCTCAATAGAGAAATCCACCTCTCGCTCTGGAGGAATACATGAAAAGTTGTCTGAGAAGATATCCCTGAAATGATCAATGACTGGAGGGAAATAATTTTGACAACTCCCCTGATCATCTAGATATAAGCTTGCAATTTGGGTTGTCACTCCACCTCGCCCACAATACTCAGGTCTAGCTCGGCTCGCCTAGACATCTCATTCACCCTGGTATAGAAACTCTCCGCCCTCTAGTGACGTGAAACTCACCCTATGATGGTAGCAATATACAAAGGCTTGAAAAGGTAACAACTAGTCTATCCCGAGAATGACATCATAGCTCATCATCTCCAAGACATAGAGGTCCCATAGGAAGTGACACCCACCAACCTCTAGGGGGCACTCCCTACATTGATGCACACTATCCATTCTAGATCCCAACGGAGTTTCTAACGTCATAACATCAGAAGAAAAAGAAACACAGAGCCCAAGGCTCTCCACAACGGGCACAGATATAAAGCTATGTGTAGCACCTGTATCAAAAGGTACTGAAGATAATACAGAAGCTACTAGAATAGTACCTATGATAGTAGAAGTTCTGGGATCCTGCTTTTGTTGGGTCTGTTGCACTGCGTATGCCTGCCCAGTGCCACGGCCCTGCGACATAGTCTGGCTACCCTGAGCCATCCCGCCCTATTGCCTATGAGATCCTAGTGTCTGGATACCACGGACATGACCACCATCTCTGCCTGCATGCCCTGACGTATTCCAGTTTCCTAAATGGTAAAAAGTTATTGGTCCTGTTCCCGCACGAGGAATCTGCACAGAACCCCTCTCACTAGCCACTTGTGGGAACGCCCTGCAAAAGTGTTGCAGATGACCCATCTTGCTGCAATCTCGGCACTCCACTGGGTCACGTGGACACTGAGGCCTCTTGTGCCCCTCTTTACTGCACCAGTAGCACACGACCTAACCACTTGAAGAAATTTTCTAGCTAGTACTTCCACCATGAGAGAAGTATATTTGTCTCTTCCTCTTACCAGTAGAAATAGTACCAGAAACTGGTGTTGAACTGCCCTGGTCCACACCACTAGCTTCCCGTAGGTTCCGCTCAGTAATCAATGCCTGGTTCACAATAGCATGCACTGTAAAAAACTTGAAAACATTCACCAGTGCTGGGATGTCATATCGAAGACCATACTCAAAGCAGCTGTCCCTCAACGTCTCATCATCCACCAGAACAGGTGAAAAATGTTGAAGCTCGTTGAAGCGAGCAGAATAATCTATCACTGACATGGCACCCTACTGCAGATTCATGAACTCTCGAGCTCTATCTTCCCTCAACGTCTCTGGGAAGAAGAAGTCATAGAAGGCTGCTTGAAAATATTCCCATGTTATGTCTCGGTGATGCTCAGACTGAGTGGTAACATCCCACCATCTCTTGGCGGAATCATGCAGCATGTATGTGGCGAGCTTGACCCTCCGCCCTGGAGGTGTCTCCAGATGCTCAAAGATAGTCTGCATAGAACCCAACCAAGACTCTGCAGCCTGTGTTCTGTCATCCTCATAAAACGTCAGTGGATGCTGCTACTGGAATATATGTGTCAGCTCTTCCATAGATGTGGAAGCCGGCGGCACTCCCTGAAAGGTCTACATAAACCGCATGAAGCCTTCATGGAACTGGGCATTTGCGCATGTGTCCAGTATAATGGTTGGCGCTGCATCTGGCTCTACTGGAGGTTCCATTGGTAGCCCATGGCCTACCACCTCTGGAGTATAATTTTTGTCGCTCTCTTGGCGAACAACTGGTGGTCGTCTCGGTGGCATGACTCTACAAGGTCAAACGCACACCTTAGATCAAGATTATCAAAGATTGAAAACAAGGAGACCAAGAAGGGAACAGGATAAAGAAAGAATTCAAGATTTACAAAACTTGACTACACGTCGTGTATAAATACTACACGGCGTGTTCTCACAGGCCATCCACATGGGCATGTACTCTCGCTTAAACTGTTCATGTAACACCACAAACACACGGCGTGTCTTATGAATACATGGCATGTACTTGAATCCTCCTTCCCTGCCCAGGTCCTTCTACACGGATTAGCCACACGACTCTCTTTTTATTGAGACTACACGATGTGTATAACATATACATGGCATGTACGGTTTAATTTTCAACTGCTCGTGTTGTTCGTGACACGGTCGGCCATTCGGTTGACACTACACGGCGTGTTACACCTGCACAGGGCATGTACACCACCCCATTTTCCCAGCCACATGGCTGAGTCCACATGGTCTCTCACCGGTCACTACTACACGGCGTGTCCCACGGGCCCACGGCGTGTACAAGGTAGGGTAACACTGACCCGTGTTATTAGTTACACGGCCAGATTCCCAAGTTACACCACACAGCATGTATAATCAGAACACGGCGTGTTCTCTCAAGGTTTCATACCCTATGTTTCTGTCCACACAGCCAATGGCACGGGTATCAACTACACGGCGTGTACATACAGTACACGACGTGTACTTATTTTTTTCTTTTTTTTCTTCCCGAACAGAAGAACACACGGCGTGTGTCCAAGGAACTACACGACGTGTATCCTGGGTTTTCCGGACAGTAAGCCTCAGAAACTATTCTGGAACCCTGAAAAACATTGAAACAAACACCTAAGTGCCAAATTCCGATCCGTGAGGGCCCATACTCCCCGCGAATCAAAGCTTGGCATCTTTATACATGTTATAAACAAGGTAAACAAGTCAATAATCCACCAAATTCTGGTCAATGAGAGCCCATACATTTCAAGAACCAAAGTTTTGCGTTCATTCTATCAAAATCTCACACAACGTTACCCTATCAAATAGCAGGTTTTTATCAAAGTAGCTATTACAACAGCATGCTTTTATTAGTACAACATCTATCACAACAACATGAAATCTCTAATGCACCTACATGGCATGGAAACTATGCATGGCATGTGATTCTAACATGTGCCTAAATGATGCATGAGATGGCATACCCTCATCTCATCGGGTTACAACTAAATAGAACCCAGTATAAAAATACAATAGCACACCACAAGTGCGTCACCCAACGGTGAAAATTAGATCAACTGTAAATTGCAAAATCAATAAAATTGCAACACGAGGTAAATTGGATTTTCCCTGTACACGGGTTAGCTACTCTCGGGCACAGATTATTACCAAATACCATTTCCGTCCTATCCCTAACTATAGTCTCCAAACAGTAAGCCAAAGAAAAGAACCTCCTCTGATACCACTTTGTTATGTCCTGAATCTGGGTGCAACACCATGGGTGCCCCGAACTCGGTTGGTCACATGACCTCAAGCGCATTTCCCCAAATGCCAGAGGCTGCCAACTAGCAGTGAGGACCCAGGTCTGATAGTGGGGAAATTATGCCCTCATTTGTCAAAGTGTAACACAGCGGAAAAGATAAATATCATAAACATGCAACAACAGAAGCAGTAAACAACATACAACTGAAATGGAAAACTGAAGTAAAAGAGAACCAGCAGTCATATATATAGAGATGCAGTATGTCACTAATTCTATGAAAACAGTCAGAACAGGATACACTGCAATACAATACAATACAGCTCAAAGTACAAGGTACAACAAAACAAAACAAAACAGTGCAACGGGAACTCAACAGCATCGCAAGCCTAAGCTCAGTCTCATGCTCTCCTACTCCTCTACAACAATCATGTACCTGTATATAGACCCTTTCCCCTATCGACACCTGCAGCAATATAGTCTGTTTGGGCCGAAGACATGACCCAAACAGGGTGTGAGGATAAATCCCAGTAGGCAACCACCAAAGGCTCGTGCCCAACTATCAGTGAAAATGTGCAACAGCAGTGTGCAGTAGTAAATACAATAAACTAAGCAGTACTCAAAAGTAAAAAACTTTACCAGTTATATTTTCATTTTTAATATTCATTTAACCATGCCAAGCATGTGCTTTAACTTGACAGGTACAACATATGAAAATCACCACGGTGAATATTCATGATACACTGCCCTCAGACAAATAATCCTTACCCTCAGGTAATCAGAATTGAAACCCACAGGTAATTGCCCACAGGCATAACAGATATTGCCCTCAGGCGTACGAAGTGTCACCCTCAGGCACAAAATCTACTGCCCACAGGCATGAAAGGAGTTTCCCTCAGGCTAAACAGAACACTGCCCTCAAGCTAAATAGAACACTGCCCTCAGACGCAAGTAACCGAGCCGAGCCCAACATATAAGCAAGAAATTATATACAATTCCTCTCAAGGCAATTTAAAGCATGCTAAATTTTACGGTATACCCTCGGGTAACCTGGCCCAACGGCTAAACAGAGGAACGCACCCCAGGGGTGGTCCTGGATCCAAGCAGCAATTCCAAACAGCAGTTCATAATTACATTCAATTACCTATACAATTCTAGGTATTTAAAACAGCCAAGGCCTCATCCATATGACACCCCAAACATGGGTTCGTAGCACAACGGTACACAATTTCAACTCTACAGCTAGAAAAAAAACATCAGACCACCTACCTCGATCGCCCCTGATCGGTATATGTGAACGTCGCCTCCCGAATCGTCCAAGAACGACGTAGATCTGGGATAAATGTTCACCCATTTAAATGTAAATAACTTCCCATCGGGAAAGAATTGGTAAGAACGGATCAAGGAGAAGGGAGGTCTTACCCGCACGGTTCAAAAAAAATCGACGGCGGAAGAAACGGATTTCCGGCGTGTGATCGCGAGATCCTCGAAGCTCCGGCCTCCTCTCCCGACTCCAAAACGCGTCCAAAGCCTCCTTTTCCAAATGAGGAGGCTACTGCCCGTTTTAAGTGAGAAAAACAAACTACACGGTGTGTACTTTCCTTTTTAACTGTTCCTTTGGCGGCTTCTTTCCACTGTTACCTGTCGACATGGGTATAGGACGTGTATTTCTGAATACACGACGTGTACTGTCGCTCAGCTGGCGGCTGCTTCCACCGCCTTACTATTCACCTGTCGACTGATTACATGGCATGTAAATACCCATTACATGGCGTGTAGTCGGTTTTTACAGCCTTCACCGCCGACAGGACTACACGCCCTGTGTACTCTTCCCACACGGCTAAAATACACAATGTGTGGAAAAGTACACGGCGTGTACTTCCAAAATTTGGGATTTTTTCTCATTTTCTTTATTTTCTCAAAAACACTTAAGGAAAAAGGAAAAGAAGAAACTCATACCTCAAGAATAAGAATCGGGTTCTTACATGTGTGATGGTCCTTGTGCTTTATGATTATTATTAATGCATGTTACAACTAATGTACTTAGATGTATTTTGTAATTCGTGATGCTAACAGCTCATAGAGAAGTTGGATATGTTGGGTGAATCACGAGTGACGTGTCATTACTGAATAATTCAAGGAAGGATGTGTCCTTTCCATCTTTATGGAATCTGATATCTTGACCCTTTGATTGGAATAGAACTGTCGCATTAAATTCCATGGCCATGGTGTAATGACATATTTATTTTAGAGAGTCAAAGAAAGACATATCGAGCATATAGGTTAATGACATAGTTATGCAACCTTCTTGATTAGATATTATGACAAAAGGATTATATTATATAGTAAGCATTCATATGTGGTTGTCGACATTGCGACATTAAGTTCTTTATCTTGGGTGTCTTGGTCTGTTACTATACAGTAATCTTGGACTTTAGGCAAGCCTGCCTAATGCCAATGAGAACGAATCCTAGAGGGTCACACACTAAGTATTTCCATTGATCTTGATTAAATTCTATTTGAGTTTAATTAATGGAATAAATATTATTTTCAACTCTGAGGGATAATTTTATTCAAGTTATATTGATCGCATAAATTAAATAAATATTTATTTGTCAACTTGTGAATAAAATATTTATTTTATTTATTGAATATTTTAATAAAATTTATTTGCTTGATTCTGAATTACATATTTATTTATAAATAAAATATTTATTTTGTTATTCAATAAATTTTAGAGGAGTTTGAACGGATCAAGATCGAGTCTATTGACAAATATTAATTAACAAGACCGTCACATAATATTTGTTATTGTGCAAGTTGGCGTACACCACAAAATAGTAATAATATAATCATTATTATATGGCATGGGGTTTATTGAAGGTAATAAATGTTATTTAATGGCTGGTATGTAATTAAATAATATCTTAACTAAAATCATAACCCTATAAATAGACGATTATGTTTATTGTGTAGGGTATCAAAAAATTGAGAATAGGGAATTGTTTCACACAACGAATTCTCTCTCAACTGCTCCTCCTCACTCCCTCTCAAGAATAAGAAGTACAAGAGATATTTCTTCAAGACCGAAGAATAAGCTGTCAAGAACGGACAACGTAAGACATTTGACTCATCGCGCTAGCACCTAAAGATCAAGTGGTGTTGCTTAGAGATCTTGGGAGCACGTGTAGATCACTGCTAAAGGGATTCTACCCTTGGATCCTCACCGCACAACGAAGGTAATCTAAAAAGGTCTTTTCGGATTATCAATATTCACCAACAAAGAAAGTTCATAATCCTGAGTATTTATTTCTTTAAATAATAAATTAATTAATTATAAATTTGACGTGTAAGATTCTCACTTTTGGTTTTAGGCAACGATTATTAAAAGAAATTCCAATATATTGTCCAACCTCTGTATGTTTTCTCTGCACTCAGAACTAACAAGTGGTATCAGAGCAGTCATGTTTAAATTTATAATTATTTATTTGATTGCTGATCTATGCGCAGTTGTGGTTAGATTTTCATTTCATGTTATTCATTCTTTAATCCGATTTGAATTAACATTTTATCGAATTATTAATCATGTTTATTTAGTATTTCATTTTCTTAAAGGTTTAATAACAAATGAAGAATGACCGGAGCTTCCATCAGGAAGTTCTAAATCATTGGCCAGTAAAACTGAGTTACACGACGTGCGGCCAGAGCACACGACGTCTACTCATGCGCATTGTATCTAGATGCGTCAAGCAATTAATTACACGTGGTGCTTTTATTGCACATCACGTGTTGACCGAGCCAACCTGACACATGACAGGCAGATATTGGGTGTGTAGTTGACATGTACGCACCATGTAGTCCAACCGACATGGGTGGTCTTTATCAGCGTTCAAAATAAAGTGCTGATAAATGGTGGGCATTATGAGCGATTAAAAAAACGTTGATAAAGACAACCCTTTAACATTGCCTTTTTAGCATTGACAAATGATGCTTTTATGAGCGCTTTTATCTAACGCTGATAAAGGTTACTACTATTTATTATAGGTTTTGTAGTAGTGGGCAGTAATGTAAATATAATCACCTGAGGACACTCCTTGGATTATGTTGCATTTATTGATGCTTTATAATGCATGAATAAATGTTACACCCAACCTCATGCGTCTAATCAGGCCTGGCACTGTGGCAAGCCCAACGAGTCCTTGGGCTGGGGCATCAACCGACCAGGGGGCAACCAACTTACCATGCCTCCTCCCCCTATGCTTCACTACCTTACCAGTCTGCCATCCTGCCTTACATCTCGCCTCCTCCTTGCTCTGTGTTGTCGGGTTGCCCAATTCTCCATCTCCTTCACCAACTCCACCTCTCATCACACCACCTCAAGCACCCACTCCATGTACACCTTCTCCGCCACTACCATGTGAATATGTTGCGCCACCCCCCCCCCTAACTTCTGCCTCCTCATAGTAAGTGTTGCAACAATTGAAATTATTGGGGTGCTTTAGAGGTTGATTCCATCACACCGCGTTCACCTCATCAGGAAATTCTATAAATCTAATCGTAATTGTGCCCTCCAGATCTATATGGTTTTCTATCTGTGTCTCTTTTCAGTTTTTGATCTTAACCTAATATTTGTTGATCTTATTAGGTTCACCTGCATCTAATGAATGAATGAACTGTCATATGTTACATTTTATGTAAGCGTTCCTTTAATGATAGCCTTTGTGAGAGAATCAATAAATGATTCTTATTTATCATTTTGCCACAATCTTAAAATGCATTGACATGCAAATGATAATTTGTATGCAATACCATATTGATACACAAGCATTTACATATAATGCTTTAAGGAATATTCTCATCATTTCTTTCATGTCATTTAGTTAGATTTCTTAGGTTTCCTATACAACATTTACAAAATATAAACCTTTTTTTTAAAAGTATTATAGATTATTTTTACAGTGTTGTTCATGACTGAAATTTTTAAGAGACCACAACCCATTGAACTTCCAAATTTTAGTTATGTTATTTATTTGTTTTTATCATGTTATTGTACTTATTTTAATTTTATGAAATGCATTTATCATTCACTTGTAATGTTATATAATGAAAAAATAAAACTTGGATCATTCAGTTACGTGTCCCGTACAATTTATTTATGCTATGATTTTATACTTCAATTCATATTTCGTACAATTTATTTATGCTATGATTTTATACTTTCAATTCATATTTTATGATTAAACATGTATTTAATCATGGTCTAAAAATAATTATGCAATAAATGTATATGTATTTTTGTTTCATAACATCAAAACAAAAGAGAATAAACGAATTCAATTATATATATAAGGTATAAAATTTATAAAAATGTATATAGTTTTTAGAATTCATTTATTTTATCCCAACTAAAGTATTTATATAATGTATTACTGGTCCGAACTTATTTCTATACCTTAACAGAATCATGTTTGCATTTATTACATCCGCCACTATGTGTGCATTTATTAATATATATATATAATTTATGGACAAAGGCATATAAAAATAGAGGGAATAAGAGTGTCGACATTTTGGTGCCATGCCACTGTACGCGGCGATGGATGGCCTTCTTTGTCAGCGCCATTCCTCTGTAAACGAGGCCGAGACGGCGGCGCCACGCCACTCCCCGACCGCCCAATTCCGTCAACCATGTCGACATATTCTCCCACCTTTCCCAAGCCTCGTCTCCCCCCTCCCCACTCCAGCACCCATCCCCCCTCCTGCCCCGCTTCCCTTCTTCAACTGCGCGCGGAGCGCTGCCCATCAATCATCTCCGTCACCGGCCGCCGTCGCATCTGCTTGTGTTCTCTGAGATTCTTCCTTTCATGATAGCTCTGGATACTCGGCGTGAGTTTCCCATGTTAATGGAACAGGTATGCATGTTCGTAGCGCGCCCGCCTTCTGGCCCTTGTTTTTCCTCCGTCGATCTGTTATCTGCGTGCCATTTGATGAATTGGTGGATTTTGGGTCGTTCTCAGGTTCTGTACATCGAAAACGCTGGAGGAAGAGCTCGGAATTTCTCAGGTTATCGGAAACCCTTGTTCGTGTTTTGGTTCCTTCAATTGCAGAATCCAAGAAATTAAACCATAAATTTGTCAATTCAATCTGTTTTCTGAAATTGCTTTCGTGTTTGCCTTGCAAATTGTAGATTCGATTCTCCGGATGCTCTCCGAATCGATGTCAGGCGCTCGCTGCGACCGGGGGTATTCCGACGATGCCTGCCGCGACGACTCGGGCGCTCTGGTCCTGAAGACGGTGGCGATCGCCTCGATTCTCATCGCCGGCGTCGCCGGCATCTCCATCCCCCTCGTCGGAAAGCGGCGGCGCTTCCTCCGCACGGACAGCAACCATTTCGTCGCAGCGAAAGCCTTCGCCGCCGGCGTCATCCTCGCCACCGGGTTCGTCCACATGCTCCCCGACGGCTCCGCCGCCCTCACCGATCCGTGCCTGCCCCGGTCGCCCTGGTCCAGGTTCCCCTTCTCCGGATTCTTCGCCATGACGGCCGCTCTGGCCACTCTCGTCGTGGATTTCGTGGGGACCCAGTTCTACGAGCGGAGGAACGAGGCGGCGCGTGGTGACCGGGAGGGGCTCCTGGAGCAGGCGGCTCCCGAAACGGACGCGGCTGAGACGGATGGGAAGGGCTGGAACGAGGGGGTGTTCGGGGAGGAGCGCGGCGGCGGGATGCACATAGTGGGGATCCACGCTCATGCTGCGCACCACCGCCACAACCACCCCCATGGCCAGGAGGCATGCGAGGGCTCCCACCGCCACTCTCATCATGGGTTCGACGGCGGCGGCGTGAGGCACGTCGTCGTCTCGCAGGTGAACTTCTTAGGATCAGTTCTCCGACAAGGCAACCCTGTTTAGCTGTATTTTTTTGGGGGCAGATTCTGGAACTTGGGATCGTTTCGCACTCGGTGATCATCGGCATCTCGCTGGGGGTGTCGCAGAGCCCGTGCACGATCCGGCCACTGATCGCGGCCCTCTCCTTCCACCAGTTCTTTGAGGGGTTCGCCCTCGGCGGCTGCATCTCGGAGGCCCGGTTCGGTACCCTCACAGCCACCGTGATGGCTTGCTTCTTTGCGGCGACGACCCCGGTGGGGATCTGCATCGGGATCGCGGTGGCGTCGGCGTACAGGGCGGACAGCCCCCGGGGGCTGGTGGTGGAGGGGGTGTTCGACTCGGTGTCGGCCGGGATCCTGGTGTACATGGCGCTGGTGGACCTTATTGCGGCGGATTTCTTGAGCAAGAGGATGAGCTGCAATGGGAGGCTGCAGGTGGTGTCTTATTTTGCTCTCTTCCTGGGAGCCATGCTCATGTCCTCCCTTGCAATCTGGGCATAGGTTTGTGTTTTCATATCGGGTCCGTGGACATGGAATTTTGGTGGGCATTGGGATTTATTGATCCCTCCACGCCTGAATTGATGTTGTTTTTAGGGATTGACGGGTGGGGGCGAAAGGGGATTGGAATTTGTTTTTCTTTTTCTTTTGTCTTGAATTGATCATTGGAACTTTGGGTTGATTTTGTTCATTTCTTTTGTCTTGAATTGATCATTGGAACTTTGGGTTGGTTCTTTGTGCACGGCTTTGTGTTTTTCAAGGGTCATTCATGGCTTCTCTTGAGGGTTCTCCTCTGCCTCTTCCTCTAGATGATCTCTCTTGCTTCCTTCACAATTCTTCATCCAAATCAAAGGATAAACCCTCCCATCCTCTTCTTTCTCATTTCTTCATTCTCCTTTCTCTTCCTCTATCTTAAATGTAAACTGTCCATGTCGGCTGAGTTCATCTCTAAACTTGGGGCTTTTGATTCTTAGGTTTCGTGGATCCATTCTTAAGCTCCAATCTCTTCTATCTTGATGAAAACCTCACATTCACCTCGTCTAAGGTTTTCTATACCGGTATATTTGATGAAACCTTAGTTGATTGATGCCTTCAAACTTGTTTTTAATCAAATAAATCTAGTATTTGATATCTACAATGAATTTGCAAAGTATGTTTTGCAATTATCAATGTTTTACTTTTAATATAAAAGATGGATTTGATACCACGTGTTTGGAGAGTGGTCTATGAGATTTTTTTTATGACGCGATGTTTTGATTTAGGATTGACATGTTAATTACTAAATGTTGAGGTTTTGGAATATGTTGTATTGATATTGAAGGGGTTGTTTTTGTGGAGTGTGAATAGGCAGTGAGATGTGAGTTTATATAAATGTTTTGCTTGATTTCTTTGATGTTTGATGATGGTATATTCTTATAATAACTATTTGACTTGCTTGGATTTGGAAAACCTCTTGGGTAGTCTTGAGTAGCTAAGCAGGAATTCGAGAGATGTGTGCTATACTAGTTGAGATCACACATTGGCTAATATCCTTTAGATTATTGCATTGGTTAGGGGTTTGATGCCCAATATGGCTAGTGAGAGCAAAGTCAAGATTTGTGTATAAGATCACATTGTAGGTCGTCAGATGGATCCACCCAACCCAAGTCCTAGTTTGTTTCCTTAGGACCTAGGGTGTTGTCTCATGATGATCGTACTATGATAGATAATTGTTTTTATGACGATGATGGACTTTTGATTATTATTTATTCTTATGATGTTGTATGATTGCAATCTATTCTCTTGATTGCTTGAGATATGATGATTATTTATTTTTCTGATGTTTTATTTTATTATTTGTTCACTTATGGTTATTTATTACATGTTCGTTATGAAGTTTTCCCATGGTGTTTTTATATTCCATTATTTTAGTTATGTTTTTACTAATTCAAATGTTTTGAAAGTAAAATGAAAGGGGGTGTTTGTTTTAATTATTTATCTCTTTGTAATCAAAGGTATTTTCATCACCTCTTCCCAACGTTTTTTATTAAAATTAATTTTATAGCTCTTTGGTTATGTTTATATATGGCACAACTATTTTCAAAGGAATGATAATAAAGATATTTATCTTCACTATCTATCTTTATAAAAGAAAACGTTATTTTTATTATCTATTTTCAAACTAGCATTGATGTTTTGTTTAATAAAAGGATTGGTATAGAACCTTGATCGTATCCTACTAGGCTTTTGCCCACATCCTACATACGCACCTTGGTGTGTCTGTAGTTTTTCTTTGATTTGGAGTACTATAGAGGTGATCGCATTCAAGGGTAATTGTGTCACATGGCAGCAGGTTCTTCATTTTGATTATGTCTAGTCTTATGTATTAGTCATATAGACTTTGTCTTCATATCTTGTATTTGATGGAGATATTGTAGGTTTTGGGCACAACGAAAGTGTCATTTGATGGTATTACTAACTCAGCTTTTAGTCTTAATTTACGTGTAATCGTTTCCGCACATGATCAAAATGTCATGTCCAGCGAAAACCATTGATTACTTGACTAGATTAAAACACTAGAACCAGAAGAGGATGATCTTCACATGTAATTTATAACTAATTTATGAGAAGATATAAAATTACCTCAACTTGTAATTTAGTTTTCATTGATGATTCAATCAACTAGATCTCATCGTGCCTTCATTGTGCTATAGTATCCAAGTATAGAATCCCTTTAGAGGTGATCTACATGTGCACCACAATCTCCAAACGTCTCCATAGAATCACCAAGTGTTAGAACGGTCGATCCAGATCGCTTGCGTTGTTCGCGGTTGATCATAATAGTATTCTTCTTGAAGGAGAAATGACTCTTGATGTTCTCTCCAAAACTTGAGAGAGGAGGAGAGAAATGACTCTAGGGTCTGAGCAAGTCTCTCTCTATCTGTTGTGCATACCAAAAGTGAGTTATGGAAAGTGATACAATTATGTATTTATTATGTCAGGTTTAAGGTTGAAAAATCGCACATAAGCCCATTACCTTCTTTAATATTCTTAGTTGACCTCATGTCCATTAACAATAATATTATTATAATTAATCGCTTGACATGTGCAACATATTAAGAATATAAATAAATATCATTTACACTATTTCCATTCAGACCATTATGCTCTGGTCACTTTCCCTCATTGACATTTCCCGATCCTCGTATAATGACTATTTAATAAATAAATGTCACTGCATTATTGTACTTTAAATATAATAAATATTATATTTTCTAAACTTGAAAACAAATATATATTATTATTATTTAACTCACTTATTTTTTTTGAATAACATGTGATTAAATTATGGCGATAAACCAAACCAAATAAATCTTATTTATTCAAACTTGTTAAATTAATTACTTGAATTGAACTGAGATTGCGGATACACTCAGTGTGTGACCCTCTAAGTCTCTTTATCAGTGGCATTATGCATAATCACTTAAATTCCAATGTTAGCATCTAGTAACACACCAAGACATCCATAGAGAAAGAAGTTAATGTCGCAATGACATCCAACCTCCTACGAATGCTTACAATGTAATATAATCGATTTACCTTGATATCTCTAATCAAGCAGGTTGCATGCTTGTGTCATTAACCTATATGATTGATTTATCTTTCTTTGACTTTCAAAAAATGATCTCTCCCACTAAACACTATGACCATGGATTTATGTGGGTGGTTCCATTCCCATCAAAAGGTCTGTGATATCAACTTCTGTCAAGGGGTATAAGGGATAAATCATGTCTTGCATTATCCATAAATTCAATATCACTCGTAACACACCCAACATATCTGACCTTTCCACGAGCATATATCATCATGGTTTTCATCAATACATCAAAGAACACGAGTCATGATATCCATTAATGATAATCTTAAAGTCTAGGGATCAATACACATGTCTATATATAGGAACATCCAATGACACATGGAAATGTGAATTTCTTATTGATGGGTCTGTTCTCATAACCTCCTATCTCGGAGATTATCAAGGGAAAACACCATGAGAAGACATCTCAATGTATTATGAGCCTCATACTCTTGATAACACGTATCATCTGTGTCCTATCATACAATATCATCCAGCCATAGAATAAGATTCAAGAATAATGTCATGGAACCTCTAGGTTCTCATCATAGCGGAGAACTATTATGACCTTTCAACATGACATATATTCTTAGGAAATTATCATATACAAATATTATGAAGAGGAACAATAATAACATGATAAGAAAAACTTCTTTAATAATGAAAATATGTAATCAAGTACAAAACAAGTTGGTTCTAGGGAACCAACTTTAACAGACTCCCACTTACACTAGATCCAACTGACAATAATTTTTAGTCCACTAGCTCTGACATGATACTCATGTATCTGCTGAGATAAATCCTTGGTCAAGGGGTCTTCCACATTTTCCTCCATGGATACTTTTCTCACCACAACTTCACCTCATTGAGAAAAATCCCTCAAGAGACGAAACTTTTAAAATACATGCTTTGTCCTTTAGTGTGACCCCAACTCCTTGGAGCGAGCCACCACTACAGTGTTATTATAGTAAACTGTGATGGGGTATTTACTACTAGGCACCACATCAAGCTAAAGGAAAAAGTTGTGAATCCAAACTACTTTCTTGGCTGCATCAAAAGATGCAATATATTCAGAATCCACTGTAGAATTGGTGAAAATTGGCTGCTTTGAACTCTTCCATCTCATAACTCCTCCATTGAGACAAAATATATATCCATAACATGACTTTAGATCATTCTGATGTTTCTGAAATCTAGAATCTGTATAACCCCTGAAGACTATCTCTTCATCTCCTCCATACACCAGGAATATATCCTTAGTTCGCCTCAAATACTTAAGGATATCATTGATATTAGTCCAATGCTGTTCACCTGGATCTACTTGATATCTTCCTACCATGATCAAATCATAGGCAACATCAAGCCTCATACATAACATAACATACATGACAAATCCCATCATAGAAGTGTATGTGATCTTACCCATTTTCTATCTTTCCTCTTGTGTATGAGGACACATTTTCTTGGAAATATGTAAACCATGAGACACTAGAACCAATCCCCTCTTGGATTGTTTCACACCAAACCTTTACATTATCTGGTTAATGTAAGTACCTTGACTTAGTCCAAGCATCCTCTTGGATTTATCATGCATGATCTTGATACCTAGAATGTAGGCTGTTTCACTTAAGTCCTTTACGGAGAAGCACTTTCTCAACCATGCCTTAACCTCCTGTATTGTTGTTATATCATTTCCAATTAGTAATATGTCATCAATATTTACTACTATAAAAACAACCATACTCCCACTAAATCATTTGTAAACGCATGACTCGCATTCATTATCAATGAAACCAAATTCTTTTATAGCTTCATCAAATCAAATGTTCCATGACCTGGATGCTTGCTTTAATCCATAGATGAATCTATGAAATTTTCATACCTTTTTGGCATTTTATGGAGTCACAAACCCTTCTGATTGTGCCATATACACATCATCTTGAAGGTTTCTATTAAGGAAATCAAGTTTTGAAATCCATTTTCCAAATATCATAGTCATGAAGCTGCTATGGAAAACAAAATTCTGATGGATTTAAATATGGAAACTGGAGAAAAGGTCATAGTTAATTCATTAATGTTGTTTAAACCCTTTATCCACTATCTATGCTTTATAGGTATTTACTTTACCTTCCATTTCCATATTTCTCTTGAATACCCATTTCACCCAATAGGTTTTACATCAACTGGAAGATAAATCAGAACCCAAACTTGGTTTTGATTCATTGAATCCATCTCATAATTCATGGATTCTTTCCATCTTATATCTTATGAGCTCTCTACTATCTTCTTGTAGGAGAGATGATCATTATTATCAATAAACAACGAGCCACCATCACCAGTGACTAAAAAATCACATCTCTCTAGTTCTCTTATCTCTCTAGCACTCATACACATCACTTGTGTTTCGGGAATGACTTCTTCCATGGGCACCTATAGAATTGGTTCATATACCAAATCTTGAGCATAAACTTCATCGAAGTCAATCTCACTTCCACTATCCTCCTTGAGGATGTGCTCCCTCTCAAGAAAAATAGTCTGTCTTATGAAAATCACTTTCTTGTCTAAAGGGTTTTATAGATAATATCTTCTTGTTTCCTTGGGATACACTATAAAGATTCACTTCATGCCTTGGGGTGCCAATTTGTTGCTTGATCTAGCCTTAACAAACACCTCACAACCCCATGTAAGAACACGTGACAAAACAATTTTTTTCCACTCTATAACTCGAAGGGAATACCATTTTCCACTTAAGTTGGTACTCGATTTAGTAAGTATGATTCCATCTGTAATGCATATCCCCAAAAGGATAATGGAAGTCTTATATTAATCATCACCAACCTTACTATTTCCAAAAAGACATGGTTTCTACTTTCACTAACACTATTCCATTGTAGTGTATAAGGTGAAGTGAGTTTAGATAAAATACCATACTCCTATAGAAATTTGATAGAGTATTGGTTAAGATATTCACCACCTAGATTCGATCAAAGTTTCTTTATCTTATTACCAAGATGATTCTCAACCTCATTCTTGAACTCTTTGAACTTCTCAAAGGATTCAAAATTATACCTCATTAAGTAGATATAACCATACCTACTCAAATAATCAGTAAAAGTAATAATGTATGAGAATATACCTCTAACCTCTACTTGAAAAGGTATGCACATATCAGTGTGTACCAAATCTAAAATCTCTATGTCCCTCTCACCTCGACCACCAAATGATGGTTTGGTCATCTTACCTTGTAAACAAGCATGGAATCTTTCAAGTGGATTAATCTCTAAAGAGACTAAATAACTATCTTAATAGAACTTAATCAAATGCATCTTGTTATGTGACCAATATGGTGATTCCACAATAAGGTGTTATATTATTCATGCATGTAACACCCCAATATTTTAAGGGAAAACTTTTTTTTAACTTGTTTGATAGATTACGATCTTAAAAAATGATTAAATATTATTAGTATAGTTATCTCCTAGATGATGGTAATGATGATAATTAATGAGATTAATTAAATTATGAAAATATAGATTAAAAATGTTTATAAAATTAATTCATTGGTTACCAATTAATTAGAAATGAAAACTAATTGAACATAAATGATGTATTTTTATAAAAACTATTTTTATTCCCAAAATGAAATTTTTTACTAATAAATTAAATTAAAAAATATTTGTTAAATATATTAATGAAATTTAAATATTATATATTCAATCAAATATTTTTACATTCATCCAAAATATTTTTAGATACATTAGATAAGAATAAATCCAATTTTACAAATAAAAATGCTATATTTTTCTAAATGCAGTTTTACTGCCTTTTAATGGAGAACTTGTTTTAAATTTAAAATTTGAAACTTTTAAAAATTATATTTAAAAAATAAAAATTATTTTTGAAATCGTAATATCAAAATTTACTTTAGTTAAATTTTTGGTATTTTTCTGATAAGTTTCATTTTTGATGAATAATAATGTGACCTTTGGAATAATAATATGACCGTTAGGAATATTAATGTGGCCATTAGAACAATAAATTCACCTATGAAAGTATAAATAAAATTTAGGTATCTTATAAATAAAAATATGGTATATTTATATCATGAAATAAGTAAATTAATGTTTTAAAAATGATAGATTAAGTGTTGGTATTTTTGTAAAACATAAATGTTTATTTACAAATTTATAATCAATATAATGATTTAAAATAAAATATATTTTCATAAAATAGACTCATAAATTAATATTTTGTTGTATTATGGTTATGATATAATTTTATAAGACCTTAATTAAATTTTCAAAGTATTATAAAATCGGTTATAATTTTAAAATCAATATTTTTTTAATAAATGACGGTTTTATTTAAAAATTAAATTTATCACATTTAGAAAATTATTTTCATAAAATGGAGTTTATTTTTAAATTTTATACGTTGAAAAATTATTAGGGTGATTTTTTTGGGATTTTTCTAAAATAGTTAAATTTTTGGTGAATAGTAAAATATGGTAATTTACCATATTTAATAAATACATGAATTATTGAGTCATAAATGATTTATGGATGATGTAAACCCATAATATCAAACTATACTTCATTAATTTATTATATTTAGTGATAATTCTCAAACTATTTATAGTCTTGATCCAAAATAATAAACAAATGAATAAAATATTTTAAAAACACCCATCTCCTCCACTATAAATACCACCCCTCACCACCTCTTCTCCTCAAACATCTTAAGCCTTTAAACTTGTCCAATTCCTACCCAATTTTATTCACATTTTTCTTCTCCATTTCCAGGATCCTTTTTTCTCACCAAAATACCAATCCCAATCTCCTTAAGGAGGTTCTCAAAGAGAAGAATTCAAGAAGTAAAACCCCTTCCCTTTCATTTTATTTTATTATCCTCCTCTCACCTCCTCTATCCAAAAATAAATGATAAATATATTAAATTATATATAATGAAATGTTTTTATGTCAATAGAAAATCCACCATCAAGTCTCTTCTACTCTTCCATTTTTATTCAAAAAATGAAAACATTGTTCGTGAGGTGCTGATTTACCACCTTTGTGGACGATGAGTTTTCGTTTTTCAATTCCACCTTCAAGGCTGATCATAAAACCATTTTTATGGTAAAAAAGATATAATATATGTATTTCATCTTATATAATGTTCTATAACCAGTATATATAAATAATATTAATTAATGAAACAAAACTATTTTGTGATTATTGAAAACCCCCCAAAATAATCTAAACGATTGTCACTAACATCTTATCTAATGATTCATCCTCACCCAAAATAACCAAATTAATTATATAACCATTTAATATTTTTTAATATAATTAATAACATATAATTTAAATTTTGTACAAATATTTTCATTTTACAGGATCTTTCATATGTGTATAAAAGTAAACAGAGCATGAAAACCAATGAAATGAATGCTCCCGAACGATAAAATTGTATTTTATAACTCATAAAAAAGGCTATAAATGAAATTAATAAAATTATAATAAATAAAATAAATATATAAAAGGTTATTAATTAATAAATTAATATATTTAATCTGATTATTCATGACATTAATATCAAGTGCATAACACATTCGAACATAAGGTAAGAGTTTTCTCATCTCACTTTTATTTCTGTGAGATTTTCCATATTCACCACTATTTATTGTTTGTGATGTATGTATACTTTCCATTTATATATCCTATCATGAATATTTTTATTTTCATGGTATTAAATATCTTACTTTATGATCATTAATTTATGGGGCATATGGTTTGACTGTTTGCAAAGTGGTAATAGATTCTTCCCGAACCTCCATATTTCATTCGGGTTATGATTCATCTCTCTTTATCCCAATATAATTCTTCATTATTTTTATATAATTGTTATAAATTCTATTTATATATTCCAAAATCATGTATCCAGATTAGTTCATCTGTCTTTGATGAGGAAATACATGTTTTATAAGGTTCTCTTTTCAATTCCTCTCGATAAGCAAACCCGATTTATGAGAATATTCAAATTTCTTACCCATTTTCAAGTACAATCCATAATATATTTTATGGCACCAATATTTTTATAAAATAGATATTTTTATCATGAAATACCATCTTAGTTAATTTTTTTATGAAAACATTTAATTCTTTTAATGTTTTATAGACTCTTTAATAGTTTCCCTTAAACCGCACTAAAGAGGCTTATTTCTAATGTTTCTTAAAAACTCTTTTTACATGTTTTCACTTAATTTGGACATAATTTATGCCTAAAACATAATTTAATTTCACTTTCCTTTTCTTTTCTAGGATATACATGTTTACCATCTGATTTTATGCAAAATACAAATGATTCTCCAAAAGAACTATTCTTTCTAAAGTAAAATGGTATTTCTCTCAAGAATTTATCAATGATTTTATTGAAGTATTTTCAACTATGATTATGATTTTAGTATATAAAAGTTGTATGAGACACTTTGATTTAAATATAACTTTTTAAATAAATTATTTGACATATGAGGAATGCATTGGACTTAGTAAGTGATGGGTGGGACCCACTATAACCTCTCGATGCATCAGTAGGTCTCATGAGACAAACTAGACTGAGTTTTGGAAGAGGCATGACCCATTTATTTAGAATTATTTTCTATGGCCTTGATGATATGTTTATGATGTCCAAAATTATTCATTCCCTCATTATGATATTAGTAATTGATATCCCGTGTGATTATTCGACTAGTAGAATATTCATGGTTAAGTTTCATTCTCATGTGTTTATTTATATGCAATTATTTATTCAGATTTTATTCTTTCCATATTATGCTCAGGATTTTGTTTTAATGGAATGTGTTTTTAGTTATTCACCATGACTTTTTGTTTATGTTTATTTTTGATAGATTCTGTTGTATTGTTTACCCTTACTGAGCATCTGAGCTCACCCCTTTATTATGTTTTATTTTCCCTAGGATGTGAATATGTATATTGTGAATGACTTGTAGAGATAATCTAGGAGTTTATGGATGTTTAAAATGTAGTTTATTTTTTGTTTTCCTTTCAAGTTTTAATTTAACAATTATGATTGTATATGGTTTTCCAAAGCTACTAAACTACCCGGTCCTTCAGGATGCGACTTCATTGTTTATTATACCAATGTAATTAAGTAAGGAACTAAATCTGAGCTACTAGGGTTGGGGTATTTATAGTTGGTATCAAAGGAAGTTTAGTATAAACCTTGGAAACTAGATCTATAAAACATAGATTAGGAAACATAACCCTAAGATAGAATTTTAGGATAAGCATAGAATAAAATTTTAAAATTTTGGTAAGGTAGAGATTATGCGGGTCTTCCTAGAAATATATCCTTGTATAGATACTACAAGTGGACGTGGTTCTGACACAGATGTACCTAGAAGTAACAACTCTAATAAGGTGCATTGAGCCTGACTTGGCGTAACCTGGTACATAAAAACGAGACTTACTGCATACCTGGTTTGACACCCCCAAGGGATATTCTTAGTATAATTTACATTTTCTTTATAAAACATTATAAAGGATTTAATAGTAAATATGTCTCCAAAGAAACCATTTTCATGATTATGAGATTAGCTACACATTTTTTTAAATTCTGTTAATTATTCCACTAGTTTTAGGATTATATATTTTGTTTCATAATGTTATGTTCTAATATAGTGTATTCCATTGTTTAGAAATGATGCCCAATAAAAGGAATGGGAACTGCATCAATGCACATAATCCAAAGAGTAAGGATGACCGTTTCTTAGATGTGTTTAATCCAGTCTTTTGAAGGGAAGTATTCTCCCAAATATTCTCATAATATAATGAAATAATATCATGTTCTAACAAGATAGTGAAAGAATTACCCAAGTCATATGGATTCAAATGGAAGCAAGAGAAGAAGATGAAATATGGGAAAAATATAGATAAAGGGAAGAAGGTAAAAAAGTATTTTCCCACATGTGATAACCATATAAGGAAACACCTTGGTATATGATTAAAAGGAAAAGGAGTTTGCTTCAATTGTGGAGAAAAAGGTCACCATGCTCATAATTGTAAGGAAAGGAAAGATTTTTCCAATGTTTAGTGATTCAAATTCAAGGAGATGGGTAATACACAAATAAATGTCTCAAGTGTCAAAGGAATATATATAAAAATAGGATAGTGGATCATGGTCAAGATTATGTTACTACTATAGATGAAGAGTAATAATTAATATTCTTGTATTTGTATTTAATAATTATGTTATTTGAGTATTTTATCAATAATTATTTGGTTATAAGAATCATGAGATATATAAGGATTGTACTATAATACTTCTTCTTTAAGGAATTTGAAGCATGTGATGAATAACACCAATAATCCAGAGAAGTGATTCTGTTGTAAGTTGATCTTCTTGAAAACACATGAATTAAGAAATATAACCCTAAATATGTTATTTATGTTGAGATAATATTAAATAGATGTTTTTGGGATAATATTGGTGACCATGAAGGTGGTTAGTGATATGATGGTTTATATTATGATGAAATTATTAGATGTTTGGATTTAATGACAACCTAATATTTTACTCTTGGAAGCATGCATGCTTCATAAAGGTTTAAAGTATATTAAGGTATTCATATATTTGGAATTTGGTATTAATAGATACACTATTTGTAGAATCTTATGTTATGTTTATTTTGGAAATTTAGTGACCTTCCTTCTAAATTTATCATTGAATGTGGCAAGACATGTTTTAGAGGAGTCTAAAGATTAACTACTTGAGTAATGGATCAAGTTAAACTTTGAAAATTATTATTTTTTGATAACATATTATAACCTTATTGGATTCAATAAAAATTTAAAAGTCAAAGTAATGTATTAAGGACCATATGATTCGTTAAAAGTGCTTCACACATGAAAAATTCATCTTGAACATTCATTTATAGGTGTAAGGGATGAATTGAAAATAGATATAAGCACAAATAAAGGTTGATATTATGCTTATGAAATGGATATTAATCAAGTAAGTTCATTTTATCAAGTTCATATTCGAATATTAAAATGATCCCTCAACTTTAGGAAAAATATTTTGAAACAACAACATTATATGTTTACTTTTCTTTCTAAGAAATCAATAGTCTTTTAACCGATCAAATATTTATGGTTTTTTGATGGTTAAATTTCTAATGAACATGTTTTATATCATTCCCCAATAAAACATGATAGTTATATTTCTCTTCCATGTCCATTTTATCACTTTCCACTAATGATTTCCTACCTGAAATCATAGTTTTGTGGCGACCTTCACTTTTACCTTTCCCTCTTATTAAGTGGATATTTTATTAACCCTATCTCCGATGTGGTCTTGACACAAAGTAATTTTGAATTATTAACATTTTATTTTTGAAGTAAAATTTCAAATTGTGAGGAAACAATTTATTGAAGGAGTGCAGAATGTAACACCTCAAGATTTTATGGTATGCCTTTTTTTAACTTCTTTGATATCTTATGAAATTAAAAAATGATTAAATATTATTATTATAGTTATCTCCTAGATTTTGGGAATGGAAGGAATTAATGATATTATTTAAATTATGAGAATATATATTATACATATTTATAAAATTAATTCACTGGTTACCAATTAATTAGAAATGAAAACCAATTGAACATAAAGATTGTATTTTTATAAAAACTATTTTTATGCCCACAATGAAATTTTATACTAATAAATTAAATTAAAAATATTTTGGAAAAATATTAATTACATTTATATATTATATATTCAATAAAATATTTTTATATTCATCCAAAATATTTTTAGAGACATAAGATAAGAATAAATCCAATTTTACACATAAAAAGACTATATATTTCTAAATGTAGTTTTACTGCCTTTCAATAGAGAAACTATTTTAAATTTAAAATTTGACACTTTTATAAATTATATTTTACAAAATAAACATTTTTTTAAAGAGTAATATCAAAATTTACTTTGGTTAAATTTTTGGTATTTTTCAAATAAGTTTCATTTTTGATGAATAGTAATGCGACCTTTAGAATAATAATGTGACTATTAGGAATAGTAATGTGGCCATAAGAACAATAAATTCACCTATGAAAGTATAAATAAAATTTATGTATCTTATAAATTAAAATATGGTATATTTATATTATAGAATAAGTAAATAAATGTTTCAAAAATGATAAATTAAGTGTTGGTATTTTTGTGAAACATAAATGTTTATTTACTATTTTATAATTAATATAATGATTTAAAAGAAAATATATTTTCATAAAATAGACTCATAAATTAATATTTTTCTGTCTTATTATTATAAGACAATTTTACGAGACCTTAATTAATTTTTCAAAGTGTTATAAAATCAGTTATAATTTTAAAATCGATATTTTTTGAATAAATGATGATTTTATATAAAAATTAAATTTATCACATTAATAAAATTATTTTCATAAAATAGAGTTTATTTTTAAATTATACATGTTTAAAAATGGTTAGGGTGAATTTTTGGGTTTTTCTAAAATAGTTGATTTTTTGGTGAATATTGAAATACGATAATTTACCTTATTTAATAAATACATGAATGATCGATTCATAGATGATTAATGGATGATGTAAGCCAATAATATCAAACTATCCTTCATTATTTTAATATATTTAGTGATAATTCTCAAACTATTCATAGTTATGAACCAAAATAATAAACAAATGAATAAAATATTCAAAAAACACCCCTCTCCTCCACTATAAATACCACCCCTTACCACCTATTATCCTCACACCTATTAAGAATTTAAGATTATACACTTCCTATCCAATAATATTTCCATGTATCTTACCCATGTACAAGATCCTTTGGTCTCACAAAAATACTAATCCCAATCCCTTTAAGGAGGTTCTCAAGGAGAAGAATTCAAGAGGTAAAACCCTCAATCCTTCCATTTCATTTTCTTTTATTATCCTTCCATCACCTCCTACATCCAAAAATGAATGATAAATATAGTATCTTATATATAATAGAATTTTATTATGTCAATGTAAAATAAACCATCAATTCTCTTCCCCTCTTCCCCTTTTTATCCAAAAATGAAAACATTGTCTGTGAGGTGCCGATTTAATCCCTTCATGGATGACGAGTTTTCATTTTTCAATTACACCTTCAAGGCTGGTCATAAAACCAATTTTATGGTTAAAAAAGACTATAATATATGTATCACATCTTATCTAATGTTATGGAACTATTATATATACATAATATTAATTAATGAAACAGAACTAGTTTATGATGATTGAAAAACCGTCAAAATAATCTAGATGATTATCACTAACATCTTATCTAATGATTCATCCACAACCCAAATAACCAAATGACTTATATAACCATTTAATATTCTGAAATATAATTAATAACATATAATTTTGATTCTTTAAAACTATTTTCATTTTACATGATCTTCCATATGTGTATAAAAGTAAACCGATCATGAAAACCAAGGAAATGAATGCTCCCCAACGATAAAATTGTATTTTATAACTCATAAAAAATACATAAATGAATTTAATAAAATTATAATAAATAAAATACATGTATAAAAGGATATTAATTTATAAATTAATGAATTTAATCTGATTATCTAGGACATTAAGATCAAGTGTATAACACATTCAGACATAAGGTAAGAGTTTTCTCATCTTACTTTTATTTCTACGAGATATGAATTATTCACCACTATTTATTGTGTGTGGTGTATGTATAATTACCATTTATGTATCATATCATGAATATATTTATCTTCATGGTATTAAATTTGTTATTTTATGATCATTAATTTTATGGGACATACGGTTTGACTATTTGCAAAGTGGTAATGGATTCTTCATGAACCTCAATATTTCATTCAGGTTACACTTTATCTCTCTTTAACCCAATATAATTCTTCATTATTTTTATATATTTATTATAAATTTTGTGCATATGTTACAAAATCATGTATTCAAATGATTTTATCTTTATTTTATGTGAAAATACATGTTTTATAAGGCTCTCTTTTCAATTTCTCTATATAAGCAAGTCCGATTTAAGGGAATATTCAAATTTCATACCCATTTTATAGTACACTCCATAATCTGTTTCAAGACAAAAATATTTTTATAAAATCACTATTTTTATCATAAAAAAATATCTTAGTTCATTTCTCATTTTATGAAAACATTTAATCCTTTTACCATTTTAATGAATCTTTAATATTTTCTCTTAAACCACACTAAAAAGGCTTATTTATAAAGTTTCTTAAAAACTCTTTTTACATGTTTTAACTTAAGTTGGAAATAATTTATGCCTTAAACAAAATTTAATTGTCCTTACATTTTCTTTTCTAGGATATACATGTTTAGAATCTGATTTTATAAAAAATACAAATGATTTTCCAAAAGAACCCTTCTTTCCAAAGTAAAAGGGAATTTCTATCAAGATTTTATCATTGATTTTATTAGAGTATTTTCATATATGATTATGATTCAAGGATTTGAAAGTGGTATGAGACACTTTAATTTAAATATATATTTTTAAATTAATTATTTGACATATGAGGAATTAATTGGACTTAGTAAGTGATAAGCGGGGCCCTATATAGCCTCTCGATGCATTGACATGCATAATGAGACAAACTAGACTAGGTTTTAGAAGAGTACTTACCAATTTATGTAGAATTATTGGAAAATGCCTTGATGGTATGTTTATGATGTCCTAAATTATGCATTCCCTCATTATAATATTAGTAATTTATAGCTTATGTGATTATTCGACTAGTAGAATATCCATGGTTAAGTTTTATTTTCATGTGTTTATTTATATGGAATTATTTATTCAGCTTTTATTCCTGCCATATTATGCTCAAACTTATGTTTTAATGGAATTTGTTTTTAATTATTAACCATGCCTTATTTTTTATGTTTATTTTTGATAGATTTTAATGCATTGTTTACCCTTACTGAGCATCTGAGCTCACCCTTTTCTTATGTTTTATTTTCTACTAAACTGTGAAGATGTGTATTATGAATGACTTGTGAAGTTCCCAAGTAGGATCGATACCACAAGGGGGGGGGGGGGGGTGAATCAGTGGTTACTTTTTTCTTTTATAAGAAAGTTTCTTAACTTCTTAATTTTTTTTATTAACCTATAAAACTTGTTAGACTTACGATCCACTCAAATATAACTCACAACCTCACCTTTCGTATGCAAAAAATATAAAGAGAAGGAAGCAAATGATATTTAAAAGGTTCATTAAAAAGGCCTACTCCTTTCCATGTCGGATAGTCCCATTAACATGGATTCTTTCACTATCTTCTTTTTGAAATACAAATACACAAGAAAAGAACAATTCTACAATCCCAGTAGAAACTTTCCTTCTATAGTTGGTTATACCCCCCAAATATCCTTTCCAGTATCCACTTCCCAAAAAAAGCCTTTTTAGAAACTGGTAAGAATCCACAGTTATAAGCTTCACTATCTTATTCTTTTTTGACCCACTTCAGAAAGTCTTCACTTCCTCCACAAGTAATATGAATCAAAATTTACCCATGTACCTTCTTCAAGAAATTCAACAATTCACTTAAGGAATATGCTGGTCTTGAATATTATTCCAAAACCTCAATCTGAAAAACTTTCTCAACATTGATCAGTCCGATCTTCCTAGTTTGGATCCTCAGTCTGATGGTGGTCAGTCTGGTATGATTCTTCTTCTTTTCTTCCTTCTTTAATTGAGTACAAACTCAATTGGCAGCTCTGAATTCTTGCATCCGATGGAACTCGGTCCGATGAACTTTCTTAGATGAATCTTCCTCAGCTTTAAATTGAAACACAAAGTTTGGTTGGATACTAAATACTTGTCCCACAAATTCCGAAGTTCGAGATCTTGAACAGTTAAGAGTCACATTTTTAAATTAACTTATCTCTCCTTTTATAGGGACCTAAAAAATAGTTTAGGCGGGGTTCAAAAAACCTTTCCCTCTTAACAAAATTTCCCAAATCTTTAATTCTCCTTAAATCTCATATCTATCTTTGACTTATTCAATTCCTTTTCAAATCTTCAAATCTACTTGATTTTTAAAAATTCCTTTAACTTTTTCAACACTTCAAAATTTCTTGAATTTTTTTTATTGAGTATGAACTTTTTCTTGGGTAAGAACTATTCCTTGTGTAAGAAATTTTTCTTGATTAAGAAACTTTTCTTGAGTTTGAACTTTTTGTTGAGTAAGAAACTTTTCTTGAGTCTGAACTTTTCTTGAGTAAGAAACTTTTCTTGAATCTGGACTTTTCTTGAGTAAGGAACTTTTCTTGAGTCTAAAATTTTTCTTGAGTCCGAACTTTTTCTTGAGTAAGAAACTTTTCTTGAGTCTGAACTTTTTATTGAGCAATATCTTTTTCTTGAGTAAAATCTTTTTCTTGAGTAAGATATTTTCCTTGAGTAATATCTTTTTATTGAGTAATATCTTTTTCTTGAGTAATACATTTATCTTCCTCAAGCTCAACAAAATCTTTTATTACCTAACATTTTCCTTAATAAATCTTGTATCATAAGTTTCAAAAATTATTTATGATTTATGAGAAATAAAAAACACCAAAGCATCTTCAGATTTAATTGGAGTCATTATGAATCTGAAATAGCTTCCTCATTACAATTTATGAATATGATTTTATCAATACAAAGATTATAGATCCTAGATCTGATTTTCTAAAAACGATGGATCTAATTTTCTTAGAATTATGGACCCGATTTTCACAGAATGCGGGATCCAATTTTCTCAAAATGCTGAATCAGATTTTCGTAGAATACTGGATCTGATTTTCACAAAATTCTGGATCTGATTTTTGTAGAATACTGGATCTGATTTTCATATAATTCTAGATCCTATTTTCACAGAATAATAGATTTTTTTTGCAGAATGTTGGATCCAATTTTCAAATGATATATCTGATTTTCATCCTTCCTCACATCCTTCTCAATATACTTTCTTTCATTAACATATTTATCTATTTATAAAAAATACAACTAAAACTTAACTGGGGTCCAAAAATCTCCCCCTTTGTGTTTTTTATCAATACCCACTTCAATAACTACACTTAACCTCTTCAAAATAATATGAGTCATTGTTTTATTTTCTCACATTTTCTTCTTCATGTATTATTTTATTGCTCCCCCTATTCCTTATCTCCCCCTGGTTTATTTTCCTCTCCCCAAAATATATTATCTCCCCTTATTGACATTAAAATTCAAAGGGGTCACCATGACATGTTTTCTTCCTCATTGAAAAATGTATCATTTCAAAAGGTTAGAACTTTTATCTAAAAAACATGAAACTCTTCTTCAAAATAACATAAGTATCACATGAGTTTCTTAATAAAGAACCTTTAACTAAACAACTCTAAGTCTATGTGGTCAAGCACAGTGTAGAAAACAAGATTGTATAATCAAGGTTATCAATGTTGTCCATTACATAAATTTCATGTAATACCTTTTCATTTTTCCTTAAAAATTCTCATTTATGTGGAAATCTGGAAAAGAATTTATTTAAGATAAAAATAACCTGCATCCATCTCAACAAACATATCAGAAAGTTCAGTTGTATAAACATAACTTTCAAATTTTTTTTTTCATAACCTCATTACTTTATTTTTTAAGAATATAAAGTGACTCACCAACATAAGTTTACTTACTTTAACTCCTATAATTCCCTGTAAGTTAGTACAAATACAAATATTTTTGGAATAAGGAGGAACCTCATAGCTTCTCAAAAGAAAATTTCAAACTGAGATTCTTCTATCAGTATTGACCTTTTCTTCTTCTTATTGGATTTTTCATTGTATGTTTTTTCTTCCTTCTGATCATCATTCTTAGATTTTGTAACAAGTTTCTTTTAATCTGTAGACTCTTCTAATAACGATATAAACTTATTTTCTTCTTTAGTAACCTTTTTGTTACAATGATTTTGTAAAAAATCTTTCATCCCTTATTTTTGTTCTAGTAGAATATTCAAACAACTTTTAGTAACATTCTCTTATTGCTCACATATCTTAAATATTTTATGAATTTTCAACCCACAATCTATTGATACCTTTTTATCAACATTTCTTCTATCATAAGAGACCATTTTCATCCTCTTTTCTTCAACTGATTTTTTTTATTCTTCTAACTTTCTTTCCATATCAACTTGTTTTGGAAAAATAACTAAGAAATATTTATTTTTAGATTCAATATGTTATGTTTTATATATATTTTTAACATACTAAAATTTCTTAATATACTAATCTTTATTCATCTTCTAAAGTTTCTCTTTTCAATTCTACATAATTTTTAGGAACATTTAATTTTCTTTTCTCATCATAGCCTCCCTTGATTCATGTTTATTTTTAGTTAGAGACATTTTATACCAATATGAAAAATCTATGTGTCCAAAAATTACAAAACAAAAACATTGAACTATGAATATTGATATTTCAGATTGAGATTTAAACCAATAAGAATTTGGTTGTGGTTGTTTCTTCACAAATCATGGAACACTTTTCTTAGGAGGATACTTTCCTGAATAATTCTTGATGAAATATGTTTTCTTACAAACCGGATTTTGTAATCCTTTATTTTCACCTTCTTTAGAAGCTTCAGCTTTAACATAAAAAACCTTGGTGAAATTTTCTCTCATATTTCTTATCTCACTTTGTGTTGTAAGAATCATTGATTATGTTTCTAACAACTCTTCTTCTTTATCATCCAACTTAATTTTCATAACATCTATGATTTTTTCAGATTAATCTACCTTAAACTTTTTATGTTTACTTTCTTCAACAAGTTTAGATTCAATATTGTCGAGATTCTCACCTTTAGTTGAATTTTCTTAATAACATTTCAGTTTTCTTTTAAGATCACCATTCTTAAAAGTTATGCATTTAATATATTTCTTAAACTTCTTTATTTATTCCTTGAGTTGAGTATTCTTCTCAATTTCTTTCTCCAAACCCCTTTTTAGAATCCATTCCATTTTCTTCATCTCATTATTCTCATCATCACTGCTATATGAATCACTTCCATTTCTAACTTTAGTAATAAGGTTGAGTTGATGATCAGATTCATCATTAAATGAGGAATCATTCTTCTTTCTTTAAGATAAATTTTCTTATTTTTTCTATAATAAAATATTTACTTATGTTTCTTCCACTTTAGTTTTTGAGGTTTCACATCATCATCTTCAGACTCATATTCTCCAAATTTATTCCTAGGAAAATTTTGTTCAAAATGTCCTTTCCTTTCACAATTACAACATTTGAGACTTTTACTTTTCTATTTTCCTTTATTGTATTTCTTTGAATGGAGGGAAAAAATTGTGTTGAAATCTTAAGCTTCTTCATCATCTTCCAAATCACTTCATTCTTATTTAACTTATTCATCTTTGTTTTTCCCTTTTAAAAAAGTTTTGTAGGTCATTTCTTGATCAAATTTTTCTTTCTTTCTCACAAAATTATCTCTTCTCATTTCATAAGTAACAAGAATACTGTGTAGATCATCTAGAGATAGAGTTTCAGGATCTCTATATTCAAAAGATAAAACCTTGAAATCAAACTTATTAGGAAGAATTTTCAAGATCTTTTCAACAATAGTTTAGTCTTCCAATTTCTCACCAAGAAATCTTATGGTGATAACAATATCATTAACCCTTATAAAGAATTAACCAACAGATTATTCCTCATCCATTTTCATATCTTCATACTTCAGCCTCTAGAGTTGTAACTTTGCCTTATTTACCTTTATATTTCCTTCATAAATATTTTTCAACTTATTCTAAATACATTTGGCAGTTCCAACTCCATTTTCTCTAAGAAACCCACTTTCAATAAGTGATGAGAGTAAAGCATTTTTATCTCTACCATCATTCTCAAGATTTTTCTTATCAGCAGTAGTAAGAGGAGTATTCTCAATACGAGGAGGAAATACTTATGTGGTAACTTTCAAAACATAATACCCAAGAGACATAAGATATAGAAGCATTCTATATTTCCAGATATGATAGTTATTTCCATTGAAAACCAGAATCACCTTATAGTTTATGGGGTTTAAATTCTAAATTCCTGAGATGGATCTTTTAGAGGGAACCTGAGCTCTGATACCAATTAAAGTTCCCAAGTAGGATCGAGACCACTAGGGGGAGGTGAATTAGTGGTTCCTTTTTATTTTATAATAAAGTTTCTTAACTTCTTAACAAAAACATTATTAACTAATAAAACTTGTTAGAGTTATGATCCACTCAAATATAAATCACAACCTCACCTTTAATATGAAACAAATATAAAGAGAAGGAAACACATGATATTTACAAGGTTCGATACAAATACCTACTCCTTTCCATGTTGGATAGTCCCACCAACATGGATTATTTCACTATATTATTTCCAGAATAAAAATTCACAAGCAAAGAAAAATTATATAATCCCAGTAGAAACTTTCTGGATATAGTTGGAGATACCCCCAACTATCCTTTCCAATATCCACTTCCCAAAACAAGCTTTTTCAGAAAATGGTAAGCATATATAGTTATAAGCTTCACTTTCTTCTTCTTTTCTGATCCACTTTAGAAAGTCTTCACTTACTCCACAACTAATCCAAATAAAACTTTACCTATGTAACTTATTCAAGAACTTCAACAACTCACTCAAGGAATATGTTGGTCTTGAATAGTATTCAAGAACCATAGTTCAAATTTTTTTCTCATCATCGATCAGTATAATCTTCCCAGTCTGGATCCTCAGTCTGATGGTGGTCAGTCTGGTCTGATTATTTTTCTGATCTTCCTTCTTCAATTGAGTATGAACTCAATCGATAGCTATTAATTCTTGCATCTAATATAACTCAATCTGATGAAATTCCTTAGATGAATCTTCCTCAGCTTCAACCTGAAACACAAATTTTTGTTGGATACTCAATACCTGTCCCACAAATTTTAGAGCTCGAGCACTTGAACAATCAAGATTCACAATTACAAATGAACTCAACTCTCCTTTTATAGGGACCTAAAAAATGGTTTAGGTAGGGTTCTGAAAACCTTTCCCACTTAACAAAATTTCCCAAATATTTAATTCTCCTTAAATCTCAGATCTATCTTTTAATAATTCAATTCCTTTTTGAATATTAAAATCTTCTTGATTTACAGAACATCCTTTTACTTCTTCTGCACTTCAAACTTTCTTGAAAAATGTTTTCTTGAGTAAGAACTTTTTCTTGAGTAATATCTTTTCCTTACGTAATAACTTTTTCTTGAGTAAGAAAATTTTCTGGAGTGTGAACTTTTTCTTGAGTAATAGACTTTTCTTGAGTCCAAACTTTTCTTGAGCCTGAACTTTTCTTGAGTAAGAAAATTTTCTTAAGACCAAACTTTTTCTTGAGTAAGAAACTTTTCTTGAGTCTTAATTTTTTCTTGAGTAAGAAAATTTTCTTCAGTACAGTCTTTTTATTGAGTAAGAAACTTTTCTTAAGTCCAAAATTTTTCTTGAGTAAGATATTTTTCTTAAGTAATATATTTTTCTTAAATAAGATATTCTTTATTGAGTTAGATATTTTTCTTGAGTAATATTTTTTTCTTGAGTAAGATGTTTTTATTGAGTAAGATGTTTTTCTTGAGTAAGTTATTTTTCTTGAGAAAGATATTTTTCTTGAGTAAGATCATTTTCTTCCTAAAGATCGATAACATATTTTCTTTCCTCAACTTTTCCTTCATAATTCCTATATGATTTATTAGAAATAAAAAACACCAAAGCATATTCAGATTTAATTGGAGTCATTCTGACTCCGAAACAACTTCCTCATTACGATTTCTAAATATGATTTTCTCAATATAAAGATACTAGATCCTGGATCTGATTTTCTGAAAATGAAGGATCCGATTTTCTCAAAATGATGGATCTGATTTTCACATAATGCTGGATTTGATTTTCATAGAATGCTGGATCAAATTTTTACAGAATATTGGATCTGATTTTCATAGAATGCTAGATCTGATTTTCACAGAATTCTAGATTCTATTTTTGTAGAATGTTGGATTCAATTTTTAAATGCTTGATCTGATTTTCATCGTTCCTCACATCCTTATCAACATACTATAATTCATCAACATATTGATCTATTGAAAACAAAAACAACCAAAACTAAATTGGGGTCTAACAACTTGTGGGGATAATCTAAGAGTTTATGGATGTTTCCAACGGAGTTGATTTTTTTGTTTTTACTTTCAATCTATAATTTAACAATTATGTTTATATCTAGTTTTCCAAATCTACTAAACTAATTATTCCTTCAGGATGAAACTTACTTATTTATTATACTAATGTAATTAAGTAAGGCATTGAATCCAATCTATTGGGGTCAGGGTATTTACAATGCATGTTTATTTCATTATGTATTTCCAATATTTTTTTTTTCATAATTTAATACACAGATACTGTTATTAAATTGTTACATACATTAACATATTCTATATTTATAAAAGAATCAAACTTTATTTCCAAATATGAATATAAATCCATCTATATATAAACAAGAAATGGAAATAATATTCCTGGTAACACTAGGAACATAATAAAAATTATTTAAACTAAAAATCTATCTTATCGAAAATGTGAGATGATAGTATCCAATTTATAGATTAGTTGGTATCACTCCATTGACAGCCCGTAGATCCACCTCATCTTTGGTATTCATCTAAAATCTACTTAGTTCCCATATTTGGAAAAAAAATTGAGCATCACAGGAAGATACCCAACTCGTAGATATTTAATGATTACACTCAATAATGAATGAACTTGAATCTTCCCCTTGATTATTTAGCTGGGTAAAATTCCTTTTATAGTGGTACTGCTTTCACATGAAAAACATGCCACAACCAATTATTTTCCTTACCTCTATATATTCTTCTTATTGGAGAGATGATTCTATGAAGATTTAGACTTTTAATGAGTATTATACATCTTTGACTTGTTCCTCCTCTTCTTATTTACTATAAGAATATCAGGTTTTTCACACCCCACATCTTTATCAACTTATAGAATAAGTGTCAAAAGTGCTAAAAGTGTCTTCTCTCTATTGCACATATTATAAAAGGTTGTATACAACTGCCAATGATAAATCACACACACTACAATAAACCACAAATAAAGTGGCCCAGGGACTCGAGCTCACAACCTCATGACCGAAACCCCAAACCCCATCCCCCCTACCACCCCATCCACCTATGGGGGGATGTTGCACATATTATAATTCAGAATAAAAATAAATAAGGTTTTATGTAGTGAAGATAGAATGAGATCTCTGCACATCTCACCAGGTATATTAAAACCCAAGATTTCTAGGTGCTCAATGTATCTAATCATCTTGACTACATGTTCCCTAGCTGGCGCTGAATCTCTAAGCTTACACATGAATAGTTCATTAGAGATCTCACATCTCTTTAATTTCATATTCTCCTAATATATATCCTTAAGGAGAGAAACAATTTTATAAGAATCCACATCCTCATATTGCATCATAAGCTCATTGAATATAGGGAATAACATGAAAAATTGGAAATCCATAGTTCTCTTCCATATGTTTCACATAGAGAGATACTTCTTCCTCATAATTCTCTTTAATAAGAGACTTAGGAAGCGGGGTTTCCAACATGTATGATTTCTGTTCATGGTGTATTATAACATGCAAGCACCTATACCATTCCTAGAAATTCACATTGGTGAAGCTTATCCTTATCTAGTATGGATCACAATGATATTATCAAATTAGTTTTATTTTACATTTTCTAAACATTAAGAGTAGATTATTAGTACTTATTTTGATTAAAAAATAGATTTATAAATTTAAATTAATTAAATTCAATTAATCTACCAATATTTTTCGAAACCAAATATCCCTCACCAGTAGTTTAAAAATATCTTATCCCTTAAATATTATAGTGGGATGTATCCATATTTCACTTCTCATAACCCAGACTTGGGAATGGAAATCTATTCAAATGGTTTTAGGTAGGTGTAACTTTCCAACTAGATTAACTCACAGTTCCTTGATCCATTGAGTGGACTTCCCAATCCTAAAATCCTATTTTTAATATTTCCTTATCATTTTTCTCTTAGTTACACTAATTCATTCTTGGTAAGTCAACCTTTGATGTAAACCAAGTTAATTAAACCCAAAACATCAAGCTAAAATTTATATAATAATTTAAAGCACTCCAACTTGGGTTGGTCAAGAACTTTGAAATATGAGGTTGTTTCTAACATAAGTATTGAAATTCGATACTGACTTAATATTTTATTTGAGGTATTTTTATCCTTATAAAAAATATCATTTTATCTTTTCACATGCCTTATAAACATTAAGTGGATTTTA
The DNA here is from genome assembly GCA_963277665.1 of Viscum album. Taxonomy (NCBI): domain Eukaryota; kingdom Viridiplantae; phylum Streptophyta; class Magnoliopsida; order Santalales; family Viscaceae; genus Viscum; species Viscum album. Next base: position 642,976,085 of record OY728142.1, on the reverse strand, counting down.
ATTTAATGATTAACCATGTATTGATAAAATATTTATGCATAATCCTATTATATTTTATTCCATATTACATGGTTCTTAATTAATTTATTAGGCGAACACACAACATTCACAAACATAAATAATTTAACCATTCAACTGACATAAATAAAATATAAGTGGCATGATAATTAGATTCTCTATTGTTTAGTTAATCTAGTGGATGATAAACTAACCCTCAAACCTAGGGGGAAAACACCTTGAACCATATCTTGGTTCAGGTTGTAGCATTCCACATTGGATCCTAAGTATCACCTCAATTGGTTTCATCTCGTCTCCTTAACTTGGACTCCTTCCTATTTTTTGGGAGCTCCATACTTACATAATCTTTCAACTCACTCACAAGTGAGGGGATTCAATGGATTGGATAAAGGGGGTTTACATAAAAGAAACCATGGGCATGTTGGCCCTTACAAAATAAGGAGGAGGGGATGAAACACATGCCATTAATAATAATTTAATCAAAAAATTTAAAGAAACAAATCATATACAAAGGACTGGTCTAATATCATGATTATCTACATAACATGAAATAATCATACATTTGAAATCTTGTTATTAATTACTTCAATTCCTTCTTTAATTAAGATAATGAACCATGAATTAATCTAGTTAATTTAATTTATCTTAATTCCATCCAAACATCCTTAACCCACCATCATCTATAATTTTAAACAAAATTAATTTAATTTAAAATTAATAAAGTACCCAAGTGTACTTGGAGGAAACTTGTGTGATTATCCAAAATTTTAACATGGAATAGATTTAATATATAATTATCAATCCTATGACATGACATGAAATTTTTCAAATAAATGACACACGAAACACATGTGAAAAGCTTTGATTATATATTTAATTCTTATCCATGAAAAATTGGACACACTATCTGTAGAAGACTAGATGGTGTGTGTGATAATGTATACGGCATGTACTGTCCTCTACTTGTGTCTACAGTACACACCTTGGGACTAGGTGCGTTCTCTACTGTGAATAAGCTCAAGTTAAATGATGTGTTGTCCAAAATACATGGTATGTAACCTCATATTTTCATGACATGTTAGTCCCCATGTCATGTATCATATACAAGAATCACTAGTACACCCTGTGTACTTGGCTGTGAGATAACATGGACTATGCATGATGTACAGTAATTACACAATGTGTAGTTCTTCAAGTCGTGTGCCAACCTATCTAGATATATATGCCAATATGATTTTTTAGATCTTATATTTGATTTTCAGATTTATTGAACTTTATCTTGATATATGGATATAAAAGAATAAGTACATGACATGTATGTGGGAAGTGCATGCCGTGTTCACTAGTTTTGTTCAAGAAGAGCCTTTGGAACCTCCAAATGGTGTTATTCTAATACTTCTTCATTTTTAATCATTAATCGATTATTGGATATGTTATCACGAATAAAGAAAGGGAAGAGATGAGGATGTTTAGATATTAAAAAAAATCATTTTAAGTAAAATAAAACACAAACACATGCAAGTAATAAATGAATAATAAATAATTATAAATTAAATATATGACCACTCTGATACAACTTGTATGTTTCGGTCATAGAGGAAGTTTCCTTTGATGGTATGAGTAACTAATATTTTAGGATTAATTTACATGTAATCATTTATGAACATGATCAAAAAATCATGTTCAATGGAAACCATAGATTAATTGAATATATTAAAACATCAGAACTAGAAGAGGAGGATCTTCACATGTAATTTATAATTAAGTCATGAGTAAATATAGAATTACCTCAATATGTAATTTAATTTTTTTGATGATCTAGTTAACTAGATCTCATCATACCATCATTTCATAGTAATATCTAAGTGTATAATCCCTTTAGTGGGGATTTACACATGCAATATAATCTACAAACGTTGTCGTAGAATCATCGGGTGCTAGTATGGTCAATCCTAATCGCTTGCGTTGTTCATGGTTGATTGAAACATTATTATTCATGAAGGAGAAATAACTCTTGATGTTCTCTAGAAATATTGAGAGAGGAGGAGGAGATAACTCACTCTAGGTCTTGAAAAAATCTCTCTCTTTCAATTGTGCACACCAAAAGTGAGTTATGGAAAGTGATATAATTAGATATTCATTTTGGAAGGTTTAAGGTTAGAAAATCACACACAATCCCCTGACATTTTTTAATATTCTCAGTTAACACCATGTCCATTAAAAAATATATTATTATCATTAATCAATTTAAATGTGAAAAGCATTAAGAATATAAATAAATATCATTTACACCACTTCCAATCATGCCATTAAGTTTGTTCTACTTTCCCTCATTGACATTTATCGATCCTAAATGAATATTTAATAAATAAATTTCATTGGATTATTCTATGATAAATATAATAAATATTATATTTTCCAAACTTGAAAACAAATAATAATAATAATTATTTATCTCACTTATTATTTTGAATAACCTATGATTAAATTATTTCACTCAACCAAAATGAATAAATCTTATTTATTATAACTTGTTAAATTTATTACTTGAATTTAACTGAGATTACAGATACACTAATTTTGTGACCCTCTAGGACTATTTCTCTATGACATTAGGAATAACCACCTAAAGTCTAATGTTAGCATCTAAAAAAACTATAATTCACCTATAAAGAAAGAAGTTAATATCACAATGATATCCAACCTACTACAAATGATTACCATGTAATATAATATATTTACCTTGATATCTCTAATAAATCAGGTTTCATGCTAATTACATTAACATATATGCTCGATTTCTCTTTATTTGAATTTATGGAAATGATCTCACCCACCGAACACCATGGACATTAATTTATATGGGTAGTTATATTCCCATAAAGGGATTGAGATATCAACTTCCATAAAGGGATAGAAGGGATAAATCCTTTCTCACATTATCTATTAATGCAATATCACTCATGACACACCCAATGTATCCTACCTCTCTATGAGCATATGTTATCATGATTTTCATTAGTACATCAAATCATGAAATTCATGGTATCTATTAATGATAATATTAAAGTATAAGGATAAATACACACATCCATATATAGGAACCTATAATGACACATGGAAATGTGGATTTCCTATTGACGAGTCTCTTCTCATAACATCATATCTTAGAGATTACCAAGGGAGAACACCATGAGAAGGTGTATAAATATATTATGAGACTCCAAACCCTGATAACCTATATCATCTATGTATTGTTAGAAAATATCATCTGGATATAGAACAAGGCTTAAGAATAATATTGTGACACCATTAGGTTCTCATCATAAAAGAGAACTACTATAACCTTATAACATAATATATTTTCTTATGAAATTATCACATAAAATTTTCATGTTGAAAAATAATAATAATTAAATAATAAAATATTCATTAATTATGAAAACATGTAATCAATTACTAAAAAAGTTGGTTCTAGGGCACCAATGCCAACAGATATGCCCTAAAAATTGACTTTATCATAAGAGACAATATGGTTATATCATAAGAAATGATATAAGATATCATTCCATTGACTTAAGATAATTGTAGTGTATGATTTGGTTATATAGTAAATCCAATTGTGTGTGATTTATTGTATTTTACAATCCACCTTGCATCTTATGATTCATTAGGAAACATAATGATAAGTTTTATCATTCAAGAATATTATATTTTGGATATCATCAATTGAAATGTTTCATATGATGAAACACACAAGAGGATCAATGGTGAATTCATATGATGAGTACATGAACAACCATATAATTAAATCACATGTTATGTAACGTTTAAGTTAATGCATGATCACTTAAGGAGCATCCTCAGGGGATATAAAAGGAGGTAGTCACTATGAGATAGTGATCATTTGAGCCTGATTAATCCTTCTCCTGATTTCCTTATGAAAGAGCTCTCTTCTCCCCCCCCATTACCACATGAGAATTAGAATGTCATGGAAGGTAGGGGAATCCTAATCATGCATCATGTGATTCAGTTTTAGACCATAGATACACCATGGATGTGGGAGTCCGATGATTTCTTCTTAGTGATATTCATCAAACCACCATGATGAAGGGAACATGAGTAACTCATTGGTTAAAGATACATATTTTCTTTATTTTATATTTATACATGGTTTCAATTTTCATGCATAGTTGATCTTGGGAAATATGATTTCAAATTAATTTTAAAGCCTTGAAAGAGTTTCAATCTATCCTTAGAAACCCATCAATGGTATTAGTGATTCGCTATGCTTCATGAATCTTGAAATCATGTTTTAAAATGAAGAAATATGCATATCATTATAAATTCATATTTTCTATCATTAAAGATGACAATGAATTTGAAAAAAGCCTGATTATATGATATAAAATGTTTTCTATGCATGGTTTTATGATATGAGATATTATAAGTTGAGATATATCTAATATATATGATATAAGATATCATAGGTGGAGACACAATGTGTTTCCTTTAGTTTTTCATTATATTATAGCACATGATATGATCTATTATAGAATACGATAGCACCAATCCATGTTAGTAAAATAGAGCCTCAAATCATCATGGTGATATCATAAAATATCATAAAACACAATAGTAAGTTTCATGGCTTATTCTTATGCAGGTCCTCTCGCACTCTGTTATTCTTACACAAGGCCCATTATAGGACACGATTGGCAAGAACATAGAGTTAATATTATATAGGCTATCACTATGTCATGACTGGGATTATCAATTATAAAAAATAAATTATAATGATTAAAGTGTTAGGTGCACCACAAATTATCAATCATATATTATGACATGACTATATTTTTAAATATTATATAATAGAAATTTTTTATTTTTCTAAATAATTAATTATGATTTGAATTAAATAATTTATAAATTATGGAAAATGGTATTTTGAGATATTTATTTAATTTATTAAATATAAAATGTTAATATAAAAACTATAAGAGTAATTTATAAGGATTTTATAAATTAAAAAATAAGGCCAAATATAAAGGAGTTTATATTTAAAATTAATAATTGTTCATAATTATTTAATTTTAATTGTTCAAATTAAAAGACAATATTTGAGAAATTATTTTAAACATGAAAAAATGAGTTTTGATAATTGATATGATCAAAGGATTAGATAATATTCAATATGTGATATTTAGATTATATTAATTTTTTACATAATAAAATTGGAATATAAAAAGTTTATATTTAATTTAATATCATATATTTAAGTAAAATTCCATATAAAAGAATAATATGAAGTATTTAAACTAATTTTTTAAATTTCAATACATGCATATAAAGAGTTACATACTAGGTTTGATAATTGATTTAGTTTTCTTCCACATTGACTTTGTCTTGTATTGGGTTGTATACTTAAATTAAGTAGTTAATTATAATTTTTAAATATTATATGCTAGGATTATGATTGAATTGAAGCATATATTGAGTAAAGTATCATTGGAAATATGGACTTTGGGTTGGATTTCTCATTAGCCCGAAGGCTTGTGCCTTATTTAGAAAAGTGAGGGTTGTCAATATATCTCTCTAAGCTTACTCTTATAAGGATTACTCATTTATATGATTACATGCCTTTACATGGAAGGGTTTCATATAATATATACATGAGATGAATTTGGATATGTGTAAATATAAATTAGAATTTAATTTAGGTTAGTAACACAAGATATGAATTGTATAAAGAGTTACACATCAATATGGTTTGAACATATATTTTTTTTTATAAATTTGGGGCTGACACCTCTTTTATTATTAAAAAAAGTAACCACCTATTTTCTTTTTGGGTAGAGGGAAACCCATTACATGGCCTATAGACCTAGAGGAACCAAGACCCAAGGAAACTGGACCTAAGGCCCATGACCCATAGGTCCAAACATATGGTCCAAAGGACCCATGGACTGTAGTCCTATACGTGACTAGCCTGGACCACACTATGACCATCTTTACCTTCTCCCTATGAGCTCTACCAGCCGTAATGTAGCTCCCTGCATCACTGAATCGAAGGCTGCCACCTACGATGCCCCATCATCATCCTCATGATCCAGCCTACTAACATCTCTCACCATTACCCTTATTCCCGAACACCTCCAGATCAGAGGCTTCTTCTTGTGATGCCCCACATTTATCTTTAAGTTCCAGCCCGTCAGCATCACCCATCTTCCCTATTGTGTGCTTGTACCACTGGAGGTCGCCACCACTAGAACACTTTTAATTCCCCCCACTAATGATTTTACTAGAATCATGGTGACATTAACCCACCCATGTGTGTTCTCATATAGGGAATATAATTCCCACCCCCAAATGGAGGATCTACGGGAAGTGGTTGGGAATTGAACCCCAGCCATAATGGATGCATGGAAGAAACCCCAACCAACCAAGCTGGGGATCATGTGCATATGGTTTGAACATATTGTTTTTTTGAAAGGAATAATATTACAATTTCAATCAATAGAAGAATTCGTACTTGTTAAGGTAATAACACAAGATAAGATGGTGAGATTAAATCCCCTTTAAGAATATTAAGTATTAGATTCTTTCCAAAAATTTACCTTTCAAGACCTCTATCATCCAACCAGGTAAGTTATTACAAGGTTGAGTGCCCTTTTATTATCTTGGGTAAGAAATAAAAGTAATGAGTGTAATAAAATATAATTTTGTCAATGTAATTTCCCTTCGGAATATATATATATCATATATTTCGTAATATAATATTATATAATGCACACACACCACATGATAGAACCAAAAACATTTTATTATATTAATTTGAACATTACATTTAGAGAATAAAAATGGCCATTAGAATTAAAAGTATTATAATGGGAAAAAAATAAAAAATAATATAACAATAATAGGAAAATTTAGATATGATCAATCCCCCAGAATAATCATACTCACAAAAAACTATAGAAATGAAGCAGAATATTAGTAATGCAATATGCATTTTGAAAATGAAAATATATAACCTTGAGATAAAATTGAAGTGAATAAAAAATTAATGAAATATGAGTTATTTATAGAAAGTTGGGATCCCATATGATTATTACAAATCTGATCGTTAGAATAGTAATCTGACCATTGGAATAATAACCCGATCATTAGAATAGTAATATGACTGTTAGAAATAGTGACATGACTGTTGGAATAGTATCCTCACCTATGGAAGTGTAAAATAATATTTAGGCATATTTTAAATTGAAAATATGAAATATTTATATCACGATACAAATAAATAAATGTTTAAAAAATGATAAAATAAGTGTTCGTATTTTTGTAAAACATATATGTTTTATTTTAATTTTTATAAAAAATATAATTATTTAAAAGAAATTTTATTTTAATAAAATAGGTTTATAAATTAATATTAAGTTGTATTATAATTATAATATAATTTTAGGATACCTTAAGTAATTTTTCAAAGGGTCAGAAAATTGATCATAATATTAAAATTAGTATTTTTCAAATAAATGAGGATTTTATTTAAAAATAAAATTTCAAATATTTAGAAAATTAATTTCATAAAATGGAATTTATTTTTATAATATATACATTGAAAAATTACTGAGGTAAATTTTTGATATTTTTATAAAATAGTTTAATTTTTGGTGAATAGTGAAATATGGTAAAATATAGTATATAATATTATGAAATAAATACATGAATTTTTAGTCATGGGTGATGTAATCACCTATTATTTTGAACTAACATGTTCCATTTACTATACATAGTCACAAGAATCAATACTATTGGTAGTCTTGAGCCAAAATAATAAACTAATAAATATAATACTCAAAACACCCCTCTCCCCCTTATAAATACCACCCTCACAACCCCTTCTCCTCACAAATTATAAGCCTTATAGCTTAGAAAATTTCTACCCAATCAACATCCTAATACCCCAATTTTCCTAGTGTTTCAGGTCTTATCAAAAAGTCCAATCCAAATACCTTAAGTGGAATCCTAAGAGGATACATCCAAAAGAGAAAGTAATTCCCTCAACCAATTCTTTTAACTTTTCTTCCTCCTATTACTCTAAAATAAATTCCATAAAACATGATATAATAACTCTAGTATCATATATATATTGTAATTTTATTTTTTTAATGTAATATCTACAATATTTCCTCTTCTCTTCCCCTCGATAGATTCTAAAAAAGAAATATTGTTTACAATATGGTTGGTTCACCACATCCACAAACAACGTGCTTCATTTTTCTACACCACCTTCAAGGATGGTTATAGAAATATTATTATGGTTAAATATGATTATATTAAGTATAATATAACTTATTTTAAGTTATTATTTTTTTAATAATTATTTAATTAAATAAAATGACTCTAGTTTGCGACGGTTGGTAAAACGGTCTAAATAAACTAACGATATAATGTTAACATTTTTATTAAGAAAATAATACCTTTATCAGCACACAAAAGAATATTTGGGACCCTTTAAATTTATGGAATTAAATTAATACTATTTCATTTATCTTCTGGAGTTATAGTCCTGGTTTACAAGAACATCAATAATTATCCACAAATAATCTAACCTTGGAACCATGAAATGAACAGTCCTAGAACAAAGAAATTAAAAATTATATCTCATTAAAAGGGTTATAAATAAACATAATAAAAATATAGTAAATAAAATATATATTTAAAACTTTATGAATTAAGTAATTAATGAATCTAATTTTATTATCAAGGAAATTAAGTGCAAGTGCAGAGCGATTCTAAAACATAAGGTAAAAGGTCTCTCAGAACCACCCTTTTTATTTTGGTTATAAAATTTCTCTCTATAACCCACTTCATATCTATATTTGATATTATTAAATGATTCTAAATTATATATATGTATCTTACATATATACCTATCTTATTCTCCCTTCCTTTTGTGGGGTAATACATGCTTTAAGTTCATTTCTCAAATGTCTTCTTTAAAATCAAATCTGATTAAGGGTAAATTTTCTATCCCCTAGTCCTTTTAGGTAATGATAATTTAAAGTCTTTATTACCATTCATGATTTCATTAAATAAAGTAATATTTTAGGTATAAATATTCTAGTTTACCTATGTTTTTAAAATAAATCTTCATACTTATTCTTTCTTCAAAAGTCTTTAACCAATTCCATAAAAACCATTTTGAATGTTCATTTATATACCAAATTCTCTACCTTTTTTCATGATTTTATTTCCAAATGAACATAAAATTTTAGGACCTATACTTATGTACTCAGATATGAACATCCAAAATATTTAATTCCTTCTTCTATTTGAAATATTTATGATTTTTTTGATTATTATATGAGGAAAGATTATGAAACCCATTTCTTTCCATAAAAAATTATTAATTTTATGCATTATGATTTATTTAATTTTATGGAACACATAATCATGTACATGCTAGGATGGGTGCACCCAAATATCACTATAATGTATGGTGTAAATTTTTTGTCTTATGATACGGCATGTATGAGAATAGTGAGTGAACCTGATCCATGATGGGACTCTGTCCACTATGTGATGTTGTATTGGTGGTTATCCTTGAATTATAATTATGTCATGTTTTATTTTGATTCCACTTTCCAATGTTTCCATGATATTATGATACCATGTTCTTTTTGTTATTATACCATTTCATTATTCATGATCCTTATCTTTTATGATATCATTTTATTCTATTTGACTAACATGTTATGCTTCATTATCATGTTTATTACCTTATTGGAATTTATAGATCACCCCTTTATTTTATGTATTCCCTAGGTTATCCTATATAGTTTTATGAGTTCAAATGGATTTAGGAGTTCACTATAGATATTAAAATAAGGATATTTTGTTTTAGTTTCTCTTTAATGTATTATGAACCCAATCACCCAAATACATTAGTCCTCATGATATTTGGGTTGTGTTTATTGGATGTTTATATTAAAAATAATGTAATAATATTTATAAAAGGATTGGGTCACTATAGTTGGTATCAGATAAAGTTATAGTATTTTTTAGTGACCAGGGATAGAATAATTTAGTGAAAACCTTAAGGATAATTATAATTATAGGAAAATATCTTAATATTTTAGTAAATTTTAGAGTGAGTGTTTTCCAAGAAATTACATCCATGTCAAGATACTATAAGTTGATGTGGATCTGGAACAATTGTACCTATGGTTAATAATCCTGAAAAGGGTGAATTGGGTATTAACTTGATCATCACCTGTTGCGTGACAAAGAGGTCTTGTTTCATACCTAGTTTGACACTCCTAGGGGATATGATTTGGAAAATTCACACTCTTTATAAACCATTACGAAGGAATTGAATAGATTATTAGGTTAGAAAACTTAATAGGGAAATTACCATGGATAACCTATAGTCAATCTTAGTGACTCATATGTTAATATTTATGTGTCATTTATAAGTTATACCTTCTATTTTCATATTTTACCTTTTTATATAATTTTTAGTATGAGTATTATTATCCATTTTTTTATTCTAGTTAATGACAAGAAATAGGAGGAAATTTTCCAAAAAGAAATGTGATAGGTAATGTGATGATTTACCTAATGAGATGACTAAACCTATGGGAGATGGAGCTAAGAACTTTATGGAAGTACCGAATCAGATGACTCATGTTATGAATAATAACTTGAATTGTGTGGAACACCCTCATTATATTGAGAAAAGGAAAGTTTCAGTTGAGTCCTTTATATGACAATGGACTCCTAAATTTAGTGAATCTTATGATCCCATCACTAAGGAACAATGAATTAAATCTATTGATAAGATATTCTCTATCCTCCAATGATTAGAATAAGAGAAATTTGTGTTGGCTATCTATCATCTTGAAGGTGAAGAGAATTAGTGGTGGACACTAATCATGATCGTGAAGTCCAAAGAGGAAATTGATTCAATGGAATGGAAAGGATTTAAGAAAAAATTTCCTATATTCTCTATGTTAAAATAGAGTGGGAGTTACTTTGACTAAAGTAAAAGGAAGATGAGTTCATCAAAGCATATGAGGAAAACTTCATAAGGTTTTCATGACATGAATATGACTTTTTTATCAACACTAAAAGTAAGGTGGGAAATTTCTTTAGTAGGTTAAATATAATTCTAAAAAATGATTTAGAGATTATATACTTTGAAAGATATGTTCATTGCGACCTTAAGGTTAATATGGATATTGGTTACTCTTAGTGGTCTCATGGGCCTAGGGATAAAAAGCATAAAATTGAGCTTTCTTCAGGAGGATTAATGGATAAATATAATGGAGGAAAGAAAAACCAATATTTTCTATGTAAAACATTTTTAGAAGAAGCATCCTGGACACTATCTCAAGAAAACCGAGAGATGCTTCAAATATGGAAAATAGGGGCATCATGATAATCAATGATAAAGAGATGTGAAGAAAAACACTAATGAGGTGGAATAAAAGAAGGTTCATATTAACAATCAACCTATGATATAGTGTTGTAACTGCAAGGAAGATTAGAATTATACAAAAAAATTCCCCAATACAAGGTTTTTTAGATGAAATTAATGAAAAAAACCTCTAAGGCCTAGAGAGAAAGTAAGAGAATATGATATCACTACTGCTGAGGTGGATCCCAAAAATGACATGGTGAAGGGTACATTGGTTATTTATTCAAGAACAGAGAATATAATTTTTGATTCTAGTTTTACACATTCTTTCATATCTTTTAAGTTTATTATAACTATTCAAACATCACCTCAAAATAGGGAAGATGAGTTATCTATGAGAATAACAAATAGATAAATTATTTCATCCCAAGTATATAACTCCTCCCTTGTCAATGTTAGTGGAATAAACCTCCCAAAAAATATTTTCCTACTTCCTTTAGTAGAGTTTAATGTTATATTTGGTATGTATTGACTATCCTTATATAAATCTAACATCAACTATCGGAGAGGAAGATCACTCTTCACATCTTGAGTCATCCACTAATTTTGTACAAGTGTAAGGAGGTGTATAAAGATCCTTTGGAATCCTCTTATCGAGTGTAGATATTATTACCTTATGAGAAAGAATATCTAGCTCAAATTATTGAGACAAATTGGAGAATAATGCTTGAAGTCATGCCCATTGATAGGGATTCTACTGATATATACCTTTAAGAACTATCTAGTCTTCCTCCTGAACGATAGGTAGAGTTATAAATTATACTTATACATGGATCTATGCCAAGAAAAATCAGTTATAAGAGAATTTGGACAAGGTTTTTACACTCCTGAGTTCTTCACCTTGGGGTGCACCATTCCCATTCATCAAGAATAATGACGTGTCATTGAACCTCTACATTGATTATTGTGATCTCAATAAAATAAAAATAAATAAAAAGTATCCAATACCATGGATAAATGAATTTTTCAATAAATTACATAGCCCCCAATATTTCTCTAAGGTGGAACTTCAGTTGGTATATTACCAATTAAAGGTGAAGAAGGAACATATTCCCAAGACTACCTTTAGAACAAGGTATGAACACTATGAGTTCATAGTGATTCCCTTTGGACTCACAAATGCGGCATAAATATTTATGTACTTAATAAATAGAGTCTTTATATATTACCTTAACAAATTTGTGGTAGTCTTTATAAATGATATTATGATATAATCTAAAATCAAGGAGGATCATGAGGAGAATTCAAATACCATGATGAATAATTTATGAATGGAAAAGATGTATGAAAATTATAGTAAAAGTTAGTTCTGTATGGAGGAAGTATCATTCTTGGGGCATGTTATCACCAATAAAGGGATATCTAGGTACCCTTATAAGGAAATTGAAGAGTGTCCTAGACCATCATCTATAATAGAGATCTATAGTTTCATTAGAATAGCTTAGAATTATTAAAAATCTGTGAGAAAATTCTCATGATTATCAAACATACTAACCAAGATAAATCAGAAGGGGTTAAAGTTTTTCTGGACCGATGAATAAAAAGAGAGCTTAAAGGAATTGAAAAAGAGGATTATCACTACACTAATTATCATTCTACCCTCAAGTGGAGAACTTTTAATCATATACAATGATGCTTAAAAGAATTTCTTGGGCTATGTATTGATACAAAATGAAAAAAATGATAGCCTATGCCTCGAGGAAGATAAAATTTCATGAGGATAAATATAAAATTCCTGATATGGAGTTGCATGCAATGTTCTTTATGGTGAAAAACTAGAGATATCATCTCTATGGGGAGAAGTGTGAGATATATATAGATCATAAGAGCCTCAAATATATATTCACACATAAGAAGATTAACATGTTCCAACAAAGATATTTAGTGCTAATTAAGAACTATCACTGCTCAACCCACTACCATCCCAAGAAAGAAAATAAATTAGAAGATTCTCTAAGTAGAAATAACCCAAAAAACAATCATCAATGATGATAATTGATAAGGATCCAATATTCTTATAAATACAAAGTATTAACATGGGGATCATAAAGGAAGTAACATCATCATCCCTTTCTTAAATGATTTCTTAATCACCCCTTCTTTAGAAGATAAAGGATGCTCAAAGATATGATGTGGAAATACAGAAGAAGATAAAAGATATAATAAAAGCTAAATCCTTAGAGTTCAAAATTTATGAATGAGGATTTGTAATATTTGGGTCATGACTATGTGAACTATCAAATCTTGATATAAAGGAGTTTTTGGAAGATGCACATAGTTTGACATTGTCCATCCACCTAGGGAGTATAAATATGTATCAACATGTCTGAGAGAACTATTAGTGGGAAAATATAAATAAGGATATCACATAATATACATAAAAGTTCATGGTATGTCAGAAAGTGAAGGTTTAAAGGAAACCATATAAGGGGAAAATTCAACCATTACCCACACTTACATGAAAATGGGAAAACATCACCATAGAATTTTTCAATGGTCTTATGAAGACATCAAGATGAAATAATGTTATATGGGCCATGATGGAACATCTTAAAAATATTTCTCATTTCATTATTATTTGAGAGAAATTATCACTTAATCAACTTTAAAGGATATATATCATAGAATTGGTGAGGATTCATGGAACACCATTATCGACTGTATCTGATCAGAATATGATATTTACCTCCAAGTTCTAGAAGAGTATCCAACATGATCTAAACATGGAATTAAACTTCATTAGGACTTATCACCCCCAAACTGGTGGCCAATTTGAGTGGAATATCCATACACTTGAATACATGTTGAGAGAACACTCAATGAAAATCAAAGGAGGATGGTATTTACATCTTTCATTGGTTGATTTCTTTTACAATAGTAGTTTCCACTCAATCATCCAAATGACTCCATATAAATACCTTTATGGGAAGAAATGTATAACACTTATGTTTTGGGATAAAGTTAGTGAATGAAAACTATCAAGACCTGAAATAGTTGAGTAAATGGTAGAAAATTTAAAGACCATTTAGTCACCCATCAGGGATACTAAGAGTTGATAGAATAACTATAATGAAAACCATTGATGATACTTGGAGTTTGATGTTGGAGATAAAGTTTTCTTATATATTTCCACATGGAAGAAAGTCATGAGATTTTGGAAGAAGGGAAAGATAAATCCTAGGTACATCAACCCCTTTGAGATTCTTGATCGGATCAGAGCTGTGGATTATCAAACAGGACTCCAACCAACCCTATCTTAAGTACATGAAATATTCCACATATCTCTCTCAAGGAAGTACATACCAAATCCATCACATGTACTAAATTCATAGATTATACAAATGGAAAATGATCTCTCTTATAAGGAGTATCTAATGAAGATCTTCGACCATAGAGATAGATTTATATTCAAAAATACAACCCACCTAGTCAAATTACTATAGTGAAACCATAATTATGATGAGGAGACATGGGAACCAGAGGAAGCCATCCAATAGAAGTACCTTCACCTGTTTTTAACTTAGTTTGTAAAATAAAATTTTGATGGTGAAATTTATTAAGGGGGATGAATGTAATGACCCAGAATTTTATCAAAGGAATTACCTTATAAATATATAATTTTATCATATTTATTAATATAATATTATATAATGTACGTGCTCCATATGATAGAACCAATTTTTTTATTATATTAATTTTAAAATTAAAATTAGAGAGTAAAAGTATCTATAAGAATTAAAAGTATTATAATGGTAAAAAAAATATAAAGTAAGATAACAATAATAAGAAAAATTGTATTAGCTCAACCTTCCAAAATAATTGCACTAATAACACTATAGAAATGAAGCAAAATATTAGTAATGAAAAATTCATTTTGAAAATGAAAATATATAATCTTGAGAGAAAATATAATTGAATAAATAATGAATGAAATTTTAGGTATTTATTGAAAGTAGGGATCCAATATTATTGTTACAAATCTTATCGTTGAATAGTAATATGACCATTGGAACAGTAACTTAACTGTTGGAATAGTAATATAACTGTTAGAAATAGTAACTTGACTGCTAGAATAGTATCCTCACCTATGGAAGTGTAAAATAATATTAAGGTATCTTATAAATTAAAAATATGATGTATTTATATCATGATACAAATAAATAAATGTTTTAAAATAATAAAACAAATGTTCGTATTTTTGTAAAACATATATGTTTTATTTTCATTTTTATAACAAATATAATGATTTAAAATAAAGTTTATTTTCATAAAATGAGTTTATAAATTAATATTAAGTTATATTATAATGATTATATAGTTTTATGAGACCTTAAGTAATTTTTCAAAGGGTTATAAAATTGATCATAATATTAAAATTGATATTTTTCAAATAAATGAGGATTTTATTTAAAAATTAAATCTCACATATTTAGAAAAATTATTTAGATAAAATTTAATTCATTTTTAGAATCTAAATTTTGAAAAATGTTTAGAATTAATTTTTGTTATTTTTCTAAAATAGTTGAATTTTTTGTGAATAGTAAAATATGGTAAAATACAACATTTAACATTATGAGCTATATACATGATTTTTTAGTCATAATTGATGTAAGAACAAATTATTTTGAAATAAAATGAACAATTTAATGTATATAGTCACATTAATAAAAAATATTGGTAGTCTTGAGCCAAAATAATAAACTAATAAATATAATACTCAAAAGCACCCCTCTCATTCCCTTATAAATACCACCCCTAACCACCCATTCTATTCATAAATTATAAACATTTAATATTCCAAAATTTCTACCCAATTAAATTTCCAACCCCCCCCCACATCCTAGTGTTTTTGGTATTATCAAAATACCAATCCAAGGTGATTTAAGTGGAAGCCCAAGAGGAGACAACCAAGGAAGAATTTAATTCACTCAACCAATTATTTTAAATTTTTTTCCTCCTTATCCTCCAAAAAAAAAACCTAAAAAATAATAATAAATCTAGTATCATGTATATACTATAATTTTATTATTTAAATAGAATATATACCATCCTTCCTCTTTAATTTCCCTTAATTTATTCTAAAATGAAAATGTTGTTTATAATATGGTTGGTTCACCGCCTCCATGAACAACATACTTCAGTTTTATCCACCACATTTAAGGATGGTTATAAAAATATTATTATGTTTAAATATGATTATAATAAGTATAATATAACTTATTTCAAGATCTATAATGTTTTAATAATCATTTAATTAAATAAAATGGATCTAGCTTGTGATGGTCGGTAAAACAATCTAAATTAAATAACCACATAAGGTTAATGTTTTTTAAGTGAATCATCCCTATGTTAGAACAAAAAAGTGTATTTAAGAACATTTCAATATTTTGAAGGAAATTAATAACATTTAATTTCACTTCTATAGTTATAGTCCCATGTTTCAAGAACATCAATAATCATCCACAACTGATCGGACCTTGGAACCATGAAATGAATGCTCTCAGAACAATGAAATAAAATATTAGTAAATAAAATATAGATTCAAAAGGTTATAAATTAATTAATCAATTAATCTAATTATATTGTCCAGGACATTAAGTGAAAGTTTAGAATGATTCAGGAACATAAGGTTAAAGATCTCTCTGAACCACCATTTTTCTTTTAGTTATGACCTTTATCTATCTAAGTAACTTTATATCTCTCTTTGATGTTATGAAATGATTCTAAATTATGCATGTATTTATATTACTTATATAAGTATCTTATTCTTCATTTAATTGATGGGGTAATAAATTTCTTAAGTTCATTTCTCAAATGCCCTCTTTAAAATAAAACTCTATTAAGGGAAAATTTTCTATCCCTCAATCCTTTTATGAAAAACTCATTTAAATTATTTATTCCCATTAATGTTTTCATTAAATAAATAAATAATTTAGGTATAACCATTATTATTTACCTTCTATTTTTAAATAAAATTCTGTACTTATTCTTTCTCCAAAAGTATTTAACTGATTCCTTAAAACACCATTTTGAAAGTTCATTTTGATAACCCGTTTTCTACCCTTTCTCATGATGTTCTTTCCAAATTAACACAATATTTTGAGACCTATACTTATGTAATCAGATATTAATATCCAAAATAATTAATTCCTTATTCTCTTTGTAATATTTATGAAATATCCTTTGATTATGATATGGGGAAAGATTATATAACCCATTTATCCATGAGTAATTCTTATGTTTATGCCTTATGATTGATTTCCTTTTATGGAACACATAAGCATGTACATGTTCTGATGGGTGCACCCAGATAGCGCTCTAATGAATTGGGTAATGTTTTTATCTCATGATATGGTATGTATGGGATTAAGGAGTGAACCTAATTCACAATGGGACTATGTACACCATGTGATGCTGTCTTAGAAGTTAGACTTGACTTATAATTATGTCATGTTTTATATTTATACCAATTTACTATGTTTCCATGATCTTATGATACCATGTTATTTATGTTACTACCCCATGTGATTATTCATGATACTTATCTTTTATGATATCATGTTATGCCATTTGAATCACATATTATAATTCATTATCATTTTTATTCCTTTACAGGGATTTATAGATCACTCCTTTATTTTATGTGTTCCTAAGGTCATCCTATGTATTTTTATAAGCTCAAATGGATTTAGTAAATCATTATGGAGATTAAAATAAGTATGTTTCATTTTATTTTCTCTTTAATGTATTATGGACCTAGTCATCCAAAGACACTAGGCCTCACAATATTTTTCTCATGTTTATTTGATTTTTATGTTAAAAATCATGTAATAATATGTGTAAAAGGATTGGGTCACTATAATGAGGTGACCATAACCATTAGGTGACCCATTTTTGGTGTATTATTTGGGTTACACTTAATTGGGAAACCCTAATCGTTAGTATACTAGAGGAATTGAGTTGAGTGAATCCATATGATGGATTAGGGTAAATAATTATCCACTCACCTATACAAGAGTAAAATGTGATATGATTGATATGGGAGTTTACTAGATATAGTCATGAAATAATTATAGGATTAACTAGTGTAATTCATGATGAAATATTGATCTTGGACCAATAATGTACATGATTTTTTTAAAAGGGGTCATCATTTTAGTGGGAGTACATTTAATAAAAGTATTTGCTAAATGAAATTAAAAAATGATAGTCATATAATAAAAGACTATGCTATAGATATAATGGAATAATCATCATCATCAAAAATTACTTTGAGATCAATCCTAGGGAAAAAATAATCTTTATATAAGAAAATTCTTAGACTAGTGTGAAGCTTAAGAATTGTTCTTAAATTAGAAGAGAATTCCATGTGTTAGAGAAATTCCATCTTAAGTAAACAATTATTAAAGTTTTTTAATAATTGTTGAGATAATGGATTTAATACACCGGGTTATGATTCATTTGATTTTATAACATTTTATAAAAGGAGTAAAAGATAAAAAAATTATCTAGGAAAAAAGATTTTATTTGGGATATTTGTTAAAATATGTGGGATTTGATCCCACCATCAGTGGAATATTTTAAATAATAGATATTTATTTTTAGTATAATGATCCAAACACATAGAATACCATATAAGATATGGTAGTGATAGTTTATTTTTAAAATATTACCACTAATAAGGGATAAGTGTTATTTCTTGAACACAAAGATGGTTGTGTATCTCAGCATGATATTCTGAAGAGAATATAACATCTTTTAGACTAGTGAGAGTAAGTTTAAACTTCTATAAGTTCAAATTTAGTAAATAAAAGATTTTTTTATTCAAAAAATAGTGAATGTGGGTGTTCTGAGAGGATTTTCTCTCTCTGTGTGGGTTTGAAGGTGACGACAGGATCTGCAACTCTGGATTTTGGTGTGGTCTTCTTCCAGCGAGACTTGGGAGGTCCTCATTTTGGTGTTGGTTAATTTATATTACTCTTAATTTATGATTTTTTTGGGTCATGTGATGGGTCAACATCTCTGGTGATTCTACACCGGTTCTGGTTGTTCTGGTCAAGGGTGATGTTTGCGCTGTTGAGTAGCTGAAGGTGCATGAACAAAACAGACTGGTTCTATGAAGCTGGTCTCTATCTATGATGTTGGTTGTTGAATCTGTGAATTTATAGATATTTGGGTGTTGGATTCTTTGTTGCTAATTTTTTATGCTGAGTACGAGTTACTGAAGCCAGAGGAGTTTAATGAATGGTTCTGTGAAGGATCTAATGGAGTTGCTATGAATGAACATTGGGGGTATGAAAATTGACTTCTCGTAGGTATAATTTGGTGTTTTTGATAATTATGTTGAATGATATGAAATGGTGGATTTGTTGGTTGAATTAATTGAGTTAGTAGAATGTTATTTGTGAACATCTGGTTCGAGGTTTGTGGGTTGCTGCATCTGTCTTACATGGTTTTGCTCCAGATGGGGTTTAGAGCAGTTGGTTTTCATCTGGTTTTGCTCTATAATCAGATGTTTGAGAGGGTATGACTTTTCCATCGGTTCTAGGACCATGAAATCATGAAAGATAAATTTATCTGGAAACGAGGAGTAGGAGGCTGATCTTATTGTTTATGATGCTGGGTAGGGGATCTTCTATGTAGGCTTGGTGTTTTTTGGACTTAAACATTTGTACCAGGGTGTTTTGATTGTCTTAAGTTGTGAAGTCATGTATGGTTTCTCACTTTTTCCTCAAAAGAGTTTGAATAATAAAAATTTAATTTTCAGTTAGCCTAAATAAAAATATTTAAGTATCATCCTATCTATATCATATGATTGAAAGAAATGATATTCATAGAAGAACATGACTACTGAAGAAGGATGAGTTCTATTACAATATATAATAGTTTGGTAGAGTGAAATTTCTTCCTACAATGAACAACTTGAAGTAATGTTTTTAAATAGTGTTAAAGGTCTAACTAATTTCAGTTTGAAGACCCATGAGGTGGTAGAAGTCCATCCCAATGTGCTCTTTCACAAGAATACTTAAATTAGTGTATATCGACACTTGAATGAAGGTTGTGAAGGGTTATAGTTTCTTTGAAGAGGCCCTGGTGTAATTACATGAAGTCTAAGTCTTTTAGAGATGGAATTGAAAAAATGGATAAGTTTTAAGCATAAGGATTTGCCTATTGGAATGTATGACCTCACATTAAATGTAATACTTCATGTTCTTAATGTAAATTTTTTCCAATGAATATAAGTATTTGATATGAATTGTATGAATTGATTATAAGAATTCAGTACATCATATGACTTTGAGGTAAGGTAGGAAAATGAAAAATGAAAGAGAGTATGACTTCATTGTATGAATCTGAGACCGATTTTATGACTTCATCCACAACATAAGTCTTGATCGTAATAATTTACTATAAGTATCTAAGCCTATCATATGGATTTTTTAGAATGTAAGACTTTAGGATAAAGTAAAAAATTAACAAAGGAAAGATCATAAGACTTATAGAGTTGAACATAAGACTTATTCTATTGGGATAAGCCTTTTAACTTAAGCCTTGATGAGTTTAAGACTCCAAATACCCTAACATAAGATTTCGATACTTAGTGAAAATTTTAAGTTTATTCTAGAAGAAAAAATTATATTTTATATTGTAAATATGATGAATATGAAATAATTTTGATGATGAAAGAGCTATTACTTCATGATAAAAACATCACAAAAATTTAGAATAGTGTATGATCTAAGCATGAGAAGAAAGATAAGCCGATCTTCATCCATGGAAAGGGAAGATTAAAATTTTTTTAAGGAGGAGTTTCTAGAATTATTTAACTTTGAGGAAATAAAATATGTCAATATTGGAGCTATGATTTTGAGTTCAGAACATCATGATCCTTATTCAATCCATGTTATAACCATTTTATGAGTAAAAATAAACAAGGATTTCCACTTAATGTATTATTTGATAAATAAAATGAAATTATTGGGTTTTCAAGAATAATACAGATAAAGAACCTTTAAACCTCAAGTTTCTATTTATCATAGCCTACATCAGTTTGATCTAAATCTATTTGAGTGTTCATGAGTATCTGTTATGGAAATATGGAAATTTTCCCAAGACCAAGAGCTTAATAATAAAATTGAGATATTTTTGTGTAAAGATCCAATATTAAAGGATATACTATCTTTATTGAAAGTTTTTAAGACGAAATAAAATAAGTTCCACACTATATCTAAAGTGATTTATATTTTATACATCTTTGAAAAATTGAAAATTATATATTTAAGTGGAGATATGTTGAGGAAGAAAAATCTATTCATGTTATAGATATTTTGTGAAGATCTTTTTGATCATGCTTTGAAGGAATGATGAGTTGAAATAAATGAGGAAATTTATGGTATTTACTTTGAGTTGAAAACTAAAGTACATGAAAAATCATGAGAACACAAGTGGGTATTTGATAATACCACTTTTAAGCTAGCAGTAAAAACATTTCAATGTATTCCATTAATAGACATTGAAAATGAAATAAGATATTTAATGAAACCTCTCATGAATATAATATTTTAAGGATATTTAGGAGGAAGAAATATAAAAATAAGGAGAATATTCCAATAATTTTTTGTTCAAATATTAAGATTCCAAGAGTTGAAGTAAGTGTGTTCATATCTATCTCTCAAAAAAGAAAGATGACCCATTGCATGCTTTAGTGAAGATGAAGAAGATACTTTTATGAAGATACATGTCCATTTTTATCAAATATAAGTTTAAGTGAAGAAGTTTGAGAATCCAAATAGAAGATCTATTGAATAACTATGAAGTTGAGCTGTAGTGGAGATCAAGTTGCATACAATCTATCTTAAAGATTTGAAGAAATTTTAAGACTCTATTATGATTTTAAGAAGACCTATTACAGTGGTTCAAAATAATCCTATATAGAAATAAATATCTATTATAATAAATACATCAATGTAACACTTGAATATATATGGTGGGACTCCATAGCACCTATGCGACTCAGGGTATATAGGGAAAACACCATGGGTCTTGGTGACAACACTGCAAAGCTGCTGAGATAAGTCCAGTATGACTCTAGCAAAAAAATTATTATTATAAATAGGAAAATTTAAACTCCATGAGACCTAATGTTGGTGTGGGAAAAACCACCCATTGTAATAAATATCATATTATAGTATAGAATCCTTGATTTGGTAGAATAACGAATCATGAAAAGGAGTAGGTATTTGTACTGAACCATGTAAAAATATAGCGTGACTTTTATCTTATTTAATTAAATGTATGTGGTGGATAACTACTTAGTAACATATTACATATATCTAATTACATTAACTTTAAATAGAAGTTGAATTCCAAAATGGGTAAAATAATCAAATAAGAGTTTGAAATTGGTAAAAATTAGTCAACACCTGATTCATATCTCCCTCTTAGGTGTTTTCACCAGTCCATTGGGTAAATCAATTGGTATTAGAGGAGGTTACCACTGATTGGACCTATTTTGAAAACCCATTAAGTTTAATTTATATTAATTAAGTGAAAATTTCAAGATTTATTTGAAGTTGAGTAGCCTTAGACTGATAAGTCTAGTTCCAACCCTATTAATACAATATGAGAAGTCACTTCTATGATACTGAAAATCAGAATGAAGAACAAGGAAAATAAAGAAAGAAAGAATATGAAGAAGAAAATGGATTAACCATTATATGAAGTTTCTCAAAATCCTAAGTGAATATCTAGTGATTTTATTAGTAGATATTATTTTGATGACTCTATTTCAAGATGTGAAGACCATGAAGAGATCAAAAAAGTGAAAGGCTTTACCACTCATGTTAAAGGTTATTTAAATGAAGTTCTCAATGAATTTATTGTATATATAATTGGTTTTATCAAGGATATATTTTAGGAAAAATAATAACTATAGGAATAATCTAATTCTATTAATAATGAATTTGAAAATCATATTGAAAGATACAAAACCCTATAAAAACTGGCCAAATCCAAAGGTGAAATATCTTCACTTTTAAATGAAAACATGTCACTGATTAATTAGAAATGTCAAAGAATAGTTTTTGAGAAGGATGTGTTTAAGATTTCTGTTATTGAGGTAGTCCATGAATTAAAGAATCTACATAGAATATCTATAAATGTAAAAGAAAACTGAATAGATGTAAAATCCAAGAGAGTAAAGGAGATAGAATTATCATTTAAATATGCAAGAAATTTTCATGAAAAAATTTAATGGAATATGGAGAGAAAATGGGAGGATATGTTGAGCTTAGTTCATAGTGAAAATAATTATTTCAGTTTAAAGTGTAATGAGATATAATTGAAACTGAAGAATCCTAAAATTTTTAAGCCCAAAACATCCCAAGTTTCTAAGAAGATATGTGATTCCACTCAGGTTATAGAGAATATTTCTTACTCAATAGGGACTCTTTTTGGTGTTAAAGAGTGATATAGAAGTGTTGTGGAAGCTTCCACATCAAGAACATAAAATATGAATGCCTATTAGTATTTGAAAATGATTTAATACTTTATCTTTATTTTCTATTTTGATAAATTAATCTCTTAAATATTTTATTAAATTATCAAGTCTATTAAATTCTTAATCATTTTAATTAATAATTTTTAATTACTTGTTTTAAAAATGTTATTTGATACACTTATTTTTTTAATGATACTTCAATGTTACTTAAAATTTTTCTACCTATTTTTTTAATAAAAAATTAGTCCCATCCTTGATGAGGACCTTGGATTGCCCTCAACCACATAGGGGACCCCTTGGGGTTAAACTCGTGGGAAGGCCCACCGAAGGAAGCCTCACAAGGAGGCTTTGTTTTTTGATGTGCATAGTGCATGCTTTAGGCATGAGGTCCTATGTATAAGTCTCTATGAGTATGATTGTAGGAGAATAGGTGGGCTAAGTTTCCCATTGGGACATGGCCCGAGTATGTGTGGTTTGTTTTTTAATATGAATTGAGAATCTATGCTTCTTGATAGATATACCACTCAACTAAAACTTCCTCATTTCGATACGGGATGCTATATTTTTATTACTATTTACCCAATTTTAAAATTTTGGTCAGATCACGGCTGTAAGATATTTTTAAATCAATCCATAAGATCTATTTTCTTTCCCACTCATTTATTATTTGAACTCCTGCACTATGTTTCTTCCTCCCACACCTCACTTTTCATTTTCCATCATCTTCTTTCAGTGTACATTCAAACTCCCATGAACTAGTGCTCTTCAGTACATGTGTCATTTGACCCAGCTTTCTTTCATCCTTTATTCTTCTTCAAGTTCAAATACTCATTTGGTTTAAAAGTTTCTATTATATTTTTCATGGTTTTTATTTCAACACTTTCTCCACTGTTCAATAGTGGATAATTTTATCCAATGATTATTCTTTTTCTAAACTTCATCTTCTTCTTTGGTTATCCCTTGTTTCTCTATTGGTTTCTCTTTGGTACCACCATTGGAAACCAACGGTGAGTCACAAGTCACCATTGGATACCAACAATGAGTCATGAACCATCATTGGAACTCAATGGTAGGTTAGTGACCTACTTCTAGACATTAATATTGAGTATTTTAATCACCATTAGACATCAATTATGGGTCATATTAACCACCATTATACATCAACGATGAGTTCTTTCTTCACCAGTTTCCTTCTATTATTCAGTTTCTTGATAGAAGGTTTTTTAAGCTCCATCAGGTGATCTTTTATTCTTCTTGTTTTCCATAGTGTCTTTCTTTTTGTTTTTATTATGTTTTTTCAGTATCTATTTTTTGATTTTTTTATAGTTTCTATAGTTTTATTCTTCTTGTATGAGGTTGTTATTTATTATTCCTTCTTCAATCGGTTTTTGTAGATAAATTATTTTAGTTTTAATTTTATCATAAGATTATATTATAAATAGTTCTATTTATATTTTAAGTTACTTTATTATTTAATTTTCATTACATTTTTTATCTTCTGTTGTTTGAAAATGAATTTCAATGATCCACCATTGGAAATTTCCAATAGTAGGTCATGAACCACTGTTGGATTCATGAAACGGTAGGTCATGAGTCACCATTGGACTTCCAATGGTAGATTTTTTTTATTTCCTCTATTGAAGCCTTTCATTTCATACTATATTTGAATGAATTTAGTTTTGATCAACTCTTTTTCACTTTTTTTAAAATTGAAATAGTAGGTCATGTTCTTTTCAGCCACTGTTGAAATCCAACAGTGGGTCATGAGAAACTATTAGTTATTTTTTTTTGTTTTTAAAATTTTATTTCTTATCTCAATTTTTATTTCTTTTTATCATAGTATTATTATTTTATGTTGAAAAAAATTTGTACAGTGTTAAAAAATAATTTTAATATTATTTTATGTACACTCTTTCTTGGATTTTAAAATTTATAGATGCTATGTTTTTACTGATTTTTTGATGTATGTTTAAAATAAAGGATTATATTTTTAATTTAATTATTTTATAATTTTAATTTTTTTACAATTGATTTAATTTTAACATTAATTATTTTACATCAATATTTCATTAAAAAATCTAAAAATAGATTGTAATTCTATTTTTAATCTACCGAGGCTTTAATAAACAAGGTAACAATCATTTTATTTCATTATTATGCACTAACAAGTTCCGTGTAGAAATTGGAAATGAAAACGCTCTTAAATATCTTATTTTAAGGATCCAAGAGAATGATTCAAGGAATAAAAACACATAACTATGAAGATCATTCATTTGTATCACCTATGATACATCTTCGATATCCCTACTACTCTGAATTGTTCATGAATTTCTATGACTTTTTCACTCTTTCGATGATCACCTAAGAATTACATCTTCAAAATCTATTCCCTTAAAGTGATCAATTATTATCAAGCATAAACTTCTTTAACATTATGATCATCTACTACATTTATTTTATTTTTTTATTCGTAAAATATTGTTTCTTTATATTTGTAATTTCTTCATGTCTAGTTTATTATTTTCCTCTAAAAAGTAAATCTTCCATTTATATGGTTATTCTACATCCTAAAAGGAATTTTGGGTTGTGAATCCTGATCAAAAGTCAAGTATAACATATTAGGTTGGTCTTCTATATCAAGAATAGTTTGTACCTCCAAGTTTAAAAAAAAGGCAGTGCCTGTGAAAAGGTTCTCACACCTTTAAAAGTGAGTTTCTTAGTGGGGAACTGTAAAGACCTGGAAATTTCAAGGAAATTTTTTTCTTAATTTATTTGGAATTTTACGAGTTTGTGGCTTCTGACGGCACTTGATTCCAAGGAACAGTGTGCCCAAAATCAATTTCCGAAGTTTAGCTTGGGTACGTTCAGTAAACGAACGAGCGGGTTTTTCTATCTTTTGAACCGGTGCTCGGAATTGAAATCCGAAGGCACCGATGAACTCGCAGCACTGGTAATTGCTTAAGGGGATCTTTTTCGTAGTTGCGTTTTGAGCGGGTTGAGGTTTAAATTTTCAGGGATTAGATTAAATTAAATAAAATTTGTTGTGTACAAATTTTATTCAAGGAAGGTGGTTATTTTCAACAAAGGGGGAGTTAGAGGTGGGGCCCACACCCACCTAACCTCCCATGAGAGAGATTGGTGTGATGGGGCCCACACAAGACCCTAACTCCTCACCACCCCCATAACCCCCTTGACCTCCCCATAACTCACCCCTTGTTTAATACAAGACAACTCCACTCTTTTATTGAAGTGGAGCCTCTCCACCTCCCAAGCTTAATGAAGCCAACTAAGATAATTAATAACCTTATTAATTATTTTTGTCACACCTCTTTGACTTCTTTTTAATTTCATGGAGATCTTTTAAAAGAAGGAGACTTAATGAAATATGGGGTTGGCAATTGTTGTGTGGAGGATTGGAGAGCTCTTGAGTTTTTGAAGAGTACCAACTCACCGATGAAGAACCACCACCCTTCTCGACGAAGAACGCTCCCTGGTTCTCCATCAAGGGAGGAGACACCGCCGTGGGAATTTTTCAAATGACGTCACCTTCCGACGTCAACGAACGACGCTACCTCAACGTAGATCCATTGAGTGATAACGTCACGAGGTATGGGTTTATTTTCTTGTTCAAGAATTTATCATCGTTCTTCGTTGCATAAGGAATTGGCTGCATGATATCTTCGTAACGGGAGGAGATCGGACACACGAAGACGGCCCATTCTCCTCCCCTATTCTTTGTTGATCTTCGTTGAAGTTGGAAGCAGAGGCACACAACGCTGTTGCACTGTACAGTGATCGACAGGGAACCAAGACCATGCAAGGCCGCGGAGAAGGAGGTGCGGTGCCGTTGCACCGCTCGGAGACGAAGAGGACCGCGACCGGAGCGGGCCGCGGCGGTGGTGCGCGGCACCGTCGCGCCGCGCCGGTGAGGCCGAAGAAGGTCATGGCCAAGAGCGGGCTGCGGTGGAGGGGCGCAACGCCGTCACGCCACATCGGTGAGACAAGCCGCGAACTAAGTCCACGACGGACTAGCAGGGGCGGCCGACCGAGCTGGCTGCCGGCGACTCCAGGAGGCGGCACCCCCTCTAGGTCCCACGACGCCTCCCAAACCTGCCGGCCGTAATGGCCGGACGTTACCCGAAAAACCGGGGGGGGGGGGGGGGGTGTAACCCCCCCGACCTACTGCTAGGGTGGACCCCACTAGGTTCGCCATTTCTAGAAAAGGGGGCCGCGCCCCTTGCGCCCCGCTCGGCCAGCGCCGAGCCGCAGCCGGCTTCTGAGCTGGGCCGCAGGCCGCACGGGCTGGGCCGGCCGCGCCCGTCCGGGCCGTGCCAGCCACGGGCCAGGCCACGCCAGCCGGGCGGGGCCGCGCCCAACCGGGCCGGACCCGGTTCGGGCCGACCCAGGGGGTATTGGGCCGGGTCGGACCGGGCCCAAACCCCCTATTTTCGAACCATTTTCAGTTAAATGGTCATATCTTGAGCTACGAACCTTCGATCAATGCACCGTCAGTTGCGTAGAGATCCTTGGATCGAGATGGTCGTTTTGGTATATTACACTCAAGCTTTCGGAGAAGTTTGAGTATGGACAGGTTGGTTCGAACACGAAACCAACCGGGACCTCGGAGCCGAAATGCTCATAACTTAAGGATCGAATGTCCGATTGACGTGCCGTCGACTATGTTGGATTTATTTTGATGAGAAGAATCTTTTAGAATACTTAACCTGAGTTTTGGACATAGTTGCAGTATGGTTGGGTTGGTTTTAGCTTAGAAACCAAACGAGCCCCTGGAACGGAAAATCCGATAACCTTCAGACCGGACGTCCGTTTGACGAACCGTCAGTGGCGTTGGTAATCTCGTTGAGAAACGGTCCCTTTGAGTATACCCTATGAGAGTTCAGGATACAGTTGAGATATAGTCGGGTTGGTTTGTACATGGAACCAACCAAGCCCTCGGGATGAAAAGGCTAATAACTCACAGACCAGGCGTCCGATTGACGCGCTGTCTATTGCGTTGAGACCCCTGTGACGAGGCAGTACTTTGTGATACTTCTTTGTGGGAATTGTGATACTTGGAGTATCGAACAGTATCTCGTGGAGTGGATCCTCTCGGAGATGAGCATACTGAGTGCGGAGACCTAGTAGCTGTGGACCGGATGACTGCTTGACCGATTTGACTTGGAGTGAGTCAACTAGCCCAGTGGACGGAGCGCCCGGTATTTGGCAGAAGACCCACGACGGACGGAGCGCCTGGTAGTTGGAAGTAGACTCGTGGTACTCGATAGGAGGAGTACCTCTGTAGGCTATTAGGGGAACCACTACTGTGTTTGGGCGGCAGACCCCTATCGGGGAGCACTACTGTGTTTGGGTGCGGACCCATGGTACTCGACATGAGGAGTACCTCAGCAGTCTAAGGATAGATAGTAGCATCTCGGAGTCATGACAGGACCACTGTACTCGACAGAGGAAGATTTCTCCAGCAGCCGTGGTTTCGACATCATGAATAAAATCCTGGTTTGAGATGAGTTAATGACCTTTGTGTTTTCCTCATGGTTGAGATGGGTTACTTGATAACTTAGGTATATGTATGGGCATATACCTAAGTAGTGGTTATCCGTTGATTTCATATCTGTGTGATACCTCATGATTGAGATGGGTTACTTGATAACTTAGGTATAAGTATGGGATTATACCTGAGTAAGGGTTATATGTTGGGATCCTTCCTTGTGGTTATCCTTGTTGGATTTAGTGAGACCTTGAGGGTCTCAGGGTCCCTACTGAGTATCGTCATACTCACCCCTGCACGGGCTATGCCTGCACCCCGTTGTGTTGGTTGTAGATGATGGATAGTGCTGATGGAGGCCGAGTGAACGAGGACTAGACAGTACCTGGAAATGGACCTCACGATGAGTCGATACTCAGAGGTGGACCACACGACGAGTCGGTACCCGGAGGAGGTTGACAGAAGATGGATCTGAGGAGGCTATCTGTACCTACACTTTAGGTAGGATTCGAGGTGGATGATCCAGGATCTGCACTATCTGTACCTACCCTTCTGGTAGGATCCGAGGTGGACGACCCAGGAGCTGCATCCATCTTCCATCTGTTTGCCTTCTTCAGTAGTACTTTCGTTCAGTCTTACTTGTACTTTTCAGTTGGGTTTGTATTCTGGCCCTTTTACTTTTCATCACTTTCTTTTGTACTTAGTGTTTACTTCCGCTTGTACTCTATGGTGTTTGTTTACTTTTATATAGGCAATGCCTTCCCTTTTTATCGGGATTTATTCCTTTGGTGCTAGTCGCCAGCCCCTGGCCTATGGAAGGCGGGCTTGGGGTAGTCACGAAACGGGCCCCGAGGATAGGTTGTGACAAATTGGTATTAGAGGACGTCGGTTCTACCACAGAACTTAGGACTCTGATATTTTTTTTTCTGTGAAGCAATAGTGTTAAGGGTATTGAGTGTGGTTTTCTGTTCAGGGAGTCCAATGTTGGTGCGGGTGGACAATGTATCCATACACCAGGACCCTGACCTATGATTTCCGACTCAGTGAACGAAAACACTGATTGCATGTGTGTTTTCAAAAGTTTCTTTTTAAATCAGCTCAAACCAGGTCATCTCAATAGGTATAGTCTTTTGACCGTGTCACATCTGTTCTTTCAGGATGCCTCCACGCGGGCGATCAGCTAGAGCCCCGACAGTTGTACGTGCTGACAAGCCGTTGAGAGACAAGGCCTCAGTAGAGGTCCCTCTTTTAGATCAGACACCAGCAGGGAGTGCACGCCGCTTGAGCGTGATGCATGAGTTCCAGTGTCAGAGGCCTTTGACGTTTCGAGGTGAGTCGGATTTTCAGATGGCTGGGCACTGGCTGGAGTTTGTAGCACGAGCTTTCCACACTGTTGGGACACCCGCAGACTTGATGGTGTACCTAGATGTTAGCCTCTTCCAGGGAGCAGCTGAGAGGTGGTGGAGCCACATTTTCCAGTTTTGTGATGAGATGACCTTCATCTGGGGAGATTTCGAGACTTTCTTCATGGTGGAGTTTTTACCAGCAACTCTACACTCTGAGCATGCACAGGAGCTGCTACCCTTGCCGCCGGTTTTTCTGTCAGTAGCCGAGTCATCTGTAGGCAGAAGACGGATGATGCATAGGTCCAGGAGGACCAGGCCAACAGGTGGGAGACCTTGGGTTTTAGGTTCAGTTGTGCGAGGTAAACGAAATAGATCCCGCCATACGAGGAGCAGGAAGTGCTATGCATGCAGAAAGCAGGGTCACTTGGCTCGAGATTGCCCGACCTGTCCAGCAGATGAGCAGCAGGCAGTAGAGGAACCTACTAGACCGGAGCATAGGAGCTGGCTGTACAGTAGGTGGTGTACAATGCTTCTAAGAGTTTCCACCACCACCAGGAGGTCCACCCCGAGCGTAGGAAACAGGTGTATATGGGAGAGCTCAACTTTGGGTAGCTGAGGCATACGACAATGGAGCTTCGGAAGCAGGTGGACAGGAGCAAGACTAGTTCCAGGCATGGAGGCCTTTGTTCTTGGTGGTTCTAGATTCCTTTTTGTTGTTTTTGTGGTTGTATGTGTCTTCGTACTTTGAGCTGTAGTATTAAAAGACACCTTTCTTAGTGACGTTTACTTTCCTGTCCTTTTTGTATGGTTGATACTAAGAGGTTCCGGTTTAAAACTATTTACTTGATCCTCACTTTTGAGATACCTACTGGAGGAGACCTAGTGACCACACACTATTTCCGATAGTGTGACTTGACCCTTGGAGGTGAGAGTAACAGTTGAATCTCTTGGTAGTAGCGTCGAGGCCTTATGACGTCGTCCATGTCATGAAATAGTACCGTTCATGTCAGGATTGACTGTATTAGGCAAAGAACATGGTTCATCTAGGGGATGAGACCAGATTTCTCTTTTTAGTAGAGGAGAAATCCCAGCAGATCTTTGGTGGAATGTAGAAGAAGAAGGGTGGAGATGTGTTCTTACAATTGGCTAGTCTCACCCATTGTTCGTTGAGCGAACGGTTTACGGTTCTCTCCATCTCAATACTCTCAGGTGTATTTCTCTCTCATAAGGACATGAACCTGGGACAACGGTGATGGCTTGAATTCCTCCAGGACTATGACTTCGAGATAGTTTATACTTCTGGAGAGGGGGACGTTGTAGTAGAATCTCTTAGTAGGAGATCAGGCATTCAGCAGTTAAGAGTGGCGAGACAGCAGCTGACCGCATTTCAGATATCCTTTGTGAATAGTGATGGATTCAGCATGTGTAAAACCATAAATGGTCAGGATACTATGGAGAAGGTGCAGATCATCCAGGATCAGATGAAGACTGCATAGAGTGGACAGAAGTCCTATGCTGATAGGAGACGAGACCACTAGAGTTTGAGGGTGATGACCACGTCTTTATATGGGTCTCACCTCGACGAAGTCTATGTAGATGTGGCAGAGGCGGCAAGTTATCTCTGAGGTTCATCTAGCCTTTCCACCTCAGTTGCACCGGGTGCACAACGTCATCCATGTATCTCAGCTAAGGAGATGTGTGCATGATCTATGTGTCATCACTGACCATTGGGAGCTGGACATCGATGACGGGGTGAATTTCATAGGGTTCCAGTTGAGGTTGAGGATCGACAGAAGTGGGTCCTACGAGGATGGTCGATTCCTCTTGTGCGCTTTCGCTGGAAGCACGGAAACCTCCAGGAGAGCACATGGGAGCGGGAGGCTCAGATGCGTGCTCGGTACCTCCTTTAGTTTCCCTAGTTTGTGTTATAGCTTTACGGGGATGTAAATCCTTGAGGTGGGAGTAATGTAAAGACCCAGAAATTTCAAGTAATTTTTTTTCTTAATTTCTTTGGAATTTTACGAGTCTGTGACTTCTGAAATCACTTGATTCTGAGGCCTGGTGTGCCCAGAATCAATTTTCGAAGTTTAGCTCGGGTACGTTCAGCAAACGAACGAGAGGGTTTTTATATCTTTTGAACCAGTGCTCAGAATTGAAATCTGAGGGCACCGATGAACTCGCAGCGCTGATAATAGCTTAAGGGGACCTTTCCCATAGTTTCATTTTGAGCGGGTTGAGGGTTAAATTTTTGGGGATTAGATTAAATTAAATAAAATTTGTTGTGTACAAATTTTATTCAAGGAAGGTGGTTATTTTCAACAAAGGGGGAGTTAGAGGTAGGGCCCACACCCACCTAACCTCCCATGGGAGAGATTAGTGTGATGGGGCCCACACGAGAACCTAACTCCTCACCTCCCCCATAACCCCCCCTGACCTCCCCATAACTCACCCCTTGTTTAATACAAGACAACTCAACTCTTTTATTGAAGTGGAGACTCTCCACCTCCCAAGCTTAATGAAGCCAACTAAGATAATTAATAACCTTATTAATTATTTTTGTCACACCTCTTTGACTTCTTTTGAATTGCATGGAGATCTTTTAAACGAAGGAGACTTAATAAAATATGGGGTTGGCAATTGTTGTGTGTAGGATTGGAGAGATCTTGAGTTTTTGAAGAGTACCAACTCACCGATGAAGAACCACCACCCTTCTCGATGAGGAATGCTTCCCGGTTCTCCATCAAGGGAGGAGACACCGCCGTGGGAATTTCGCAAACGACGTCACCTTCTGACGTCAACGAACGACGCTACCTCTCCGCAGATCTGTTGATTGATCACGTCACGAGGTAGGGGTTTATTTTCTTATTCAATACTTTATCATCGTTCTTTATTGCCTAAGGAATTGGCCGCATGATATCGTCGTAACAGGAGGAGATCGGACCACACGAACACGTCCGATTCTCCTCCCCTCTTCTTTGTTGATCTTCATTGAAGTTGGAAGTGGAGGCGCATGGTGTCATTGCACCGTACAATGATCGCAAGGGAACCACGGCCATGCAAGGCCGCGGAGAAGGCGGCGTGGTGCCGTTGCACCGCGCGAAGATGAAGAGCACCGCAACCAAAGTAGGCCGCGACGGTGGTGCGCGGCACCGTCGCGCCGTGCCGGTGAGGCCGAAGAAGGCTGTGACCTGGAGAGGGCTGCGGCGGAGGGGCGCGACCTGAGCCACCCGCCGGTGACTTCAGGAGGCGGGACCCCTCTGGGTCCCGCGACGCCTCACAAACCGGTTGGCCGTTACCCAGAAAACCGGGGGGGGGGGGGTATAACCCCCCAACCTTCTACTAGGGTGGACCCCACTGGGTCTTCCGTTTCTAGAAAAGGGGGTCGTGCCCCTTGCATCCCACTCAGCTAGCGCCGAGCCGCGATCAGCTTCCGAGCCGGGCTGCAGGCCGCACGGGCTGGGCCGGCCGCGCCCCGCCGGGCCGGGCCACGCCAGCCGTGGACCGGGCCACACCAGCCGGGCCGGGCCGGACCCGGACTTGGGTCGGGTCGACCCGGTTCGGGCCGACCCAGGGCGTATTGGGCTGGGTTGGACCGGGCCCAGACCCCCTATTTTTGGGCTGTTTTTAGTTAAACGGTCATATATTGATCTACGGACCTCCGATCGACGCACCTTCTAGAAATACTTGGATCGAGACGGCCGTTTAGGTATATTACACTCAATCTTTCGGCAAAGTTTGGGTATGGCCGGGTTGGTTCGAACACGAATCCAACCGGGCCCTTGGAGTGGAAACACTAATAACTTAAGGATCCGACGTCCGATTGATGTGCCGTCAACTATTTTGGATTCCTTTTGATGAGAAGGATATTTTGGCATACTTCAACTGAGGTTTGGATGCAGTTGGAGTATAGTCGGGTTGGTTTTAGCTTAGAAACCAACCGGGGCCCTGGAATGGAAAAACCAATAACTTTCAGACGGGACGTCCATTTGACGAACCATCAGCGGCGTTGGTAATATCATTGAGAATAAGTCCCTTTGATTATACCCTATGAGAGTTCAGGGTATAGTTGAGATACGGTCGGGTTGGTTCGTACACCGAACCAACCGGGCCTCCGGGACGAAAAGACTAATAACTCACAGACCGGGCGTCCGATTGACGCACCGTCTATTGCATTGAGACCCCTGTGACGAGGCGGTACTTTGTGAAACTTGGAGTATCGACCAGTATCTCGTGGAGCGGATCCTCCTGGAGATGAGAGTACGGAGTGCGGAGACCTAGTAGTTGTGGACCTGACGACTGCTTGACCGATTTGACTTGGAGTGAGTCGACTAGCCCAATGGACGGAGCACCCGATATTTGGTGGCAGAACCACGGCGGACGGAGCACCTTGTAGTTGGAAGCAGACCCGTGGTACTCGACATAAGGAGTACCTCTGTAGGCTATTAGGGGAACCACTACTGTGTTTGGGTGGCATACCCTTGGCGGGGAGCACTACTGTGTTTGGGTGCAGACCCGCGGTACTCGACAGGAGGAGTACCTCAGCAGTCTAAGGATAGAGAGTAGCACCTCGGAGTCATGACAGGACCACTATACTCGATAGAGGAGGAGTTCTCCAGCAGCCGTGGTTTCGACATCATGAATAAAATCCTGGTTTGAGCTGAGTCAATGACCTTTGTGTTTTCCTCATGGTTGAGATGGGTTACTTGATAACTTAGGTATAAGTATGGGATTATACCTAAGTAAGGGTTATTTTTTGGGATCCTGCCTTGTGGTTATCCTTGTTGGATTTAGTGAGACCATGAGGGTCTCGGGGTCGCTACTGTGTATCGTCATACTCACCCCTGCATGGGCTATGCCCGCACCCCGTTGTGTTGGTTGCAGACGACGGACAATGCTGACGGAGGCCGAGTGAACGAGGACTGGAAAATACCCAGAGATGGACCTCACGACGAGTCGATACCCGGAGGTGGACCACACGACGAGTTGGTACCTGGAGGAGGTTGACAGACGAGGGCGCTGAGGAGGCTATATGTACCTACCCTTCAGGTAGGATTCAAGGAGGATCCAGGAGCTGCACTATCTGTACCCACCCTTCAGGTAGGATCCGAGGTGGACAACCCAGGAGCTGCATCCATCTTCCAGCTATTTGCCTTCTTCAGTAGTACTTTTGTTCAGTCTTAGTTGTACTTTTCAGTTGAGTTTGTATTCTGGACCTTTTACTTTTCAGCACTTTATTTTGTACTTAGTGTTTACTTCCGCTTGTACTCTATGGTGTTTGTTTACTTTTATAAAGGCAATGCCTTCACTTTTTATCGGGATTTACACCTTTGGTGCTAGTCGCCAGACCCTGGCCTATAGAAGGCAGGCTTGGGGTAGTCAAGGAATGGGCCCTGAGGACGGGTCGTGACAGGAACAATCTCCTAGAGGATTAGAAGATATTAAGGAGTGAACTAGGATCGTTATGATCCAAACCACTATAAATTTTATTTTATTTTATTTTTATTTCCACTATAACTAAACTTAAGAACACCACACTCACTATAGTTTAATATTTTATAAACTTTGATTGTTTTTGTATTTAATTTTTTAAAGATTCCATTCACCCTTATTTAGTCATATTTTCCATCAATACTGATCAACAATTGGTATTAGAGGGTAGGTATCTGATAGGTTAGTCTTTCTGATGCTTATTTTTAACTCCATGCTAATATGGTTTCCTAGACTTAATAGTTCATGGAACAAAAAATAATTATTTTAAGATGTAAGGTTTTAATGTCAATGATGGATGGATGCCATATAAAACTCCATTATTTTATAGTAGTGAGTATGAATATTAGAAAGAAAAAATAGAATCCCACTTTAAAAAACTGAGTGTTGATAACTGTACCATCATAGAAAATTCATATGAATATGAGTATTAGGAAAGTGATAAGGTGATGGAAAAATTTAGTGAGAAGTTTTTCAAGTTCATGAAAAACAAATGTGGAAAGAGGTAGTTCAATGGAAAGTATAGGAAGGATTATGAGAAAGACAATGATAATAACACTAATGATGTTTTAGAATTAACCTGTTATGAGTGCAGGAAGAAAGGTCACATAAGTATTGATTACCCTAAACTCAAACATCCAAATAAAGACAAAGATAAAAGAAAAAGAAAAAACAAGAATTGTTTGGAGTTTGAGACTGGTCAGACAATTTTGACTCTAGAAGTGATTCTAGAAGTGAACATGAGACAAATAATCTTTCTCGGATAGGTATTACATGTGAGGTAAATGATTATATATTCACTTAGTTAATAACTCATGAAATTTTTTATCATAATTATTTATTTTGAAATAAACTGAAATTATTTATAACTCATGTTCTACTTCTAATTTTGAAAATTATAAAGTTAAGAAATTTCTTAAAGAAAATAAAGAATTAAAGAATGATGGAGCCATAATTATTGAAAAGTATATTCATATGAAAATTAAGAATAATAATTTGATTAAAGAAAATGAGAAAATGAAAAGGGAATGTACTAATTTGAAAATATGTGTTTCCTAAAATGATAAAACTTAAGAGGATTGTAATTCTGAATTGCTAAAAATAAAACATGGAAATGAAAGGATTAAAAAATTTC
This sequence comes from Viscum album, assembly GCA_963277665.1. Lineage (NCBI taxonomy): Eukaryota > Viridiplantae > Streptophyta > Magnoliopsida > Santalales > Viscaceae > Viscum > Viscum album. The sequence goes on along the minus strand of OY728142.1, from coordinate 642,938,612 downwards.
TGGATTTAAATGATAAAGTTAAAGATATGATATAACTAAAGTAGAAAATGAATGTAATAAATTAAATAAATAAAATAAAAAATTAAGAAACAACGCTTATGGATCCAATAAAAAGGAATTTATAGATTTAGAAACTGTACATAAGGAGAATATGGATTCAAAAACTAAATTTATCAATATTAAAGAGGAATTATATACTTTTTTAAAAGGTAAAAACAATATGATAAGATGATTTATTTAAAGATATCAAACACCAATAATAATGGTTTTGGATACATCATTACTAATCTAAGTTTAAATAAAACTAACCTTATCAAAATCTCAAAAGGAAGCATTTTAAGTGTAACCTATTTTAAATATAGAATGAAATGGAATTATGTCAATGAGTGTTCACTTATATTTACACAATATTTGGGGAAAACTAGTACTTTAATTACTAATGATTTAGTTTCTAAACTGGACACTAATAAATACTTATATATGTTTGGGTGCCTAAGTTTTCTGCTACTAATCATATTGGACCCAAGTTTTCATGGGTACTAAAATTGTTTTCTAGATTGTTTAATTTCAATAAATATTCCTTATAAGTCTCAATGAATCATGGTACTTAGATAGTGGATACTCTAAGAATATGATAGGTGATATTTCAAAATTTCTATCGTTTAACACATGTGATGGTGGCCATGTCACTTTTGGAGAAAAATCTAAATGTTAGATTAAAGGTACAAGAGAGGTTAGTTTTTCTAAAATTATTATTATTTCAAAAGAGTTATATGTACATGTTTTAAAACATAATCTCATAAGTATATCATAGTTATGTGATGATGGATGAAATTTTTTATTTGAAAATGATAAGTGCACTATATTGAAAAATAAATAAGTTTTGTTTTTTGAAAATAGAGAAGAAAATGTATATACTATTGAATTTTATGATCTAACTAAACAGAAGGTTAAGTGTCTAAATTTTGTAGAAGTAGATGAAATTTTGTGGCATTCGAGGATTGAGAATAAAAACTTCAAATTTCTATATAAACTGTCAAAGAATGAACATGTACTACAACTTACCAAGTTACATATAAGTGAAATTTTCTTTTCAGATTCTTGTTTAATAAGTAAAAAAAAGAAATATTTAAATCTATAAATGATGTTAGAACTTATATATTTTTAGAATTATTGCATGTTGAATTTTTTGGACCTATAAAACGTACTAGTTTTGTTGGTAAAAGATATGTTTTTGTAATTGTAGATGATTAAAGTATATTCTTATGGATTTATTTCTTATCTCATAAAAATGAAACTTTATCCAATTTTTTTCTTTTTGAAAGATTATTCAAAATTTTAAAAATGATTCAATAATCTCTATTAGAAGTGACAGGGGTAGTAAATATTTGAATTTATAATTTGATAAATTTTGTAAATCAAATGGTTTTAAACATTATTTCTTAGCCCCTAGGACACCACAACAGAATGTTGTGGTAACAAGAAATAATTGATATATTCAATAAATGACTAGGTATATGCTAATGGAATATAGTGTACCAAAATATTTTTGGGTAGAACCTATAAATATATCTTGTCATGTCTTAAATAGAGTTATAATTAGACATTTAATAAATAAGACACCTTATAAAATTTTTAAAGGATTTAACCCTAAAGTTGGTTATTTCAGGGTCTTTGGATGTAAAGTGTTCATCCTAAATACAAAAGATAATTTAGAAAAAATTTACTCTAAATCAAATGAAGGGATATTCTTAGGATATTCCATTGCTAGTAAATACTATATATTTTTCAATAATAAAACTTTATTAGTTGAAGAATCCCTGTATGTGAAGTTTAATGAAAACATTTCTAATAAGAAGGATTTTGAATATATCAAGGAAAATTATGAGTTTATAGAATTCAAATTTAGTTAAGATAATTACCAAGATAAAGATAATACATTATTTGAGGGGGAGAACATTACCAAGATAAAGATAATACATTATTTGAGGGGGAGCACATATCTTCTTAAACTGATCCAAATAAATGGAAAACTGTTAAAGATTACCCTATTGAAAAATTAATTAGTAATATAGTGTCTGGAATTAAAACTAGAAAATCTATTTTACTTTACTGTTCCAATTTTGATTTTTTTTCTGAATTTGTTCCTGTCAATGTTGAAAATTCCTTATTTGATTAAAATTGTATAATTATAATGCATGATGAATTAAATTAATTTTAAAGGAATAAATTCTTGGATTTATTTTCTTTTCCAAAATGTATACCTATTATAGGAACTAAATATTTTTTTAATAATAAACTTGATGAAGCTAGAAAAATAGTTAAAAATAAAGAAAGAATAGTAGCTCAAGGTTATTCCTAGGAAGAGAGAATTGAATTTGAAGATTCTTTTTCTCATGTTTCTAGGATAAAAGAAATTATAATTTTATTATCCTTTTCTAGTTTTAGAAAATTTAATTATTTCAAATGGATGTAAAAAAGTTATTTTTTAAATGAAATTATTTGATAGAAAGTCTATATAAGACAACCCCTATATTTAAAAATGATAATTTACTAGATCATATTTTTAAACTTAATAAATATTTATGTGGTATTAAACAAGATCCAAGAATTTGGTATGAAAGACTTACACACAATTTTTAATTCAAAATGATTTTTTAAAGGTAAGGTTGATCCAAATTTTTTTATAAAAAGAGTTTCAAATGATATATTAATTATACATATATATATATATTGATGATAAAATATTTGGATCAAAAAATGATTCTATGTGTGATAATTTTTTTAATCTTATGACAAGTGAATTTGACATGATCTTAATTGGAGAACTAATTTTTTCTTGGTTTACAAATTAATCAAAGAAAATACAGTCTTTTATTAAATCAATCCAAGTTTGATAAAGAACTTGTAAAAAGGTTTCAAATTGATTCTAGTAAAAGTATGAAAACACCTATGAGAACTAATTAAAAATTAGACTTAGATGAATATGACAAGTCAGTAGATGTTAAATAATATAGAGGCATGATAGACAACCTTTCATATCTCACAAATTATAGACCATACATCATGTTCTCAGTTTACTTGTGTGATAGGTTTCAGTCAAATCCCAAAGAAAGTCACCTTAAATCCAGGAAAAGAGTAATTAGATACATCAAGGGTACTATTTGTACTAGACTATTATATTCTAATGAGAAATATTTTGGTTTATTATCTTACTATGATTTCGAATTTAGAGGTTGCATACTTGACCATAAAAGTACTATAGGTATCTGTCACTTATTAGAAAAAATTTTAATTTCATGGATCTCTAAGAAACAACTTCCAGTAGTACTATCAACAACTAAGGATGAATATGTTGTTTCTTGTTTCTATTCACATAGTATTTGAATAAAACAAAAACTGTATGATTTCAATATTAGTTTTGATAAAATTACTATGTACTATGATAACTCAACTTCTATTTCAATTTCTAAAAACCCTCTTCAAAACTTTATAACTAAACACATAGATGTAATATTTCACTTTCAAAGGGATCATGTAAATAAAGGTGATATATGCATGGAATTTATTCCCATTGAGAAATAGCTAGATAACATATTTAAAAAAACCTTAGATTCAATTAAATTTGAGAAGATAAAATTTGAATTGGGTATGTTAGAAGTCTAAAATATTTTTTATTATAATCACTGTACTTAAGTATGTTTTTACATATGTTGTAACTAAAAATTTTATTTCCTACTCTGATTAAATAATAATTAAATCGCTCTGTTTAAAAATGATTTGTTAAACAATAACACCATCTTAATTCTAATTTCATTAAATAGTGTTTCTATCTATATACTCTCTCTCTTTATAGAAATTGTTTTTTATTATAATGGAATCTATTTTAAATATTAATTTTAATGCACTTTTTGATAAATTTCAAAAAGGGAGAGATTTTTATTAAACATTTAATAAATGTTTTGTTTTTTAATTTATAAAAGGGGGAATTTTTATGTATTTTAAAATGATTTAATACTTTATCACTATTTTTTGTTTTGATAAATTACTCTCTTAAACATTTTATTAAATTCTCAAGTCTATTAAAATTTTAAGTTTTTTAATTAATACCTTTTAATTACTTGTTTTAAAAATTTTATTTGATACACTTATTTGTTTTAATTATACTTCAATATTACTTAAATATTTTCTACTTAAGTTTTTTTAGTAAAAAATTAGTGCCATTCTTGGTGAGGACCTTGGATATCCCTCAACCATATAAAGGACCCACTGGTGTCAACCCATGGGAAGGTCTTCCTAAGGAAGCCTCAAAAGAAGGATTTGTTTTTTGATGTTTATAGTGCACGAATTACGCATTTGGGACCATTTATAAGTCCCTATGAGTGTTCTTGTAGGCAGATAAGTGGGATAGGTTGGCCATTAGGCCGTGACCTGAGTATGTGTGGTTTGTTTTTTAATCTAAACCGATAATACGATCTTCTTGATAGATATACCACTTAATCTTCGCTTCCTCATTTCGATGTGGGACATTGTATTTTACTTACTTTTCACCCGTGTTTAAAATATTAGTGACATCAATGCTGTAGGATCTGTTTAAAGTGATCCATCTAATCTATTTTCTTTCCTACTTCTTTATTATTTGAACTTCCGTGAATCACTGTTCATTTTCCATCATCTTCTTCCAGTGTCCATTAAAAATACCGCAAACTAGTGCTCTTCAATACACATGTCATTTGACTTAACATTCTTTCATCCTTTATTCTTCTTCAAGTTCAAGTACTCATTTTGTTTAAAAATTTTTGTTCTATTTTTCATGGTTTTTATTTCAATAGTTTCTCTACTGTTCAACGGTGGATAATTTTATCCACAAGTTATTATTTTTATAGGCTTACTCCTTTTCTTCATTCATCCTCTATTTATCTATTTGTTTCACTTTTGTGACACCATTGGAAACCAATGGTGAGTCATGAGTCATCGTTGGATACCAATGGTGAGTCATGATACACTGTTGGAAATCAATAGTGGGTTAGTAACCTACCACCATATTTCAATAGTGATTACTTTTTATCACTATTGTACATCAATGGTGGGCCATATTACCCACCCTTGGACATCAATGGTGAGTTATTTCTTCACTGTTTGGTTCTTCTTTCTACTGTTATGTGTCTTAAAAGAAGGTTATTAAAGCTCTATCATGAGCTCTTTTATTCTTCTCATTTTCTACAGTGTCTTTATTTTTGTTTTTACTATATTTTTGTAGTATCTATTTTTTTATGTTATCAGTTTCTATAGTTTTATTCTTCTTGTTTTAGGTTGTTATTTATTACTCTTTATTCAATTGATTTCTACAAAATAATTCTTTTAGTTTTAATTTTATCATAATATTATATTATAAACTATTTTCTTTATATTTGAAGTTAATTTCTTATTTAATTGGTAGTAGATTTTTTATCTGATGTGGTTTAAAAATTAATTTCCATGGGCCACCATTGGAAATTTTTAATGGTAGGTCATGATCCACCATTGGATTCATGAAATGATAGGTCATGAGTTAGTGTTGGACTTCTAATGGTAGAAGATTTTTTATTACCTCTCTTCAAGCCTTAGCTTGGAATGAATTTAGTTGTTATTAAATCTTTTTATTTTTGCTTAAAATTTCAATGGTAGGTAATGTTGTGTTTAGCCACCGTTGGAACCCAATGGTGGGCCATGACTCAGCATTTTTTAAAATTTTATGTTTTTAAAATTTTATTTCTTATCCTAATTTTTTATTAAAATAAATTATTTTGATCATAGTATTATTATTTTATGTTGAAATAAATTTGTTGGGTGTTAAAAAATAATTGTAACATTATTTTATGTACACAATTTCTTACAATTTAAAATTTATACGATTCCCTATTTTTACTAAATTTTTGTTGTATGTTTAAACTAAAGGATTATATTATTATTTCAATTATTTAATAATTATAATTTTTTTACAATTTATTTACTTTTTATATTAATTTTTTATATTAATATTTCATGAAGAAATGTAAATATTGATTTTAATTCTATTTTTAATCCAAAGAGGCTTTAACAAACAAAGGTAATAGTCATTTTATTTAATTATTATGCACTAACAAGTGTTGTGAAAACATTGTACATGAACACACTCTTAAAGATATTATTTTAATTATCTGAAATATTTCTTCAAGGAATAAAAACACATACTTGTTTAGATCATTCATTGAGATTACTTGTGATATATCTTTGACATTCTTGATACTCTCAATTGTTCATGAATTTCTATGACTTCTGCAATCTTGCTGTGATTACTGAAGGATTCCATCTTCAACATCTGTTTCTTTCAATTGATTAATGATCACCAAGCTTAAACTTCTTTGAAATTATGATCATCTACTACATATATTGTATTTATTTTATTCATGTAATATTGTTTCTTTCTATTTGTAATTACTTCATGTTTGTTTTATGATTTTCATATAAAAATAAAGTATTCCCATTCTCTAGTTATTCTAAATCCTAAAAGTAAGTCAAGGTTGTGACTCCTAATAAAATGTCAGGTATAACAGACTAGGTTAGTTTCCTATATCAATACTAGGTTGTGTCTCTGGGTTGTCTAAAATTTAGGTTCTGTAACAAGGTTATCACACCATTAGAAGTGATTTTTTTTGGGTACCAATCTATTTGAGGAGTAGAGGATATTGTGATCCAAACCACTATAAATATTACGTTCTTTAATTTTTATTTCCACTAAAAGTAAACTTAAGAACACTTCACTCACTATAGATTAATATTTTATAAACTTTGATTGCTTTTATCTTTAATTTTTTAAAGAGACTATTCATACCCCTTCTAGTCATATTTTTCATCAATAACTATCCAACAACATCCATAGTCCAAAAAGACATGCATGCACTGGATATATTTTGTCAAACAGTATTGGATAAAAGTTAAATTATGTAAAAATGTGGGTTAGTGAAAAATTTGATAATCATACAACATCATAAAGGGTATATGTGATTAAGTTTAGGAATATCTTTCACCATAACTGAGCCCAAAAGATAAGTAAAACAACCCAAAAATAACCTGAACAAAAATCTGGATAGATTGCCTTCAAAGAAAAGTGAAAGAGATTTATAGGCTATTGTTGGTGTTTTTGGAGGTTTAATAACATGTCTATAGATTTTTGGCATAACATTTCAACATATAAAAGTAAAATAAGGCTAAGAAATAAGGGGATCAAAGATAAAAATGGAAGAAAGTCTGCTACATAGAAGTTGAATTCATAGAACAAGAGGAATTTTCTCTTGAAGAACAAATATGAGTATCTTGATATGAATTTTAAAATATACATAGATACAATTATAATAAATTTTGGTATGTATCAAATATAGACAACTCTTTTACTCATGTGAAAGGTGGCTACACCATAATAGTAAACAATTTAATGAAAGAAAGACTACCTTGAGGAGTAATAAAACAAATATAGCTCTTAAGAGTGACACTCCCAAGAAGAAAATGAAGGTGTAAATCTTGGATGCCAAAACTATAAGAAGAGGATGATTCTATTTTGGTAAAAGAGTCCATGTAATAGAATCTTTAAATAAAACCATGGAAATTAATTCTAGAAGGATCAATTTGGAATCTAACAGGAAGATAATGAAGAAAATACATAAAAATATTGGTATGATGGAAGATATATATGATGAATAGTATGTTAGGATTCCCAAAAAGGAAAATTCAAAGAATAATTAAATCATGCGTGGAAGGTGAAAATTTCTTGGAAACACTCCCAATAAGTGTATGACAATCCCAAGCGGTCAAAAAGAGTTGTAAAGTGAAAAAGGGAAAGCACCAGTGTAATCTATTAATAAATATATTTCCATAAAGAATATGTCAACATAAATAAATAATTAGATTCATAAGCCCAATGATATATTGATCATAATACCCAATTAGTTGGAAGAAGTAAGGAGGCTGGAGCAATCATCAAAAACTAAAAATGTTATGCTAGCTTATGGAAATAATCCCATTTTAGATAAGGATAAAAATTAAAATGAAGATAATTCCATGATTCCAAATGTATTATAGGTATGTAAACCTAAAAAGTATACAAGATGAAGAAGTTGAGACATTTCAGAGCTTCAAAAAAAAAATGAATCTAGGTTGAGAAATATGTCTCATCCTCTATCCTATAATTGTGGAGCAGTGGAAAGTCCACTGTATTCCTAAATCAATAGTACTTATACTTCAATTTTTGGGATTAAAGGTGAATTTTCAAGGAGGAATATGATAATCATATATCCATGAAGGATGGCCATCATGGTTGACTGAAATTTCAAATGGTGTTTATTTTAAATTAGTATTAGTCACCAACTGGTATCAAATACTTGAAGCTTATTTCTCAAAGAAATTTACCATGGTGATGAAGTATGGAGTTTTCCTCTTGATAGGTTATAAATAAAGAAGTAAATTCTTCCAAATATTTCTTATACACTTAAATTATTTAATCTAGATATCCCTAAAATTGATAATGTAAATGGTATTACATTCATTCTATTTTCATTGACATGGTGTCCACTTGTTCTATTTATCATAGGGAAGTTTTTATCTAAAAAATAGGGAATTTGTTTACTTTAACTTAAAATTTATAATGTTCTTTGTAAATATGAGTATAGTTTCATATAAATTTTTTAAAATCTAGTATGTATAGCCCTTGAGTAATTATATTCTGAGTTAGAACTACATTTAGAAATATAATGGATAGCTTTAGTGTCTAGGTTAATAACTCTTTTTTTCTACACCATGTTTTCCCAAGTAAACCTAGAGTGATTAACTAATGACTCATTACTAATAATTATATGGTGTAATATCTTAAGAGTTTATAAATGTATACAGGGGGGGTGGTGAATTGTAGCTTATAAAAATTAAATCTTATAATTAACTTTTACCTCCTTTTCATTTTATCAAACTGAATCTCTATCCAATATTTAAAAAATATATTATTAAAATAACTTTATTCAAATACTTTTATATAAAAATAGTGATGAGAAAAGTTTATCAAAAGGTTAAACTTTACTTACAAATGAAAAACATAAATAAAACTTGTAAAAACAATCAAATAAAAAACTTTATAAAGTATAAAAAATATAAAAAAACTCTATAAAAGAATATAAAAAATTTATCCTTTAATGTAAAGGAAATTAATAAAATTAACTTAACATGTCCATAGTTTAATGTAACTACAAATTTATTTCTTTCTTTAAGAATAAATCTCTCGATCACAAAGATCAGAATAACTTTGTCTTCCTAGCCCTGAAATCCTTTGGTCACAAAGATCAGAGACAATGATCTTCCTATCCCTGGAATCCATTGATAAAACCCAATCATAAAAAAAAATTACAAATGAAAAACATATTAAGAAATTTACAATAAATACAAAATTTTTTAAAATAAAAAACTCTCTAAATATTACAAATCACAAAATAGTAACAAGATGTAAAAAATAAAGAAAGTAAAATTCAGACAGATTGAGTTGCAAATGAATCAACTACCTATCCTTGAATTCACCTCTATTTATAGTAAAAGTTCTAATGTCCATATTTTATTATTGTAAAATTTAGTTTCAACAACTTTGAATTAACTCTTACTTCACTTGTAATGTTCTATACAGACTTCATTCGATGGTTGTTTTAGTATCATCATTATAATGTTGTAAAATATTATGTTTGGTAAAGTAAAATTATTTTTTCAAATAGGATTAACTTTATTCATCATGTGGAATGAAATTCATCATCCAATAGTTTATAAAAAGTTTCATCTGGAGAGTATGTCTACCTCCATCTGATGAATGTTTGTCTTTTTAGAAAAGTGGAACTTTATCCAGAAAGACTGAGTTATAATTTGTAAGTTAGATATTATAAAAAAATTCATTTGATGAAATGTGATATCATCCATATGATATAAATATTAAATGTCCATACAATTATAAATTTCCATCCGATTATACAAATCATTCAATTATGAAGATCATTTGATTATAAAGATCATCCAATTTAAATTTTTTTCTACACTCGATAAAAGTATATGTTAGAAAGTATAAAGTTAGTAAAGCATGGTATTTAAGATAGTGTGTATTTATTTTAAAAAAAGGAATAGAAAGTTTTTAAAGTATAACTTATAACTCAAAAATCTCCCCCTTTTTGAAAAACACAAAACACAACCCTTAAAGAGAAAACTAAATTTAAAAATAGATTTGAAAAACTTACATTCTATTTTTCACTCACACAATTAATAACTTCATTATTCTTTTATTATTCTTAAAATAATTATTAATTATTCTTTATTTACCCTATCTTTATTTCTCCACCTTTGTTTAACAATATTTTTATGAAAGATTTTTTATAACATTTGGTTTTTGCAACTTTCTTAGGATAGGTTCTTTTCTCAATTTATCCCCCTTTGTGATTAAAAAAAAAGGTAAAAGTGTTCCTAAAAAGTTATATAGAAAAAATTTTATGAAAAAATTTAGTATAAATGAAAATTCATCCAATATATAGAAATAGTAACAAAACATAAATTGGAAAACATTCATTCAAAAATATATGGAAAAACATTTGTTGAAACATTAATTCAAAATGGAGTTTGATTATAAAAAACCATCAAGAGTTTAGATAAATATAAAAAATAAATATTTCTTAGAAAACTTCTTCACAATGAATTTATTATTATTAAACACATTCTATAACTTCTATGACTATGTGGATGGAGACTTAATATTCACTATCTCTTCCTCTAACACTTGAAACTTTCTATTCTCCAGCTTCAATTGCGACATTTATTCTTCAAGGAACTAAACTTTACTATTTATTTTTATAGAGATATAATTCTATTAATATTTTCCCACATTTATTATTCTTGAATCATTGAAATATTATTTATATTATCTACCCCCTTTTTAATTTCAAAAACTTCATAAGAAAAATCTCTGAATGAATTTGTAATAACCAAAGTGGATTTCTTAAAACCTTCAATATAATCATTATGAAACTTAATATCTCAGTTCATTTGTTTTATCCACATCATGTCTTGTTTCAATATTATTCTTTCTACAAATAAAATATATTTAAAAGATTTAAAATTAGTTTCATTTTGAACAAAAATCTTATCAAGTTGTTTGAAATCATTACAATTATCTAAATCATCCAATCTTCATTGAATATATTTTCATCAAGATTTTATGTCCAAAAAATAACGAAGATCTTCCTCAAGTTTCTTCAAGACTTTATTAAAGTATGTTATTATAATATCTAACTTTTGATTAGAATCACTTACTGGGGAATGAGTTTAATTGGATGAAAAATATAGAACCCAAGGTTTAGATGATTCATCTTTTTTATTTCTTTTTATTATCTTTTACTTTATCTAAAACTTCTATAACTTCAACATTTTTATTGGACATAGGTTTGTTTGAAACCATTGCATGTGAATGTTGAGCTTCTTCTTATTTATATTTTTTTCTTTATCCTATGAATCAAAATTAGTATCCTTATGAGATTGAGAGGATAAAGAGATAGAGGAATCAAAATTACTTTCTTTTTATTGATCCAACTCTTCTTCTAGATCCCTTGAAACTTTTTCATCAGTTATCAATGATACTTTACCCAACTACTTCTTCACAACATATTGAGATTATTTTTAAGATTTTTATGATATATAATTTTATTATACTATTTATTTTACCTTTCCTTTCTCAATGGGATGAGGAACTTCAGAACTTCCAACTTATTGTCCTTATAGAGGAATAGATTGAGGAATATACTAAGAAATTGATAGAGGGGGTATTGGTTAAACAATCGATAATGGAGAAACTAAAAAAGGTGTTTCTACTTGGGTTGTAAATTTAACGTGGGAATGAGATTGCTTCAATCCTTTTATAATAATTTTTATAACTATTTTTTTCTCCAATACTTTATTTCTTAATTTTCTTCTTCTCATTTTCTCTAATATTTTTGTATGTTAGTTCTTTTAATTCTATGGTATCTTCCTTTTCAAAATCAGAACCTGGATCTCCTAGATTCTTCTATTTCTTTTTCTTCATAAGTTCTTTGAAATCCTCATCTTACATTGTTTTCAATTTCTTTTTAGATGTGGTGGAGAAGATCAAGCTTTCCTCTTTTCCCAAAATTTTTCCTTTAACATTTTTTCTCCGTCTTCTGATGTAGATTTTTCTTATTTATCCAAAAATTTATTCAAGTTAGGAACATAAATGAGCTTCAATATATTTATTATCTATTCAATAATAATTTTCTTTCCTCTCATAACTGTTTCAACATTCTTGATCTTTTGAACTTTCATAAAGTTCACCAATATTATGTTATAAATCTTAGAAATCAAAGAATATTTGACTTTATTGTTCCTTTCTTACAACATCTACACATAGAAAAATAAACTTTACTAAATTTATCTTTTTCATGTTGAAAAAATAATCAAGAAAATAGATATCCCAAACCATCATTGTATCTCTATCCCCCTTTATTGGGATTAGATAATTTTCATCCACAATGAAAATACCCTTGAGTCCATAGAAATATGATATAATTTCCTCACTTTATAATATGAATAAAACAACAAAGTTTATACATTAAAATTATCAAAGGATTATAACTTATCTAGAAACTTATGGGTAACAAGATTAACTTCACCTTAAAGAGGAACTCTAAAAATATCAATAAGTTGTTGAATACTTAACTCGTAAAGATATTCAAAAAAATTGAAAGTTATGGATTTCACACATTCTTCTTCAATAAAAACCACTAAAGAATAGAATTCACTTACTAAAGACGAATATTATAGATATAAATATTCATTTTCAACATAGATATCTTCCCATACCTGGAAGATAATCACATTATTCAACAAAGAATCACATTTATAGAACCATATTTTCTCTATCAATATTTCCTTTACAACTTCACTATTTTTGAAATATTTTGAAGTTTCACTATTTATTAAATAGATCAAAGATTACAAATAGATAAAGATTAAATAAATGTATGGAATAGAATCTTAGTGGAGAGATCTAGTAGTAGAAGATAATCAGTGGAGGAGTGGTGACTACACTTCTATTTACAGGGCTTGGATGGGCGACTCTTCAATTTTTGATGATCCAACGACTAAAAAAGAAACTCATTCCATATCCAATGGATAATACTTTTATTTAAAATATTTAATATATTTTTATGAAATTTTTATGTTTTTTTAAAATTTATCAGCTGAATCTTTATCCAAAATAAAAACTTTAAAATTTGTGAAAATTTTAGGAAATAAGAAGAGGGAAAAAATTTAAACAATATAAAATAGAATGCAATAAAATATAGTAAAGAATAAAGATTATAAATTACCTCTCAGAGTAAAACTTTAAGATTTCAATAGTAATTTTTGTTACTAATATTTTCTTGTTATTTTTATAAATATTTTTTATTAGAAAATTTTCTAACAAAAACATTGTCTGAAAAGTTTTTAAGAAAATAATTTCCAGTTTTTTTAGAAAACTAAATAAATTAGAAAACTAATAATTTTATAAAAACTTGATATTTTAGAAAAACTAAAGAGAATATACACCCACCTTTTATAATGGAGTTTATTACATAAAGGATATGGTTTAAACATTAAGTATATATGAATGATCATTTTTAATTAACCATTCTAAGATTCTGTTTAATATATTCAAACCTTTATAAATTTAGGGGTTCTTTACAAAAATATAATCAAGTTGTTTTTGTATTCTGATGAATTATAAAATGATATATCCTTTTTATGTATGATCCTGAAGGAAATGGTTTATTATACATATGTTATTATCTCATGAGTGATGTGTTGAGTTTTTAATTAAAGATATGGAACTCGTGTTATCACACAAAATTGTATTTTTACTAAAAATCATAAAAAAAAGTAGTGATTGTGTGTTTAATCCACAATACTAGTGCACAAAAACTTCCAAAAACCACATATTCTTATTCATCTATATAAATTTATACATAATTTTGTTACTTACAAGTACAAGAAACTAAATCCTCTCCTAAGAAATGAAAAGTTTCTTATATACTTTTTCTATCCATTTTTCATCCACAAATGTTAGAATATGAATTTTTTTAAGTTTGAAATCATTTCCATAAGAATAAAATGAACAAAGATCCATAGTTACCTTTATATAATGAAAAATTTATTTTACAGATTTAAGATGGTATTATTTATTATTTTTTTGATATCTTGTACATAAGCATACAAAAAACATTAAATTTGTTCAACTAGTTGTTAGGTATAGTAAAATACTAATCATTCCTATAAAGGTCTATTGAACAATTGGTTTTCCATATTTATCAAGATCTAAATTATTTGAGGTTTTGATAGAAATATTAATACTTTTTTTTATTATTATATCCAAAAAATTTTAAAATCTTTTATATACTGATGTTGAGATATAAAATTTCCTTTTGGTTATTATGAAATTTGAAAACCAAGAAAATAATTAAGTTCACCCATCTTCTCATATAAAACTTATATTTTATAAGATCCAAAAATGAATTTGAAATATATTTTTGAGTTGATCCAAATATAATTTCATAGACATAAATTTGAACAATGATGGTATCCTTAAAAAAATTTAATAAAATGAGTTGGATATGAATCTCCCTTGATTTTTTTTATAAAAAAAATATGATTAATCTATCATACTAGGATCTAAGAGCTTGATTAAGTCAATAAAGGGCCTTAGTAAGTATAAAAACATGATATGAAGATTCTGTGTTTTCAAAACCTGGGGGTTGTTATACATAAAATTCCTCCTATACATACCCATTAAGGAAATCACACTTCACATCTATTTGAGAAAGAGTGAAATTTAGAAATGATTCATATTCTAGAATTATACAAATTAATTCAAGTCTATACACTGAAGAATAATTTTCTTTATAGTTTATACCTACTTTTTGATTATAAACCTTTGCAATAATTAAAAATTTATTTCTAACTACAACTCCATTTTAATTAAATTTATTTCAGAAAACCCATTTCTAACCAATTATAGGATAATTTTTAGGACGTCCAACCAATGTCTAAAATTTATTCCTATCAAATTCATTGAGTTCATCTTACATATATTTTATCCAATATTCATCACCTAATGACTCATGAGGAGTCTTAGGTTTAAATTAAGATAAAAATGAATAATTTTCAACTTCATTTCTTAAGGAATTTCTAGTTCTAATTTCCTGATATACATAACCAATGATATTATCACTAGGATGATTCCTATGGATTAACTAATTCCTTGGATTTTTATAAATATGATCTTCAATAACAGGATGAGTTTCTTCTTGAGGTAAAAAATTAGAAATGTTATCTTCATTTATTTTATCATTAGAACATATTTCCAACATTGGTTGAAAATCAATCTTTGGAATAACATCCGAAGATGTGTGTTGAGATTGTTTGAAAATAAATGATCCGTTTTATCAATTTTAACATGTATTGTTTTTTCAACAATACTTTTATTTTTTAAAAAACTCTATAAGCATTACTAATTATAGAATAGCCTAAAAATATTCCTTCAACATATTTTAAAGAAAATTTATGTAAATTATATTTAGTAGTTAGGATTATTACTTTACATCCATAAACTATAAAGTAATAATATTTTGGATTTATCACTGTCCACAACTCATAAGGAATTTTATTAATAAATTTCTTGATTAAAAATCATAGTATAACATGCTATACTAACTGCTTCAATATAATTTTTTTAGAAATTGAGTATTCACTCAACATGGTTATTGTAATATCCTAACAAATTTTATTTATTATTTAAACTACACCTTTTTTGTAGAGTTTTAGGTGATGAGAAATTATGTATTATACCTTTTTTACTTTAAAAGGTTTTAAATTCAGAGTTTAAAAATTCTCCACCATTATTACTATGAATAGTTACCAAAGGTATATTTTTAAAATCTTTAACATAGGAAATTTTTTTTAAATATAAAAAGGCATATGTACTTTTCTCTAGAAAATAGACCCAAGTGTATATAGTGTAGCTATTAAATAAAACATATACATAGTATTTTATACCAATACTCCCAGTTTCTATAGGACCAAATAATTCCATGTTTACTAATTGTAAATCATTAAAAATTGAAACTTCACTAATATATTTAAAACTTTACTTATGTTGATTTATATATTTTCAAGGATCAAAAACTTTAAAATAATAAAACTTAAGCTCTGATAGATCTCTAAAAATTCCTTTCTCTGAAAGTTTAGCTAAAGTCCTGACATTAAAGTGTCCTAATATTCTATGTCAAAACTTATATTGATATTCTATTACACTAATTCAAGGTAGATCATAGCTTGTAAGGTATTCTAATTTAAGTACATATACATTCTAATTCCCGTTGGAATAAAGAAGAAATATATCTTTTGAACTATGAATAGTACATTTGTCATTCTTGAAGTTAAAAAGATAACCCTCATTACAAAATTGAATTATTATAATAAGGTTGTGGTTAAGGCCTTCTACATAATTTTTTTTGAAATTAAATCTTTTTGAATAAGAACAATATTACCTATACCAATAATTTATCATTGAGAATTGTCACAAAAAGTGACTTTTCCAAGTTTCATCTTAATAATATTATGGAAGAAATCCATATCTCTAGTTATGTGTTGATAACATCCACTATCCATGTACCAAATTATGTTTTTGTTGGTATATTTCTTATTTTCTTGAAATTAAGAAAATTAGGATTTTGGTTTCCAAACTTTCTTAGGTCCAACATTGTTAGAAAAAATTATTTTAGGTTTCCACATATATACAACTTGTTTATGTTGAACAATTTATAATTAATTATAAAAATAGGCTTTATGAAATCCTAAAGATTTTACTCTTTTTAAGAAGATTTATTTTTTCCAATGTACACTAATTTGTAACATAGTATAAAAAGGTACATTTTTTGAACAAAATATTTATTTTAAAAGTGTTGTTTTGAATTAGTAAAACCTATCCTAAAAATATTCCTATGAGGTTTAATTTTTTTTTCACATTATCAATTTTTTTATCAGAAGTAAAATTTGATAGTAATTTATTCAAACTTAAAATTTCACAATTTATTTTAATAAAAAAATATTTATTCTCATTGGGTATAGTGGATTTTTATTTTTATAAATCTTTTTGAAATATTTTATTTTTTCAACATTAGATTTCTTTCATTCTTTATATAGATTTTAAATTTTAGTTTTAAGTTTAGAAATTATAAATTTTTCTTTAACAAAATATTCCTTAACACTTTTAAGTTTTTAAGAAACTTTGATATTTTGTTTTTCTAATAAAGTTTCAATCCTAGAAACTTATTCACAGATAGGTAAAGTAGTATTCTATTTTCATGAAGTAGATTCTTCTTCAAATGATGTAAAAATATTTTAATTTTTAGAATCAAAATAATTTTCATTAAGAGTAAGGTTGGTTAAGGTTTCATCAGATACCTTATCCATGAATCAATTATTGTTCTTTTGAATATTTTCATATAAACAAATATTATTATGATTATCACTTACACTTTCTAAATAAATCTTTGAAGAACAATATCCCCCACTTATGATCCTTATGTCCTAAGATTTTAAATTTTCTTACTTTTTTGCTTGCATAACTTTTTAGAAATTCTTTCTTGAACTTCCTCTTAAGGCTTGGGAAACCTATTCTGATATGACATAATTTCTTACAATCATAATAAATCATATCATAATAATCTTTCTTATCATTTATGTCTATAAATTTTTTCTTATACATGTATCTAAAATCCTTCTTTCCAACTATCTTATTCATTCTATGAGCTAGTTGGGAATGTTCATTCTAAATTTTCTCATAAAAACTACATTCAACCTCAACTTTAACCTTCTTATTATTATAATATTTATTAAATTTTTTAATAGATTTGAATTTATTATAAATATATTAAGTATAAGAAAGAGTTTATATATTTTTATTTTTCACCTTTTCAGTATCTCTCTTCAATCTATCCTCATACTACATGATATTTCCAATTAGATCATCTAAACTCATTTCTTTAATTTTCTTCGCATCATCAAGATCAGTTATTTTAGATTCACATTATCTAGGAATAATCTCAATTATATTTTCAACCAAAATACCACTAGTAATATCTTTATCACCAAAATATTATAAACTATTAACAATCATCATAAATATGTAATGAATCTTAAAAATAGATTCTCTAGGTAATAAATAAAAATCATCATAGTCTGATCTCAGAATAGATCTCCTAGTCTCAATAACTTTGGTTTCCCCAAATCATGTGATTTGTAACTTTTTCCATATACTATTTGCAGATTCAAATGAAGATATACAACTATATACATTTCTGGTAATAGAACATAATAAAGTTTTTCTAAATCTGTAATTGAGTTGATATTTCACCTTCTCCAAATTCATAAAAGTTGAACTTCTTTGTCTAAAATTATATAGTTACTAGTAATTATAAAAAAATCATTAACTCCATTATTGATAACAAAAGTCTGAATCCTATCTCTCTAATACTCATAGTAATATCCATAAAAAATTAGTGGTCTTCTTGGATTTAGATTCTCAAGATTCTAAACATTCATACATACCATCTTTAATAAATAAGAAATACTATTTCTACAAATACACTTTAGTGTAAAATAGTTTATAAAAAAATTGTAAATAATAATATTTTTAAACATAGAAACTTATTTGATATAAAAAATAGTAATTTAAAATAAAATATATAAATATTACAAGTTATATAAGTATAACCTACTATGATACCAAATATAGGATTTTAAGAGTATATAAATGGCTACAAGATTGGGGGGGGGGGGTGAATTGCAGTTTATAAAAATAAAGATTACAATTACCTTTTACCACCTTTTTAGTTTATCAGAAAATCTCTTTTTTCGATCTTTATAAAGATATTGTTATACTGACTTTGTTCTAACAAATTTTTATAAAAAAAGTGATAATAAACGTTTATAACAAAGTTACACATTACTTAAAAATTCACAATTGAAATAAAACTTGTAAAAAAAAGAAAATAAAAAACTTTTTAAAAATTTAAATAAAAACAAACATAAACTTTATAAAATAATATCAACACTTTAACATTTAGTGAAAATAAATTAAATTACCTTGAATTAAGGTATCCATGGTTTAACCTAATTGTAAAGTTTTGTCTTTCTTAAATAAGAAATCCCTCGATCACCAAGATTGAAATAACTCTATCTTCATAGACCTATAATCCCTTGATCATAAAGATTGAACATAGAAGTATTCCTATCCCTAGAAGACCTCGATCAAGACCAATCAGACACAATGATTACAAATGGAAAATGTTTTAATACATTTATAATACTTACATATATGTCTTAAAATAGAAAACTCTCCAAATATTACAAGGATAAACTAGTAACAATATGTTACAAAGAAATAAATTAAACTTTAGATAGATTGAGTTGAAAAAGCATCACACACCTCCTCCTCAAATGCACCTCTATTTATAGGAACACATCCAATGGTTATATTCCATGATTCTCAGAGTTAGTTGAAATGAATTTAGATGAACTCTTACTTCACTTGGAATGTTCTGTACAAACTTTTTATAATGGTTATTTTGGTATCATCATCACTATTATATAAAATATTACATTTGGTAGAGTAAGTTTTATTTTTATGATAGGATTAAATTTATTCATATGGTGTAATGAAAATATTCATTCGATAGTTTTTACAAAGTTTCATCTAGAGAGTATGTCTACCTCTATTCGATGAATGCATGTCAGGTTATAAAATGGAACTTTTTTAGGTGAGACTTAGTTATACTTTGTAAGCTAGAAATTATAAAAAAAATTTGATTGATGAAATATGTAATTTTTTGTTTGATGTAAAAAGTACATGTCTGTTTGATTATAAAGTTCCATCAGATTATAAATATCATCTAATTATGAATATTGTCCAATTATAAATATAGTTTGATTAAAAAAGTTTTCTACATCTAGTAAAAATATATTTTTTATGATTTTTTTTAAAACTTGGAATGTGTAATCTTAGTAAAAAAAGGTATTTATGAAAGTGTTTTGTGATTTTCAAAAAAAAAAAGATTAAAAAGTGTTGAAAGTATAATTTCTGACTCAACATATGGTGCCTTCCTTCCCTATGAAAATTTGAAGATCATTGGGAGAAGAAGTGGTATTTCAAGTGGAAATGTGATCACCCTTATATTAAGAGGGATATTTATTTTTAATCCCTATGTATTTATTGCCATTTAGAGGGAGAAGAAAAGTGAACTTTTTTGGTAATTGACATGAATAAATTTTTTTGGAAGTTCAAAGTATTGAAAACAAATTCAAAGGGGATGATTGAAGTTCCATTTGGATTAAAGATTTTTTATGATGTGAATGTGAATGTTAATACATGTCTGAGGTGGTCTTGGGTGATGGAATGAGTATCCACCCATTACATGGAAAAGAGGCTGCCCATGAATCATGTGTAAATAATATTGATGTTGGATGCCATTGTAATTACCAATTCTATTCATATATTGGAAATAGAACAAGGAAAGGTTTTCTACTTCTTAAATACCTGGATAGATATATTTAAGTAGAATACTATATATGTTAGATGATTGAATGATCTTATCTTTATGGAAGAAAATGACTAGTGCTGAATGAGGAGTTATCATACTATCTATAATAGTTTGAAAGTGTGAAATTTCTTCCTACTGTGAACTAATTGAAGTGATGTTTTAAAATAGAGTTAAAATTATAGATGATTAGAGTTTGAATACCCATGATATGGGAGAATAAGATCCTAGTTAGATGTTTTATAAGACTTCCGAAATCAGTGTATAGAAACACTTGGGTTGAAGTTTAAAAAGGGTTAGAGTTTCCTTAATGAGGCCCTAAATCCATTTCAAGAATTATGGGAATTTTAGATATGGAACTGGATAAATGTATAAGTCATGAGTGTATGGACTTTCCTACTTGAATGTATGAATTCACAAAGAAAAAAAGTCTTCAGGTGAAAAAATATAAATATTTTTCATTGAATTTAAGTCATTGGGATATATTATATGAATTGATCGCAAGACTTGAATACATTGCATGAATTCAAGGTAAGGTAAGAAAATGAAAAAATAAAGAGTGTATGACTTCATTATATGAATTTGAGGTTTATCATATAACTTCATCCACACATAATTCCTGATTATAATAATTCAGTGTAAGTCTCTAAGCCTATATTATGACTTTACTGGAATATAAAACATTATGCTAAAGCATAAAATTGACAAAGGAAAGAGAACAAGACAACTAGACTTGAACATAAGAATTATTCCAATGAGTGAAATACTCTGAACACAAGTCTTTCCAAGAATAACATTCTGAAGACCCCAATATAAGACTTCAACACTTAGTGAATATTTGAAGTTTCTATTGGATGAAAAATAAAGATTCAATATTATGGATATGATGAATATGAAATAATTTCAATGATGAAATAATAATTCCTTTATGGTTAAAACATCACAAACACTTGGAATGGTGTTTGAGTTAAGCATAAGAATAAAGTTAAGTTGATCTTCATTCTTGGAAAGGGAAGATCAAAGAAAAATATAAACAAGATTTTATAGAATTATTTAATTCTGAGGAAATAAAATCTGTCAATGATGAAGCTATGATTTTGATTTTAGAACATCATGAATCTTTTTCAATCCATGATTCTATCTTGTTATGATTAAAAATAAATTAGTAGTTCCACTGCATGTATTCCTTGATGAAGAAAATGAAATCATAAGGGTCTTAAGAATAATGTAAATGAAGAAAAATCAAACATCATGATATTATTTATCATAAACTACATCATTTTGATTCAAGGTTATTCAAGTGTTTGTGAGGATCTAAGATAGAAGTATGGGAATTTTTCCAAGATTGAAATCTTGAGAAAGAATCTGAGATTTTACTGTGTATAGATCCAAGATCAAAGTCTATACTATTTTTATTAAAAGTTTTCAAACTAAAATAGAATAAGTTCCACACCATATCTGAATATTTTTATATTTTATATAGCCATGGAAAATTATAAATTGAGGATTTGGTGGGGAAATATTGAGGAAGAATAATTTGTTCCTATTATAGATATTTTGTGAATATATTTTCATCCTTGTTTCAAAATAAAGACAAGTTTCAATAAATGAGGGTATTTATGGAATTCCCTTTGAGATGAAAATTGAAGTGCATGAAAAATCTTGAGAAAAAAGTGAGTATTTGATAATAACATTTTTTTGGATGGAATGGAATTTTTTAAGGTATTCCATTTATGTATATTGAAAATTAAAGACATTTAATGCATCCAATCACGCCCTTGATATTTTTAGGAGATTAAGGAGGAAGAAATAAAAAAATAAGGGGAATTAACTTATGGTTGTTTTTTTTGAAGATTTAGAGTTAGAGAGATGAAGTTAAGTGTTTGTAGATATCTCGAATAAGAATAAGGATGAGGAGCCACTACATAATGTAGTGAAGAAGAGTTTAAATCCAATACTCTTATGAATCTATAGATCCATTGTGTATTAAAGATAAGTTTGAGTGAAAAAGTGTTAGACTTATTCTAGTAGATCTATTAAAGATCTGTGATGTTGAGATGTGGTGGATACTGAGTTTCATATAGTCTATCTTAAATATTTTAAGGCATTATAAGACTCTAATATGAGTTGAAAAATATCTATTATATTACTATAGAAGCATCATATATAGAACCAAAGATATTTTCCAATAATAATTTCAATGGAAAACTTGTATATATATGGCGGGACTCCACATAAAACCTGTGAAACTTAGGGTTTTTTGGGAGAAAATCATGGATCTTAGTGACAATAATGTGAAGTTGTTGAGATAATTATGATGTGACTCTAGCAAGAGAAGTCTTATGAGAAGTAGGAAAGTGTAAAATGGTGAGACTCAATGTTTTTGTTAGAATCACCACCCATTGTAATCAACATTATATTATAGTGTAGAATCCATGATTGGAGATAATAACCAATAACTTCAATAGGTAAGACTTTGTATCAAAACATGTAAAAATACGACATGCCTTTTATTTTATTTACTTGCATGCATGTGGTAGATAGTTTCTTGGTAAAATATGACATAGATCCAATTTTACTAAGCAAAAATATAGGTTGATTTCCAAAATTGGTAAAGAATCATAGAATAGTTTGGAATCAGTAAAAATTAGTTAACACCTAATTCATCCCCCCTATCAGATGTTTTCACCAATTTACTAGGTACATCAATCATAACATTGAATGTTGTGAAATAAAGGAGTTTTAGTACTTGTTTAATGAGATAAACATTAGAAATATTATTCCTAGGTCTCACTATTATTAAAAATGGATTACTTTATATATTTTACTCACTAAAGATTTTAGTGGTAGATTTTTATTAGGTGGTCACATAGAGATGTGAAAGGAATTACATAAATATGTAATGAGTTTAAAAAACCCTAAAAATGTAGAAAACATAAGGCTGATCTAGTGGTCTATCATTCATTTTTGTTTTTCA
The DNA here is from genome assembly GCA_963277665.1 of Viscum album. Taxonomy (NCBI): domain Eukaryota; kingdom Viridiplantae; phylum Streptophyta; class Magnoliopsida; order Santalales; family Viscaceae; genus Viscum; species Viscum album. Next base: position 642,914,960 of record OY728142.1, on the reverse strand, counting down.
TGTGGTAACTTTACTTTACACATGATATACTGTGATACCTCACCTTATATCGACCAACCACAAACTTCTTCATAAAATAGGTAAATCAATCACATGTTCTTTTCATGGTAAGTTGATCAACCATGCTTCATTAAGCTTATTCATGTGGTAATACATTCAACCACACCCATTTTTCCTTACACCTTATATCCTCAAAAAAGGTTGATCAACTATGTGACAAAAACCTGAGTATTTTTAAGTATTCTCTATTTTTTTCCTTATGGAATTTTGATTCACTTATCACTCATGGTAGTTGTTTTTATCAATTTATTTGATTTGTAAACTCTTATAAATTATATAGAAGTTATGTGAAATTAATTTTAGAGTATTTTAAAAATGTTTTAAATATTTATTAAAACTATTATCCATTTTCATAAAAACTTAATTTTTTTTAGAAATTTTAATTCATGTATTCTAAATGATTTCTTTGTTTTATTTGTTTTCAAATAATTGTTTCATGATAATGATCATATTGAAAGTAGTCTTATAGTATTTAATGTAGTATTTTTTGAATTGGAATTATTCCCATTCATAAATATAATAGTCTATTCAGATTTAAAATTTTATGGTTTAAAACCATGATAAATTTATGGGATAACTCTCGGTGGATCATAGGGCATAACGATGAAATTTTTTGGAAACAAAAAGAAGAATACATTCACCTATTCGTTCCTAGGTTTCCAACTTTGAAAATTAGCTTCAAAAAATATTATTTCCATCCTTGTTTCATGTTTTACATGCTTAATGAGTAACAAAATTATGTTTTACACATTATTATATTTTATGAGGACCTAAAATAATGTGCTATCACTTCTAACCCCTTATGGAAGCTGAATTGTTCAAGATTTTGTAACACAACCCATTTTCCTCAAAATATGGATTTAATGGTAACCAAATCTTGAAATAAGAATATATCACCTAAATTCAACTTCTTTATTTGTAGGATCCATAATTAATCCATCTCTAATGGTGATAATATTCTAAGAATTATCATCTACTTTACTTAGAAGAGTAAATGTTACTCCAATGAAAAGTTTAAAATAGTAACTCACCTATTATTCAAAATTGAATGGTTTTTTCACTTTTTAATTCCCATTGGGGTCCTTCTCGATTTTATTGATAGGGTAATATCAATAGTGTAGTTTCTATGTATGAGATGATAATTTTAGGTAGGGTCTTGAGCATAGGCCAAGGGTTAGAGTATTACCATCTTTGATACTTGTTGGGTCCTATAGGACACATGAAATGTGGTCTTCTATAAGGGGATTAAACACAATATCTAGTGAATCAAATTAAAATTCATGGACCTCCTCCTCTCTCTTGTTCAACAATTTAAGGATGTTAATATTCCTATATCTATCTAAGAGCATCTCACTTCCACATGTATTCCATCTAGGGTTCCTACCCATGCATGGAGGGAGTTAAAATCCTGGGTGAAATGGTAGGCACCTCACCATGTCATAAAATTGAAGATAGATATATCTTATGGTCAAGGGATTATGAGAGGTAGTGAAATTATTCGAGACAATTGGGGCTCAGTCATCTTAGATTTCTCAATATACTTTGGGAAGGGTAATTCAGTTTTGGATGAGGCATTGAAGATGCTTCAAGGTATTAATCTATATAAGTCTAATAATATATCCTTATCTAAAGTAGAATATAAATATTATGTTATGTTCAAATATTTAAGGGTATATTTTTAATTCCCATGGAACATCATCTACTACATCAAAAATTATAACTCTATTCTTTAATCTGACATGAATGTTTTTTTATCATGGCATGAGGGTAATATGTTTGTGGATATTCTTATTTACAAATGTAAATAGGTTGATAGTATTGTGGTGTATTTGAGTATTTGTTCTCTTTAAGTTTATTGTGATAATATTGTCTTTGAGGATGCCCTTGTACTTTATTATTCCCCCCCATGAACTCCTTATTTACTTGTAGTTTATGTTCCTGTTTTCCCTAAAATTTCTATATTTTTTTTCAATTTTCTGTCAAATATGAAAATTGATTAATTAGTCAAAATATTCATTGTTTTAACGATCCCAAACCATTCTTATTTTATAACTAATGAATTATTTGTTGTTTAATAGAAAATTTTGTTTTTTGGGATTTTTTTGAAATTATACTAAGTATAGAATCATCTTCGACATAACCAATCATCCTCTGTGACAAAAAAATTGTTCTTCTATAAGAGATTTATTCTTCTATGTGAAGAAACTCTTTCTTCCATAAGAGTTTTTGATCTTTTGTATGATTACTGCATATTCTATGAATAAAATTACCATTCATCTGTAAAAGACATCCTTCCATGAAGTATCGACTGTAAGTATAAACAAGCATCCATACAGATAGTTAAAGCTATTGTAAGAAGTTAGATCGATCGTGCATACTGGAGTATCTTCTATGCCAATGCATCTATGCCCAAGTTTCCATTCAAATATCATTCATGAAGATGAATCCAAGTGTCTGTGAGAAAGAATCCAAGCATCCATATGAAGGAATACACGTGTCTTTGTAAGGGTACTAGATCATACATGAGAAGGAAAGACATTCTATGTAACATATAGATCATCTTTAAGAATGAATGAAATCTTCTGTGAATAGTATAGATGCTTCTGTGTAAAGTATCATTATTCTATGAATTTTTTGATTAATATTACATAAAACTCCTTCTATACCTTAGTAACACCATGTTTCTATTCTTCTATGAGATCATTCATTCTGTGACTAAGCGTAGACCATCTCATTCCATGTTTATATAAGAATTAAATATTATTTATTTTAATAGATAGTTTATAAAATTTAAATGAATTCCAGAGAATTTAATACCATCAGAAAGTATGACCAGTATGAGGAATTAATTATGATTATTCATTAATAGATAAATGGGGTGTAGTTGAGTATAAATTCTAGAAATAATCATGTGTAATAGGGTGAAAAACATACAAGGATACTCTATTACTTATTGCTCCTAGTGATAATCTATTTTTTACACTTGACTACCATATATGAGTAGAATTCTTAAAGGATAATTTCATTTGATTACAAGTATAGATTTAAATACAATTGACCAACCGAATCTAATTAGAGATTAAGCTGTATTAAAGATCTCTTTTCACTCTTTTCAATCTCTCTAGTTTTATTTACATTCAAGTTGTGCTCACACTACTTGTTTATTTAATGACCACTTCTCCAGTATTGAAAATTTTAGTACTCTAATACTTCTTATTTATTATTTTTATACCTATTATCCCAAAAATAACTATAGAAGAGGATAGTTATAGTCTAGAATTTTCTATGTTCAGTTTTTATATGTAAAACCCAATCTATGTTGTGTATTAATTTATTTGTTATAATAAATGTGTTTGGTAGTGGTTTACTAACTAGTGAATATAGGAGTATGTTACAACTTGGAACTAACCCCCCCATTTTTTTTTTCAAATTCCATTGTGTATTATTTTATTTTGCTTAAATTATCTAAAATTATTTTTTATTTAATATTATATTTTACAATTATAATTTTTTATCAAGTATCTATAAATAGTGTTTGAAAAATTATGCTATGATAATTAAATTTTATTAGTGATATATATATATATATATATTGTGTTTTTCAAGAGTAAAATTGTTTCAAAAGTTAGATTGTTTTAGTTGGGTTGTGATAATTCCCTTGAGAGTAAATTTAAAAGTACCAAATTATATATACTTACTATATTAGTTACTAGATTATTTTAAATTGGGGGATATTGATTTAAATTTGTTTTTAAATAGAAATATTTATTTGATTCTCAATTCACTACCTCTTGAGTACTCTAATCTAAAAAAAATTGGTATTAAAGGTTCTTGGTTATTTATAATATATTGTTTTACTATTGTGTTTATTTTCTCTATGTTCTTTTCTAATATTTATCAAGTCATCATAATAATATCTTAGTTTCCGTTTAGTTAAATATTTTATAGTTGTGGATAAATCTAATATTGAAGGATCTGTAACCAATAGAACACCTTAAATTAATGACCAAAACTATGATCAATGGAAAATAAATATGAAAATACATCTCAAGAGCATGAGTTTTGACATTGGGATATTTATAGAAGATAAATATAAAAAACCACAAGCTCATATACATGATTGGAGTGATGATACTAAAGCTGCATATGATTTTAAATTTAAAGCCATGAATTATTTGTATTATGAATTATGAGAGGATTAATTTAATATAATTTATTCTTATGATATTTATTATCATATTTGAAATGCTGTTGACATGTCTCATGAAGGCATATCTAATGTTAAATAAATACACTTGAATACATATCCCATCAAATTTGATATATTCAAGATGAAGCCTTATGAATATTTTTTTAAAATGCATACCAGGTTCAATGAAATCATAAATACTATGAATTCACTTTTAAAGACTATAGAAGATATAACATAAGTGATAAGAATCTTGAGATGTCTACCTGATAGATGAAGAAGCATTGTTGTCCCCATTCAAGATTTATGCGATGTTAATAAGCTTCCAGTGACAAAATGAATCATAAAATTGATGATGTGCAATGAGGAAAGAAAGCTTAATGATGAGGATAATTATCCTAAGAAATATATTTCCATTAAATCATCTCATTTAAAAATTAAAGAGGTATTTATGGATAAGAGAACCAATGGAAGTGATGGTGATGTCGACAGTTATGAGGAAATGGACCAACTGGCTATACAATTCAAGAAGTTTTACAGGAAGAAGAAGTTTTCCAAAAAGTAAAATTATAAAGAAAAATATTATAGAAATTTAAACTATAAGAAGGATAATTCATTTATTGAGGTTATATTTTATGAGTATAAGAGAAAATCACACATCAAGGCAGACTATCCAAAGATTAAATATAAGAATGAATATGATGAAAAATGGAAGAAACATAAGAAATCCATAAAATAAATATATAGTGCTTTAGAAAACATCTTTAATAACTCAGAATCAAGTAAATAAAATGTTAGTGAGAAGGATTATTACTATTTTATGGATACTACACCTATGGTAACAAATTAAACCTATTATTTATCTAATAGTTAATTTCATGATGATTCTGATATGACTAATGGATAATTGTTTGAGTATTGATCAATGCTTGAAGATACTATGCATGAACTGAAGGATAAATACATGAATCTTAATAAAAAACATGTTTTTAACTATTCATATAAATTCATGTATTATTATAGAAAAATAAAAGAATGATGTGATGTTAAAATAAAATAATTATTTAAAATTAGTTAATGAAAAACTTAAAAATGATATTAAATGTTTCAATGAAATAACTAAAACTCTCAAAATAATTTTGCATATTCTAGCTGTACCTGATCTTAAGAACAATTTTGTTTATCAACCAAGATTGAAAAAAACTACACAAAAATTATTTCTTCCTAATTTTAATTATAGAAACACAACCTTAGTATGAAACATGGTGGTAACTTCTAAGTATGGGGAAGTCCATTTTGGACCTAAAAGGAATATTTTTTCGTTATTTGAAAATTGATAATCAAACTACAATTAAGTGTGATAAATAAATTTTTATTCTAAATGCATTATTTTCTAATTTCTCTGGTCCCAAGAAGATCTGGGTACCAAAATCATTTTTTATGAATAATTTTAGGGAACCTACTTAAAAATATATAGTAAGGGATTATTACATATGGAATGTATATGTTCTAGAAACATGTCTAAATATGTCTCAAGCTTCAATAATTTAATGGAAGTAGAAAATGGTCATTTCACTTTTGGTGACATTGATAAAGGAAAAATAATTGTCCTTCATCAAATTAGTAATTATTAAAAATTTCTTATTTATAAAGTTTTATTTTTTGATGGTTCAAAGTATAATCTACTTAGAATATATTAATTTTGTGATTATTTTTTTTCATGTTAAATTTAAAAATAATTCTTTTATGATTTATGATTCTAAATATAATTTAGTTTTTAATACCTTATGAAATGATAATGTTTACGATTTTGATTTAATTTCTTTAATTTCACAAATGTTTTCTTATTTAAATGAATTTCATCAAGTATATTGGATGTGGAATAGGAAACTAGGCCATTGTAATTTATAATCACTTAAAGAGATAGTTATAAAAGGTTTATTCTAGGTATACCCAAGATTAAAATCCCAAAAGATAACTAATGGAATCCTTGTTATAATGGGAAGCAATACATAATTTATTTCAAATGAAAGAAAGAGGGTTCTATCTCTCAACCACTAGAGTCAGTTCACATGGATTAATTTGGGTCATTTAGAGTTTCTAGTTTATTAGGAATGCATTATTCTTATGTTATTGTTTATTATTATCAAATATTCACATGGATATATTTTCTAGCTCATAAAAATGAATCTTGTAAATGTTTTTCAAAATATGAAAAAATTATTTGAGAACCTTAGTGTAATTATCATTAAAAATGTTAGAAGTGATCATGGTAATGAATTTGAAAATCAATATTCTGAGACATTATTCTCAAAATATTTTTATAATCACAACTTATCCAATCTTATAATTCCTCAATAAAATTGAGCGGTTGAAAGAAGAAATATGAACCTTTAAGAAAATTCCCAAACCATGATTATTTAATATGACCTACCTCTCTATTTTTTGGATGAAGCTATAAATACTTCTTGTTATGGAATTAATAGAGTCTTAATAAGACCACTTTTAAAGAAAAATCCAAACGAGTTATGGAATGTAATAAAGACTAAGGTGAATTACTTTAAAGTTTATAGTTGGAAAGTCTTTATTCTTAATAAAAAATAGAACATGGAAAAATTTGAACCCAAGAGTGATAAAAGAATATTTATTCATTATTCAACATATAGTAATGCATATAGAGTTTTCAATAAGAGAACTAAAGTGGTGTAAGAATCTATTCATGTCACTTTTGATGAAATAGATCCACATAAACCCAAAGTTTCCTTAGAAAACATAGAGAATGATATGTCTAATTTGGATATCAATAATATATCCAAAACTATTAACTGTACTATTGATTTAGCAATAAAATTACATAGTGGAGACCAAATTGACTAACCTAACCCAAAATACAACTTGTAAGAACCAAGTACTTAAATTAATAGAACCATTATAACCGATAAATATCACCCTATAGATGTTGTGATAGGCAATCTGGAAAAAGGGACTCAAATATCATATTTATTGAGAAACAAGGTTGAACATAAAGAATTATTATCTTAATATGAACCTAAAAACATGAATGAAGTAATCAACGATGAACATTGGGTAATGGATATGCAAGAGGAATTAAATCAATTTGAAAGAAATAAAGCGTGGGATCTAGTCAAGGGAATAAAAAACCACCTAATCATTAGCACTAAATGGGTGTACAAAAATAAGGTTGATGGGTTTGGAATAATTGTTATAAATAAAACTAGAATGGTTGAACATGATTATATAAAATAATAAGGCAATGACTATAAATAGACCTTTATATAGGTATCTAGACTTGAAGCCGTCATAATACTACTAGCTTATGTGACACATCTAAATTTAAAAATTTATCAAATGGATGTTAAGATTTATTTCATAAATTTTTATATTCTTGAGGGTGTTTTTTTGAACATATCCTCATTTTACAAATCATGTTTTTCAAATTTTCAAAAGCACTTTATAGTTTAAAACAAGCTCCAATATCTTAGTATGAAAGTCTCAGATCATTTTTAAATAAAAATGGATTTTATAAAGGTTTAGCCGATCCTACCATTTTTTTAAAATAATTTTAAAATGTGTTTTCTTTGCTCAAATATATATTGATGATATCATTTTTGGTTCTTCAAAAAATTCTTTATGTATTGAAATTTCAAAACTTATGAAAAATGAATTTTTAATGAGTTTAATGGGAGAATTAAAATTATTCCTTGGTTTTAAAAATTTTAAAAATAAGGATTCAATTATTTTTAATAAAAGTAATTATAAAAAATATATTTTAATTTTTTTTGGCATGGATTACACTATATTAAGTGATACTCCAATGAGTAATACTTTTAAACTAGATTTGTATCAAACTACAAAATCTGTGGATGAAAATATTTACAGAGGTATGATTGAGAGTTCATTATATTTAATGGCTAGATGGCATGAAATTATGTTTGGTGTATGTATGTGTGATATTTGTTTCATGAAAATCCTAAGGAATTGCATCTTAATGCTGTTAAAAGTATTTTCAAATAACACAATGGTACAACTAATTTTGGATTATTTTAATCTAGAGGGAATTATTTTGAATTAGTATGTTATTTAGATGCTGATTTTGGTGGCTATAATTTCGATTGAAAAAGAACCTATATTATATGTCACCTTTGGGGTAATTCACCAGTGTCATGGTGTAGTAAAAAGTAATTTTCTTCTTTGTCTACTACTGAAGCTAGATACATAGTTTAATGAAGTTATGAAAAAATTATGTGGATGAAACACACTATACTATATTTTTTCTAGTAAATCACCAGTTTTAAAATCTATTCAAGAGAAAGGATGGTCTAAATGGTTTATAATAAATGGTTAACCTTTTTATCTGAGGATAGTGAAAGAATTCTATTTAAATATTGAGTTTGATATGGGTCAATGTAAAGATTATATGCGAACATATGTGAATGTAGGTTTCTATTGAAGTTTATACATAACCTTATCTCTCCTAATAAAGGATAATTTAGGATATTAAGGAATAAATACGTTTTCTTGCTGTATCTCTTAAAAAATAGGGTAAAAGTAAGTTCAGATAGATATTTAATGTTGAATATGTAGGAGTTTAGTAAGCCTGCATCTATGTTTAACTCATTTCCTTAACCTAAGTTTATATATGATTTATTATATTGTAATAAGATTATACCTAAGGGGGGGGGGGAATTTCAACCTCATCTGAAAGTATTTTTCTGAGTCAGTCCACTTATAGAAGGATTAAGATAAATTGGGATCCTTAAAAAAAATGTGGTCACATATAATTAGAAAGTTTATAAGAATTTTTTATCCTGCTAAGAACCCTCTAAGAACTAAATATATAACTAACCCTGGTTTGGAACTAGATAAAATTTTTGAGTATTATTTTTAGGAATAATATTTGGAGACAATGATGATAATGTGGTTGATTTAGATGAACAGTCCATGAGATCCCATGGAAGTGAAGGAAATGTGGTTATTGGTTCAGATGAAGAAACCTTAAGGGCATATAAAGATGAAAAAAGTATTTATACTCTTATTTTTTAGAGAATAAATTGAGATCAAAATGTATCTTTTGGAACTTAATACTCTCATAAATATATTCTATATTATGAATAAGATTTAAGTTTTTATGTGTTTATAGATATTGAGATTTATCTTACTGATTATTATGAGGAATCATATTATGATTTTGATAATGATGATTCTAAGGAATACATTGAAAAATATTTCAAGAATATTTCAAGCGTATTTGAATATTTATTTATGAGCCCAAGCATCAGGTAAATTATAAGTAATTGAAAAGTAAAATTATCTCTTAAGGGGGAGAAACCTCCAAGCTCTTCTTTATTTGGCATTGACCATTACGACTATAGGTTCTGGGTGTAGCGGAAGCGCGAGTATGGGTGTACCCAACTTTAATTTTACCATTAAAAATAATTAATTTGAGATTCTTCATGATGATAAAACGTCGGATCTTAGAAATAGAATGAAGAAAGAAAAGGAAAGAGGGAAGTCCCATAACTATAGAGAGGATCATCATATGTTGTTTATAATTAATTTAATTAAAAGACAAGAGTTACATTGATGGAATTCTATCCCCGTTGATGCTTCTAGTCAAGATCCGATGTGATCCAATATTTCACCACAGAATCCAAGTGTAGGTTTCCTCTAGTGGTGATACACACATGCTCCATGTATCTCTGGATGTCACTGATGGAATCTCTGGGTGCTAGCGCGGAAGAGCCTTCACTTGAGACGTCCGCCTTTGATAGCCTTGAGAGACACTTCCAAAGAACTCTCCTTGATCCAGTGGAGGAGGATCTCTCTCGTAACTTGAGATAATACTTGGAGGAAAGGAATTATCTCTTGGCTTGAGAGATTTCTCAAGATCCGTTGTGTACAACCACAAAGAATGGCTAGGCTTAATGAGAATAGTGTAATTGTGATTTATAATACTTAGAATAATGAAATAAAATAATTACCCATAGGTATTTATTTATTTCATTTAATTATTAGAAATTCCCCATATATAATAATAGCATTTGACTATTATTATTACTTTACATGCACCCAACGAATTACACTAAATATTATTTAATTAAAAAAATAATATTATTTCTCACAAATTCCCAAAAAACCACATGACGTGTATTTTTGTTTTTCCATTTTTCTTTATTTCCTCCACCACATTTATTAGACCTTTAATAATGAATATTTATTTCTCAAATAAATATCACTGCATTATTCACTAATAAATATATTATTTTTCCCACAATATATTCTCTCGAATAACTAGTGTTGAAATAAATGTGAACATGCATCCTTGAATAATTATTAAACCAAAATTGAGAATAATCTTTATTTAACTTTTTAAATGAATATTTAAATGAGATACTTAGATACACTTAGCGTGTGACCCTCTAGGCCTCTTTCTCTGTGGCATTAGGCGGAGCCTGCGTAAAGTCCAAGGTTAGTGTCTAGCAACACACCAAGTCACCCATAGAGAAATAAGTTAACGCCACAATGACATGTCACCTCCTATGAATGATTATTGTGTAATATAACACCTTTGTATCGATATCACTAATAAAGTGGGTTGCATGCTAGTGCCATCAACCCATGTGCTCGATTATTCTTTCTTTGAATTCCTGGAATTGAACTTTCCCATTATTAACCATGGCCATGGATTTATTTAGGCTATATCAATTCCATTAAAGGGAATGAGATATCAACTTTCTTTATGGAATAGAAGGGACAAATCCTTTCTCACATTATCTATTAATGCAATATTACTCCTGATGCACCCAACATATCCTACCTCAATACGAACAATATGTCATCACATTTTTCACCAATACATATGAATGTGTGAGTTGTAATACCCATTAATAATAATCTTAAAGTATAAGGACCAATACACACATCTGTCTATTGGAATATCCAATGACACTATGAAATGTAGATTTCCTACTGGAAGATATCATTCCCATAATATCCTCCTGGATATTACCAAGGGCGAACACCATCAGAAGGTTCCTCAAAGTTTTATGAGTCCTCACCCATAATGGCCTGTATTATTTGTGTCCCTCAAATAACATCATCAAACCATAGAACATATATTCAAGAATAGTGTTATGGCACTTCTAGTTTCTCATAATAGTAGGGATTTACTACGAACCTTTAGCGCAACAACTATCCTTAGGACATTATCACATGAATTTTCACGTATAAGAACAATGAATATGTGATAAGGTATTTATTAATATTAAATATATGAATACAAGTTTATCATAATGTACAAATTAGTTGGTTCTAATCCACCAATTGCAATAGAATCCCACTTGGCCTAGGGCCAACTTCTAAAAACCTTTAACCCGCTAGCTCTAACATGATATTCATGCTTCTACTGAGATAGGCCTTTAGTCATGGGGTCCACCATGTTATCTTATGTGGATAATCTATTAACTGCAACTTCACCCCTTTGATATAAATCCCTCAAGAGGTGATACTTTCAGAGGATGTTCTTTGTCTGTTGATGTGAACTTGGTTCTGTTTTCAAGAGCCACCGCTGGAGTATTATCACAATACAATGTGATAGGGTCTCTACTTCTAGGCACTACATCAAGATCCTGGAAAAAGTTCTGAATCTAGATGGATTCCTTGGATACATCATAAGCTTCTATGTATTTGGACTCCACTGTAGAATCGAAAAAAACTAGATACTTTGAACTCTTCCAGATCATAACTCCTTTATTTATACAGAAAACATATCCTGATTGCAACTTCAAATCATTTTGATCTATCTGAAAATCTGCATCAACATACTCTCTGATGACAAGATCCTCATCTCCTCCATACACCAAGAAAATATCCTTAATTATTCTCAGATACTTAAGGATAGTCTTAACAACGGTCTAATGATATTCTTCAGGATATTCTTAATATCTGTCTACCATGATCAGTGCATAAGCGACATCAATCCTGGTACATAACATGGCATACATGATGGATCCTATAGCCGAAGCGTATGAGATCTTACTCATCCTATCTTTCTACTATTGTGTCTGAGTACACACTCTCTTATAAAGATTTAGGCCATGTGAAATTGGAAACAATCCCCTCTTGGATTGTTCCATACTAAATATGTTTAGTATCTAGTCAATGTATATACCCTAACTTAGTCTAAGAAGCATCTTGGATCTATCATGAATGATATCAATCCCTATAATATAGGCTGCTTCATCTAAGTCCTTCATGGTGAAACATTTCTTCAACCCGTCCTTAATAGACTATAAGACTAATACATCATTTCCAATAAGTAATATGTCACCAACATATACTACTAAGATAACAACCACATTCCCATTAAACCACTTATAAACACATGTCTCACATTCATTCTTAATGAAACAAAATTTCTTTACGGCTTAATCAGATCGAATGTTCCATGACCTGAATGCTTTCTTTAATCCATAAATGGATTTCTTCAACTTGAAAACCCTTTTGGCTTCACCTGGTTTCAAAAACCCTTTTGGTTGTGTCATATAGACATCTTCATGAATATTCCCATTAAGGAATGTGTTTCAAAATCCATCTGCCAAATTTCGTATTCATGGTAAGAAGCTGAGAAAAGTATGATTCTTATATATTTAAACATGGAAAATCAAAATAAGGTTTCATCATAGTCAATTCCTTGACATTTTTTGAATCCTTTAGCCACTAGCCTTACTTTATAGGTGCTAACTTGACCTTCTATGTCCAGCTTTCTCTTTAATACCTATTTTCATCCAACATGCATTACATCAAATGGATCATCGACTAGAACCCAGACTTGGTTCTAATACATGGAATCCATCTCAGAATTCATAGCTTCTAGACATTTTGTAGCTTCTAAGATCTCTACTGCTTTCTTGTAGGAGAGAGGTTAATCATTGTCCAACAATAATGATTCACCATTCTCGGTGACTAGGAAACCAAATCTCTGTGGTTCCCTTACCTCTCTTGAGCTCATACATAGTACTTGTGTTTCTGAAACCTCTTCCCTAGGGTCCTATGGAACTTGTTCCTATACCAAATCTTATATATCTTGAGCATCAACTTCATCGAAGTCAATCTTGCTCCCACTATCATTTTTGAGGATGTGCTCCCTCTCATGAAATATGGCTTGCCTGGTGACAATCACGTTCTTGTATGAAGGGTTATATAGGTAATATCCTTTCATTTACTTGGGATATCCTATAAATATACACCTCATGCCCCAAGGTGCTAGTTTTTTACCTGAGAAGGCCTTAACAAATGCCTCGTATCCCCATACACATGTGTGTGAAAAATTGGTTTCTTTACATTCCATAACCCGAAGGGAATTCCATTTACTACCTTAGTTGGTACTCAATTTAATTTGCATACTTTAGTTTGAAATACATATCCCCAAAAGGATAATAGAAGATATGAATGACTCATCATCGACCTCACCATGTCCAACATGGCGCACTTACTCCTTTCACTAGCATCATTCCACTATGGTTTACAAGGAGGAGTGAGTTGAGATAAAATCCAAAACTCCTATAAAAGGTCGATGAACTCTTGGTTCATATATTCTCCACCCTGATCTGATTGAATCTTTTTTATATTCTTACCAAGATGATTCTCTACTTCATTCTTGAATTCCTTAAATTTCTCTAAGGACTCTGACTCATACCTTATTAAGTAGATATATCCATATTTACTCAAATCATCAGTAAAACTAATGAAGTATGAATATCCACCTCTAACTTCTACTAGAAATGGTCCACACACATGTATTTGTACCAATCCTAGAAGCCATGTGGCCCTTTCACACTATCCATCAAAAGGTGGCTTGGTTATTTTCCCTCATAAACAAGTGTGACATCTATCAAGAGTTTTTAGCTTACTAGATTATAAATAACAATCTTGGAAGATCTTTGTCAAGCGCTACTTGTTTACATGACCGAGACTATGATGCCACAACTGGGTGTTGTATGAGTCATGTGATTTTGTTTCATTATCAATTTCTAATACTTGGTTTTTGTAATTTAATACATACAAACCATTATTTAAATGTTCCATACCATAACATACATTGTTCTTATAAAATAAACAACCCTTATTTCCAAACATGAAAATAATTCCATCCATATCCAAACAAGATACAGAAAGTATGTTCATGGTGTCACTATCCACATAATAACAGTTATGTAAAACCAAATGTATCCCAGTTGAAAATGAGAGATGGTAATCACCAATGGCCAACGCAGCCAGCCTCATGTCATTGACAGCCTAAAGATCCACCTCTCCTCTGGAAGTCTTTATAAATATACTTTGTTCCTACTTTTGAATACAGATGTGAGCCCTACATGCTGTATTTAATACCCAACATGTAGAAATAGAAAGATTAAACTTGATAAAAAATGCACCTTTAGCATCCTCACACTTCTGGGTGTAATTCCTCTTCCAGTGGCCTGAATTTCCACATGAAAAATATAATACCTCCCATTCCTTGACCTAACTCTGGATCTTCCCCTTCTTTGAGGGATAATACTCAGGGGATTCAAACTATTTATAAATCCTTGGCCCCTTTTCCTTGTCCTTAATTTTCTTATTCACCATAAGGAAAGTGAGTTTTTCACGCCCCATGTCATTATCTACCTAGAGAATCAAGGTCATAAGTTCTGATAGACTCTTCTAATTGTTTCTCATGTTATAGTTGACAATAAATTTAGAGAAGGTATTGGGCAGTGATGATAGGATGAGATCTATACACAACTCATCCGGGAACTTAATACCAAAGTTGTCTAGGTGTTTATTATAGCCAATAAGCTTGAATAGATGAGGCCCAATAGGTACAGACTCTCTAAGATTAGTTGTGAACAAAGTGTTTGAGGTCTCATATCTATTCTGTCCCACTTTCTCTTGATAGAGATCCTTAAGATGAGATATCATGCTAGATGTGTCCATGTTTTCATATTGATTCAAGAGATCATTATCCATGGATGATAGCATGAAACAATAGAAATATATGGAATCATCTAAATGTTTCAAATAGGGATATATTTCCTCACTATTGGCCTCATTTTTAGGCGCAATTGGAACAAGCTCCTCCATCACATACAATTTCCTCTCGTGGCGATGGATGACGCGTAAATGCCTCTGCCACTCCTGGAAATTAGTGCCAGTGAGAAGGTTTTCCTTCTCGAGTATGGTTCATAATGATATGTTTGAAGTCATTTTTCTTGTTATTTCTAAAAATTAAGATGAGAAAATATTTAGTTCTTTATCATGATAAAACCGATACAAATAAATAAATTAATACTTATCAGTCTCCCACTATTTTATCGAAATCCAATAGCCCTCACCACTAACTTTGTAATATTCTATTGCCTGAATATTATAGTAGAAAGGATACATTTTTCACTTCACATTAACCCAACTATGGTTGGTTAAGACACTTGAAGGGTTTTGTGTAGGCATTCCAAATTTAAACTGCATTAACTTGCAACTCCTTGATCCATTGAGTGGACTCCCCAATCCTGAAATCCTTTTTTTTGGATTTCCTCAAACTTTTCCTCTTGGTCACACAAAGTCCTACTGTGGTATTCAACACTTTATGTGAACCAAGTCAAGTAATCACAAAACACCAAATTATAATTCCTTGATAATTGAAATCAACCCAACTAGGTTTGGTCAAACACTTTGAACTATGGTTCGATTCTAACCAAGATTATAGAAGGCTATACAGAATTAATATTTCCTTGAGGGATTTTATTCATATACGTAAATTTCCATTTTATTATTTTTCTTACATTATTTTTAATATTAAGTGGTATATAATTAATTTATTAACCATGTCTAAGATAATATTTATGCATAATATAGTATTATTTTAGTTCCATCTTGCATGTTTGTTTAATTCATTAATTGTGTGATTGTGACAAAAAACCCCCAATAAATAAACCATGAAACTAATAGAAGTAAAATAAATGGAATGATCATGATATTTTTCTATTAGATAGTTTATCTAGTTGTTGATAAACTAACCTATGACCTAGGGGATAAAACACCTTGAACCTTTTGGGTTCGTGTTTACTGCTTTACACCCGTCCACCTTTGTATCTCCTTGGATTGGTTTTGCCTTGGCTCTTAACTTGAGTTGCCTCCACTATCTTGGGAGCTCCATCCATTATATATGCTTTTATCTCACATGAAGGTGAGGGGTAAAATGATATTTTATATAAAATAAACCTTGGGCACTCAAGCCCTACATATTAATGAGGATAAGGCTCATATGTCTAAAAATTTAATTTAAATAAATAAATTAAAATAAACCATACACATAAAAAGGTCCTAGTATAGCTCATGATCATCCATACATGTAACAATATTTATGCATAAATAAAACTAACATTAAATTCTTTAATCATTCTTGTTTAAGATAAATAACGCTCGAATCAATTAATTATTATGTTTAATTAATCAATCCTTTTATCTTAAACTCTTTTATGAATTTCCTTGAGATTCTCATCCATCATAATTTTAAACAAAAAAATTCATTTAAAATTATCTTTGTATGTAACTTGTACCTTGGAGGAAACCCAGTGAATTCCTATTCGTAACTACCCAATGAGTTGAAATGAACATTACACAAATGTTAAATTAAACATATATGTATAAAACAACTGCCACATGTTGTGCCCCAGCTTTACGACCACACCATGGTACACATCTCAAGCATTTTTATAATATAATAATAAATTTTAATAAATATGCATAATTTGGATGAGTACACAGCCTGTAGTTCCTATTACATGGTGTGTACTATCGTTCACCATCCATACGAAGTAAACACCTAGGGATATGAAATGTATATGTAATTCAAAAATCTTTGGAGTATACCGTGTATTCAGTGGTCCAAACACTGGGTAGTATCCGCGTTACACAGTCTCCAGCTGGGAAATCCATGTACAGGGTACAAGGTCCAGCCCTAACCCAATGGGACTACACACCGTGATTAGTGGGACACAAAACATGTAATTCAGAAACCGTGTGCCACCTATTCATGGTCAACACATGTATTCATAAAGACTTAGATAAAATCAAATACATGGATTGGTTTGACAGACCATTCCCGATGCATTGAACCTTGACTACATGGAATGTGAGGAAAAATACACACTGTGTGAGTCCAACTACACAGCGTGTAAGTCCAAATGACACGCTGTGTGTTCTGGTGTTATATGGCCAGGAACCTTTGGCACCTCCAGATGAGATCCTCTATTTTATTTTAATCAAAATTAAAAGAAAAAATCATTTCTTTAAGGTGAATGAGAAACGAAAGAGGAGGAACATATCTCGAGATTTACATTCAACGAACCATTAACTTGAATTGAAACAAATAAATTATTAAATGTGTAAATCATAAATGAAAAACTAAATAATTATAATCAATGATATGACCTCTCATACACCACTTGTAGGTTTTGGGTGTAGCGGAAGCATGCAGATGGGTGTACCCAACTTTAATTTTACCATTAAAAATGATCAATTCGAGATCCGTCATGATGATAAAACACTGGATCTTCAAAATAGAATAAAGAAATAAAGGGAAAGAGGGAAGTCTAGGAACCATAGAGAGGATCATTATATGTTGTTTATAATTAATTTAATTAAAATACAAGAATTACCTTGATAGAATTCTCTCCCTATTGATGTTTTTGGTCATAATCTAATGTGATATGTTGTTTCATCACAAAATACAAGTATAGGATTCCTCTAGTGGTGATCCAAAAATAATCCATGTATCTTTGGACATCGCTGAAGGAATCTTTGGGTGCTAGCGCAGAATAGCCTTCTCTTGTGGTGTCCACCTTCGATCGCTTTGGGAGCCGCTTCCAAAGTGCTCTCCTTGATCCGGTGGAGGAGGATCTCTCTCATAACGTGAGAGAGTTCTTGGAGGAAAGGAATTCTATCTTGGATTGAGATATTTTCCCAAATCCATTGTACACAACCAAAAATAATGTCTAAGCTTAATGAGAATAGTGTAATTGGGATTTATAATACTTAAAATAATGAAATAAAATAATTACCCATAGGTATTTATTTATTTCATTTAATTCTAAGAAAGAACCCATATCTAATAATAACATTTGACTACTATTATTAATTTACATGCGCCCAGTGAATTACACCTAATATTATTTAATTAAATAAATAATATTATTTCTCACAAATTCCCAAAAAAATCACATGGCATGTATATTAATATACACGATGTGTACTTTTGTTTTTCCATTTTCCTTTATTTTCTCCACCACATTTATTTGACCTTGAATAATGACTATTTATTTCTCAAATAAATATTACTGAATTATTCACTAATAAATATATTATTTCACTCACAATATGTTATCTCAAATAACTAGTGTCGAAATAAATGCGATCAGACATTGTTGAATAATTATTAAACCATAATCGGAAATAATCTATATTCAAGTTGTTAAATGAATATTTAAATGATATAATTGGATACACTTAGTGTGTGACCCTCTAGGCCTCTTTATCATTAGCATTAGGCAGAGCCTGCCTAATTTACAAAGTTAACATCTAGAAACATGTCAAGACACCCATATAGAAAGAATTTAATGCAGCAATGACGTGTCAACTTCTATGAACACTTACAATGTAATGTAATACCTTTGTCTTGATATCTATAATCAAGTGGGTTTCATGCTAGTGACATCAACCCATGTGTTCGATTATTCATTCTTTGAATTCTTGGAATTGGACTTGCCCATTCCACACCATATCCATATATTTATTTAGGATATATCAATTCCATCAAAGGGTTTAAGATATTAACTTATTTTATGGAACAGAAGGGAAAAATCCTTTCTCGCATTATCTATTAAGGCAATATTACTCATGATACACCCAACATATCCTACCTCACTACGAATAGTGTTTCGTTACAGTTTTCTCCAATACATCTAAGTGCATGAGTTTTAATACCCATTAATAATAATATTAAATTCTAACGACTAATACACACTTCTGCAAATAGGCACATGCAATGACACTATGAAATGCAGATTTTCTACCAGAGAGTCTCATTCTTATAATATCCTCATACATATTACCAAGGGCGCACACCATGAGAAGGTGCCTCAAAGTTTTTTGAGTCCTCACCCCTAATGGACTATATTATTTTTCCCTCAAATAACATAATCCGGCCATAGAACATGTATTCAAGAATAGTGTTCTGGCACTTCCGGGTTCTCATCATAGCAGGGATCCGCTATGACCCTTTAGTTAAATAGCTACCCTTAAGACATTATCACATGTATTTTCATGGAGAAGAAAAATCAAGATGTGATAAGGTATTTATTAATATTCAAATCCCTGAATACAAGTTTATCATAAAGTACAAAGTAGTTGGTTCTAGGCCACCAACTCCAACAGACTCCCACTTGGACTAGATCCCTTTGCTAACAACCTTTAACCCACTAGCTATCAAATGATATTCATGATTATAATGAGATATGACTTTAGTCATGGGGTCCAAAAAGTTCTCTTCCATGAACACTCTTCTCACTATAACTTCACCCCTTTGATATAAATCCTTCAAGAGGTGATACTTCTGAAGAATGTGCTTTGTCTGTTGATGTGACCTTGATTCTTTTTCAAGATCCACCGCTGTAGTATTATCATAATACAATGTGATAGGGTCTCAACTTTTAGGCACCACATAAAGATATTAGACAAAGTTCTGAATCTAGATGACTTCCTTGGATGCATTATAAGCCACTATATATTCAGACTCCACTCTAGAATCAGCAACACCTAGCTGCTTTAAAGTCTTCCAGCTCACCGCTCCTCCATTGAGATAGAAAACATATCCTGATTGTAACTTCAGATCATTATAATTTGTCTGAAACCAGCATCAACATACCCTCTGATGACAAGATCCTCATCTCCTCTATACACCAGGAACATATCCTTGGTTCTTCTTAGATACATAAGTATAGTCTTAACAATAGTCCAATACTATTCTCTTGGATCTTCTTGATATCTTCCTACCCTAATAAGTTCATAGGAAACATCAATCCTGGTACATAACATGACATACATGATGGATCCTATAGCCGAATCATATGAGATCTTACTCATCCTATCTTTATCCTATTATGTCTGAGGACACATTTTCTTAGAAAGATGTAGGCCATGTGACATTGGAACCAATCCCCTCTTGGATTGTTCTATACTAAAACTCTTTAGTATCTTGTCAATGTATATACCCTGAATTAGTCCAGAAATCCTCTTGGATCTATCATGAATGATCTTGATCCCTAGAAAGTTGGCTGCTTCACCTAATTCCTTCATGGAGAAGAACTTGTTCAACCAGTCCTTAACTGACTGTAAAACTGGTACATCATTTCCAATAAGTAATATGTCTTCAATATATACTACAAGGATAATGACCAAATTCCCATTAAACCACTTGTAAACACATGGCTCACATTCATTCTTAATGAAACCAAATTCCTTTATAGATTCATCAAATTGAATCTTCCATGAACTGGATACTTTATTTAAACCATAAATGGATTTCTACAACTTTCAAACCTATTTGGATTCACCCAGTGTCACAAAACCTTCCGGTTGTGTCATATAGACATATTTATAAATATTTCCATTAAGGGATTCTATTTTTACATCCATATGCTAAATTTCATAGTCATGGTAAGCTGTTTTGGAAAGTATGATCCTTATGGATTTAAACATGACCACTGGTGAGAAGGTTTCATTTTAGTCAATTCCTTGATGTTATCTTAATACTTTATCCACTAGCCTTGCTTTATAGGTTCTAACTTGGCCTTCCATTTCTATATTTCTCTTGAATACCTATTTGAATCCAAAATTATTAACATAAACTAACTCATCAACTAGAACCCAGACTTGGTTCTAATACATGGAATCCATCTTAGAATTCATAGCTTATATCCATTTTGCAGCTTCTAAGCTCTCTACTACTTCCTTGTAGGAGATAGGTTCATAATAGTCCAAAAATAATGATTCACCATCCTCTATGACTAAGAAACCAAATATCTTTGGTTCCCTAACATATCTTGAGCTCCTATGCTATACTTGTGTTTTTGGAACCTCTTCCACGGGGACCTGTGGAACTTGTTATTGTACCAAATCCTGTATATCTTGAGCATCAACTTCATCGAAGTCAATATTTCTCCCACTATCCTTTTTGAGGATGTTCTACCTCTCAATAAATATGGCTTGTATGGTGACAACTACTTTCTTATCTGAAGGGTTATATAGGTAATATCCTTTCATTTCCTTGAGATATCCTATAAAGATACACCTTGTGCCCCGAGGTGCTAGTTTTTTTGCCTAATAATTTCTTAACAAATGCCTCACATCCCTATACACGTGTGTGTGACAAAATTTATTTTTTCCATTCCATAACTTGAAGGTAATTCCATTTTCAACATTAGTTGGAAATTAGTTTAATGTGTATGCTACAGTTTGTCATGCATATCCCCAAAAGGATAATGAAATATTTGCATGACTCATCATTGACCTCACCATGTACAATAAGGTTTAGTTCATTATTTCACTAAGACCATTCCACTATGGTGTATAAGGAGGAGTGAGTTGAGATATAATCTCAGACTCCTGTAAAAAGTCAATGAACTCTTGTTTCATATATTCTCCACCTCGATCCAATCGAAGCTTCTTTATCTTCTTACCAAGATGATTATCTACTTAATTCTTGAATTACTTAAATTTATCCAAGGACTTTGACTTATACCTTATTAAGTAGATATAGCCATATCTACTCAAATAATCAATAAATGTAATGAAGTAAGAATATCCACCTCTAGATTCTGCTAAAAATAGTCCACACTCATCCGTGTGTATCAATCATAGAAGATCTGTGGCTCTTTCGCCCTGTCCACCAAAAGGTGGCCTGGTCATTTTTCTTTGTAAACAAGCATGACATATATTAAGTGGTTTTAGCTCAGTGGAGTCTAAATAACCATCTTGGTAGAGATTTTTCAAGCACTTCTCGTTTACATGACCGAGAGTATGATTCCACAACTGTGTATTGTATGAGTCATGTGAGTTTGTTTCATTATAGATTTCCAGCACTTGGTTTTCTTTATTTAATACATACAAACCATTATTTAAATGCACCATACCATAACATATGTTGTTATTATAAAAGAAACAAACCTTATTTACAAACTTGAAAATAAATCCATCCATATCCAAACATGATATAGAAAGTATGTTCTTGGTAATACTAGGCACATAATAACAGTAATTTAAAACCAAAAGCATCTGAGTTTCCAATGAGAGATGGTAATTGCCAATGGCCATTGTAGCCATCCTCACACCATTGGAAACTAAAGGATCCTCCTCTCCTCTATAAATCTTTCTAAATCTACCTAGTTCCTACATTTGAATATATATGTGAGCCCCACATGCTGTATCTAATACCCAATGAGTAGAAATAGAATGATTACACTCAATAACAAACACACATTTAGTATCCCCACACTTCTAGGTGTAGTTCCTCTTCCAGTGTCCTGGCTTACTACATGAAAAACATACTACCTTCTGTTCCTTTCCATGCCTCTGTATCTTCCCCTTCTTGGAGAGATGGTGCTCGGGGGGCTTCAGACCATTTATAAATCCTTGGACCCTTTTCCTTGTCCTTCATTTTCTTATTAATCATAAGGACTATGGGTTTTTCTTGCCCCATGTCCTTATCTACCAGGAGAATCAAGGTCATAAGTTTCAATAGACTCTTCACATTGTTTCTTATGTTGTAGTTAACAATTAAGATAGATAAGGTCATGGGCAATGATGATAGGATGAGATCTGTACGCAACTCATCTGAGAACTTAATACCTAAGATGTCCAGGCTTTAAATATAGCCAATAAGATTGACTACATGAGGAACATTAGGTGAAGACTCTCCAATATTAATTTTGAACAAAGCATTGGATATCTTATATCTCTCATGTCTCTATTTATCTTAATAGAGATCCTTAAGGTGAGACATCATGCTATACACATCCATGTTTTCATGTTGCCTCAAGAGCTCATTAGACATGTCCAATAGCATGAAACATTGGACATATATGGAATCATCTAAATGTTTCATATAGAGATATATTTCCTTATCACTAGACTCATTTTGAGGTGCAACTGGAACAGGATCCTCCAGCACATACAATTTTCTCTTGTGGGGAAGGATGACATGTAAACGCCTCTTCTACTCCTAAAAATTGGAACCGATGAGAAGGTTTTCCTTCTCAAGTATTGTTTTCAATGATATGTTTGAAGTCATTTTTCTTTCCATTTCTAAAAATTAATATGAGAAAATATTTAGTACTTTATCATGATAAAACCGATACAAATAAATAAATTTATACTTATCAGTCTTCTACTATTTTATCAAAATCCAGTAGCCTTGACCATTGACTTTGGAATATTTTGTTGCCTGAATATTCTTGTGGAAAGGATCCATATTTCCCTTCACATTAACCCAAATAGGGTTGGTCAAGAAACTTGAAGGGTTTTAGGTAGGAATTCCAAATTCCAACTGTATTAACTCACAGCTCCTTGATCTGCTGAGTGGACTCCCCAATCCTGAAATGCTTTTATTTTGGATTTCCTCAACCTTTGCCTCTTGGTCACACCAATTATTACTTTGGAAGTCAACCCTTAATGTGAACCAAGTCAATTCAACCCAAAAACTCGAATTATAATTCCCCTATAATTGAAATCACCCCAACCAGGGTTGGTCTAGCACTTTGAACTATGGTTTGATTCTAACTAAAATTATGGAAAGATATACCGACTTAATATTTCCTTGAGAGATTTTATCCTTATATGTAAATTTATATTTTATTATCTTTATTACATTCTTTTCAATATTAAGTGGGATATAATTAAGTGATTAACCATGTATAAGATAATATTTATGCATAAGACGGTCTTATTTTAGTTCCATCTTGTATGCTTGATTAATTCATTAATTATGTGATTGTGAAAACACACCCAAAATAAATAAACCATGAAACTAATAGGAATAAAATAAATGGCATGATCATGTGCTTATTCTATTGGTTAGTTTATCTAGCGGTTGATAAACTAACCCAATACCTAGGGGAGAAAACACCTCGAACCTTTTGGGTTCGTGTTTACAACTTTCCACCTATCCACCTTTGAATCTCCTTGGATTGGTTTCTACTTGGATCATAACTTGAGATGTCTCCACTAGCTTGGGAGCTCCATCCATTACATATGATTTTATCTCACATGCAGGTGAGGGGTAAAATGTGGTTTTACATAAAAGAAAACTTGGTCATACAGTCCCTACATATTAATGAGGAGGAGGATCACATGCCAACAAATTTAATTTAAATAAATTAATTAAAAGAAACCATCCACATAAAAATGTACTGGTCTAGCTCATGATCATCCATACATGCAACGATATTTATGTATAAATAAAACTATCATTCAATTCATTAATCGTTATTGTTTAATATAAATCATGCTCGAATAAATTAATTATTATCTTTAATTAATCAATCTTTTTATCTTAAAACCTTTTCTGAATTTCCTTGATATTCTCATCCATCATAATTTTAAACAAATAAATTCATTTAAAATTATCTTTTTATTTAACTTGTACCTTGGAGGAAACCCAGGGAATTCCCATTTATAACTACCCAATGAGTAGAAATGGACATTACACATATGTTAAATTAAACATATATGTATAAAACACCTATCAATTGTTGTGCCCTAGATTTACACACACACCATGGTACACGTCTCAAGGGTTTGTATAATATAATTATAAATTTTAATAAATCTATGTAATTTGGATGAGTACACGGCGTGTTGTTCCTACTACACGGTGTGTACTATCGTTTTCCATCCATCTTATGTACATGCCTGGGGATATGATGTGTATATGTACTTTGTAAATCCTTGGAGTACACGACATGTCCAGTGGGCCACACATTGTGTAGTATACAAGTTACATGGTTTCCAGCCGGGAAAGCCGTGTACATGGTACATGGTCCAACCCTAACCTGAAGGGTCTACACGCCGTGTCCAGTGGGCCACATGGTGTGTAATTTGTAAACCATGTGCCACCTGTTCCTATTCAACACACGGATTCATAAAGACTTAGATAAACTCCAATACATGGCTTAGTTTGGTGGACCAGTCCCGATGCATTGAACCTTGACTACACGGCGTGTGAGGAAAAATACACACTGTGTGAGTCCAACTACACAACATGCAAGCCCAACTGACATGCCGTTTGTTGTGGAATTTTACATCTAGGAAACTTTAGCACATCTAGATGAGATACTCTATTTTATTTTAATCAAAATTTAAAGAAAAAATTATTTCTGTAAGGTGAACAAGAAATAGAAGATGTGGAATTGATCTTGAGATTCAGATTCATAGAACGATTAACTTAAATTGAAACAAATAAATTATTAAGCACTCAAATCATCATTGAAAAACTAAATAATTATAATCAAATATATGAAGTCTATGATACCAGTTGTAGGTTCCAAGTGCAGTGGAAGCATGTGGATGGGTGTAACCAACTTTTATTTTACCGTTAATAACGATCAATCTGAGATCCATCACGATGATAAAACGCCGGATCTTTGGAATAGAACGAAGAACGAAAAGGAAAGTGGGAAGTCCCAGAGCCATATAGAGGATCATCATATGTTGTTTATAATTAATTTATTTAAAAGACAAGAATTACCTTGATGGAACTCTCTCACCATTGATGTTTTCTGTCACGATCCGATGTGATCCATTATTGCATCACAAAATCCAAGTGTAGGATTCCTATAGTGGTGATCCACACATGCTCCACATATCTTTGGACATCGCCAAAGGAATCTTTGGGTGCTAGCATGGAAAAGCCTTCGCTTATGGAATCCTCCATCAATCACCTTGAGAGCCTCTTCCAAAGCTCTCTCCTTGATCTGGTGGAGGAGGATCTCTCTAGTAACTTGAGAGCATTCTTGGAAGAAATGAATTCTCTCTTTCCTTGAGAGCTTTTTCTAGTTCTTTTGTGCACAACCACAAAGAATGGATAGTCTTAATGATAATAATATAATTAGGATTTATAATACTTAAAATAATGAAATAAAATAATTACCCATAGGTATTTATTTATTTCATTTAATTCTTAGAAATACCCCATGTCTAATAATAGAGTTTGACTATTATTATTACTTTACATGTGCCCAGATAATTACACCTAATATTATTTAATTAAATAAATAATATTATTTCTAACAAATTCCCCAAAAAACCACATGGAATGTACTTTTGTTTTTCTATTTTTCTTTATTTCCTCCACCACATTTATTAGACCTTGAATAATGAATATTTATTTCTCAAATAAATATCACTGCTTTATTCACTAATAAATATATTATTTCAACCACAATATATTCTCTCGAATAACTAGTGTCAAAATAAATTTGATCAGACATCCTTGAATAATTATTAAACCACAATCAAGAATAATATTTATTCAATTTGTTAAATGAATATTTAACTGAGATACTTGGATACACTTAGTGTGTGACCCTCTTGTCCTCTTTCTCAATGGCATTAGGCAGAGCCTACCTAATGTCTAAGGTTAACATCTAGAAACACACCAAGGTACCTATAGAAAAAGAAGTTAACGCCACAATGACGTTTCACCTCCTACAAACGCTTACAATGTAATGCAATCTCTTTTTCTCGATATCTCTAATCAAGTGGGTTGCATGGTAGTGCCATCAACCCATGTACTGGATTATTCTTTCTTTAACTTCCTATAATTGAATTTTCCCATTCCTCACCATGTCTATAGATTTATTTTGGATATATCAATTCCATCAAAGTGCCTGAGATATCAAATTTTATTATGGAACATAAGGGAAAAATCCTTTCTTACATTATCTATTAATACAATATTACTCATGATGCACCCAACATATCCTACCTTGCTGTGAACAGTGTGTCATCACAGTTTTTACCAACACATCTAAGTTCATGAGTTGTAATACCCATTAATAATATTATTAAAGTCTAAGGACTATTACACATGTCCGCAGATAGGAACATCCAATGACATTATGAAATGTGGATTTCTTACTGGCGGGTCTCATTCTCATAATATCCTCTTGGATATTACCAAGGGTGCACACCATGAGAAGGTGCCTAAATTTTTTATGAGTCCTCACCCCTAATGGCATGTATTATTTGTGTCCCTCAAATAACATCATCCTGCCATAGAACATATATTCAATAATAGTGTTATGGAACTTCTGGGTTCTCATCATAGAAGGGATCCACTATGACCCTTTAGTGAAACAGTTATCCTTAAGACATTATCACATGCATTGTCACGCAGAAGAAAAATCAAGATGTGATAAGGTATTTATTAATATTCAAATACATGAATACAAGTTTATCATAAAGTAAAAAGTAGTTGGTTCTAGGCCCCCAACTCTAACATTGACTCTAAGTCTAATAATTATGGTGATAACGATCATCCTGATGGACAAAGTACACCTGGACATGATGTACTTGTAATTTACGATATTTATAGTGTTAGAAAAGGTTCCTAATTAGTTCAAATTTATATGGAAGGAAGATTATGGATTCTATATATTAATACCATTTTTTCTTAGAGAATAAACTCTGGAAAAAAATTGTTGATTAAATAAGTTATTTTTAAGAAAAAGGACTTTTTCTAGTGAAAGTTAATTATTTGGTAGGAAGGATCCTTTCAGATTAGTTGGATATGCACCTACATCCTCTTCAACTATTAAAAAATTTGATCTGCATGAGTTCCAAATAAATTTTCTAAATATATAGAGGAAATATTTTTTTTATTTTAGAATTATTTTTAAAGACAATAAAGAGGAAGGTATTTCAATGCTTTTATCTTCCATTATTTACCATATCTAGACTTAGTTATGAATCTGAATTAGTCATTTAGAAAGAGAAAATGAGAGGTTTATCTAGTATGTTAGATATATTCATGATGATTTAGAGGAAATGAGATTAAAATTATCTCAAAGGTATCTTAGCCTATTTTCTCAACTATCATCTCTTACTTCATCTTCTATAGATGCTCCTGTTGCTCCTTCTTCACTTGCACAGATTGATAAAGGAATCATTATATAGATTTTAAAAGATGATATTAAGGTTGTTTTGGATGAATATTATAAGAGTTGATAAATGGTTCTAGATGGTTTTCAAACCCATGCATATAATACACTTGAGCTTGATAGAAGTGATTCTAAGAAAGAAACAGAGGTAAAGTAGGTTATCAAAAGGGATATTGATTATTATTTGAGTAGAATTTTTACAAAATTTGATTTAAAGACCATGTTTAGATCATTATTCAATTTCCTTTGGATGCCTCCACTGAATCATAATTTTTAAATACAAAGTATAGAAATTGAAGGTGTTAGAACCTCTACTGGAAAGATTTATAAAGGAGAAAGAATAATTCTTCTAGATTATAGAGCATGGATGTAGAGTAGTCAACGATTTGAATCAGATTATGGAGACTTATTTTTACACTACCAATTATAATATTCTAGATCCTCCATATATACTTGTGACATCTATTTATACCCCTACCTCTCATACTCCAACCATTGTTTTTAGACTTAACCCAACACATACTGTTAAGCATATCAAATTAGTTATAATAGGTATTGTATTTTTCACTCTTTCACTTGTACGTAAACCTTTATCTTCCCCTTCCACCTATAAGGACAAGAAATCTATTGATCATGATTCCCCTCACGAAGATAAGTCTAATTTAGATTCAAATTAAGCATTTGATAGGACCGATTTTGTGATTTTTAAACTATATTTTCAATTCAACTCAATGAATTCCATCATGTTATTTTTTATCTTTTCCTATTTTAAATTCTTCTCATAATTATGATTTAAATTATTTTATATCTTTTTTATAATACTAAAAGTGGTAGAATTAGGAAATAGGTAAATAATTTTTATCTTTTATCTTTTAAATTTACATTATTAGGAAATAATATTCCAGATCATATGTTGCAATAATTTGTTAATAGTGAATTTCATTTTAATATTTTATTTCCATGATTTGTGATCATAAAAAAGGGGGGATTGTTGGATTAGTTCAAAAAATATTTATTTTAATGATCCCAAATCATTATTATTTTATTACTAATTAATTCTATGTTGTTTGATAACAAAATTTATTTATGTAAAATTTATAAAATTATGCTATGTATAGAATTATATTACATATGAACAACCATCTTTCATGAGAAGAAACTTGTTCATTTATAATAGATTCATTATTTCACGTGAAGAAAATATTTATCCCACAAGAGTTTTTTATCCTTTGTATGATTATTTAATCTTAAATGAAGTAAATTCCCATTCATCCCTGATGGAAATACTTTCAAGAAGGATTAAATGTAAGTGAAAATAAGTATCTGTGCAGATAGTTGAAGCGACCGCAAGAAGTCAGATCGACCATGATTAATGGTGGATCTTCCATGATTATTCATCTGTTTAGAATTATACATGAAAATATAATCCATGTGAAGAAATACAAGTGTATATGAGAAGTAATCCAAGCATATGTTAAAAATAATATAAGCAACCATGCGAAGGGACTAGATCATCTATGAGTAGTGAAGACCTTCTGTGCAAAGGAAAGATCATCCACAAGAAGGAATCAGAAATTCCATGTTAAGGATGGATGCTTCTATGTGATGTATCATTATTTTGTGCCTTGTCTAATCAATATTCTATGACACTCCTTCCATGCCCCAGTAAAACCATGCTTCCTTGCTTCTATGAGATCACTCCTTTTGTGTCTAAGTGGAGACCTATTCCTTCCATGTATGTACGAGAATAAAATATTATTTATTTCAATGGATAGTTTATGAACATTAAATACAAGTTAAAGAA
Organism: Viscum album; assembly: GCA_963277665.1. Taxonomy (NCBI): domain Eukaryota; kingdom Viridiplantae; phylum Streptophyta; class Magnoliopsida; order Santalales; family Viscaceae; genus Viscum; species Viscum album. The sequence continues at coordinate 642,884,635 of OY728142.1, read as the reverse complement.
TTCAATACTTTTGTAATGGATTATTAGAATGGGGAATTAATTATAATTATTCATCAATAGATAATTGGATATTAGTTGAGTATAAATCCAAGGAATCCTCACATGAAATGGGGTGAAAAACATATGAGGATACACTGTTACTTACTGTTCCTCACAATAGTCTATTTTCTATAATTGATCGGCACATCTGAGTATATTATTTGAAGGATCATTTAATCTGATTTTAAAGACAATTGATCAACTGAATTTTATTAAAGATTAAGGTGCATCAAAACTATCTTTTCACTCTTTATGCTCACTTTGTTTTTCTTTACATTCGAGTTGGCTTATAATGATTTTTTATTTACTGAGAACTTATCTTGTATTGAAAAGGAATTATTATTACACTCTATATTTATTATTCTTATACCTATTATCCCACGAATAAATATTAAAGAGGATGGTTGTATCCTGGACTACCCTATGTATAATTGTTGTATGTAAAACCAAATCCAAATTGTGGATCGGTTTATTTTTTATAATAAATATTTTGGAAGATGGTTATTATCAAGTTGAGAGTAATGGGCTCCATCTTGTAACCAAACCTATATTTTTTTTCAAATTCCACTATGTATTTTTTTTTGTTTTTCCCACACTATCTAAAACTATTTTTTATTTAATACTATATTTTTAAATTCTACTTTTTATTAAAAATCTATAAATGGAATTTTTAAAATTATAGTCTAATTACTAACTTTTATTAGTGATAATATATTATGTTTATCATGAGTAATTTTTTTTTCAATTATTATAGTTATTTAAAATAATTTTAATTGGTTTTTGATAATTCTCTTGAGAAAATATTTAAAAATACCAAATTATATACACCTACTATAACAATTAAATAGGCTATTTTAAATTTTGGGATATTGATTTAAATTAATTTTCAAACAGAAATTTTTATTGGATGGTCAATTCAACCCATTTTGATTACTCTACTATGACCAATAAAAATATTTTAAATGAATGTTTTCTAATTTTTTTGAGTTATTCTAAAATGTTTTGAATTATTTAAATGAATAATTCAAATTAGTTTGAATATATATGATAATTTTGGAAACAAATTTCTCTTTCTATGATAATTTTGGATCATCATCATCATCATTATTTACCCACATATTATTTTTTTAATCAGTACTAGATCCTATATCAAGGACTCATGGATGCATATAGAAGATGAGAGACCAATAAAAATACTCTTTATACATAATATTTCAGACAACAAGTGATGTGCTATGAAATTTTGAATTTACAAAAGATCCTGTGTGAAAAAAGTTTCATCTTCTAAATGAACTCTCAAGGGGAACCAAAATTTTTATAAATACTACTACTTTTATGAGGCACAATAATCCATTACTCTATACCCATAGGATTGTATTAGATATATCCTCATCGAATTCTTCAACCTATTTTTTGGTGCCTATATTAATTCTTTCCATATTTCTCATCTATACTCTAACATTGGTTTATGATTTTCAAACCTCAAATCATTATATCTCTCAGGATACGACTCCCAAATTCTAAATTCAAGATTATTTGAGTTGTGAATAACCTTGTTTAAATGATTTTTTAAGGATTGCGACTCCCCACAAAAAATCAAGGTTTTTGGTTGTACCTATGTTAAAAATGGAAGGATTGTAATAGGTTATGATGCCCAATAAAAAATTAGGTCTTTTAGTGAATTCACATATGTCAAGGAGTAAATAGGTGTAAGATTATAAATTGGTCCACTTTAGACCAAACTATTATAAAATCTCCTACATTTATTATTTACTTTTTCCGCTATTGTTTTCCACCTACCGTATTTGATAATTAGCTATAATTATTAACTTTGCTAATTAATAATATAATATAATTATTTTATTTTAAAATTTAATATGGTATATTCAACCTTATAGACTATAATTTTTATCTATTTCAAACCTAACACTTAGTATCATAGATTAATCTTATTGGATAAAGGATTTTTATTTTATATTTTTTGTGTTAACTTATATATCCCAGAACTCACAATATAAGGAACAATATATCTAAAACATGGTAGGAATGAACATAAAATGTGGTTGGATAACTCAAAAGACACCATAATTTTATGGAAAAATTATGGTTACTCGAAATATAACATGCAGTCACAACTCAAACAACTATGTATAGTTCACTAGACTATAATGGTAAAATCATATAAGTTACCTGATTCTGAAACTAATTTATTTATTGTAAATGATACTACTAATTATGTTTTGAATTGAAAAATTATAAATATTTTATAATGTGTTATCGATAGAAATTTTTTTATTCATGTTTCCATGTGTAAGAAAAATCATTAAATTTAGAATATTTTACAATTTACTCACCTTATATTAGATTAGTTTATTAGATCTATGCTTGGAATTATTTGAGTTGTGTACCAAAATTTAAAGATGAGAGAAATAAAAGAATCAACCAAATATTCCATCGATTCACAAGCATCGTGAATGAAATGAATTCCCTTGGATAATATTTGGAAAACCAAGTTCTTATTGAATTAGTCTTTGAATCTCTACCAAAGAGGTGGAATTAAAATAAAGTAGCAATTGATGAAATTAATAACTTTAAGTAATATACATTGGATGAACCCATTGGTTCATTACTTCAAAATTATATGGATACAAATAACATTGCTGAATATAATACTTCAAAGAAGAAAGGTATTGCATTTAAATAAAATATAACTATTTATACTATAAATCTAAATCATAGGAAATATTTTTTTTTAAATTTCACTAAAGGTTTTTACAAAATGATTAAAATATTATGGGATTCAAGAAGTTATTTAAGAAGGATAATAAAAAATATGATCAAAATAAGAAAGATAAGTTTGATTATAATTATGTTTCCAAACTAACATGTTATGAGTGAAAAAATAAAGGACACATAAATAACAACTATCATAGTTAAAGAATTTGAGAAAATATAATAAATATATGAAAAAGGAGAAAAGATCTTTTGCGTCTGGATGGAGTTTTAAGGAAGAATATGATTTAAGTGATGAAACGAAATGTGAAAAAGAAATGGATAACCTATTATTGATGGTTCAAAGTAAAAATAAAGTTAGTAATTATTATTATTGTAGCTTATATTTTTATAAATATGAACAATCCAATGTGGAATAATTAATTTTACAAAATGAAAAATAGAAAAAATATGTTTTGGGAATTTCTGATTTGTATAAAAAATTAAAAGGATAATATGAAGAAATTATTAGCAAAATAATAATTTAACTTAATAAAATTAAGTGTTTAAAAATAATAATTCCTATTAAACTAATTTTGTTTCAATGATTTAGAGTTTTCACAAAAGGAGAATGAAAATCTAAATGTGGAATTTGTTTATTTAAAAGAAAATCTTACTAATTCTGTTCAAGGAAAAGATAAGTATGAAAAAATGGTTTCTATGATGAAAGTTGATAAATATAAGAGTGGTTTTGGTTATAATTAGAAAATACCTAAGTTAGATAAGCATTTTTTTGTTTGAAGTTCTAAAGTAAGTATATATAATATTACATGATTTAAATATTGTATGAAAAATCATTATTATACTAAATGTTCATAAAATTTCTAAGTATTTAGTCTATATGAAATGATTTATTTTCAATAATTTATCTTCTATATTACCCATGAGTACTTGTTTAAATTGTGTTTGGGTACAAAATAATTCTTATAATAACCCAATTAAAACCAATATATCATGGGTACCACAACCGTTTTATATTTAAATAATATATTTTATAAACATGACTTACGAGTGTCAAAGATATATGGTACATGGGCATAAAATTCTCTTGAAACATTACTAGAGATACATTGATTTTTTTCTTATTATAAGGGACCAAATCTATTTGGTCCAACCCTTTGTGAGTTTTTGAAGCCCGCAGTTCATGGAGGAGGCCTAAAGTAGGTATGGAGGTGTTTGGAAACTAAAAGATGGAAGTCGGGAGGTTTTGGTTGGAGTATATCAAGAGGGGGTTCATTGAGTACCCAATAAAAATTTATGTACAAAACATGTTTAATAAAAATCCCCCAAATAATTAAAACAACCCAATTAATTAAAATATAAAATTGATATAAGTTTTGATCTTTTAAAATATTTCCCAAATATTGATTAAGTCTTAGTTAAAAAATTTATAAAAGACTAAATTAACTTTTGAAATCAATTTACTTGATCAAAACCTTATATAAATACTAATTAATACTAAATATAAAATTATTGGTTTTGTTTAAAATTTAAAAAATATTAATTTTTAAAGAATATAAATAAAACAAGCAAAAAAAAAACACACCATGTAAATAATACAAGAGGTCCAGTCTCAAGATGAGACATAATACTCTTCACTTGTAAATCACTCATTTATAAGAAGATTATATAAAATAATCATTGATCCAAAACCTAGATTGGGTAAATGATAGAAAAATAGCTGTGCAGGACATGCATGACCTCTTCCACAACAACTGTGGGAATGAAACAAACACTTGCCACACAAGGACCTATTCCACCACACATGGGAAAATAGGTGTGAAGAGAGTTATAATATATGTAACACCCCAGGTAAGTAAAGAATATGACATTTTTGTATTTAAACCTATTTGTGAATAAAATGTCAATATTAATTTAAAGGGAACACTATGCTTGATGGCTTACCCAATACGCAACAACGAGTTCCTTTGAAATCTTACGTTGCACTATAATAATAAAATAATATTATTTTAAATGGTAGTTAACGCCTTGCCGTTGTAATGGAGGGAATGAACAGAACTAACTAAAAAATGATTATATATGTTTGTCAAATATTTTTTAATTTTTTACAGCAAATGTTAGAGGATTAAAAATGCGAATGAGTCCAATTTTAAGCGTAAACATTCTAATATTCTTTAAAAGGTCGATTAACCTCCTTTTGATGACGAACCTCCTTTAAATACACTTTTTGACAATTTTACATGTTATATTTGAGAAAATAAAATTCTTCTTTAGAATCGGGACATCAAAATTTACTTTGTGTAATTTTTTGGTATTTTTCCGATAATGTTCATTTTTTAATGAATAATGAAAAATGTTGTATTTTAATTCAAAACCTCTTTTTAATCTAATTTATTTATATGATTAAATTATATTTTTAATTGGTTTCAAAGTAAAATTAGAATACATTTTTACCATTTAATCCAATAGTGGTCGTTGGAATTAATTTCATCTTAAAATTGGACTTAAACTAGCGTCAATCTTTTGATACTTATTGTTTCATAAAAACACGCTATTTGCTCTGACAGCGGGAATTAATTATTTAATTAATTAATGCAACTTATATGTTTTGAATTTTTTAAAATAGACTTCATTTTTGAATTCAGAATATCAAATATAGCTTAGGGTGAAGTTTTGGTATTTTTCTGAAAAACTTCAATTTTTGATGAATAGTGAAACCACTAAGTGGTACTTATAAAAACTGATTTTCTGTTTAAATAAAATTTTACCACTTCTATGTTTTGAATTTCAAAAATTTGACATACATGGTTGTCATTAAGAAGTAAAATGTGTTTGAATGGGATTAAAATAATTTTTTGGTGAATAGTAACTTTTAAGTTTTTAATCGCGATTAGAGGTAATTAGTGTAGTTTAAGGTAAAAATAATATTTTAATAATATGAAATGAACTTTACACATATCCTACCCTTATTGGATGTTTCATGGACGACCAAGAAAATCCATGGGTCAACTTGGGGACCCCATGGATTCACTTTGCTTGGAAAATGACATTAATACCTTTTTATTTAAAGTTAAAATAAAAATGTCACAAACATGAGTTGTTTTACTAAAACATATTTTAATTGGGGTTATACAAGTAAGATTTTTGAATATAAATATTAATTATAAATCTAAAAAGATTTCCTACATCATGATATTTTTTTATAATTTTTAGACATTAAATAAATTAAATTATTTATGACATCATGATGATGCAGCGATGACCTCATTATTTAACGATTTAAATAAAATAGAAAGATAATGTAAAATCTAAGAACTACACATGTCCAAAACCTATTGGATGGGTGGATTTAGAACCCTTATCACATTATACTAGAAACAAATCAATGTGGGACCATTAAAATCCGAAATTCATTCTAAAATAAAGTAACATTTCCTTACTTTCCAAGAGTGCCCCTCCTCTCCTCTTATAAAAGGCCCCCACCTCTACCTCCTTACCCAAACCTCTCAAGCCTTTGGCTCGGCCAAAACCTGCCCATTTCATCTCTCCACATCCCTATCTTTATCATTGAATCCTAAATTTGGGCATAATCCTTTCCAAGGAAGCCTTTGAGCTCAAATGAAAAAGAGTTACCCGATTTAAAGGTAGTGTCTTCTCTTGTGTTCTTTTGTTTTATTTTGCTTCTCCAAGACCCTAAAATCTTTTAATTAATTTATTTTGAAACAAAAACAGTATACTCAATATACTAGGATGTTTTTATAAGAATTAATCTAGCTAAACTTACACACACCTTCATCTAATGGTTAAAGAACATACTGTTTCTGTGGATGGGGAATTTCTGCCTCACGAAACGATGATTGTTCAACACTCATATAACACCTTCAAAGGTGGCCATTAAGATGAAACTATATTTATATATGATATATAATATTTTTTATGTTTTACTTAATCTTCTGTATTTTTCATTTTTGGCATTCCTTTATGGTTTCCATTGTGGGTAAACACGATAATTTCATTTTAGGAAGTGCGAACTACCGCCCCCTCAAAGTGATTTGATTCGTTAATGTCATATGTGGGATGTATAAAGGATGGATTTAAAGTTATTATATATGATTTTATACTGGAATTATAATATACCTTTATATCATTATTATTTTCTTTCCATTAAAGTATGAGATATAAATTAAAGTAGCGTTCATGCGTAGGTACGGCTTACCGTCTCCATGAACGGTGCATTTCATTTCTTATCCACAAATGTAATGTACTATTATAAGTACATATATATAATGGATATATATGATTTATGTTACATCTAAATGATTAATATAATTCTGGAATTAAAATATACATATCCCTCATTTATTTTTAATTCCATTAATATGACATAGAAATGAAAGTAGCGTTCATGCGTATGTACGACTTACCGTCTCCATGAACGGTGCATTTCATTTCTTACCCCTAAATGATTATGTAATATTATAAATACGTGTATATTCTAGATATATATGATATATATGATATCCAAATCATGAATATTATTATGGATATAATGAATCACTGACCACACGAACAACATGTAATTGTAAGAAGTCCACTTTCGACTTAAGAACCAAATGTCGACAAAACAAACATTATTAACTTAAATGATTAAATAATGTTTATAACATGGTAATACGTGATATAAAAGTAATAATTAACTTGAAAAATGTTATTAATCAAGTAGAAATTAACTCAAGTTTATTATTCAGGACGTTAAAGAACGATCAAGTCAAGTCGGACCCGAGGTAAGGGATCCAACCTCTCTCTTTCTTTTTAAGTACTCTCATTTATGTCATTTCTTTTAAGCCCATCTTTATTATGTTTGGGGATGTTCTTTTTTATTCCACATAATTTAATTTTTATGTTCATATTATGGGAGACCCTATTTGATCTCATAAATCCAATTTTGGAAGTTTTAAGTGGCGTCGTTAGGATGCCGAGTTTTCGTAAGGTATTTTTCGTCTCACTTTTATTCCCGTGACATTTATGCTACGTTTTCCACTATTTCCTTTGAGTGGTGTATGTACTGCCCATTATTATACACTTTGTGTAGTATAATTTCATTTATGGGTATTTACATCTTCATTGTATGACCCTTCTTCCATGGGGTGTACTTTTCGAAAGTTACCCAACTCGGTAAGGGGACCTTTCAACCTCATTTTTTTAAAAGACTTCTTTTGTTATGTCTTTTTATTCACATAATATTATGTTGGGATATGTTCTTCTATATACTTATTTATGTAAATTTTATGTCCAAGTGATGAGATCCCCTTTATCTCTCTCATCAACCCTTTTTGTAAAATTCTATGTGACGCTGTTATGCTGTCGAATTTTACCAAGGGAACTTCTTAACCCAATTTCGATTTCTTTGGGTTCAACATGTAGTTATTGAATATGTCATCCTTTGAATATGTGTGAATAACATTTGATTGTTTTACACTTAATATCCACTTATATTGGGTGTATTTATATTTTTCACACATAATTATGAGATTGATTTATCCTTAATTTAAGGATACCTTCTTTATAATGGATTTCATCTCATTTTACATTTCTTTTGAGACTTCATTGTTGTTATGCACCAATTCACTCTTATATGGTGTGTATACTATCCTTTGACATATTATATCATGAATACCTTTATTCTCATGATATTATAAAGTTTGGATTAAATGTTATTCCGCTATTATTTGTATTCAAGAGTCTCTCATTTTGTTAAAAACTCTTTAACAAAAATATCATTTTAAATGTTTTAAAGATTTATTATTCTAAATCTTTATCTTTAATGTCCATGTTTTCAAAATGGTTTTCAGTATTTATTTATATGGACATTAATGTTTTAAAATTATAATTCCAATAAAAGATTCAAAGTGGTATGGGACACTTTGATTCAAAAATCTCTTTTAAATGATTTTTGAAAATGGATTGATTAATTAAATATCTTGGAATTACTTATTTTGATTGAAAATGAAATGTTGTTATTGAAATGTTTATATTTTCAATATTTTATGTGTAATGATGGTACTTGGAAATTTTACGGGTGGTTACGTGATAAACCATATGATGGGTGGTGCCGTGAATACCAGGACGGGTGGTTATGTTATAACCTCCAATGCATTGGGTATGGAAGTCGGCCGTATGGCTATTCCATTAAGTATGTGTGGAATTCGACCGTATGGTTATTTCATTTAAGTATGTTTATGTCCCAAGTTACCTTTATATGTTATGTGTTCTTTATATGGGTTTTATGGTAATCTTTTGGTTACAAAATGGTAAGTAATGATCTTTTATTCAGTGAAGAGTTTTTACTACTTCATAAAGGCGAAAAGTATTACTTTGGTAAAGTACTCATGGTTTACTTGTTGTTTTTGAAAAACTAACAGTTTTCCTTCTTTGTGTATCCTTTACTGGGCTTTTTATGCTCATCCCAAGTTTTTGAAATGTTTTTCACAGGTCAAGGGAAAGGTTAATGATGTGATGATAGTGTTAAGGAAGTGTCAAGAAAGAATCCATGTTTTATTTTAAATATGTTTCCATTGATGGGAAAAATTAATACTGTCTTTTATGTAACCACTTTGTCAAAATGTGGAATGTAATGCTAATTTCATGATCTAATTCTCTAAAACTCTAAACCTCAAAAGATCCTCAATGTGTAATCTTGTAATAACTCAAGATTAAGTAAGGTTTGAGGCTGGGGACTTATAGTTGGTATTAGAGGTTGGTTTAGATAACTTTAGAGGTTAGGGTATTCTCTAAGAATAAGTGACATTACCATAATGATTAGTATTTTAGAAAGAGTCCTAGTTTTAGATAAAGTGAATGAGTAAGTATATCTTAGTGTTTATCTTCCTCATTAGTACATGATGGTTTTGTTGATATACTCACACTGACATTTCTGTTTTTAGTGAATGGATGGATCTAGAAAGCACCAAAGTGACAATAGGTTTGAAGGAAACAGTGGTGGTTCTCTGATTAAGAGACTGGATGAAATGAGGTATTCAATGAGGAAACTCGTGGTTTTTCTAAACCAACTATCAAGGAGTCATGACCATCCACTTGAACCTTGGTATGTTCTGTAATGCATCATGTACGAGATGACCAATCGATGTGGAAGTTCAGGTAATAATTATAAAGGTAACCATTAGGGTTTATTTGATCCTTACTTTTTAGGTAATTATGGGTTACTCTATGATATGATGAAAAATGAAAGGCATGAGATAATCTTGATGATAAAATATGTTTTGATTATTTTTGAATATTTTATCTCATTGTTGGGGAATGTTTTAAGAATTATATAGATTTGAAAAAAGGACAACACGCAGACCGTGTGACAACCCGTCGCGTCGGACAAAGCTGTGGGAATCGAACCCACAACCAAAGTGCGACTGGTATTTATCGCCTACCACTGGACTACGTGAAGTCCCTGGTTAGTTTGATTGATTCTTTTTAGTTAGATGATTTTATGAATTAAGAGTAAGATGATTTTGGGTTATCTATGGAAATTTATTAACCTATCATGGAGGATATGTGATTAGGTTAATTACTTTTCAATATGAGACTTTAAGAGTAACTGATGTTATTTGGAGATAGGTGTTAATTTGTACCTTGGAAGACTATGCGACTAAATCCTTCAAATATTTGGGTTTCAATATTAGTTTGGTTTACTTTGAAGTATTTTATGGACAATTTTTTTATCAAATGGTCCTCGTTGAAATTTGGGTTTTGTTGGAAAATTTTTGGAGATTAAGAATAGATTTTCTTTTTATAAAGGGTTATCCTTTTCTGGATTATCTGATCTTGTACGAACCTTTTTGGTTTTGGTTTTGGTTAGAGTCTAAAGACATGGGAAGTATATAGTTCTCTTTTGTGGATTAGGTGATTCTCTAGAAATTTATTATAGTACTCTTAATGCGAACAAGTCTTCCTAAATACTAGTCTTTTGGAGAAAATATGAGTTTGATTAAGGAATCTAGTAAAAGTTGAAAGTCTACATGACAAGTAAGTATGTTTCATTATGATTTAGTTAAGCTCAAAAATAAATTTCTCAATGAAAAGTAACTTAAAATAAAAATGTTGTCTATTAACTTTTCCTACTGGGGAATCGAATACCGTTTAACCCATCACAAGTTTGTGATTTTTTTGTGGTTAACTTTCTCCTAAACATGTTTACTATCACTCTCCATGAGAACATGACCCTTTGTTTTTTCCTCCATGTCAATATTTTCATAATTGGAATCCTAGTATGGGTTAACTCGGGTGACCTCTGTACATCTCTTTCTTTATTTTAAAGTTATTGTTTTACCGACTCTTGTTCCGATGTGGGACTTTCAAGGATGTTTCCGAGCCCAATTTTAAAATTGTGAGGACGCAATTCCCAAAAGGGGGGAAGGATGTAACACCCCAGGTAAGTAAAGAATATTACATTTTTATATTTATACCTATTTGTGAATAAAATGTCAATATTAATTTAAAGGGAACGCTATGCTTGATGGCTTACCCAATACGCAACAACGAGTTCCTTTGAAATCTTACGTTGCACTATAATAATAAAATAATATTATTTTAAATGGTAGTTAACGCCTTGCCGTTGTAATGGAGGAAATGAACAGAACTAACTAAAAAATGATTATATATGTTTGTCAAATATTTTTTACTTTTTACATCAAATGTTAGAGGATTAAAAATGCGAATGAATCCAATTTTAAGCGTAAACATTCTAATATTCTTTAAAAGGTCAATTAACCGCCTTTTGATGACGAACCTCCTTTAAATCCACTTTTTGACAATTTTATGTGTTATATTTGACAAAATAAAATTCTTCTTTATAATCGGGACATCAAAATTTACTTTGTGTAATTTTTTGAAATTTTTCCGATAATGTTCATTTTTTAATGAATAGTGAAAAATGTTGTATTTTAATTCAAAACCTCTTTTTAATCTAATTTATTTATATGATTAAATTATATTTTGAATTGGTTTCAAAGTAAAATTAGAATAAATTTTTACCATTTAATCCAATAGTGGTCGTTGGAATTAATTTCATCTTGAAATTGGACTTAAACTAGTGTCAATCTTTTGATACTTATTGTTTCATAAAAACACGCTATTTGCTCTGATAGTGGGAATTAATTATTAAATTAATTAATTCAACTTATATGTTTTTAATTTTGTAAAATAGACTTCATTTTTAAATTCGGAATATCAAATATAGCTTAGGGTGAAGTTTTGGTATTTTTCTGAAAAACTTCAATTTTTGATGAATAGTGAAACCACTAAGTGGTACTTATAAAAACTGATTTTCCGTTTAAATGAAATTTTACCACTTCTGTGTTTTGAATTTCAAAAATAATACATACATGGTTGTCATTAATAAGTAAAATGTGGTTCAATGGGATTAAAATAATTTTTTGGTGAATAGTAACTTTTAAGTTTTTAATCGCGATTAGAGGTAATTAGTGTAGTTTAAGGTAAAAATAATGTTTTAATAATATGAAATGAACTTTACACATGTGATAACATTATTTTATGTGTCATGGACGACTAATAAAATCCATGGGTCAACTTGGGGACCCCATGGATCCACTTTTCTTGGAAAATGGCATTAATACCTTTTTATTTAAAGTTAAAATAAAAATGTCACAAACATAATGTTTTTTACTAAAACAATTTTTAAGTGGGGTTATACAAGTCAGATTTTTGACTATAAATATTCATTAGAAAGCTAAAAATATTTCCTACATCATGATATTTTTTTATAATTTTTAGACATTAAATAAATTAAATTATTTATGACATCATGATGATGCAGCGATGACCTAATTATTTAACGATTTAAATAAAATGGAAAGGTAATGTAAAATCTAAGACCTAAACATGTCCAAAACCTATTGTATGGGTGGATTTAGAACCCTTATCACCTTATACTAGAAAAAAATCAATGTGGGACTATTAAAATTCGAAATTCATTCTAAAATAAAGTAACATTCCAAGAGTGCCCCTCCTCTCCTCTTATAAAAGGCCCCCACCTCTACCTCCTTACCCACACCTCTCAAGCCTTTGGATCGGCCAAACCCTACCCATTTCATCTCTCCACATCCATATCTTCATCATTTAATCCTCACTTTGGGCAGAATCCTTTCCAAGGAAGCCTTTGAGCTCAAATGAAAAAGAGTTACCCGATTTAAAGGTAGTGTCTTCTCTTGTGTTCTTTTGTTTTATTTTGCTTCTCCAACACCCTAAAATCTTTTCATTCATTTATTTTGAAAAAAAAAAACAATATCCTAAATATACTAGGATGTTGTTATAATAAGTCATTGAGATACACTTACACACACCTTCATCTAATGGTTAAAGAACATACTGTTTCTGTGGATGGCGAATTTCTGCCTCACGAAACGATGATTGTTCAACACTCATATAACACCTTCAAAGGTGGACATTAAGATGACCATATATTTATATATGATATATGATATTTTTTATGTTTTACTTAATCTTATGTATTTTTCATTTTTGGAATACCTTTATGGTTTCCATTGTGGGTAAACACGATAATTTCATTTTAGGAAGTGCGGACTACCGCCCCCTCAAAGTGATTTGATTCGTTAATGCCATATGTGGGACATATAAAGAATGGATTTAAAGTTATTATGTATGATGTTATAATGGAATTATAATATACCTTTATATAATTATTATTTTCTTTCCATTAAAGTATGATATAGAAATGAAAGTAGCGTTCATGCGTACGTACGGCTTACCGTCTCCATGAACGGTGCATTTCATTTCTTATCCCCAAATGTAATGTACTATTATAAGTACATATATGTAATGGATATATATGATTTATGTTACATCTAAATGATTAATATAATTCTGGAATTAAAATATACATATCCCTCATTTAATTTTAATTCCATTAATATGACATAGAAATGAAAGTAGCGTTCATGCGTACGTACGACTTACCGTCTCCATGAACGGTGCATTTCATTTCTTACCCCTAAATGATTATGTAATATTATAAATACATGTATATTATGGATATATATGATATATATGATATCCAAATCATGAATATCATTCTGGATATAATGAACCGTTGACCACACGAACAACATGTAATTGTAAGAAGTCCACTTTCGACTTAAGAACCAAATGTCAACAAAACAAACATTATTAAATTAAATGATTACATAATGTTTATAACATGGTAATAAGTGATATAAAAGTAATAATGAACTTGAAAAAGGTTCTTAGGCAAGTATAAATTAACTCAATTTTATTATTGAGGACGTTAAAGAGCGATCGAGTCAAGTCGGACCCGAGGTAAGGGATCCAACCTCTCTCTTTCTTTTTAAGTACTCTCATTTATGTCATTTATTTTAAGCCCATATTTATTATGTTTGGGGATGTTATTTTATATTCCTCATACTTTAATTTTTATGTTCATATTATGGGAGACCCTATTTGATCTCATAAATCCAATTTTGGAAGTTTTAAGTGGCGCCGTTAGGCTGCCGAGTTTTCATAAGGGATTTTTCATCTCACTTTTATTCCCGTGACATTTATGCTACATTTGACAATATTTCCTTTGAGTGGTGTATGTACTGCCCATTATTATACACTTTGTGTAGTAAAATTTCATTTATGGGTATTTACATCTTCATTGTATGACCCTTATTCCATGGGGTGTACTTTTCGAAAGTTACCCAACTCAGTAAGGGGACCTTTCACCCTCATTTTTTTAAAAGACTTCTTTTGTTATGTCTTTTAATTCATATACTATTATGTTGGGATATGTTCTTATATATCCTTACTTATGTAAATTTTATGTCCAAGTGATGATATCCCCTTTACCTCTCTCATCAACCCTTTTTGTAAAATTTTATGTGACACCATTAGGCTGTCGAATTTTACCAAGGGAACTTCTTAACCCAATTTCGATTTCTTTGGGTTCAACATGTAGTTATTGAATATGTCATCCTTTGAATATGTGTTAATAACCTTTGATTGTTTTACACTTAATATCCACTTATATTGGGTTTATTTATATTTGTCACACATAATTATGAGATTGATTTATCCTTAATTTAAGGATACCTTCTTTATAATGAATTTCATCTCATTTTACATTTCTTTTGAGACTTCATTGTTGTTATGCACCAATTCACTCTTATATGGTGTGTATACTGTCCTTTGACATATTATATCATGAATACCTTTATTCTCATGATATTATAAAGTTCATATTAAATGTTATTCCGCTATTATTTGTATTCAAGAGTCTCTCATTTTGTTAAAAACTCTTTAACAAAAATATCGTTTTAAATGTTTTAAAGATTTATTATTCTAAATATTTATCTTTAATGTACATGTTTTCAAAATGGTTTTCAGTATTTATTTATATATACATTAATGTTTTAAAATTATAATTCCAATAAAATATTCAAAGTGGTATGTGACACTTTGATTCAAAAATATCTTTTAAATGATTTTTGAAAATGGATTGATTAATTCAATATCTTGTAATTACTTATTTTGATTGAAAATGAAATGTTGTTATTGAAATGTTTATATTTTCAATATTTTATGTGTAATGATGGTACTTGGACATTTTATGGGTGGTTACGTGATAAACCATATGACGGGTGGTGCCATGAATACCAGGACGGGTGGTTACGTTATAACCTCCAATGCATTGGGTATTGAAGTCGGCCGTATGGCTATTCTATTAAGTATGTGTGGAAGTCGACCGTATGGTTATTCCATTTAAGTATTTTTATGTCCCAAGTTACCTTTATATGTTATGTGTTCTTTATATGGGTTTTATGGTAATCTTTTGGTTACAAAAGGGTAAGTAATGTTCTTTTATTTAGTGAAGAGTTTTTACTACTTCATAAAGGTGAAAAGTATTACTTTGGTAAAGTACTCATGGTTTACTAGTTGTTTTTGAAAAAATAACAGTTTTCATTCTTTGTGTATACTTTACTGGGCTTTTTATGCTCATCCCAAGTTTTTGAAATGTTTTTCACAGGTCAAGGGAAAGGTTCATGATGTGATGATAGTTTTAAGGAAGTGTCAAGAAATAATCCATGTTTTATTTTAAATATGTTTCCATTGATGGGAAAAATGAATAATGTCTTTTATATAACCACTTTGTTAAAATGTGGAATGTAATGCTAATTTCATTATCTAATTCTCTAAAACTCTAAACCTGAAAAGATCCTCAATGTGTAATCTTGTAATAACTCAAGATTAAGTAAGGTTTAAGGCTGGGGCCTTATAATATATATTGTATCTTCCATTTAAATCTCAAGAAATAGTGTGTGTGTTTAAAATACAAAGTAAACATACACTTATCATAATGTAAATATAATAAATAGAAATATAAAATAAAATATGAAAATGATATATTGTTTCTCAGTCTGATGTGATTTGAAGCATGTAACTCCTTGGATGTAGCTTGAGTAGAAGATCAATTTGAGTTTATGAAAATCTCAGTAAAATAGAGTGTCATGAACTCTTTTTTTTGACTGCGGGAAGGAACTTAATGTCTGATGAGATTCAATATTCCATAGTTTCTAGTAAGGATTCTTCGTGTAAGGAAAAATTCACAATACTCTATTTATGGTTCTTTAAATATAGATTTATATAACTTCATGTGTATGTGTATATCTTTCTCCATCACATGGATCACTCACACAATGGAGTCTTTTAATTCTTTTAAAAGAAACATGAAAGAATAATAATCTAGATCCTATTCACCCCATACTGGATGACTGACACATAATTTAATGAATCTATGAAATAGTTTAAGAATAATCATTAAAATAAATATTGGTATTAAATTCGATAATATATCCATTAGAAATATTTAATTCAAAATAAACAGGTGGTGACTCCATTGAATGGTGAGACAACTTTGGTGGTGATTTAGGCTTGCAGTGAGTTAGGATGGTGGTAAATCATATGAGCGGTGAGTCTTCTTAGTGGTATTTCATCTCAAATTTTTTCAAAATTTAGTGGTGACTACATTTTGATGGTAGGTATTCCTCATACTTATCCAATTTTCTATAGGTAATCTCTGACAATAAGTGTTTTCCATGATTTTTCAAATTTATTGGTTCAATGACAAGTCACCTATTGGTGGTGAGTCTTTCCCATACTTAGATAAAATTACATACTAGTAATAACTTATTACTGATGGTAGGCGTTTTTTATCTATATTTTGATCTTGATGGTGAGTTATCCTTGGCAGTTAGTGTTTTCAACACTTATCCAAATTTCTTTCCAATCTTCTTTATATATATATATATATATTTTCTTCAATGAAATATATTTTTTAAGAAAGGTGAGACCAAGTCAATGAATGAACCTCATGAGATAAAGAAATCACAACAGTCGAAAGGAGGGTATTTTACATTTTTCTATTTGAAAGAGAGACATCAAATGATTAGGAAGAGTATTAGAAAAAATAGAAACCTCACCATTCCCCCCTTTGTTTGAAATTCGATCCTCCAGAGAGTTGGCTTCACAAAAGACATGTGTGATGCTGTAGTTCATTGAGGAAATTTTGTCCAAGAAGTTGGGCCATATTACCATAAGCTTCCAGGATAGATGAGTAATACCAGATCTTATTAATTGTAAAATTGTAGTGGAATCACATTCAAACCATATATTGTTTTAATTAATTTTCTCATCCATGTAAACCATATTGATTATCCCAATAATTTCTGCCTCTAAAGATGTGGTAGTACCAAAAGGGCCATAAATAAATCCAATGACATCACAATTTTGGTCTCTAAAAACATTGCCAAATCCCACAGGATTGTGATTACCTATGAAATATCCATCCAAGTTTCACTTAATCAAGACCAAGAATGGTGAATTATAGAAAATTTCAATCACACCCAAGGGAGGAGGGAAGTGGCATAGTACTTTGAGGCATTGGAAAATAGAGAAATAATGGATCGAGTTTCTGTAAAATCCATTTTGTAGTGAACTGGAGTTTTGGACAGTAGCTAAAATGTCACCAAAGGATAATTGCAGGTTAAAGGAAGTCTGATCATGCAAGGAGTTGTTCCTAACATAATAGAGGGTGTGTAAAATCTCCACACAGGCCACCATGAATAGGTTTTTTAGCTTATACGACAAAAAATATGATGAAACAAGTTTTAAGGTGATTAATGATTGAATCAGATTGCAATAGATGAATCTCAAAACTATTAAACAAAACATTTCAGAGTGAGGAGACAATATAGAAACATAATAAGAGGTGGTACACTTTCTATTTTTTCTAATTATAGAAGACACAAAATTATTAGTGGGAGATTCCATCCTTTTTAAGGTTAACATCCACTATAATTTTGGAGTAAGTGAGTCTCCACAATAGTGTGAAATAAGAGGGTATGATCTATTTTTTGTTGAGAGTACCAATCTAGTTGGGGGTTCCCTATATCTCATAATTTTAAAATAGATTATATTCAAGAAAACCAATTATATATTGTTCCCCAACCATAATATCCTCTTATTTCACAAAATCATTGTTAGAGATTTTGGATCTAACATCATCCGAGAGTGAATCAAGGAAGGCTAATTGGTCCTTTATTGTGATTATCATGTATGTCACCTACTCATAAGAGTTAATTATGTCAATAAAAGGTGTTCCTATCCAATTATCTCTCCATAATTTTAGAGAGTAATTTTCATTTTCTATCCAGTGATATTGCATCAAGATCTTTTAAAAAATCGATTTAAAACCAGGCTAGGTGGAGGAATCCATGCAGTTGGAATTTCTAGCCATCAATTTATCTAAGAATATGGATATGAGAAAGATCAAGGAATCATATTTTCTATTGAAAATCCTACAGATAAATTGTGATTTAAGGGATTTATTTAACAATTCTGAACAGCCATGCGAAGGTGGAGAGATGATATCATGATGCATATACTGGGGAGGAGTAGTTCAATGTAGTTATAGTCTGGATATTTTTTCTAAGACCTATGGATCATGTAGTCTCTTAGTCTACGGGCCTTGTAAGGGTTCCACCTCATCCCTTGAAAGGGGGTTATCAAAAATAAATAAGAAGAAGGCCTTCGGGACATTCGGTCTAAGGGATTTATTGAACAAGAAAATATTTTTTATGCATATACCCCCAAGATCATATGGCTTTCAACATTGTTTCCTAGGTACCATGATAATACTTATTTACATAATTCTACCAATCTAGACAAAATTCCTCACTGTGGTATTGATGTTATTAATCAAAGAGGAAGGAGACATATAAATCAAGAAGGAGTAAACAAATTTATAGACTACCACATTCTTGAAAAGACAAGCTCTCCCTTCCATTGATAGTGATTTTCCTTTCCAAGAGGCAATAATTCTTTTGACCCGGCTCAAAATGTGAGTGAAGTAGGTAACATAGGGTTTTCCCCAAAAAATATATTATAAAATGCTATCATAACACTTAAAACTCAGTAATCATAAGAAACATGATTTTTTGATCATTAAAACAAGGGTTCCAACAATCTCCCACTTTTTGATGATAAAAAATCATGGCATTTTATAATACATAAATAGATCCAATAGAGGTGTAAAAATAGGTGCATATTAAAAACGAAATGGTATCAAAGATAAGGAAAAAATAATGGTTTAAAAGGAAAGTTAAGGTAAAATAAAATAAAATAAATTCCATAGATTCATTCTCCCCCTTTCAGGATTATCAAAAAGTAAGAATAAAATAAGAAATGCACAAATATAGAATAAGAGTAAAAGATAATTTTCATTGAAAATAAAGTGAAGTAAAACAAAAAGATACAACAAAAAATCATAAATAAATATCCCTATAAAAGAATAAAAGCCTAATGAAAACAAATTTTGGGATTAGTTTAAGGATAAAGAGGAGAATTTCCATTTCCCTTGTCAGAACTAGAAGGTTCAACATTTGAGGCTGAGGGAACTGAAGGGATGACTATAGGAATAGAAAGTAGAAAAGGAGTCTCTCTAACAATGATGGGACTAAGATGTTGAACTTCCTATATGTGAGTCAAGTTGAAAGGCTAGAAACTATATAGAAAAAGTTCATTAGGATCTACGGTGACACGTGTCTTGAATAACTATGGATCAGAAGCTGGAGGAGTCAGATGAGATGTAACAGGAATGGGATCCTAATCCACCACTGTAGTTCTAGAATCATGGAGAAATAGTTTCATCAAATTTTCTGAAGTTTATAATTATGTTTCACCCTCTTTAAATAACACTAAATAAATCATTCTTCTACTCCATAAAAAGATTAAGCGCTGGAGTCATCACATTCAACTGATTCACTTTCTATTTAAAATCCTGAAATATTAGAGGCATTCTTAGATTTTCATCCAGGAATTTAAAATTAGAATTTAGCTCATTCTTAGTATAAATATGAGAGATAAAATACTTTATGGATATCATGATTACCCCTATATTAGATTTCATATCCTTTATATACTCCCTAATCATCATATGGAAATGATCACTATTATTTCTAATTTTTGTCAAACTTTCCTGAGGTAGGTCAGGTGAATATCTTGAAACACCATGAAGCTCCTCTATGATAACTGTCTTGATAAAATAGACATCAAAAATAGCTAGTGGATAACTAGAAAAAGAATATATAGAATTAATATTCTCTACCCTCTCTATAAAATCAATAATGGAATCTTCAAGTGAAGATCTCATCTCATCCACTGTGGATATCAAGGATTCTAACTCATTTTCCAACCTTTAGTACTCTATTTTCATTTCTTTGATATGATGCATAATTTTTGGCTGAATATGATGTACTAAAAGATCAAATAGATACATTTAATCCCTATTAATTAACTCAATACAAAAAATTCATTTTTAGTGGTGTTTTTTAGTGGTAGTTTAATAAAACACCACTAAAAAAAATTAAAATGATTTAGCATCAGTTTTCTAAAAACCACCACTAAATATTATCTGTTTATTAAAAAAAACTTCTCCCCCATGCCAAAATTTTCCCATAGAGTCCCTCCCCTCCCACTCCCCCAAGATCCCAAGCCCTCACCCATGGTGGTTCCCCCTCACCGATGCTCTAATATCCTCAAAGACCTTTGAGATTGAGCCCCATGATCCCTCATCGGTGCTGTGGTCACCGCTGAGCCCCCCAAAGACATCAACCCCACCATCACCCTCACCCAATACATCTCCCTTTAACAGCACTGACATGTCTCCCTCACTCAATAAATATGCGGTCACCCTTGAGGCCCCTGATCTGTCACCCTAGCATTTTATCATTAGCCATCCTCAC
The DNA here is from genome assembly GCA_963277665.1 of Viscum album. Taxonomy (NCBI): domain Eukaryota; kingdom Viridiplantae; phylum Streptophyta; class Magnoliopsida; order Santalales; family Viscaceae; genus Viscum; species Viscum album. The sequence continues at coordinate 642,863,513 of OY728142.1, read as the reverse complement.
CAACCCCCCTTCTCGCCCGACCCCCAGTGGTAAGCCCTACATATTTTGTTCAATTTAAGAAAATTGTTTCAATTAATGTCAGTTTTGTTCTATTATTTTGGGTTTATTTTTTTTAACGTGGTTCAGTTTTATTTATATCAAATTAGTTTAGTCTTTTCATTTTCGTTAAATTTTATTTATTTATTTGCTTCTTATTATTAGGGTTTCGTGGGTTTCAATTCATTTTCTCTCAAATGAGTTTGATTTAATTTGTTATAATTTAATTTTTTTCAATTTATATTGGTTTTTATTAGTGAAATTACATTTATTTATTTTGGTGTGATTCAAGTGGAGTAGTGGTTTCCTGTGTCATGTCAAATTTGGTTGAATTTTCTGAATTCAATTAAATCTAGTTAGCTTCTAATATTTCCAATACAAGGTAGTGTAGTTTGATTTTTTTATGGTTTTATTATATCTAGTCCCTATCCATTTAAGTTAAACTTTTTTTATTTAATTATTCTTGATTTATTATAATTATATTATGTTTACGTTGATTCATCTCACATCATACTACTTCTGTGAGTATAATATTTTTTAATAGGGTTTAGTGAATTTTATATTTGGCTACATGCATTCAATTTAGTCAAATATTTTTTTTAAATATTTTGGATTTTAAAAACATCTAATATGTGTTTAACCCATATATAGGGGTCTAGAACATTTGATTACATTGATTTGATATCTTGAATAGATTAAATAGATACTTGAAAATGAAGGTAGGCATATGTGAAGTTAAATTTACATTTACAAATTATTTTTAGGGAACCTCACTTAACTAGGCTTCCAATTAGTCTTTATGATATATTTTTTTATCTAGGGTATATTATAACATAAATATAAAGGTACACTATTTGAAAACCATACACCTAACCATGAAAAGTTACTACCCTATTCTTCAAAATAAATAGTCAGTGTACTTGGTTTTACTACCCCATTTTATTTGCTTATGTTCTTGGAATTTAAAACAAGTTTATTAGATAAATAAAGGTAATATAATGTATCTATGATTATTTTATCAATGTAATTAAATATTTTCCATGATTTTCCTTTTTAATTAAAAGATTAATTTCATAATTTAATTATATTTGTTTTTCAAAAATAAATTGGCACAAACAATATGTTTTATAAAATGTTTATAGAGGTTTTATCTAAAAATAAATGACTCTTACAAATTGTTTTTACTAAAAATGATTTATAAATCTGGGTTTCCTATAATTTATCAATTTTACTTCCTTATATAAGGGTTTTCTAGGCATATGTCTTCATAATAGATATTTTATTTCTTTATTGTGAATAAGACTTTGAGTCATTGATATGATCATTAGATTTTATATTTTTTAATTATAGATTTAAGTGATGTTATAGTTCTATACATATTTAGAAAACATTTTTTATTAATTTAACTCATTTTATAAACAAATATGGTGTTTTCATCATTTAAATCAATAAACATGAGGTGGTTTCCCATTTTTTTTAATTTTTAACTTTTTATGTTATGTTATAAAAATGAGTTATTATTGTATATAATAAATAAAATGGGATTTATTATAATAGGTTAATGGAAGTGAGATGTGTGAATTACATGGTTTGTTTATTAGGAACCATATCATGATTTTGTGATTTTTTCTACATCTTCTTTAGAAATTCTCATTTGAAATATTAGGTAACATAGTGGGAAATTAATAGATGGATATGATACCAGTTAAGATTATGCTTTCAATATTATCCCATGATGTCCCAAGGATAAATGAAATTAATACCAAAAGTGGGGGATGAATTATTATGAAGTTAGTTTCAGTTGATCAAATGACATGAATGCCAAGGAGAAAGCATTTTACTAATCCTAGTTAACTCTCTATTGATGTTCCCTAGACCCCATTGATATATGTTGATCCATTGGTCTCCCTTCCTACAGTATTCAAGACAACCTTTTCCCCCTTACCATATCTCACACCCTCTCCCCCTTTACTATCTCCCACACCCTCCATTCCATCAATTTCCGGAACACCCTCTGTTAACATCCCATTAACATCTAAGACAATGTCTCCCTATTCAACTACTTCAGTAGTGAGGGAATAGGTTGTCTTGTGAGGATATTTTAGGGTGATAATTATAGGTACAAATTTTAATTTGAAAAAATTTATTTCACTTTTTTTATACTACTAACTATTTTTCATAAAATATATAAACAATGTTACTATAAAAGGAAATATTAACAGTTCATATGTCTATAATTTGAATAGAATGAAGATAGTTGTCCCATTTGAATATTATGGGGTCCCCATTGATAATACTGTAAGATTACTTGGCTAGATTCTAGTCCAAATGGTGGCATAACTAGTTACAATTTCAATTGCCTATGAATATTGGAGGAATGTTCCTCAAGATTAGAAAAATTAATTTTTTGATTCACAGATAAAGGTAATTTTAATACATTATAGTGTAATTTAATTCCCTTATGTTATTAAATTCTAATATTTTAAAAATGAATATCTTTATATAGATTTTTTTTCCACTTTACTATTTTTTATCTGATTGAAAGAAAGTGGACATTGAAAAATTTGGGTAAGAAATGGAAGGATTTTAAATAGATATTGTGGAATGGATTCAATGATAATTTTTTGATTAGTCAGAAGCTATATGATAAGATAATTTAAGAGGTACCTAGATAGAAATGAAAGGTTTTTGTTGATATCCATCATCATGTGAAGCAAATGGTATTGAAATATATATTATGATATTATTATCATATTACATATATACATGAATATGACAAGGAGATGAAATTTCATACATTACTATTAAATTACATGTTATTTATTTCCGGATGTTTCAAGGAAAAATATATTAAGTCGAGCTAAAAAAATCGTCCCTCACACTTCCAAGTCAAAGAGTTTTTCTATAAACAGATTGACTTTGGTAATATTTTCATTAGTTTAAATATTTATAAGACAAAATTATCTATTTCTTATATTAAATTGTCGATTTATCTTTGGTTAGTTCAGTCAAAGAATTTAGAGAACCAAGTATCCCAAATAGAATTGTCGTTGGATATTCATACAAAATATGATGGGAGTTATGTTAATGAGACTACCAAAGAAGCTGGGGTATGCATTTCTTTTTCATTAAATATAATGTATTGTTATCTTTCACTGTGTTAATATGTATTGCTTAAAATATGACTAATATTTTATTTATAGGTAAAAAAAAAGAACTATGGGATTCTAATCCCATGCGGTCTTTCTCGGTCTCCCAGGATGACCTAGTTGGTCAAGTCATTGGGAAAGAGAATCCTAGTCGAGTGCACGAGATGAGTTTAGGACCATTACCATCTATGGTCTTTGGCATTCCATTGGGGATTGCAGCAACATCAAATCCTGTTTGTAGTGACTCCCTTTCTTGAGATGGATAGAGGGAGTTTGTTGTAATGAAAAAACAATTCCGGAACAAATGTATCATATAAAGATGCAAGATGAAAAGGTCGATTCTATGTAGAAAGTGTTGATTGAATTATATTACAAGATGATTAGATCTATCCCCAATGATATTTCATTGATGATTGGTAGTGAGGTTGTAAATCGAAAAACTTAAAAATCATTTGGTACACAAAATTTTATTGATTTTAAGTTTAAATTTAAATATACAAAATTGTTTAATTTTTAACATAATTTTCATGTAGGTACCAGTAGTAGGAAGTAGATAAATAGATGGAGAGGGTGTTAATTAAAGTTAATCTGATAGTGTATAGGGTTAGATTTGAATTTAGAGATGATTTTTAACTAAACATATGATGGTTTCTTGACACATTTCTCTGATAAGACTGATTTTTTTATCTTAAACATTTGATGGTAAAAAAATCATTATTCTCAATATCCTTTTAGTAACCTGAAAATAACATTTATATGGGATTAATTTATAGTTAATAATAATTTAAAACAAACATTGCTTCATTAATGAAGTAGTTTCTTCAACAATCCTTCCATTTAACTTTTCATGGATTTACACCATTGAAAAAAATACTAAAATTATTCCTAAAAAATGGATGGATACTATTGGATATATCATATTTTTCTTTGGAACACATTACACTCCAAGTGTTCTTCATAAAATTTTGGAATTTGATCTTAGAATTTCCATTCCATTTGTTTCTAAAATAATTTTAGCAAAAATATAACATCTTCCAAAAATATCATACTATTTTAACGTTTTATTGGTTGAGATATGGTTACATCAGGTAATTATTTATTTTTGAACCTTTTATATTCCATAAACATACTAATAGTTTTTTTAACTCTACTAAAAAATTATCACAATAACAGTATCTTTGAGAACAATTTACATCTTTGTAAGAAGGTCTATACAACCTTTTACTTGAATCCATATTTATTTATTTCTTACTACCACCCAAATTCCCCCATAAAAATTCTCGGTATTTTATATCTTCCATATATCCCAAATTCTCTCCCCAAAGATTCTTAATACTTATACTATTCTCCTTCATTTGGCCTTCTAAATTATAAAACTGAAAATTCTTTTCACTATAGAAATTCTTCACCCATAATTTACACCATTCTCTAAGGGTAGTCATATATTATTCAGGGATTTTATCCTTTTCCATACATAACTTCATTTCATGAATAACTTCATTAATTATTTCACTTTGTTCATTAATTTTATTATTCATTTTTATGATGGTTTCCACTAAATCTATAATAATACCACAAATTCTTCCACCTTTTACCTTTAAGAACTGCATTAATTTTTCTTGTTTTGAATCTATTATTGTCAATTTAACCAACAAATTCAAGATTTACCATATGTCATAGAACCTATTGCCTCTAATTCCACTTGTTTGAACCAAATACCCCTTCGGTTCTAAATTTTTTATTTTTTAGTGGTTTTGATTGATTTTATATAGTGACTGATAAAAGGTAAGATTTTATAAATTAGTTTCAAAGGATATAATATTATTCCATAGGTTTGATAAAATAGAAAAAGGGGTCTTATGTGTATTCTGATTATTAAATTGGTGTTTTGGATTTCAAATGATCTCATTTGATAGTGTTAAGGTCTTGAGTCATTGTTTGATTTGGTTTCCTATTTATTATAGACTTTTGGTGAATTATTTTATTGAATCCCTTGGTTTTAACAAGTGAATTAATATGTATTCTATATTTATCTCTTTGTAATTTCTAATTAAAGTTGATATATATATATACATGTAAAATTTTATAAATTTGGTTTGGTTTAGAGATTTCCAACTGCTTTGTTTTTTGTTTGGCTGTTTTGGGGAAGTAGATTCTGTATTTGTATTTTTTTTGAAAATAAATATATAGAGGTAGTTTAAATTTCCACTATATATGTAAAATTAATATTTATTTGTAGTTTGAACCACCAGTATATTATGTATAAATGTGTTTAGCAGCAGTTTTTTAGAGTTTTAGAGGAGGTTTATGCTCCCAAAAAATGACCAGGATATAGAGGCAATTTGAATTTCTGCTATAGTCTCATCATTTTTTGGGAGTAAAAAATTTCGCTAAAACTCTAACAACCACCACTAAACAAAGTTTATGAGATAGTTTCCATAAACCATAACTAAATGGATAGAATCGATGTGATTTGGATGCCAACACCAAATTTAGCAGTGGTTTTTGGAAACCATCATAGAACCATATGGATGTGGTTTAAACCACCACTATTAGTCAATTTTATTATAACAACTTAGTGACTTGAGGGGTCTGATTTCTTAACAAAAGACTAAAATTAGAAATCATCCTTTCTATAAAGATTTAAAATCACCTCTAGTGATAACATCCAATGGAATAAATGCAATGGTAGGTGAAATAACTCTCTCAATGGTATGTGTAGGAGCATCAAAATAAAACATATTCAATTCCCCTTTATTATCAATATCAACTAACAAAGATACTTTAGGATCCATCACTTATCAACTAACAGGCCTTTCATCATATGAGTTTGAGTAGTCCATACCAAGTCTGACATACCCTAGGAACTTAACCCATTCCTCAAGAATTGGGTTCATCAATCTAATAGAAGACACACCATAGGTCTTAAGAACTGGATGATCTATAGTTGTAGACCGAACAATGATAGGTACAAAACCCAACTCCTTATCATATCTCTACACAACCATTATCTTCTTAGAAACAATATGATCAACCTCCACCTATTCATCAATTGACTATTCAATAATAGTATACTGGGTAACCATGTTTAAATCAGCTATAGGCTCACTGTGAACACCATCAATAGTAGGATCAACTTGGTGACTATCCAAACTTGAGGATCCCTCCCCATAAACTGATACTTCCTTATCATATTTGGTTGTTATATCAATATATTCAACCTAGTTGGGTCTCTATTTAGATATAGAGACAACTTAAGAAGAGATAATTATTTGAGGGATCTCAACATCCTCAGCCCTAATGCTTCTACTAATAACATCATGGAAAAAAACTCCATTATTTTCATCTTCTTATATATCTCCATATTCATTTCAATTTTCATTTTCCTTATATTCTTCTCCTCCTTATTCTTCATTTTCATCATCACCATTCTCACTATTTTATTCAGAAGATTTAGATGTGATTTTGAAATTATCTTCACCAGAAATTTCAGTTTCCTCCTCCTCAATTCCTTATTTTAAGAGAGTATCTTAAACATGGAGAGACCTAGGAGGGCTAGTAGAACCATAAGTAATAGATGGATAAATTTGAGGTAGATCTAGGTTACAAACCTCATCCACTGAAAATATATCCTCCTCATCTTCTGAAGTAGTGACCACCTCTTCTTCATCTGAATACTCAACAACTTCATCTATCTCCAAGACATGGTCCATAAGATTATTTGGTTTAGTCTAATGATCAACTAGATTGAAATAATCATAAATAATTTAATTATCCTCAAAACACTATTTCTTCCATGGTTTACAAAAAATCTTCATTCTTTTGAAAATGAACCTTATGATGAAAAAACCACCACACTTTACTACCATTTCTTCTCCTTCATCAACTACTCCCTTGGCCTCCAGCATGGCCGAAATAAATTTTGGGTAAATAAAGGAGTTTGATCATGAGGATAGATTTCACATCTCTATCATATGAGTCATCAGATATCTACATAGGTTAATATTATCACCTCTATTCACAAGACACATAATATAAACATATTGATACCTCATTGTTGAGAAATCACCCTTCCTTGGGCACAACATATATTGGATAAACTTGAAAAGCCGATGAAATTATTCATCTAGATTAGTAGAAATTGGTCTTCTTACTATCCTATATCCAATTAATTATGATAAAGTATATCCATAAATTTTTTTTAACTATCACTTGGAACAGTTACTTGATAGTCATTTGATACACCCTCACGAGGTACTCTCAAACACCAAGCCAATTTACTTTAAGAAAAGATTAATTTGTGACCATTTATCTGGGTTCTTACCCAATCTTCATCTTCCTCAAAACTAAATTCAAAAACCTGGTAGAACTAGTGAAATAACCTAGGATAGAATAGTATCTCATTAGAAGAAAACCATTCCACCCATCCATGGTCTTGCAGAACATTGAGCCCCAAAGACTTACTCGATATCAACCATTCAACATGAACTTCTTTTTTAGGCACTACAACTCTCTTCTCAAGATATGGGTTCACTGTCTAAAAAAAATAAAAGATTGGATTCATTTTTATTTTTCCTTGAAGGACATGACTTATCCATAGAATATTCATAGGATCACTTAATTATAACCATATATATAGATTAGCCTGGAAGGTTTGGATAAAGGCAGGGGATGGTCGACGGTCAGGAGATAAAAGAGGTAGTGGAGAGGTTTAAGAGAAAAGGAGCTAGGGAGTGAGAGGATTTAAATTATATGGGTGTCTAATTTTATATCATTTAGGGATTTAGAAATATTTAAAAATGAAAAATAGAAAAAAATTTAAATTGAATTAAAAATTATAAAAATAAATAGCTTGTATAAAGAAATTAGAAATGGAGGCTTGAAAATTACAATAAGAAATTAAAAAAGGAAAATTGATTCTAATGGTGGGTAACTCCAATGGTGGGTAAAACCAACAGTGGGTAAAACAAAAGATGGGTAAAACCAATGGTATATAAAACTCAATGGTGGGTAAAACCAACAGTGTGTAAAACTCAAAAGTGGGTAAAACTAAAGGTGGGTAAAACAGTGTTGGGTAAAACCAATGGTGGGTAAAACAAACAGTGGGTAAAACCAATAGTGGGTAAAATTAAATTAATTTTAACCAAAATTAATCATGCATAATTCATGTATTATGTAGTTAATTCTATTAAAATTCAAAGGTTTAGTGAAAATATCATCAAGCTAATGTTCTGTACTAATGTATTCAAGATTTATCTCACATTTTTGAAAATGGTATCTCAAAAAGTGATGTCTTACATTAAAGTGTTTTGTTCTGAGTGAGATATAAGGTTCTTAAAATTTTTAATAGTACTTTTATTTTCACAATTTATAGGTACATGTTGAAATTGTTATCCATAGTCTAGTAAAGTGTGTTTCATCCACAAAATTTGTGCACAATAACTACCTGTATCTATGTATCCAGCTTTATCAGAAGATAATGAAACCAAATTTTTTTATTACTACACCAAGAAACTGGTGACTTCCCCAAAAGATGACATCTTCCATATGTTATTTTTATATCTAACTTTCAATTACCAAAATCAGCATCTGAATTGTTAACTAAGTAAAATGATTTTTATCTAGGGTAAACAATTCCTAAATTGGTTGTATACTTGAGGTGTTTGAAAATCCTTTTTACATAAATTAAGTTTGACTCTTTTGTGTTTTCTTAAAAATGAGCACACATACACACATTAAACACAATGTCATGTCAGATAGCATTTAAGTATATAATAATTATAATCATACCTCTTTAAATGATTTTATCCACTAATTTCCCATCTTAATCAAGATCCAATTTATAGGTGGTACTCAAATAAGTGTCACCACCCCTAGTTCTATCCAAATTAAAACATTTTAAAATATATTTAATATATGTAATTTTATTTAAAATAATTAATTATTTGTTTTGAAAAATATAAAAACCAAGAAAGAATTTTAGTTCAACCATTAAAATCATTTCAAATTAATTTTTCATCATATTTGAAAAAGTAGTACATAAATAATTTTTATAATAATTAAATATAATATCATTTACATAAATTTGATCAAATTAAACATCTTTATATTTTTTTATAAACAAGTTAAGGACAAATATACCTTTTGAAAAACCATTTGAAATACGAAGATATCTGATCCTATCATACCAAGATCTAGGATCTTATTTTAAACTGTATAAATATTTTGTTAACATGATTTGGAAAATGAGGATTTTGAAATCTAGGGGGTTGTTAAAAAAAATTCTTAATTATTTACCCATTTAAGAATTAACTTTTGATATCTGTTTGATATAGTTTTAAATATAAAAGTTCTACATAGGAAAGCAGTATCCCAATGGATTTAAGTCTAGATATAGGTGAAAAGGTCTTTTCATAGTCTATACCTTTTTCTTGACTATAACCTTTTAAAACTAGTCTTGCCTTATTTCTTACTATTTTTCTAGATTCGTCAACTATGTTTCTAAACACCTATTTAGTGCCTATAATCTAGGTGTATTTGGGTCTGTACAAAATTTAACAAACTTTTTTTATTTAAAATTGATTAAGTTATTCTTACATAGCCATTACCCAAAATTCATGATTAATTTCATCATTGATGTTCTTAGGTTTAAGCTCTGATAAGAATTCTTGATGTTCAACCTGGTTTCTTAAAGAAGCTATAGTTTTTATAACTCTATCTAACTATTCTGCAATATAATATAAAATATGGTATCTAAGAGTCCAAAAAACTCTATAATAATAAGGGCTGGTCACCCCAGGGTCTTCTATAGGTTTTGGTTCATGATCTGGAAGTTCCTTAGAAATGGATGATTTTTTTGACCATTTTACAGCAGAATCATAAGGTTTAGAATTTATGTAGAAAGTGGATAAATCATCCTCAAGGTCTTCTAAAGGAGTATTGGTCTCATTTAGATCTATCTCATAAAAATTTATATGGATAGACTCTTCCACAGTCTTGGTTATTTTTAAAAAAATCGATATGATTTACTAAAAGTTGAATAACCAAGGAAAATCCCTTCATCACTTTTGGAGAAATTTTTTTCAAGATTATCCTTAGTATTAAAAAATAATAATTTTAAACTAAAAAATATAAAGTAATTAACATTAGACTTTATATTATTCCAAATTTCATAAGGTGTTTTATTCAAGATAGGTCTAATTAAAACTATATTAATTATATATTTGGCTGTGTTCATAGCCATTTCCCATAAGTAGATTGGAAAGTTATATTCATTAAGAATAGTATGGGATATCTATTGAATTTTTATATTTATTCTTTATATAACTTCATTCTACTGATGGGTCCTAAGAGAAGAAAATTCATGACTATATCCATTTTGTGAGAAAAAGGATTCAAGGTATTGATTTTCAAACTCATGACCATGGTCACTTATTAAGGTCTTAATTCTAATTCAACTTAGGTTTTCTACAGATTTAACATAATTGGTGAAATAAGAATAAGATTCACTTTTGTGAGATAAAAAGTATACCCAAGTATACCTAGAAAATTCATATACAAGTACATAGAAATTGTGATTCCCATTTATACCAAAAACTCTGGATAGTCCAAACAAGTTTATGTGAACCAAATCAAGAGGTTGAGAAGTTGAAACTTATTTCTTTAATTTAAATTAAATCTTATTCTATTTCCCTTTTTAATAACGGTTACAGACTTTGTCATTTGGAAATTTAAGTTTGGGTAGATCCTTGACTAACCATTTACTAGTAATATTTCTAATTGAGTGAATGTTACTGTGTCCTAGTATCCTATTCCAAATCCAATATATTCTATAAAAGGCACTTAAGTAAGATTTTTTTAGAAATCAATGAATCAATATTAATAGCATACAAATTATCATTTCTCAAATCAAGAAATACTAAGTCATTTTTAGAATTAAAAACATTACAAGCATTGTTTTTAAAGTTTATATGAAAACCATCATCACATAATTTTGAAATTATAATAAAAGTTTATTTTAAACCATAAACAAAAAGTAATTTAGAAATTAAAACTGAGTTGGTGTTACTAATTTGGCCAAGGATAATGATCTTTCATTTAGCATTATCACTAAAGGTGAAATGAACACCATCAACCTTTATAAGGTTCTGAAGATTGATTAATACCCTATCATATGCCTAGAATATCCACTGTCCAAGTAAAATAAATTTTTATAGGAGATCTTCAAGAAGATTTCCTAAAAAACAAAGTTTATACCAAGAATGATTTTGGTACCTAGATTTTCTTGGGTTTAGATATGTTAGTAATTAGTAACTTAGGAACCCATATCTTCTTGATAGGTTTTTATAATAATATTGTATTTTTTTTGACATAAATACTTTATTCAGTCCACTTGAATAAAAACTAGCAGTGGGATTACTAGAATTAGACTTAGTAACAAAAGTGATCATAAAAAATATTCTTTGTCTGGGTTGGTAACCTAGAACAGTAATATATTTAGGAGTAATTTGTTTTCCTAATATCAGAGTGAGAGTTTCTCTTCTATTTGTAAATATTTATATGACTTTATTTAGTTTTTCATTTGATAATTTTAGTTAAGTATTTTCCTTCCATAATTGAGAATTCTTCTCATTTTCTATAGTGAGACCAGTTTTATCACTAGCAGATAAAACATAATGTTTCTTAAAAAATTTATATTCATCTTTGAGTTTATTAAAAGTATCTTAAATCATATTTAAGGAATAAAAAATTTCCTATTTTTATATATCATGATCATTTTTTTTCATTTTAGAATGATTATAATTAAGTATAGAAGATACAATAGGTACCTCATATATATTTTTCATGAAGAAAATATTTTCTCCATCAGGATTCTCTTCATGAGTTGAATCTGAGTTACTAGAGCTATCCACAGAAGCACTCCATGTGGATTTCATGACTTTCTTATACATTATATCATTATCCTCATAATTCTTTTTTTTATTTCAACTTAGGATAATCAACCTTAACATGTCCTTTTCTCTTACACTCATAACAATAAATATCATTTGAGTTTTTATCTATTTTATAGTTGTTTTTCTAATTCCCTCTACTATCATATTTTCCCTTGTAGCTTGATTTCCTAATGAATTTCTTATTCTTGTAAAATTTCCAAAACCTTTTGGATAAATGATCCATTTAATCATGACTATTGACTGGTGATTCATCATCACTAGAGATTTTAGCTTGTACCTTTTCCTTTTATTTTTGTTCTGATATAATAGTATTTAAGGCTATTGAATTCCTATTTGGTTCATAATCTTCTACACAGTTAATTTTAATCTCTTCCTCATGCATCATCAAATTCCTAATCAATTCCTTGATAGTTAGTTTACCTATGTCACATGATTCCCTTATTGAAATATATGTACCTCTTAATCTCTCTATAATACATCTTATTTGTATCATAATTTGGTCTTATTTATACATTGGATTTCCCAAAGAGCTCATTTTATTCACTATCTCATTGAACATGAGATACAGATCAAAAATCATCTCATCAGGTTTCATCTTAAATGTATCATATTTAATTGTATAAGTGTTCAATATCATTTCTTTAACATTAGTAGTTACTTTATGAGAAATATACTATATATTACAAATTTCATAAGTAATTTTAATAGAATATATCCTATTAAATTCATTATCTCCTAAGGCGTAGTAAAGAGCATTCATGGCTTTAAAACTTTTATTATAAGTAAGTTTAGTATCATCATCCCAAGTATTCATAGTAGTCTTAGGTAAATCATATTTCTCCTCTAAAGAAGAAAAAATTTAAAATAACATGCTTTCTATATAATTTTCATCTTTATTTTCCATTGAGAATAGTTATTTCCATTAAATAAAGGAGATATGTTGGTTGGAGAACCTTCTTGTCTATTATCCATTGAAAGAATTAAATTTAGAATTGATAGAAATTTAAGATCTAAAAAAAAACTAAAATCATAGTTGAAAAGATTTTGAAAAACATTTGATACCAAATATTGGTTGGATTGAGTATCTCAATAGTGGGGTTAATTGAGTACCTAATTTTTTTTCTTCTAAAGTTGGTTTAAGAAAAATACCCCAAATAATTAAAACATAAAAATTAATTAAAATAGTATATTGATATTTTTTTTATATTATTAAATATTTCTCAAATATTGATTAAGTATCAGTTAAAAAAATTATGAAAAACTACTTTAAATTTAAAAATTAATTTACTTGATCAAAACCTTATATAAACACTAATTAAAACTAACTATCAAAGTATTGGTTTTAATACAATTTAAAACAAATTAATTTTTAAAGCATAGAAATAAAACAAACAAAACAAAACAAACAATGATAAAAATAAAATAGTTTCATTATCAAGCTGAAACTTAATCCTATCCACCTGTAAATCTCCTACTTCCAAGAATATTTTATATAAAATAATATTTGATCTGCAACCTAGATCGGGTAAACAACAAAAACCTAGCTATCCAGGCCACATAGAACATCTTCCACAACTACTTTGGGAATGAAACAAACACAGGAAACATTTATACCTCTTCCAAAACATGTGTTAAACAATTTGTGATGGGATTTATAAATATTGAGTATCTTATAGTTAAAGCTCCAGAGACATTTTTGTGTTTAAAATAAAAAGTAAACACAAACTGCTCATAATGAAAAGATAGTAAAAAGACAAAGGAAATAAAATATTTAAAGGAGATATTGTTGCTCAGTATGATTTGATCTAAATATCGCAACTCCTTATACATAGCTTGAGTATAAGCTCGAGTCAATATTATGAAAATATTATTAAAACAGAGTGTCATAAACTCTTTTTTTTCTGATTGTGGGAAGGAACTAAATGTCCAATGAGGTTTAATCTTCCACAGTTTCCAGTAAGGATAATTCATCTGATGCACACTTCATAGAACTCTATTTTTTTCTTTCAATATAGATTCATATTAGTTCATGTGTACGTGTATATCTCTCTCTATCATATGGCTCACTCAAATGAGGAACTCTGCTAATTCTTTTAACCGCAACATGCAAGAAGAATAATCCATATTCTCTATGCCTTGTATTGGATGAATAACACAGAATTTAATGAATCTTTGAAATAGTTTAAGAACAATAATTAATATAACTCTCATCATTAAATTAGATAATATAAATATTAGAAATATTTAATTCAAAATAAACAAAAATAGTGGCGGTGACTCCTTTGAATAGTGAGACAACTCTGGCGGTGAGTTAGGCTGGTGATGAGTCAGGCTAGTGTTGAGTCATTAAAATAGTGACTCATCTTAGTAGTGAGTCTTTTTAGTGGTAGGTTATGTCAACACCTTTTCAAATTTAGCAGTGACTACATTCTGATGGTAGGTCTTTCCCATACTTATAGCCAATTTTCTATAGGTCATCACGAATGGTAGGTGTTTTCCATACTTAGTCAAATTTAATGGTTCAATAGTGAGTCATCTATTGGTGGTGATTATTTCCTATACTGATCCAAAATTCCATCCTATAGATGACTTATTTCTGATGGTAGGTGTTTTTCATACTTAGCCAGATTTTTCATCTTGGTGGCAAGTCATCCACGGCAGTAAGTGTTTTCAACAATTAGCTAAATTTTTCACTAATATGCATTTTATTATAAAATGTTGTCATAACACATAAAACTCATTAAGCATAAGAAACATGATTTGGTGATCATTAAAACAAGGGTTCCAATAGGATTATTCACAACGTGTAGTGGTTTCACATTGTGAATGTGTAGTTCATTGATTAGGTGAGATCCTAATTCATGGCCAGTTAAATTGGATATGTGGATCCATTGACTACATGTGATCGACCAATTGAATAAATATACTATGTGGATGAATCAACTACATGTATGGATCAAATTTTTGGGTTGACTATGTGAATCGGCTAAGTGAGCGATCAATTACATGGATCGATCAACTACATGGATCGACTATGTGAATCGACTATGTGGATAGATCGAATACATAGATGGATCAAATAAGTGAATTTTCTATGTGATTTATTTAATACATGAGTGATAAGCTATGTGAATCATCTACATGGATAGATCTACTACTAGGATCAACTAAGTGAAAATAGCTATGTGGGTCTTTTTGAAATGTGGTGCTTCCGGTTACATGAAATCAGCCACCTAGAAATTTCTATCAGTTTTGTGAAAACGGTTGTGTGGGTCATTTGGTGGCATGAATCAAGGGACTTGAAAAGAATATTCTTTAAGGATAATTATATCCTCGATTTTCAAATATGTATAAGTCTAAAAAAACATCCTTTCATGCAGTGTTTAATGAGATTTACAATAGTTGGAATTAAATCTTTTGCGATATGAAATTCTGATCATCCTCTATCTATTGACTAAAAAATGAAGGTATTTACCTCCGCTATTTTCTGGTTTCTTCCTCTCATGATTGGAGGTTATTAACACTTCCCTTGGAGTCATGGAATATTTCTATCTTTGGATCGTGTTTCCTCCAGTGGTGTTTCCATCTTGCACGATCCCCTTGTTTTTTTGTGCCATGAGTCGCATGAGGATTCTTTATTCCTAGTATGGGATTTATTACTTCTCCAATTTATTTAAATGTAATCATAAATTTATCATGGTTTATTCCTTGTATGGTAATTTAATTAATCTAATGAATATTGAACTAAATTAATAAAGAATTGGATTACAACTGCTTATCATTATTTTCTACCGTGATAATGATTTTCCACATGATTTTCTAGATAGTGTGTGATCTATGCTATCATTATGTAGAATGTTGTTATGATCATGTTAGTATGTTGTTCATAATAAAAAATGGTATAGAAATTAAAACCAAAATTAATTTACAATTAATTTCTAGTAGAATAAAGAGGCATGTTTAATGAATCTAGTGTTTATTGTAATTTGATAATGATCACATCGATGCTGATTTTATGTTTAATTAAATATTTTATTCCATGTATTGATAGAATTTGATGAATAATGTTAAGAATGTTTATTATTGTTAATGAAAATAATTAAATTTATATTAATGAATTATAATTCCATAGAGTTTTCTAAAAGTGGAATGTATGCTTGGAAGCATGTTTAGATTAACTTTTTAATTAATTTAGTATCTTATTATAGCTCTATGACTTAAGTATCCCATAGTTGTAAAATGTGAATAATAAATTAGTTAATTTAATAAGGAATGAAAAATTATTATTTGGTAAATATAATTGGTAGCGCCCAAGTTTCCCATATTCTTGAGAAGGATGAGTGCCTTTTTTTTGGATCCATGAGAGCCTGTTTAAGTGTGAAGGCTGGATGCCCTATTTTAGGGATTAGATTACCCTATTTAGTGTGCTTGTTTTTTTGCTGTCTTGTGTTGTTATCTATATGTGATCTTGTTATGTGATATGAGTCTAGGATGGATTATCCTAGGATGAATGATGTGATATGGGGTGGTAAGGCTTGATTGATGTGGAAGAAGTTGATATCTGTGATGGTGAGATGCATTGGGATATGCATATGGGTGTTGGGGATTAAATCGAAGATGATGGAATGGGTCAAAGCTAGGATTACCCATTGATGAGATAGATCTGGATACTTATTTGATATGAATCTATTTAATGGATGATGGCCAGGTTTCTTGTTTAATCTACATTCATTTACCCACTGCTTGAGGTAGTTAGATGTGCTTGGTCACATGTTTTCTCTTGGTGGTAGATTAGGATGGTTTTATTAGAGTACTTGGATTATGGAATGGTGTTAATAATGTTTAATAATTTACTTAACCAATGGGGTTAGTGTTTATGGAATGAAAATGCTAAAAATTTGTTATTCTTGAGAAACCATGGACCCAGTTTGGAAAATGACTAGTGGGAATGGACTTTACTCTAATGATTAATCTAATGTAATTTAGAATAATACTATTGGTTAATTAATGGATAATAAATTAATTAACATAAAATGATTTTTTTGACGAATGAAAAGAATGAATTTAATGTATCTCTTAAAATTCTTGTGTGATTATAGTATTTCTAGTCTTATGAGTGGTAGCCAGGAGTATGAGTTACATTAACTATAGTTGAGTCTAAGACTAGGTTATGACTATAGTGTAGTTATGAGATATATTAGATCCTATATATTTTTTGATTTTATATGATACCCCAACCATGTCGGTTAGGGAGACTGACACCCAGTGGACCCTTAGAGGGTGTTTTCCCTAACATCCTGGTGGGATTATAGATGGTTGACAACCCCTTATGGCCTTGCTTTGTTCTCTTGGTAGTTACATGTGATGGTATTCATGACGGTTAGTTTTACCATATGTGTTTTTAGATGGTTGTGATGGAATGTGGCTATTTTACACCCATGTATCCCAGATATAGTATCCAAAGGATTATTAGAGCTATAATGTATATGGGTTGTGATGGATTGAGGTACCTTACTTGGTGTATTAGCTGTGATGGATTGAGATATAATACCTGATGTATGATACACAACATATGGGCTATGGTGGATCACAAAAACTACTTTCTTACTCTATAGAGATATTCTATGGGAATATGGGATGATGTGATGATGTGATACATGCAGTGCATGTTGTGATGCCTTTCCGAGGTGTCTTTGGGATGGCCTATTTTGGAGAGATATGGCTCAAGATGTGAAACGTTGGGGAAGAGAAGAAAACCAGTGGGGTTGAAATAGAGGGGTACCCTTTATGTTTCATTATTATATTATATAATCTCTTGTATGTGATACTTGGTGATATTTAGCCATGTAGATGATGATAAATTAGTATACATATTTAGATGATGAGTTATTTTCACTGTTGTTCACTGTTTTTTGGAAAGTTTTCTTTATCTTTTGCATGATAGGATCTAGGTATTATTATAATGAGTATATATTTATGCTCACCCAATTTATATAAACTATTTTTAGGTCATCCAAAGTAGGATAGAGATCAGGCTAGATATTACTAGATCATGGTTTTGCAGGAGATGTTTAATATTCTTGGTCACTATCGTCTTTACCTTTTTGGTACTTATAGTATCTTTTTTAGTTGTTTCAGTACATTATGAAATTTCATGTTAGAACTTGGGATTTGTTTTGTATCTCTGAATAGGTGTCATTTTGTGTATCCTTATTATCTCTCTCTTCGGCATGTTATTTTAGAGGTTAATACCTCCTATATGTATGTTTATTATACCCTCAGTGCTAGTTGCTAAACCAAATCCTACTATAGGTGGGACTAAGGCAGTCAAAATCTCACTTCTCTCATTGAATACCTAAGAGGGGTACTATTTTGGGGGTGGGGGTCATGAAAAAGTGGTATAAGAGGTTCAGGTTGAGGGCTAGGATGGATTTTGGAGTTAGGCATAGGTGAGATTACATGGGTTTGTAGGAAAAAAGTACCATCTAAGTTTATTGAGAAATTTAAACATAGTATAATAGATGATACATTGGTATTTAGGACCCCCTATGATCCGATGAATAGACCTTTAGGTTTACTAAACCTACTAAATAAAGTGATATTGGTTCTAGGGTATAGACCTGGGAAAGGATCATGAATCATTCTGCTTTTTGTATGTGTTATGAATGGGTAGACCTTGGGATATGTTAAACCTTAAAAAGATAAAAATAATTAATTAATTAATGTTAGGTATTCCATGTTCCATGTTTACTAGTCTAAAATTTTGTTCTTTTGAAGTCATGGATCCATGTTAATGTCCTTGTCAGGTTTGTACTGACGATGTTCAGTAGGATGTGCCAGTAGATTTCTACAGAGTGGAGGTCAACGATGAGGACACTTGGAGGAGGATAATCTAAGAGTTTTAATTAAATATTCTATAGAAGTATAAGGGATATTTTTTAGATCCAGTCATAGAATATTGGTTGGAGGAGGTTGAGATATCTTTCACTTTGATTCGTGATCTAAATAAGCATTGGGTTTTTTTAGCTATGATGATTTCACATGGAGCAATGAGGCAATGGTGGTTCTTATTCCTCAGGTATCATGAGGAGTCAATAGTATCATGAGAGGATTTTTGAGACTAGTTCCAAGTAGATTTCCTTTTATCGACCATGAAGGTAGCTGGTCTCTAGGAGATAGTTACCCTTTGATTGGGGAGTCCTGGCATGCATGAGTTTGGGATCCATTTCAGGACCCTTATACGATCTGATTCATAACTATTTCTAGATGAGGAGGCTAGGGTGAGGAATTTCGAGGAGGTTTTTCATATAGATATCCAGTACCAGGTCACCCCATTTATGCTGAAGATATATCTTGAGGTGCTAGAGAGAGTATATGTTATTGAGAGGACACTAACTAGAATTTGATCTTTACGAGAGGGGAGTTTTCAGGATTCCTCATGAAGTATAGATTTATTTCAGGGTTCTCAATTTTCTAGATATAAGGTATTTAGATCAGATGAGGGTAGGTCCTATCCCTCATCATCTCATTTCTCTAAGGGTGGAAGATCTAAAAACTATTCCAAGGGATCAGAGATGATTTTTTTCTTGTGGAGGCTGAGGTTATCAATGGTGAGAGTGACCAACCTTTCTAATCAGTCATTGTGCACCAGGTGTTCTACTTCAGGTTCCACCGTTGAGGTAGTTTCATTCAAGGAAGTAGTAGTAATGTGTTCTATTTTGGGATCACCAGAGAGGAGAAGGGGAAGGCATAATACAACCCTGATATGCTCTTCATCCTTAGATAGAATATCATGGTCATGGAGGTGGTTTTCGTTAGGATTAGAGAGGATGCAGAGTAGGTCATGAAAAATTTAATGATTTTGAATTTCCATCACCAAGTAATACAGATTTCATTTGAGGTTCCCTTTTATTGTTTTCTACATGGGTGCATGCTTTGTTTTAGTCAATATCTATTCAACCCTTTATATCAATTACCCTCATCCATGATTTGGGACTTGAGGTAGAGAGGCTTCTAGTTCCCTTGGTGGTGACTATGCCACTTAGAGGTCGAGATGACTTGTATAAGTATGTAGATACTATGATCTAGTTTTGGGGTATCACCACTCTTGGGGATACATCCTATGTTTATGGACATAGCCATATGACATCATCATTATTATATATTGGTTATATTTAGTGCAATCTATCATGGATTTATTTAAGAGTAAGGTTGTGTTCTATGATGATGATGGAGAGCATGAAATTTTCATTGGTGAGATAGACCTTCATATGGGTAAGAGTAATGTTCCATTCTTATCTTCTATGATGACCGAGATGATGTTGAGTTTGTCATACTTTTAGCAGTCAATGTTTCTCAGAGTTGTAGAAGAGTACCTTGATATATTTCTAGTGGTGGTTACAACATTACCCCCTTAATGGGATATATATTTTGGGATCGAGATACTGATAGGAATGTTACCTATCTCCATGTATCTATAAAGGATGTATCCTTTTGAGTTTCAATAGATTCAATTATATCTTGATGATTTACTTTAGCAAGGTTTTGTTTGGTTGAGTGTGTCAGCTTGGGGTGCACCATTTTTGTTCATAGAGAAGGCTGATTTTAGTTTGTGGATATATATAGATTATCATTTATTGAACCAAGTAACAGTTAAGAAACACTATCATCTTCCATAGATTTTTGATTTATTTAATCAGTTGAAAGGATAAAGTTGGTTCTCATAAATCTATTTTCACTCATGATATCATCACATGCATGTAAAGGATGAGGATACTCTGAAGAATACTTTACAATGTCTTCATGGGAATTATGAGTTCATTGTGAGGACATTTTATGTGATGAAAACTCATCCATGTTCATTGGGTTGATGAAATTAGAGTTTAGATATTTCAAGGATAAGTTTTTTTTGGTTTTCATCGATGACATCCTTATGTACTCTACGTATGAGAAGGACTATGAAGAGAATTCACATGCTATTTTGGATATTATTCATCATTATAAGCTATTTGGTAAGTTATAAAAGTGTGATTTATGGGCTCATGAATTCCACTTCTTAGGTAATGTCATGTACCAGTAGGTAGTAGATATTTATCCTTTGAAGATAGTGGTGATTGGTTCTTGGGAATCCCTAAGATAAAGAAAAAGGTGTAGATTTTCCTTGGTCTTGCAAGCTATTACAGGATGTTATTAGTTAATTTATCTCAATGTGTGACTCTTATGATAGCCTTTAATAACAAGTATTGAGCGTTCTTGTGGAATGAATAAATCCAAGTAACTTTTGAGGATCTGAAAAAGAATTTGGTTAGCACCCGAGTCCTTTGTTTTCTAGCAGAAGGAGTTTAGTTTGAGGTTTTATATGATGCTTCATGTATTGGTTTGAGCTGTGTTCTGATGCATCATATATAATTTGTTTTTAATGGGACTTTTCAGTTACATACCAATGAGTGTAACTATTCCAAAAATGATATTGAGTTGTTGGAAGTTGTGTTTTCGTTGAAGTTGTGGCAACATTACCTCACCAGTTAATGTTTTTTGGTTTTCACCAACCATAAGAGCCTGAGGTATGTCTTCTCCTAGTGTGACTTAAACTTATATAAACTTATGTGAATATAATTCATGTAGGATTTTGAATTTTATATTTCATATATCTTAGGAAAGTAAAATGTTATAGCCGATGCGATGAGCAAGAAGTCATTTAGTGATTCCGTACATGAATCTGGGGATTCCTAGAGTGATAGAAGAGCTCTCAATGAAGAATCTAGAAATGAGAGTGGTTAGAGAAAGATGTTGTCTTTTACTGATGAAAGTGTATTCATATTTAGTGAAGCAGGTGGAGGAGTCCCAGTTGGGGGATTCTGAGGTGGAGGTCAGGAGGGACCGAGTTGTTTTTGGCGATCCCCATGATGGTTGGTCTAAATATAGAAAACATTGGGTGTTGTTTCAAGAAATTATTTTCATCCCTTTGGAAATGTGTGATATGGTTGTACATGAGTTCCATATATTTCTTTTAGAAGTTCATACTGGTATGAAAAATATGTAATGAGCCTTGAGAGGTCAGTTTTGGTGGCCTGGGTTGAAGCATGTAGTTTCTGAGTGTGTTTCTTGATGTTTAGTCTGCTAGAATTTGAATGATAAGCACCGTGTTCCCAGTGGTTTTCTACAATTGTTAGATGTTCCCCAATAGATTTTAGAGGACATATCTATGGAATTTATTACTAGTTTAACTTGATATCAGGGAGGCTATGATACTATATGAGTGATAGTGGATCATTTGACCAAATCATCCCCTTTTATAGGGATCAGGGAGTCAGGCTCAATGAATGTTTTATTGAGGTAGTATCCTAAGGATGTGGGGAGAATCTATGGAGTCTCGAGGATGATAATATATGATTTTTATCCTTGTTTTACCTCTAAGGTGTGGATATGTCTCCAACATTCTTTTGTCTCTCAGTTTTTCCTTAGAATTACTTTCCATCTATAGATATATGGTCAAAAAGATAAAACCATCCATACTCTTAAAGACATGTTGTGCTATTTTTAACATGATTTTAGAGGTTTTTGGATGAGGCACCTATCCTTTTCCAAGTTTTATTACAATAATAGTTTCCATTTTACCATCGGTATGGAGTCGTTTGAATCTTTTTATGAACAACCTTTCCATTCTCCATTATTCTAGACCAAGGATGGAGAGGCAATAATTCTTATGCCAAAACTGGTAAAAAATACAATAGAGATGGTTTAGGTAATTCATGGAAGGATGAAGGAAGCACATGATCATTAGAAATCCTATACCAGTCATAGGAGGAGACCTTTATAGTTCAATGTTGGAGATCATGTGTTCTTGAAGGTGACTCCTCATCACTTTCTATGAAGGTTTGGTTATGGGAGTAAGATTTATCCTCAGTTTGTTGGGACTTTAGAGGTGTTTGGTCATGTTGGAAGTATATAATACCGGATAACACTTCCCAAACATATGAGAATAATACATGATGTTTTCCATGTGTCTCAGCTCTTTAATAATCTTCATGATGACTCTTATGTCATCAATTAGGGATAAATTGATTTTTATGATGATGCGAACTTCAAGAAGCAGCCTATGGAGATCCAAGACTTCCTAAAGAATGTGTTTTATGGGTGTTTTGTTACCTTGATTTGTGTATTTTAGAGGCACATTGGTATAGAGGAGAGTTACAGGGAATGTGATATGTAGATACACACTTAGTACCCCTAGCCATTTGATGTTTATCACTTCTCTTGAAACATTTTTCCCTTGTGGATGTTGAAATTTATGGTTTATTAGATGGTTACCTCTTATTTCTTTATGGTAACCTTGCTCTAGTTTGAGATGTATCTACCTCGGGAGAGTGTTTAGGAGCTTTTTGTTACTGTTGATTGGTTTTATGATTGTTTCCTCTAATGAGGTGGTCAAGCTCTTATGATGGTGAGGTCCTTGAGAGGTATCTCTCATAGTTGTTTTTCAGACGACCCCTATTAATTTTCTCCCCGATTTTAGTTTTAGGTTCTCAAGGATGAGAATTTTTTTAGAGGTATTTTATATAAGGACCCAGATCCATCTTGTCTGACCCTTTATGTTTTTTTGAATCTAATGGTACTTAGAGGAGGCCTAGGGAGGGTTTGGGGGTATTTTTCTACTAAAATATAGAAGTATAGATGATTCATGATGTATAAGGGTTTTACATCATGAATGTGAAGTTCATGGCTTAGGTGAGATCCCGATTCATGATCAATCAAATCAGTTATGTGGATCCATCAGCTAAGTGGATCAAGTAGATGTGTGGAGATATAATCTACATGAGATTGACTAAGTGGATTGATCAGTTATGTGGATGAATCATCTACATGGATGGATCTGCTACGTGGATCTACTATGTGAATCTTATATATGAGTGATCAAATACATAGATCAGCTATGTGAGCGATCGATTATGTAGATCATCTATGTGAATTAGATACATGGATAGATCAACTACATGAATTGACTATGTGGATGGATTGGTTATGTGGATCTGATACATGGATCATTTATTTGAGTGATCAGTTATATGAGCGATTGGATATGTAAATCACCTACATGGATATAAATCATATATGTGGGTAAAATATATAAAAAAAACTACATAGGGATTTTGGATACATGGTGCTTCTATATTTATGAAATCATCCACCTAGAAATTTATGTCAGTTTCGTGAAAATAGATGTGTGTGACTTTTAGTGGTATGAATCAATGGTAATTATATCCTTTTCTTCTATGATGACTAAGGGTGTAAATGCATCCTTTCATGTGGAGTTTAATTAGTTCTTTAATAGTTGTAATTAAATATTTTGCGACATGAAATTCCGATCATCCCGTATCTATTGACTTGAAAATGAAGATCCATACCCTCATTCCTTCCTGGGTATTTCCTCTCAAGACTAGAGATTCCAAATCCTTCCCTTGGAGTCATGGAATCCTACTGTTATTGGCTTGTGTTTCCTCCAGTGGTGATTCCATCTTGTGCACACCCTTGTTTTTGGTGCAACAAGTCGTGTGAGGATTCTTTATTCCATATTTGGTATTCATTTATTTTCCTATTTATTTACATGAAATAGTATAGTTATCATGATTTAGACCTTGGATGGATATGGAATTAACCTAATGAATATTGAAACAGATTAATAAATAATTGGAATGCGATTGCCTATCATTGATTTCTACCATGATAACGGGTTTCCTCATGTTTTTATTGATATTGTAAAATATATGCAATTCTTATGTAGCATGAAGTTATGATTTCCTTATCATGTCATTTATGATGAAAAATTGTAAATAATTTAAAGTTGAAATTAATTTATAATTAATTTTGTAGAGAATAAAGAGGCATGTTTACTGAATCTGGTGTTTTTTGTAATTTGATAATGATAAAATTGATTTTGATTGAATGTTTAATTAAATATGTTATTCCATGTGTTGATGGAATTTGATGAATAATATGAATCATACTAACTCTTGTTGATGAAAATAATTAAATTCATGTTAATTAATTATAATTCCATAATTTTTTTGAAACTAGAATGTATTCTTCGAAGCATGTTTAAATTAATTGTTTAATTAATTTAGTATCTTTTTAAAACTTGAGGCCTTAGGTTTCCCATATTTGAAACCTATGAATAATGAATCCATTAATTCAATAAGGAAGAAAAACTGGTTGTTTGATAAATATAATTATTATGGACATAGTTTCCCATCTGAGTGCCATGTGTTGGGAGTCATGAGATCTCATTTATGTGTGAAGGATGGATGCCTTGTTTTAGAGACTAGATTTACCTATTTACTATGCTTGTTTTAATTTTTAACTTGTGAAGTGATCTGGATATGATATTTTTATGTGATATGATCATGGGATGACTGATGTGATATAGGGCGGGCAAGCCCAGATGATGTGGCAACCATTGACACCTGTGATGGCGAGATGCATTAGGATATGCATGTGTGTGTTGGGGAAGACACTAGAGATTATGGAATGGGTTGAAGATGGGATTACCCATTGATGTGATAAAGTTGGATTCTTAAATGAAATTAATCTATTTAATGGCCAATGTTCGAATTTCTTGTTTTATCTGCATTCCTCTCCCCACTAATTGAGGTATCTAGATGTGCTTAGTTGCATGTTTCCTCTTAGTAGTATCTTAGGATGATTTTTATAGAGTACCTAGATTATGGAATGATGTTAATAAGGTTTAATAAATTACTTAACCAATGGGGTGGTTTTTATGGAATAAAAATGCTGAAAATATGTTAATATGGAGAAACCGTGGACTCAGTTTGGAATATGCCTAGAGGACATGAAATTTACTCTATTTATTAAAGTAACGTAATTTAGAATAATGTTGTTTGTTAATTAATAGATAATTAATTAATTGACATAAATTTAATTGTTTGATGAAATAAAAGAATGAATTTAATATATATTTTAAAATTCTTGTGTGGTTATAGGATATCTAGCTTTAGCAGTGGAAGCCGGGAGTCTGAGTAATGTTAGATGCATTAGAGTGTAATACTAGAAAATTCCATAGTGTGGTTGTGAGCTATAAATATCCTTCATATTTTGTGATTTCATACACTACCCAACCATTTTGTTTAGGGTGACTGATATCTACTGAACTATGGGAGGGTGTTTTCTGTAACATCCCAGCAGGAGGATGGATGGATGACTACACCATCTAGCTCTGCTCTCTTCTCTTGGTAGTTATATGTTCCAGTATGCACGACAATTAGTTTTACCATATA
The DNA here is from genome assembly GCA_963277665.1 of Viscum album. Lineage (NCBI taxonomy): Eukaryota > Viridiplantae > Streptophyta > Magnoliopsida > Santalales > Viscaceae > Viscum > Viscum album. The sequence goes on along the minus strand of OY728142.1, from coordinate 642,837,083 downwards.
TATGTGTAGAGGGATGATATGTATTGTAGTTATTTCACAAACATGTATCCCTGAATATAGTATCCAAAGGATTATTATGGGTATGAAATGTATAGGTTGTGATGGCTTGAGGCACCTTACTCAATGTATGGTCTATGATGGATTGAGGTATAATATCCAATGTATGATACATTTCAAACTAGAAATGGTGGATCCTAGAAACTACTTGGTTTTTATATAGAGAATTGATATGGGATAATGGGATGATGTGATTCATGTGGTGCATGTGGTGCATGTTGTGATGCCTTTACCAGGTGTCTTCAGGATGGCTTATTTTGGAGAGAGATGGCTTAGGACGTGCGACATTAAGGAAGAGTGGAAAACCAATGGGTAAGTGGTAGTGGGGTACCCTTTATGTTTTGTTATTATATTATATTCTCTCTTGTATAGGATACTTGGTGAGAGTTATCCATGGTGAGTCTTAGAACTTAGTATACCTTTTTTGGTGATGAGTTTGTTTCATTGTTGTTCACTATGATTTAACATGCTTTCTTTATATTCTACACAAGAGCCTCCATGGAGGATCCTAATGATTATATAGTTATGATGAACCTATATATATAAACTGTTTTTAGGTTAGTTGGAGTAGGTTAGATATTGGGATCAATTTTACTAGATCATGTTTTTTAGAAGCTCATTAGGCTTCATAGTCACTGTCATATTTACCTTTTTGGTACCTGTAGTCTATTTTAATGTTGTTTAAGTACTTTATGACATTGCTTGTTAGCACTTGGGATTTATTTTATATATATAAACATGTTTTAGTTGGTGTATCCTTCTTGTCTCTCTCACTTCTGCATGTTCTTTTAGAAGGTAATGCCTCCCATATATGTGTTTATTATACCCTCAGTGCTAGTCACCAACCTGAGGCCTACTAGAGGAAGAAATTTGGAAATCACCATATACTTTATCTCATTTCTAGCCCAATGTTATGATGACTCTATGACATTTAGTGATTACTCAAAAGGAAAAGTTAGGTGATTTTGTGAAGTAGGTATTTCTAGCATTTTTTAAATTTCAAAAGTATTGTATATTGAAAGAGAATATTTATTCTATTAATTTTTACAAATCAACTTATCATAATTTTAAGTTTCTTAATTCTATATAAATAGATGATATATTATGGAATCAAAGGCTTGGACATGTAAAATTTTGGCTATTAAACAAATTGTCAAAGGATATGTATAGTAGCTACCCAATTTAAAAATTAGTAAGAATTTTATGTGTGATTCTTATTTAAAAGGTAAAAAAAAATAAGTAGTTTTAAATATATTAATTAAGTTATAACTTATAGACCATTATATCTTATTTATTTAAATTTATTTGGTAATATACATGTTTCTAGTTTAATAGGCAAGAAATATGTTTTTTTGATTGTTGATGGTTTTAGTAGATTTACTTGGATTTATTTTATGTCACATAAAAGTGAAAATTTATCTAAATTTATTGATTTTTTTAAGTTGGATCAAAATAAAAATTTTTATTTAAATTTTTATATTATTATTGATAATGGAGGTGAATTTTTTAATTTTGAATTTCAATTTTTTTTCAATGAAAATTGTTATTTTTTCAATTTTTATACTCCCATTCCACCATAAAAAATGGTTTTGCAGAAAGAAAAAATATAAATACTATTAAAATGAATATAACTATGTTAAATGAATAAAAATTACCTAAATATTTTTATATTTAATATATAAAATCAACTTTTTATATTTTAAATAGAGTTTTAATTAGACATTTTTAAAGAAAACTCCATATGAATTTTTTATAGATAAAAAAAATATAATGTTGGTTATTTTAATGTTTTTGGAGTAGATTTTTTATTTTAAATACTAAGGACTTAGATAAATTTTATTCTAAAAGTGATAAATGAAGTTTTTTTAGGATATTATAATAAAAGTAATCTTATATAGTTTATAATAAAAGAACTATTGTTGTAGAATATAATGTTCATTTTAATTTTTTTGAATATTTTTTGAAAAAGGATTTCATTTTAGAGAATTTTCAAGATGAATTTAATAACTTTAATTTTGTTTAATAAAAACCTAAATATAATAATTTAATTATTTAAAATTATTCTCCTTCTTATTTTGTTTCTATGTCTTAGAAAATTCATAAATACCACCATGTTGATAATGTTATTGGTAATGTTGATACTATTTTTAAAAATAGAAAACATTCTTTGAATTTTTATGTAAATTCTTCTTTCATTTTTTTATTGTGATTAATGATTTTTTTGATGCTTTGAAATATTCTAATTGGATTTTTTCTATTCAAGATAAACTTAATCAGTTTTCTAGAAATAATGTTTGGTTTTTCATTTAACCCCATGTATATAGGAATCATATTATAACTAAATGGATTTCTATAAATAAAATGAATGAATTTGATCATGTTATTAAGAATAAATCTATACTTGTAACTTATGGTTATTTTAAAGAGTAGGATATATATTTTTATGAATATTTTCATCCTCTATCAATAATTGAATCTATTATAATTTTTTTATATTTTACAACTCTTCAAGGTTTTAAATTAATTCAAATGGATATTTATAGTGACATTTAAATGGTTTTATTTATGAATAAGTTTATGTTTTCCAAATAATAGGTTTTGAAAATGAATAATTTCTTAATCATTTTTTATGTTATCAAAAGATTTATATGGTATTAATAAATTTCCTCATGCTTAGTATGATTTAATTACTATGTTTTCATTGCAAACTGATTTTAATAAAGTTAAAGTATACCATAATTTTTTTTATTAAAAGTATTTCAAATGATATTTTAGTTATTCAAATTTATGTTGATGATATTTTTTTTGGATCTTCAAGTGAATTTATTTTTAAAGAGTTTACTATTTTATGGAAAGTGAATTTGATATGAGTTTAGTGGGTGAACTTAATTTATTTTTGGGTTTTAAAATTTATAAAATAAATGATGGAACATTTTTTAATTAAATAAAATATGATACAGATTTAGTTAAGACTTTTGGTTTATATTCTAGTAAGACTTTTAAAACCCCAATGTGTATTAATTTCATGTTGAATTTAGATAATTCTTGAAAATATATAGATTCTAAACTATTTAGAGTAATTATTTTTAGTTTATTATATTTAAATTCTTCTATACCTTATATTATGTTTAGTGTTTATTTATATGCGATATTTCAATTTGAATCACATTTAAAAGATGTTAAGTGAATTATAAGATATGTTAAAGTAGCTTTTAACTATGGATTATTTTATTCAATAAAAAACTATTTTGATTAGATTAGTTATTATGATTTTAATTTTAGGGGATACAAACTTGATAGAAAATGTACTTCCGGTATGTGTAATTTTCTTAGTAAGATATCAGTATCTTGGAGTTTAATGAAACAATATTCAATCGATTTATATAATAACAAAAGTGAATATATTTATGTAGTTACTTGTTGTTCTCAATCATTATATATTAAATAAATTTTTTGGAAAATGGTTTTAATTTTGAAAATATTCCTATTTATTATGATAATTATTCTACCATTTAAATATCGAAAAATCCTTTATATAATTATAGAACAAATCATATTTACATGATATTTCAATTTCTTAGGGATTATGTCAATAAAGGTGATATTATTTTGGAATATGTTCCATTATAAAATCAAGTTCTAATATATTGATTAAATTGTTGGATTTTGGAATGTTTGAGAAAATAAAATTTGATCATGGTATTTTAGAGATTTAATTTGAAATTTTACTTTTATTTATAGATTTCACATAATATTAATTTATTGAGAAGGATATTTTTATATTATCTTAGATTAATCTATTTTCAATTTTCTTGTATTTTAATTAATATTTTCTACTTTTTGATAAATTTAAAAAAGGGGGAGAATTTTATAAAATCTTATTTAGGTTTTATAATTTTAAAAGGGGGGATTTTATTAGTGTTTGGGGTTTAATTGTTTTATTTTTAAATATTAAAAATAAATAAAAATTAATTATTTCATTTTTATTATTTAATCATTATTAATACTTTTATTTTAATTCATTTTATTCATTTATTATTTTTTATATTATTCTTTTTAATTCTTTTTTTATATTTTATGAACAATCAATTTTTAATTTTTCTTATATCCCTTACATTAGTAGATTTTTACCTTTACATAATATTAAGTGTTTTTGGTTTACCTTTACATGAAGAATTACTTACCCTTATATAGATAATAGAAAGTTGAGTTTACCATTACGTTGTCTGTATGTGTTTACCTTTATACAACTATATTCATCTTACCTTTACACGAGTTTCCTATCTACCTTTACATAATGGTATTACATACCTTTATGCAACGTGTTATTTTTTCATTTTACATTTATGAAACTCATATATTTTGAGCTTACCTCTATGAATGTATTTGAGTTACCATTATAAAATATTATATATTTATATTGAAACATATTAGATTATTCATGTGGTAGGTCATGCTTCTCATGAAAGTTTTATTTCATTTTCATGTTCATTCATTTTTTTGTGGTAAATTCACTTTCCACATGATATGTCTAATGACTGCACCTTATACCAATTGGTTGTAAGCTCCTTCATGCAGCAGGTACATTCACCAAAAGTTCCCTTAATGGTAAGTAGATCAAACATGATTCCTTAATATTATTTATAGAGTAATCACCATCAATGACATCAATAGTTCAAGTTTGGGGATCATGTTTTTTATATATCTCACCAAGGCTAATAAATATACTTATTAGGATACATGGTAATATTTCAATGTGATATGTTAGGCCGTATGAGATTCAATAGGAAGTTAGGCCAATATCCCATCGGTTGTAGTTAAATCAGAGGTACCATTCCATGCATGATGTCTTCCATGTATCTCAACTATGTCATTATCACTCAAAACCATTTCATAATCTACAGATAGATGAGTTTTATCTATAAGTAGATGTGTCATTTATGGGGAATCCTATTTGTATTGTTGACAGATGGACAAAGGTTCTCCAAGGATGATCAGTTCCTATAATGCGGGTGCTATGGCGGCATGATTGTTTATAGGATGAGATTTGGGAGAGAGAGGCTGAAATAAATGCTCAGTGGCTCAATTTATTCTTAGGTGATTGTTGACCACCCATGGAAGGTCAATTTAGGGACGAATTACTTTAAGAGAAGAATATTTTAAGATCCGGGTTTTTTTTGAGGTGTAGATATTTTTTTTTGTTTTAACTCAATTTTTACCTAATGTGAATGACTAATGAGATCATGGAAGTTAAGGGGGGTGTATGGGGATTATTTGGATCTTAGAGGATCAATTTTTGAAAAAGGAAACTGGGCCATATGGTTAGTAGAAACTGTGTGAGCCAGTCATCATAGTTTCAGTAACTGTGTGAGGTCTGGAAAAGGGCTTTAGGAGGCCGCATGGTTTGAGTAAACTGTGCTGCCTAAGGTGCACTCCCATGTGAGGGGATCTATAAATTTTATCAGATGTGTGAAACATGGTTTGTTAATGGCTATTCAAACTGTGAACATGAAACCATGCGAGGAACCCCTTGACACATAGAAGGGAGCACAATTTGGCCAACCATGCAGTCAAACCATGCAACCCAGTATTTAATGGCTAATTAAAATTTTTTCATTAATGATTTAAGATTTTAAAAAACTTCTTCCTCCTTTATTTTACAGTGTACATATGGTCTCCCCATATCCCGTGAGAGCTCCATGAAATCCTAGAGTAAGGCTTGGTGACCATTTTTCGGTTTGGACTTAGATTCAAGTGTCATATGTATCATTATATCTAAGCTAGTAATTTTTAGTCATCTTGTTTCACTCTTCATTTGAATTCATATTGATGAATTTATTTAGGTTCAAGATAATATTCCATATTTTTAATATTTTCATCCATTCTTCTTTTTTATCTTGATTTAGACCAAATCAGAGACTGATACAAGATGAGTAATATACTACGGACCTACAGTAGGTGGACTATACCTTTTTTTATTATGGTTGGGTTGTTTTATAACATGTTGTATTTGTTATTCACATTTCACCTTTTAGTGTTTCCCCTAAAATTAATTGAATTCATGGAATGAATGGATTGGGACCTGATAGGTTGTCCAACTAGTACTCTATTTATTTTTGGATGTTGTTAGCCCCTACCATAGCTACCCATTGGGTGTTCCCTTGTATCATCTTTTATTATACCACCCCATTGGGTGTGCGTGAGCTCACCAATTTTAGTGGGATCCTTAATGAGAATTTAATGGATTTTTTAAGGTTGCTAGAACCTTTTTTTACCTATTCATTTGTAAATGAAAGGAATGAATTTGGATTAAATGATTAGGAGAGAGTTTATGCCTCCTTTTCCATGTGATACATAATGATAAATTGATTATTTTATTTGAAAGTAAATTGTGGATATGAGTTGTATGAACTCATGAAATGTGAATGGTAATGGAATGAGATGGTGAATTATTTATAGTACTAGATGACTTAGACGAGATCCTTGGATCCTAATTCCATAGGACGCTATAGAATTTTATACTCGATTGGTCTTGTTTATGGTAGTGGATTCCTTGGACTTGTTTCCTCCTTGAATCATGATTTCATAGGATACTAAGGGCCATGCTACCCCTTGGATCTAGATTTCTTGGGCTCATGTTGGACATTCTCTATTGACATGCTCCTTGGAACCCACCCAAGTATTTACTTATTTTCCATCAAGATTCTCCTAGAACTCGATGTGGATGCCTTGGTATTCTATACCTTGGATACATTCCTTTATGTTCTGACACTTTTGATTACATGGTGTGACCATTTTGGATGAAACTTGATTATATGGTGTGTCCTTGATGGGTATTATACACTAGATTATACAGAGTGGTCGTGATGGGTATTATAAACTGGATTATATGGCGTGGTTTTGGTAAATGTTATACACTTGATTACATGATGAGGTCAATGTATATATTGTTTTTATAGGATTTAAAGATAGCCCTAGTATGGGTATTTGACTGTAGTTGGTAGACTAGACAATATCACTTATTTGTTTATGTTTTCAGTAGAAATTGTATATGGTTTCTTGATTTTGTTTGTGGGGATTAATGTTTGGCTGGATTGGATCACACTTTACTTTAAATATAGATATAATTGTGATATATATACATATATTTCACACTTCTTTTTTTTATATTATATAGAATTTATTTGTTATAAATACCATTGGTGGTGGCATATTGAGTGTTATCTCACACCCTGTTCAGGACGCCATTGGATACCCAGACATACTTCATGGATATAGGTAAGGACCGAGGTAATCACTCATTGTACAATGCTTGATTTTATTGTTGCTTAGGAGTAGGGGAGCGCATAACCAAGCTAAACTCGTGATGATAGTTTGGATAGTTCTTTTTATTCTTTTTGTACCCTTTTGATTCATGTATTTTACTAGATTCATGTGTACCTATTTTTCTATTTTGTAGAGACATGAAACATTATATTTTATATGATATTATTTTTTGAATGGGTTATTTATTCATGTATTGGATGTTTATAATTTTTTTCCTGGTTATTTATCTTCTTTCATTACTTGAATTTCATGATTATTATTGATGTGTTACTATAACATGAGGGCATAGTATCCCCACAGACACACCCTAGGCCCTCATTACTAGTCGTTAACCTCTAGTATACAACGATGTGCACTTGAGGCCATGTGACCCACCGGCTTAGGCACCGTTTAGTGGCATCCAGGTGATGATGTTACTGAAACAGTTCAAGGTTGAACTACATGGATCGATTATTTTAGATGATCAAAACAGTTTATTAATTTAATGATTTTTAATATTATATTATTATTTTTTATAAAAAACAAAAAATATTCAATTAAAAAAAAAAGCTAGAACTGCTCTATCTAACCGGTTATATACTAGTCATGAGTGTTCTAACTAGATAAAAAATCCAAAATGAAATAATAATTGGGGTTACACATAAAATCCCACCAACTGGTGGCATGACTGGTCTAACCGGTCCAAATTTTAAATCAACTTAAAGTAATTGGTGTAAGTTGCTAAAATTGTTTTTTATAGTTAACTATGAAATAGAGGTTCCATAATATGTGAATAAATATCTAGTTTTATATTTAGAATTATATGGATACAAAATATCTCATATTAGTGTAAATAGAAAAATATTTTTCTAGATTTTTGGAATAAAATAATATATTATCTGTAAATAATTGAATGTGTTTCAATATACATTCGATATAATTCTAATGTTTCAAAGTAAAATAAAAATTATTACTAAATAATAAATTCCTAAAAAATGACATATTTAGCATTATATTATTTATAGGTATATTAGTTTAGTTATAACACTAAGGTATGTCACTTTAGGAGAATTTTTTTATTCACTTTTAGTAAGAAAATATCTTTATCTCAATGAAGACACCATATAACAATTATTATACATAATGAGTGTGGCTTATCTGTATAAATTTTTTGTAATTCTGTTTCATCATATATCAGTTTTTTTATCTTCTAGATTTTTAATATGAAATCCAAGAAAAAACTTGGTTTTCCAAAATTATTTCATTTCAAAATTTTTATTTAAATGTTCTACTGTTTTAAAAAAAATCATTGAGAGTTACAATAATATTAAAATCTTTAAAATATGTTGTAATGATAAAAAAATCATATCAATTCATATTTATGAAAATAAATGGACACATTGGATCATTGTTAGAACCTTATTTAATATAATATTCCCTTAGATGGTTATACCACTTACGCATTGACTATTATAATTCGTATAATGATTTAATAAATTTAATGGAATAAAGTTCTAAAAATCATAAAAATTACACAATTTTTTTGAATATGATGACCCATAGATCATATACATAATTTTACACCATCTCTATATAAACATATTGAATATTACACATCCCAAAAATCAAAATATTTAGTTTCTTGGAGAATTAGATACAAATTAAATAATTATCAAATATAAAACCATAAAAAAATTTATTTAATACTTATTCATATACCTCCTAAATATTTATCATACTCTTCTTAATGTTGAAAATATTTAATGAATGGAAAACTATTCCATGGTGGTTTATAGCAAATTGTGGTCTATGCTGGGATAAACCACATTATGGTGAATGTCACTGTGTTTTGGAGTTGTGTATGACACTTTATGTGCTATGAGATAACATGTGTATTAAATATTTTCTATTACTCAAATTTATTATACATGGGTTGATCATAATTCTATGATTATTTGAGGAGTTTTAATAACCATAAAAAAATTTAATTGTTAACCAATCATTATGAGAATTAAAATATACATTTAAAAGAGTTGTATCATTTGAGAAATGACTCCTTACTATGATTTAACTTTTGAGTTCTAAGGAGGGTATTTAGATTTATATATAAATTGGATCAATATTTAGGAAGATTAGCGTGTCACATTGTGATTCAATTATCCAAATATGGTGATATTACTTCATCTAAATCTCTCTTGCACCATCTATATCATTTTCTCTATTAAAAGGTTATATCAAACAATTATAAATAGGGGATCATTCTTAAGAATTAGGAGATTAATTCTTCTTGGAGATAACCTAGGTAGAATGATCCCATTGGATACTTCTTAGTGATCACTATCATGCTCATGTCAAGGTTCTTAGATAATTTGTATCAATAGAGAAAAGGTAAATCATTCTTTATTTATTTTATTTATTCCATTATGAATGAAAATATCCAATGGGATAATCGATTTTCATTAATTTTTATGATGTGTTTGGATATGTGTTATCCCACATAAATCCCATAAACAATATAAAATCCACTTCCATCTCATTTTTATTTATTTCTAAATGAATAATGAAACAAAAAACTATTATTCCAAGAATCATGACATGTTTTTCATAAAATGACCATGGTTCATAGAGTTTTTGAAAATCATTAAATAACTGGTAATACAAAATGATCATAGTTCTATAAATTTTATAATACCATATCATGGTTTGAAAAAAAAAACATATAAATTCTTCTTGAAAAATAAAGTATCATTATTCAACTTAAATACATTGGTAACTAATCATTATGTCACTATTTATAGGAATTATATTTCCACCATAGGTAGACATTGACAAACCATGGTTTAACCATTGAATAGAATGCATTCCTTAAAATCTCATGTATATTTTCAAAATAACCATATTTTATGGTGTGACTATAAATCAAAATTATGAGGCTATTGGAAAAATGATCATTGACATGACCTAGCTCACTGGGACTTCACCTGGGCTAAAAGATAAGTAGAGTGTGCCATATTAAGCATTACCCCAATAGTCTAGGGGATAGTGACTAATACTAAGAATTCATCTCACACATATAATAGTAATTAACCAAATAATAACATGTATAAAGAAAATCACTAATTAAATACAATATAATTGTAAATATAATGATAACATAAATAAATTAAAAATTATAGTATAAGGAATATGAGTGAGACACTGAATAACTAGAATAAAACCACATAGGAAAACTCTAAAGGAAAACCAAATACATGGGAATGATATATCAGAGGTGATTTATTTTTTATAAAATGATGGAAAAATATCTTTACTAAAATATATCTAGGTACACACTCTAATAGAAAAAATAACAATTAATAACCACTAAGAACCAAATATATGAGCTATATGTCCACTGAAGTGTCCTCCAAACTATGCATCATCTAAAAAAATATAAAAAGTGTGGAAATTAAGGCCCATATAGTGGTGAATATAAAAATACTCAGTATGATTCCCCAAAAATGAAATGGAGGATAAAAAAGATAAGTCATATAAAAAAGTAAGGGGAAACAAAATAAGAAGCCCATACATGCTAAAAGTATATAAAAAATCAAAGCTGTAATTAATAACTAAGTATATTTCCTTACTAAAAGTCATAATTTCAAGGAAACCATGATTTAATATTATACTATAAGATATATAGCACCCAAACTACCCTACTATCATAACTTCTATTCCATATCTCTAAAGTCATAGTGGGGTAACTATACCTATCCAATATAGGAATGCCAATCAAGGGGGTACCAAACTGTATGGAGGACCCACACCTCATTGAGGGAAATGTGAATTGGTGTAGGGGTTATGTAACAACCCAAACTATTATATATAAAATTATCCTTTTTATTTTATTAAATGTATTATTATATAATATGGTTATATAAAACACATGCACTTATTTTGTGTTATTATATCCAATTGTAATCAAATGTCCATTAAGTATCATTACCATTTATAATATAGTCATTGAAAAATGATCACATGATTAGTATAAATATAATGTTTTACTAAATCTAATTGTCAGAGATAAAGGAATTGATGGCCTCAACTAGTAGGATCAGACCCTATGAAGCCCATTTATGAAGGTTTCCAAGGGATATATCGTTTTTGGGATTTTCCCTAGAATAATCCCAAGCTAATATCCAATAACTTAAGCATGTATGAAACTATTTATGGGAGAAGTTCAAGCTCATCGAGATCACGACCCAAACCATGTTCACCGAATGACCCCATGAAATTACCACCATAGTGCACCTTACTCTTAGGGAATATACTAGTGTATTAAAGGGATATATATCAAGACCATAAAAATATGAATATATAAATTATTTTTTTATAGAATAATGAATATATTTTCATCATATTATTGTTACTTTTTAAATGATTTTTAAAGAACAAATTATATTTTTGGTTAATATTCAAATTAAATTAATGAATTTATGATTTTTTGGATTTTAGAAATAAATAATAATTTAATGGAATATTATTATTAAATAATATTTATCAAATATAAATTATTATATAATTTTGATGATGTCAAATGTAATTTTTTTAAGAGTCCAAAAAATATTATTGACAAAAAACCCATCATTTTCAATAAATGACAGTTTTTATTGTAAAAGTAAAAATTATCATATTTATAAAATAATTTAGGTAAAATGAATATTATTTTTGGAATTATGATGTTGAAATTATCCAATAATTAATTTTTCATAATTTTCTAAGACAATCAAATTTTCTGGTAAAATTAAATACCGTATAAATATACTTTGTGTTTTATGACATAATAATGACCCAAATGTGTTGTAATAAGTAATATAAATGGGATACAGAACCAAATATATGTTTTTAATTTAAAATAATGAGATTTTAATTTAATTTTATTTATTTTGTAAATCCATTATGAATTCTCAAAGACTTATTATATATTTTAAGATTTTAAAATCATTTATTTAAGAGTGTGACTCACCTCCACATCACCAATGGTGATATTTTAATAATTCCTTCCATAAAAATTATAAAATAATTTAAAACACTACATTTTGGTTTAAAACATGGTCAAAATACAAGGGATTTTTTGTGGTTTTGGATATTTTATTATGTAGAGTCCAAAACCTAAATAATAAAGAAATCCACCTCCTTTACAATTTAAACCCAACCAAGCTATGATTTATCTTCACTAAAACTCCTTGGATCATGTAATAAATATTCCATACACTCCCTAGAGTCCTCAAAAGGCTTCCCCAAGCTCTTAATAAGTCTTTTCCAAGCCTTTGGAGTCACACATTCAAGTAAGGGATCCTCACCTTCCTCTCCTTCTTTCAATTCAAGAATCTTACATGAAATTATAATTTATAATTTCAATTGGTTATATTTTCATTCATTTATTATGATTACCTTAAAATAAAATTGATATTATTTTAATGGTATAACATTTATACTCTCTCATTTTGACCCTTACCTAAGCTGTTACGATCCAAAAATTTTATAAGTTAACCTCATCTTCCACTCACCTCTTTTATCAAGAACTCATTTTATGTTATGTCTTTTAATTTTCATTTTATTATGATGATATATTATATTACATATTTCCATTTCTTTAAATTTTATATATAAATTATAATATCTTCTTTTCACTCTCATTAATCCTCCCATGATCCTTTATGTACACCCGTTACCATGATGAAATTTCGTAAGGATTCTTTTCTCTATTCATGTTTCTTCACTACCTTATGCCTTCTATTTACAAATTTATAATGTTGGGATACGATTTAATATTTCCAAATTAATTCCCATTTTATTTCTAAATAATTATATACCCCTTTCTCTCTCATAATCCATTTTTAGAAAATTTTAAGTAACACCGTTATGTTGTCAAAATTTCACTGTGATTTTCCATGCCAAAATAACTATGTAGTGAATACCATACACATTTTTCTATCAAGGGTATTGAAATTTATGCACATATACATATTTATTAGGTACTTACATTTATGTATTCCACATTCCTTGATTGTGGAATACATTTTTATATTGAATGAATCCATATTGTATGATCTATGTGGCACACTTAAGCTTGATAATGAAATAATTATTATGGGTGTGATCAGATAGCACTCCAATTCATTAGGTAATGTTTAGTATCATGACATGTCATGTTAGGATAGGGTTTTACTTGATTCCTTTATGGGACTTTGTCCACCATGAAGCCTTGGAAGATTTAGCCTTGAATTTTGTGTATGATGCAAGGTTTTAAGTTGTTGCAGCATTTACCATATCATGATTATCATGGTATATCATGTATATTTGTTCATGTTTATGATTCATACTATTTTTATTTCCAATTGATATTACTATTGTGTTATTCCATTTTTATTCCATTATCGAGCTTTATAACTCACCCCTTTATTATTTTTTTCCCCAAGTTATACCATGCAATTTTTAGTTAGGAGTATTTTGAGCATGTTAAAGAAGTTTTCAATAAAGCATATTGATGAAGTTTTAATAATGTTGTTGTATCCCATGTTCAAGATATTATTTTATATACCTAATTACCAAATACACTATGCTTCTCAATCATTTGGGTTGTATAAAGTATACTTTTATGTAATAAAACATAAATTAATGTGTAATAAAGAGTTGAGTTACTATAGTTAGTATCAGAGGAAAGGTTTAGTTATTTTTGATATTAGGATTAGAGAACTCTAGAAAAATGCTTAGGGATAATACTAAGTATAAGAAAAAATCCCAAAATTTTGTTAAGTATAGAGTAAGTGGTTTATAAAGAAAATATATCCCAATCAGGATACTACAAGTGGATGTGGTTCTAAAACAAGTGTACTTAGGAGTGAAAACTCCAACAAGGTGTCCTGGGCCTAACTCGGGGTAACCTATTACACGATAGTGGGCCTTACTATGCTCCTAGTTTGACACTCCTGAGGGATATGCTTTGGTCAATTCATAATCTCATTACAAACCATTATTAAGGGAACAAAAAAAATTCCCATAGGAATATATGTTAAGAAATAGATCATGAATAATATAGATTAAATCCTTGAAACTCATATGTTAAGGAGATAAATTTAATTTCTAAGTTATCCCTTTAATTTCATTGGATTCCCCATTATGTGTTTAATTTTTTTAAATAATCATCCCTAATTTTTCTTTTATTAAAGCCAATGACTGTAAATAGGAGAAATCGGGTAAAAAATCAATGCTAAGGGAAATGTGAGGACTGCCCTAATGAGATACCCAATCTGGTGAGAGTAGGAATCAAAAACTTTGTCCTAATACTCTCTTAGCCGACTTTGGTTCTGAATAGAAACTTGGATCAAGAGAAGCGGCCAAACCCCCTTAAGATAGAACAAGCCACAATAAAGATCTTCATGAGACAAAGGCCTTCTAGTTTCAATGGATCATCTGATCCCTTAATCATAGAACAATGGATAAACTCCATTGAAAATATATTCCTTATCCTTAAATGTTTCTAATAAGATAAGGTTCTTATGGTTGTCTATCATATGGTGGGAGAAGCTAATCTATGGTGGAAATTGATCAAGAATACAAATCCTTGGGAAGATATCGAAGCAACGGGGTAGAAGAAATTATGTATTTTTTTGATAAATATTTTCCTCACACTCTATCTTAAAATGGAAAGAGATTTCCTTACAATCAAGTAAAAATACAATGAATCTATTGGTTCATATAAGGAAAACATCACAATACATACATGACATGATTCTAGTTTTGTCCTTACCCCAAAATATAAGGTTTACTGCTTCTTTGGTGGGATAAAACCAGTCTACGAAAAGCCTTGGAGAACCATGACTTTGATAGCTTTGAGAAAATTTTCTGATGTTACCTCAAAGTCAAAATGGAGATCAGATAATCTCAAGGGTATCATAGGGATAAAAAGTGAAAAATGGAGTTTAATTTTTGTGCTCTGATGGAGAAATCTAACATTTCCAATAAATTTCAACACCCAAATTTTCAAAGGTGTTGGAAGAAGCACCCTAGAAATTTTATAAGGGGGATAAAGAAATGATTTAGGTTTGGGAAGGAAGAGCACCTAGCTAATAATTATTGATAGGAGAAACCCACTAATACGATGAAGGAAACAAATGCTCTAGTCAACCCTCAACACATTGTTAATTATATAATTTCAAGGAAACAAGGAACTTTGAAAAACAATTCCCCAAACCACTTGTTTTTAGAGACAACCAACAACCTCCAAGGTAGAAAGGAAGAGATTTTTCCATCATTACCACTGAAGTGAATCCTGTAAATGAAGTGGTGACAGGTATTCTAGTTATTCATTCAAGAATAGAAAATGTAATTTTTTATTATGGTATTATGAATTCTTCATACCAATTTTTTTTAGTATAGCTATTCAAACACCACCACAAATCATAGATGTAGATATGTAAGTGAAAATGGAAAATGGGGAAATTATTCAATCCCAAGTATATAACTCCTCCCCTATCACAATTTGTGGGATGCACTTCCCAGAAAACCTTGTCGTACTTTTTTTTGTGGAATTTGATTCAATTATGGTCATGGATTGGATTTCCCTATATAGAGCCAACATAAATTACCCCAAGAAGGAAATAACTCTCTGTATGGAGAATCAACCTCCGATTCTGTACAAGTGAAAGGAGGTGGATGAATCTTCTTTAACACCACCACCTCAAGCATGGATATTATTTCCCTATAAGAAAAAATATCAAGATAAAATTATCGAGTCTAAGGAAAGGGTGATCCTCTAAGACATTCCTATTTTTAGGGAATACAATAATGTATTCCCCAAGGAATTTCCTGGTCTTCCTCCTAACTGATAGGTCAAATTTTAAATTGAGATTATACCTAGGGAATTGAAAATATCCAAGACTCTGTATAGGTTGGATATTATGTTACTTGAGGATCTAAATAAACAACTATAGGAGAATCTAGAAAAAGGGTTCATACACCCAAGTAATTCACCATGGGGTGAACTAGTCCTCTTCATTAAGAATAATGATGGTTCAATTAACCTTTTCATTGATTATCATGAGATAAAAAAGATCACAATAAATTAAAAGTATCATTTTCCACATATTGGTGACTTGTTAGATCAGTTATGCAGAGAACAATACTTCTCCAAGGTTGATCTGTGTTTAGGATATTATAAGGTTAGGGTAAAGAAGGAGGATATCCCCAAGACTACTTTTTTATATAAGGTATGAGTACTATGAGTTCATAGTGATTCCTTTTGGACCCACTAACGCTCAAAAATATTCATAGATTTTATTAATAGTGTCTTTAAATATTACCTCAAAAAATTTGTTATAGTATTTATAAATGATGTCCTAATATATTACAAAAGAAAAGAGGAGAATGAGGAACATTTGAACATTATGCTAAAGAACTTTCGAAAGTATAATATTAATAAAATGTAAAGGAAGTGTGAGTTCTAGTTTAAGGAAGTCTCATTCTTAGGTAATATCATCACAAGTAATGAGATATCTATGGATCCTTCAAAGAGAAAATAAATTGAAGGATGGTTGAGGCCAACATCCATGACAGATATCCATAGTTTTCTTGGGTTAGCTGGATATTATCACCGATTTGTAAGAAATTTCTCATGACTGTCGAACCCTCTTACCAAGATAACTTAGATGAGATTCAAGTTTTCTTAGAATGATGAATGTGAAGAAAAGTTAACGGAGTTGAAAAAGAGGCTTATCACTGCCCCTATGCTCACAATACGCATAAGTGGAGAAATTTTTGTAATATTTAGTGATTCCTTAAAGAAGGGATTAGGTATTCATTAATTAAAAATGAAAAAGTCATAGACTATACTTCAAAGAAGTTGAAAGTTTAGGAATAGAACTATCTGACAAACAATCTAGATTTGGTTGTAGTGATCTTCGCTTTGAAAATACAGTGACATTATCTATTTGGGAATATGTTTGAAATATATATGTATAAAAAAAGTCTCAAATATATATTCACACATAAAGATACTAATATGCACCAACAAAGATGGTTAGAGATAATCAAGGACTATGAATGCTCAATTAACTACCATCCTGGTAAAGAAAATAAAGTGGAAGATGATCTATGTAAAAATGATCCAAAAATTTTATCATTGATGACAATTGAGAAGGATCCAATCCTATTATAATTGAAGAGGATGGAAATGGGAATCATAAAGTAAGGAACATCATAAATCCTTTCACAAATTATTTCTTAACCATCTCTTCTAGATAGGTTAAAGGATGATAAAAAAGATGATTTGGGAACTCAAAAGAAAGTGGAAACTGTAAGAAAAGTGGAATCCTTGAAGTAAAATGTTAATTAAGAAGGAATTATGATATTTGGGTCAATAATATGTGTTCTATAGAATCCTATGTTAAAGAAGGAACTATTGGATGATGCACATAGTTTTACTTTCTTCATTAACTCAGAAAACACAAAGATGTATCGAGATCTCCTAGATAACTACTGGTGAGACAACATGAAGAAGGATATCACTAAATATACATCAATGTTCTTGGTAGGTTAGAAAGTGATGGATGAAAGGAATAGTTATGAGGGGATGATGCAACAATTACCCATACCAATATGGAAATGGGAACACATCACCATGGACTTTGTCACTGAAATTTTGAAGATATCAAAAGGAAAAAAAGATACCTGGGTTGTTTTGGTTAGTTTTAACAATACTAAACACTTCATTGTGATTTTAGAGAATTTCTCACTAGATCTACTGGTATAGATATACACCAAAGAAGTGGTAATAATTAAATAGAGTACCACTATCAATTGTATCTGATCGAGATCTAAGATTCACCTCTAAGTTCTGTAAAAGTCTCCAAGATTCTCTAAAAACTATTCTGAACTTTAGTATGGCTTATCATCATCAAATTGATGTCCAATCTGAGTAGACTATTCAGACACTATAAAACATGTTGTGAGCATGTTCTATGGAATTCAAAGTATGATGAGACCAACATCTACCCTTGATCGAGTTCTCTTACAACAAAAGTTTCCACTCAAGCATCCAAATGGATCCATATGAATCCCTTCATGGGAAGAGGTTCAAAACACCAACATATTGGGATGAATTTTGGGAACACAATCTAATAGGTCTAGAAATGATTAAGGAAATGTTGGAGAAGGTTAAAACCATTCAGCAACACATCAAAGCTGCTTAGAGTCGACATAGGAGCTGTGATGACAATTGTCGATGAGACCAAGAGTTTGATGATGGAGACATGGTATTATTTTTCATATCTCCATGGAATAAATTGGTGAGATTTGGTAATAATGGAAAGCTTAGTCAAAGGTACATCATGCACTTTGATATAATTTATTGCATCAGAGCATTTGACTATAGAATAGCACCCCACCAAACCCATCTCAAGTACATGATGTATTCCATGTATCCCTATTGAGAAAGTACATACCATAACCCTTACATGTACTCAATCCAGAGGTGATACCATTGGAGAATGACCTTTCCTATGAGGAGAAACCATTGAAGATCTTAGACCATAGAGAAAAAGTTCTATGAAATAAGACAATTACCCTATTCAAAGTGTTGTAGGTAAACCACATGTTTGAAGAAGAAAAGTGGGAACCTGAGTAAGTGATGAAGTAGAGTTACCCTCATCAGTTTTAGTTTGACAAATGAAAATTTTTAGGGTGAAATTTCTTAAGGGGGGAAGATCATAAAAAAATAAACTATTATAATTAAAATTCCCCTTTTTATTTTTTTAAATGTCTACTATATAATATAGTTATAGAAAATACATTCTCTTATTTTGTTTTATTATACCCAATTGGATTTAAATTAATCTCAAGTATCATTACCATTGATAATATATTTTTTGAATAGTGACCACATGATTATTATAAATATAGGGTTTTAACAAATCCAATTTTCCCAGACAAAGGAACTGATGGACTCAACTAGTAGGATCATACCCTATGAAGCCCATTTATCAGAGACTAAAAGAGAGATAGCATTTTTGGGCTTTTCCCTAGACCAAGGACAAGCAGAGATCTAACAACTTAAGCATGAGAAAAATTGTTTACGAGAGAAGTTCAAGCTCCTCAAGATAACAACCCAAACCATGTTTACTGAACGACTCCATGAAAGACCCACTATCACGCACCTTAAACTTAGGTAATATGTGGGTGTATTAAATGGATATGTATTAATACCCTAGTAATAGGAATATGTGAATTAGTTTTTTATAGAATAATGAATATATTTTCATCCAATTATTGTTACTTTGTAAATTATTTTTAATGCACAAATTTCATTTTTGGTTAATATTAAAATTCAATTATTGAATCTATAAATTAAGGGATTTTTGAAATAAATAATATTTTAATGGAATATTATTATTAAATAATATTTATCAAATATAAATGATCATATAATTTTTATGATGTCAAATGTAATTTTTATAAGGGTTAAAAAAATGTTATTATCAAAAAACACGCCATTTTCAATAAATATCATTTTTTATTTTAAAAGTGAAAATTAAAATATTTAGAATTTTTTTATAAAAAATGAATATTATTTTTTAATTAGGAATTCGAAATTATCCAATGATGAATTTTTCATAATTTTCTATTATAGCTGAATTTTCAGTTAAAAATTAAATACCATATAAATATATTTTGTGTTTTATGACACCATAATGACCCAAATGTGTTGTAATAAATAATATAAATTATATCCATGACAAAATATATGTTTTTTATTTAAAATAATGTGATTTTAAGTTTATTTAATTTATTTTTAAATCCATTATGAATCCTCCAAGACTTATAATATATTTTAAGATTTTAAAATCATTTCTTTAAGAGTGCGACTCACATCCACATCACCAATGGTAATATTTTAATAATTTCAGCCTCTATACTTATAAAATATTTTAGACCAATCGATTTTGTCAGAAACCACGGGCAAAAACCATGGAATGGTTTGTGGTTTTCAATATTTTATTACGTAGAGTCCAAAACCTAAATAATAAAGAAATCCCACTCCTTTCCAATATAAACCCACCCATGCTCCAATTTATCTTCACTAAAACTCCTCAGATAATTTCCCCAATCTTACCTCCACTCCCTAGAGTCCTCCCAAGGTTCCTCAAAGATATCAATAAGTCCTTCCCAAGCCTTTGGTGTCATCCATTCAAGTAAGGGGTCCTTACCTTCCTCTCTTATCAATTCAAGAATCTTCTGTGAAATTAGTATTTATAATTTCAATTAGTTATTTTGTAATTCATTTATTATGATTCCATTATTGTAAAATTGATATTATTTTAGTAAAATACCATTTATAATCTCTCATTTTGACCCTTACCTAAGCTGTTACTATGCCAAAATTTCATAAGGGAACCTCATCTTCCACTCTCCTCTTATATCAAGCACTCTTTTTATGTTATGTATTCTAATTTTAATTTGCTTATGATGAGATATGATATTACATATTCCACTTACTAGAAATTTTATGTATAAATTATGATATCTTATTTACACTCTCATTAATCCTCCCATGAACCTTTATGTACACCCGTTACCATGCTGAAATTTCATAAGGATTATTTTATCTATTCTTGTTTTGTCACTAACTTATGACTTATATTTACAAATTTATAATGTTGGGATATGATTTTCTATGTCCCTATTACTTCAAATTTTAGGTACAAATAATTATATACCCATTTCTCTCTCATCAAACATTTTTAGTAATTTTTATGTAACACCATTATAATGTCGAAATTTCACCACAATTTTCCATGCCAAAATAATTGTGTAGTGAATACCATACCAATTTTTCTATCAAGGGTATTCACCCTTATTCACATATACTTATTTATTTGGTACTTACATGTATTTATTTTAAATTCCTTTATTGGGGAATAAATTTTGATATTGAATGAATCCATATTGTATAATCTATGTGGAATACTTAAGCATGAGAATTAAATGATTATGATGGGTGTTCCCAGATAGCTCTCCAATGCATTAGGTCATGTTTGGTATCATGATATGTCATGTTAGGATAGGGTTTTACCTGATTACGTTATGGTACTTTATCCACCATGAAGTATTGGAAGATTTAGCCTTGACTTGTGTTTATGATACAATGTTTTAAGTTGTTTCAACATTTCCCATATTATGATTATCATGGTATATCATGTATCTTTGTTAATTTTTATGATTCCTAATATTTTTATGCTCCATTGATATTCCTATTGGTTTATTCCATTTTTATTCCATTACTGTTCTTTATAACTCACCCCTTTATAATGTTTTCCTTAGGTTATCCCATGCAGTTTTTAGTTAGAAGTATTTTAATCATGTTAAAGAAGTTTTCAATAGAGCATGTTGATGAAGTTTTTAATAATATTGTTGTATCCCATGTTCAAGATGTTATTTTATATAACTAATTACCAAAGAAACTATGCTTGTTGATTATCTGGGTTGTATTAATTTTAATTTTTTGTAATAAAACATGAATTAAAGTGTAATAAAGAGTTGGGTTGTTATAGTTGGTATCAGAGGAAAGGTTCAGTTATTTTTGATATTTGGATTATAAAACTATATAAAAATCCTTAGGGATAATACTAATTGTAATAAATAACCCAAAATTATGGTAAGTATATATTAAGTGGTTTATAAAGTACATACATCACAATCTAGATACTACAAGTTGATGTGGTTCTGAAACAAATGTAATTAGCAGTAATAACTCCAACATGGTGTTCTAGGCCTAACTAAGGGTAACTTGGTACATGATAGTGGGCCTTACTATTCACCTGTTTTGACACTCCCAAGGGATATGCTTTGGTTAATTCATAATCTCATTACAAACCATTATTAAGGGAACAAAAATAATTCCCATAGGAATATATGTTAGGAAATAGATCATGGATAACATATATTTAATCCTTGAAACTCATAAGTTAAGAAGATAAATGTAATTTATAAGTTATTCCTTTAATGTCATTAGATTTCCCTTTATGTGTTTAATTGTTTAAAATACTCATCCCTAATTTTTGTTTTATTCAAGCCAATGACTATAAATAAGAGAAATTGGGTAAAAAATAAATTTGAAGGGAAATGTGATGAATTCCCTAATTAGATACCCAATTTGATGGGAGAAGGAATTGAAAACATTGTCATGCTACTCTCTCAGCTATCTCAGGTTCTGAATAGAAACTTGGATAAGGAAAATTTCCCAAACCCCCCTAAGAGAGAACAATCCACAATCGAGATCTTTATGAGAGAACAACCTTCTAATTTCAATGGATCATCTGATCCCTTAATCGTGGAACAATAGATAAACTCCATTGAAAATATATTTTTTATTCTTCAGTGTTGTAAACAAGAGAAGGTTCTTCTATTTGTTTATTATATGGGTAGAGAATCTGATCAGTGTTGGACATTGATCAATCATATGAAGCCTGGGGAAGATATTAAAGCAATGGAGTGGAAGGAATTACGAATTTTTTTTATAAATATTTTCCTCACACTCTATCTTAAAATGGAAAAATATTTCCTTTCAATCAATAAAAAATAAAATGAATCTATTGGTGCATATTAGGAAAACATCAAAAGACTTACATGATATTCCTCTAGTCTTTTCATTACCCCCGAATGCAAGGTTGACTGCTTCTTTGGTGGGATATAACCCAGTCTATGAAAATCATTAGAGATCCATGACTTTGATAACTATGAGAAAATTTTATGATGTTCCCTCAAAGTAAAAATAGAGATCAGATAATCTGAAGGGTATCAGGTGATAAAAAGTGAAAAGTTGAGTTTAATATTGGTTATCTGATGGAGAAATCTAACATCGACAATAAATTTCAAAACCCCACTTTTCAAAGGTGTGGGAAGAAGTACCCTGAAAATTTCCTGAGGGGGATAAAGAAATGCTTTAGGTTTGGGAAGGAAGAGCACCTAGATAATAATTGATGATAGGAGAAACCCACTAATGTGATGGAGGAAAGTAATTCTATAGTAAACTCTCAACACATTGTTCATTGATATAATTTTAAGTAAACAAGAAACTTTGGAAACCAATTCCCTAAGACAAGGGTTTTTGGAGGCAACCAACAACCTACATGGTAGAAAGGGAGATATTTTTCCATCACTGCCACTAAAGTGAATATTTTCAATGAAGTGGTGATAGGTACACTAGTTATTCATTCAATAATATCAAATAAACATTTTGATTATGGTTCTATGAATTCCTTAATACAAAAAAAGTTTTGTTGAACAATTCAAACACAACAAAAAATCATAGAAGTAGAGATTTCAGTGAAAATAAAAAATGGGGTAATTATTGAATCCCATGTATATAACTCCCCCTATCACAATTTGTGGGATAAAATTCCCAAAAAACATTTTCATACATACTTTGGTGGAATTTGATGAAATTATGGTCATAGATTGGATTTCCCTATATAGATCCAACATAAATTACTGTAAGAAGGAAATCACTCTCCGTATGGAGAATCAACCCTCGATTTTGTACAAGTGAAAGGAGGTGGATGAATCTTATTTAACACCACCACCTCAAGCATGGATATTATTTCCCTATAAGAAAGAATATCTAGATAAAATGATCGAGTCTAAGGAAAGGGTCATCATCTAAGAGATGCCTATTTTGAGAGAATATGCTAATGTATTTCATAAGGAATTGCTTGGTCTTCCTCCTAGACAAGAGGTTAAATTTTAAATCAAGATTATTCCTAGGGCATTACCCATATCCAAGACTCTGTATAGGATGGATGTTGTGGAACATGAGTAGCTAAATAAAAAAATATCGGAGAATCTAGATAAAGGGTTCATACACCCAATTACTTCACCATAGGGTGAACTAGTCCTCTTCATCAATAAGAAGGATAGTTCAATGCACCTTTTCCTTGATTATCATAAGCTAAAAAATATCATGATAAATTAAAAGTATTCTTTTCCATAGATTGATGAATTTTTCTAACAGATATGTGGAGAACAATACTTTTACAAGGTGGATATGTGTTCAGGATATTATAAGGTTAGGGTGAAGAAAGAGGATATTCTCAAGACTGCTTTTTGTACAAGGTACATGTACTATGAGTTCATAGTGATGCCTTTTGGACCAACTAATACTCCATAAATCTTCATGGATTTGATTAATAGATTCTTTAAATATTACCTCAAAATTTTTTTGGTAGTATTTATATATGTTGTCCTAATATATTCCAAAAGAAAAGAGGATAATGAGGAGAATTTGAACACTATAATAAAGAAATTAATAATGGAGAAGCTTTATGAAAAGTATAGAAAGTGCGAGTTCTAGTTTAAGGAAGTATAATTCTTGGGGAATATCATCAAAAGTAATGGGATATCTATGGATCCTTTGAAGAAAAAAGAAATTGAAGGATGTTTGAGGCCAATATCCCTGACAGATATCTATAGTTTACTTGGGTTAGCTAGATATTATCACCAATTTGTAAGAAATTTCTCACAAATATCGAACCCTCTTACCAAGATAACTCAGATTGGAGTCAAGTTTCCTTGGAATGATTAATGTGAATAAAGCTTCATGGAGTTGAAAAGGAGGCTTATCACTACCGCTGTGATCACACTACCCATAAGTGGAGGACTTTTTTTTTAATATTTAGTGATGAATTGAAGAAGGGATTAGGTTATGTGTTAATGAAAAATGAAAAATTATTAACCTATTCTTCAAGGAAGTTTAAAGTTCATGAATAGAACTATATGACACACAATATTGAGTTGGTTTCAGTGATATTTTCTTTTAAAATATGGTTTCATTATCTATTTGGGAAGAAGTGTAAAATATATGTGGATAAAAAAGTCTAAAATATATATTCACACATAAATATATTAATATGCGCCAACAAATATAGTTAGTTCTGATCAAGGAATATAGATGCTCAATTCACTACCATCTTAGAAATGCGAATAAAGTGGAAGATTCTCTAAGTAGAAATTATCCCAAAATTTTATCATTGATGATAATTGATAAGGATCCAATCTTCTAAGAATTGAAGAGAATGGTAATGGGAATCATAAATTAAGGAACATCATCAATCCTTTCACAAATTATTTATCAAACATCTTTTCTTGAAAGGCTAAAGGATGCTAAAAAAGATGATGTGGTAATTTAGAATAAAGTGGAAACTATAAGAAAAGTGGAAACCTCAAAGTACAATGTTAATGAAGAAGGAATTATGATTTTTGGGTCAAAAATATGTGTTACATAAAATCCTAAGTTAAAGAAGGAACTATTAGATGATGCACATAGTTTGACTTTCTCCATTCACTCAGGAAACAAAAAGATGTATTGAGATCTCCAAGAGAACTATTAGCGAGACAACATGATGGATGATATCACTAAATATACATCAAAGTTCCTGGTATGTCAACAAGTGAAGGCTAAGAGGAATAATTCTAAGGGAATGATGCAACCATTACCCATACCAATATGGAAATGGGAACACATAACCATGGACTTTTTCACTGGAATTTTGAAGAAATATAAAGGAAACAATGATATCCAGGTTATTGTGGATCATATTAAAAATACTGAATGCTTCAATGTGATTATAGAGGATTTCTCACTAGATCAGCTAGCATAGATATACATTAAAGATGTGGTAATACTGCATAGAGTACCACTATCAATTTTATTTGAACGAGATCTAAGATTCCCCTCTAAGTTCTTTAAAATTCACCAATATGATCTAAACACTAAGATGAAATTTAGTATGGATTAACATCCTCATATTAATTTCCAATCTGAGAATACTATTTAGACGTTGGAAGACATATTATGAGCATATTCTATGGACTTTAAAGGAGGATGAGACCGATATCTACCCTTGATCGAGTTCTCTAAAAACAAAAGTTTCCAATAATGTATCCAAATGGATCCCTATGAATCACTTTATGGGAAGTGATTTATAACACCATCACGTTGGGAAGAAGTTGGGGAACACAAACTACTAGGTCTTGAAATGGTTGAGGAAATTTTGGAGAAGGTTAAAACCATTTAGAAACACATCAATGCTACTTAGAGTCGACATAAGAGTTATGATGACAATTTTTGACAAGGCCTAGAGTTTGATGTTGGAGACATGGTATTACTTCACATATCTCCACGAAATAAATGGATGAGATTTGGTATTAAGGGAAAGCTTAGTCCAAGGTACATTATCCCATTTGATATCATTGATTTCATTAGAGTGGTGGCCTATCAAATAGCACCCCACTGAAACTATCTCAAGTACATGATGTATTCCATGTATCCCTATTGAGAAAGTACATACCATACCCTTCACATGTACTCAATCTAGAGGTGGTACCATTGGAGAATGACCTTTCCTATGAGGAGAAACCAGTGAAGATCTTAGATCATAGAGAAAAAGTTCTAAGAAATAAGATAATGCCCCTATTCAAAGTGTTGTGGAGAAACAACATGTTTGAAGAAGTAACTTGGGGACCGGAGTATGTGATGAAGCAGAGTTACCCTCATCTATTTTAGTGTGGGAAATGAAAATTTTTAGGGTGAAATTTCTAAAGGGGAAATATTATAATAACCCAAACTATTATAAATAAAATTTCCCTTTTTATTTTATTAAATTTCTATTATATAATATAGTTACAGAAAATAAATGCACTTATTTTGTTTTATTATATCCAATTGGATTTAAATTATAGTCAAGTATCATTACCATTGATAATATATTTGTTGAACAGTGATCACATGATTATTATAAATATAAGGTTTTAAGAAACTCAATTATCATAGACAAAGGAAATGATGGCCTTAACCAATAGTATTGTACCATATGAAGCCCATTTATTATATATAGAAAGGGAGAGAGAATTTTTGGACTTTTACCTAGACCAAGGCTAAGCAGAGATCTGAAAACTTAAGCACGAGCAAAACTGTTTACGGAAGAAGTTCAAGCTCACCAAGATAACAGCCCAAACCATGTTTTCCAAACGGACCCTTGAAATCCCCACCATCGTACACCTTAATACTAGGGAATATATTGGTGTATTAAATGGATATGTATCAATAAACTATTAATAGGAATATTTTAATTATTTTTCATAGAATAATTAATATATTTCGATCTAATTATTTCTACTTTGTAAATGGTTTTAAAGCACAAATTGTATTTTTGGTTAATATTAAAATTAAATTAATGAATTTATGAATTAATGGATTCTTAAATAAATAACATTTTAATAGAATATTATTATTTATCAATATTTTGGAAATATAATTGATCATATAATTTTTATGATGTCAAATGTAATTTTTATAAGGGTTCAAAAAATGTTATTGTCAAAAAACACGTCATTTTCAATAAATAACATTTTTTATTTTAAAAGTTAAAATTAAAATATTTAGAAAATTATTTATAAAAAATGAATATTATTTTTGGAATTATGATTTCAAAATTATCCAACATTTAATTTTTCATAATTTTCTAAGATAGCCGAATTTTTGGTTAAAAATTTAATACTATATATATATTGTGTTTTATGACATCATAATGACCCAAATGTGATGTAATAAGTAATATAAATGAGATACAAGACAAAAAATATATTTTTTATTTAAAATAATGTGATTTTAAGTTTATTTTCTTTATTTTTTAAATCTATTATGAATCCTCCAAGACTTATAATATATTTTAAGATTTTAAAATCATTTCTGTAAGAGTGTGACTCACCTCCACATCACCAATAGTAATATTTTAATAATTTCAGTATATTGAATTATAAAATAATTTAAACCAATCCATTTTTTCTGAAACCATGGTAAAAAATCTTTGCATGGTTTTTAGTTTTTGATATTTTATTATGTAGAGTCCAAAACCTAAATTATAAAGAAATCTCGCTCCCTTTCAATATAAACCCACCCAAGATCCCATTTATCTTCACTAAAACTCCTTATATAATGTCAAAACTATTCCCTCCACTCCCTAGAGTCTTTACAAGTTTCCCCAAGCTCTCAATAAGTTCTTCCCAAGCCTTTGGAGTCACACATTCAAGTAAGGGGTCCTCACCTTCCTCTCCTTTCAATTCAAGAATCTTCTGTGAAATTATTATTTATAATTTCAATTGGTTATATTGTAATTCATTTATTATTATTCAATTACTGTAAAATTTTTATTATTTTAATGTAATACCATTTATAATCTCTCATTTTAAACCGTACCTAAGCGGTTACTATGCCAAAATTTCATAATTGAACCTCATCTTCCACTCTCCTCTTATATCATGCACTCCTTTTATGTTATGTCTTTTAATTTTCATTTTATTATGATGAGATATGATATTATATATTCCAATCACTTTAAATTTTATGTATAAATTATTATATCTTCTTTTAAATCCCATTAATCCTCCCATGATTCTTTATGTACACCCATTACCATGCCGAAATTTCATAAGGATTATTTTTTCTATTCATGTTTCGTCACTAACTTATGCCTTATATTTCTAAATTTATAATGTTGGGATATGATTTTCCATATCACTATTACTTTAAATTTTATGTCCAAATAAATATATACCCCTTTCTCTCTCATTAACAATTTTTATGAATTTTTAAGTAACACCGTTATGCTGCCAAAATTTCACCGTGATTTTCCATGCCAAAATAATTGTGTAGTGAATACCATAACCATTTTTCTATCATGGGTATTCACCTTTATGAACATATAATTTTTTATTGGGGACTTACATGTTTCTATTCTACATTACTTTATTGTAAAATGAATTTTTATGTTGAATGAATCTATATTGTATGATATATGTGGCATACTTAAGCATGAGAATGAAATGATTAGGATGGGTGTTCCCAGATAGTGCTCCATTGTATTGGGTAATGTTTAGTATCATGATATGTCGTGTTGGGATAAGTGTTTACCTGATTACTTTATGGGAATTTCCACCATGAATTCTAGGTGGATTTAGCCTTGACTTGTGTTTATGATGGAGTGCTTTATGTTTTTATTGCATTTTCCATGTTATGATTATCATGGTATATCATGTCTCCTTGTTCATTTTTATGATTACTATTATTTTTATACCCCATTGATATGCCTATTGTCGAAAATTTATCACTTATTCCATGTTTATTCCCTTATCAGGATTTATATCACACCCCTTTCTTATGTTTGTCCCCAGGTTATCCCATGCAGTTTTAAGTTTGAAGTAGTACTTTGAGCATGTTAAACAAGTTTTCAATAAAGCATGTTGAGGAATTTTTTAATAATTTTGTTTTATCCCATGTTCAAGATGTTATGTTATATACCTAATTCCAAAATAGAATAGACTTCTCAACCATCTGGGTTGTATTAATAGTAATTTTATGTAATAAATAAAGTATTAATGTGTAATAAATATCTGGGTTGTTATAGGTTACCTACTCCATGGATGGAGTAACCTCACCCCATTTTAATGGGGTTTACTACTTGATAAACCTTATAGGGGGCCCATTCCTTTTCAGGATCAAGGGGGTACTAAAACCATACATGAATTTACCATGACAGAGGGATTACTCCTCAGATCCCCAAGGGTGTATCAACTTCATCAAGTGTGAGGAATCATACCTTGATATTAGAAGTCTATAGGAAGGTTACTGAGTCAATTACACCCCCTAACACGTCTCCCAATCCTTGACTTCATATATACAAATCTAAGATACTCAAACTATTTTAAAAGAAAAAAATGGTCTCTAATTATGAATAGGATCTTACCACAATTTCATACCTGAAAAAACTCTTATAATGAACTATTGGTTTGTCTAATTTTGACACTCAAGAGAGAAGATATGAAAATAATAATAAAATAAAATCACACTATATTTACCCCATTCAAACATAGAGTGTGGTCCTCTTGTAGTAGATGAGCATGTATCACTATTGTTCTGGATATGTGGGGTCAACTGACATGGTGTACTTCTTTGGTGAAATGGTGTATGTGACTTTTGAGTTAATCAATCATGTATCACACAGACTCAAAGTCACATCACCCATGGACATGGTGTGTTCCCTCACCCACATGGTGTGTGTGGCCAGGGGGTTATCTGGGTGTGCACTCCACTACAACCTAATGAGTTTTTAGGATCATCACATGATACCAGTAGTGTAACAAAACCATAAATATGACTGATCCAAATTCATCGAACCAAAATGTTGTATGAAGAAAATAAATATAAACATGCATAAATTAAATGATACTAACTATATCTTTGTCAAACTCATAATAATTTTCCCAATGGATATCACTAAAACCCATCCAAAGTAATCTTTCTTCTATAGGTAGCACACCATACACTAAAATCCTCACACGCTATGAGAGGACACATCAACTCTAAAGGTGTGATAACGATTTCACCTAAATGATAAATAGAGATTTGACTATGGATTTTAAAAATCATACTATCACAAAAATGGGATCCCTTAACTTTATATTAACTCCCCACATTAAATGAAGGGAGTTGGGAGTTAACTTATATCACATGGCCACCAACATGTCTTAGTTGTAACACATGTTCGAGAATACCATCATTTAAAAATTTCAAATGATTTGTCATGCCATAAATGAATCAAATCATTGATTTACTCGAATGGAACGAAGGCCTTATTCTTTATTTACTTTGGATAATCCCCCTTTAAAGGGTTCAAGGAGAACCCTTACATCACCCATAGGCCCAAGGCACAAGGACCATACATGACCCAATATATGACCTTAAATGCCCAAGACCTAACACACTTAAAACAACCCCTCCCTAGAATTTTCATCTTGAAGACGCCTAGATCCCCACCCCACATGACTGATTTTATAGCATTGACCTAAGAGAAGATATATAGTGCCTAGTCCCAGTGGAAATTTCTATACCCTCTCATTATTCCAATCCGGTTAGCTCTGCTCTATAAGTTTCTATTTTTTCTCTAAATCCTTGTATAGGCCTTCTCCTATGTAATATACCCATTATTGGTCTTTTTTATGGCCCAAAAGCCCAGTGAACTGAAGGCCCTTAGAGGCCGAAGGCCTTGTGGCCTGAAGGCCTTTGGTGGAATGATGCCCCTGAGACCCGAAGGCCCAAACCGATGGCCCAAAGGCCCAAATTGGATGAATAGTGTTGGCTGCTATAGTACCAAATAACACATGATATAGTAACTTCTATAATACTGCTATAATAACCTGAAAATTCAGCCCCACCTGGATTTGATCCTAGGTCTCTTGGATGCCAAACAGGGGCCTCTACCACTCAGGTATAGGCTCGTTGGCTCATTGATTTATAACCATGGAAAACTATGTGAAAGTATTAGTTAAATCCATGCACTCAATATCTCATAACACCAACCCATTATACACTATGATAGATATCGTTTTTATTCTATGATAAAGGTATATTCATTCCCTATCAGCCAGACATGGTGTGTATTTTAAAACTACACCCAAAATGTTTTCTATCATTATTCTGAGAACCCTAGTTTACACTCAATGCTAACCATAGTGTGTGCCTATAAAATCACACATTGTGTGATAAAAAAATCAAACAATAGAAACCCAAGATAACTAAATATTGCATCAATTATATCATAATGATCCCCACTATGGTCCATACCTATCCCCATCATCCATCTTATTTACATCACTAACATTAGATCCCAACATCATCGCTCTCTATCACCCCCCATAAAACCCATGTCTGATATACCACCTGGGGGCCCTCCATCATGCACTATATAACTATACGCTACACCAATAATTTTCCCTTTAATCAATACCTCATTAAATAGGTTTTATTCCCATTCATTGATTACTGGTCCACCACATCAGGCTGCAATCATCAAACCATTGGTCATTGTGAAAGAATATAATGAACATTCATCTTAAGAAGTGGGGGAGAGATAATCTATGTCTGGTGTGATTCCAACCACCAAAAACTTCATTTGAAAACATATTCCTCAATTAATAAGTAAGGATCCAAAATTATGCTAATATTTCATTGGTTCTCAAATTAAATAACTAAAATAATTCAAAATATGAATTTTAAATTTAAAATTAATGAAGAACTAGTGAAAGGAAATAATCTACATCCTAAATTCATGGGGTATTGCCATCTATTTGAGGGTCTGATTTTGATTTTTGAATCCATTTTTGATTCCTATGAGAATATATGTAACGCCCCGAACCCAGTTACCCAGAGTCAGTGAATTATTACATAACATTGGCATGATCACAAAAGACCATGTTTCGAAAGACTGATTAGTTTAGTAGCCTTGGAAGTACTAGATACATTCATAAGGTTTACATTACATCATAAAATGGAAAAATACAACAAATTGTTTCCATATACAATACTAATATCCCATAGACTATCCCTATAGGTTATTCATAATATATTTCTTCACATCCTGGAAAAAATAAAACATAGAAAGGGGTGAGCTCAGATGCGCAGTAAGGATAACAATATAGCAGAAGCTTTCATAAATAAGAATAAACATTTAAGGCAATGTATAAAACTAAAAAAAAATCCTTTTAAACATAAAATTCATCAAAATATGTCAAAACTAAATCAAAATAATGAAATTTACTTACTCACATGGATATTCTACTAGTCGAATAATCACATTGAATATCAATATCCACTTTCATAATGATGGAATGCATAATGCCACACTTTCATAACCACATAGTCAAGGCCTTGTGCCAAGACTAAAAATAATATTTTGTCAAGGCCTTGTGCCAAGACACTAGTTTGTCTCATGAGACCTACCTATGCATCAAGGAGCTATAGCAGGCTCCGCCCGTCACTTACTAAGTTCAATTCATTCCTCATATGAAAAGGTTTAAACATAACATAAACATTCGTATTAAAATTGGCATATGAAATTTCAATACTTTATCCATAAACTATGAATGGTATGAAATAAAACATCAACAATCAAACATATCACAAAACCTTCAATACAATATGGAAATTTTGTATCATAATAAATCAACTTCAAACAAACTTAAAATACATCAAAGGATGTTGACATAGATGAAATCAAAACCTTTTAAGAGAAATATCTCTTTCTATTTTGAAATCATTTAAAACTCACTTAATTATAAAAGAAAACATTTATATTTGAAAATATTCTTATAATATTTTAAGGGAAGAATTTATGATGTTATAATGGCGGAAAATAGCCGCACCCACTGTATAAGTTAAAAAAAGACATTCTTACCTTAGTTTTGTCGAAATAGTTATAAAGTACCTTGTTTGGAAATAGACGGAAAGATTCCTTTCAAAAAAATATTATAAAAAGTAATCTGAGGGTATAAAAAACTTTATCCCATATTCTAGTAAATAGTAAAAATGTTTTGAAATAAATTTTTAAGAAAACATTGATGTGGATGATAAAGAGGTCCGAGTAGATAATTACATATAAACAACCTTGGATAATGAAGAGATTGTGAAATTAACCCTTACCTTGTACTTTTACTAGGTCTAGGTTAGGTTAAAATCCTGTATAATGGTGAAATAATTTTTATTAAATTATACAATAATCATATACATTAATATGATATCATATATGATCTTTTAACATTGCTTTGTTAATAATATCTTAGTATTATCGTTGTTTCGGGTGTTAACTGATTCGTTTTCCTTTATATTATTTGTTATGTGAGTCATATTTTTTATGGATGGGATGTATATTATTCATATATAGAATGATATTAAGTCTTTATAAATTATTTTTAATCATCAAATGAAAATTAGTCTTGAAGGTATATGATGGGGAAAGAATCTCATCACGTTCGTGGAGACGGTAATCCGTATGTACGCACGAGCAACAATATCATTATTTTGATATTAAAATAATATATAATTGGATGTTATATCATTTATAAAGAATCATTATCATGTTATATCTATTATTTACATCAATTACACATCATTATTATACCCATACAAATAATAATGTATTGAATAACAATTACACCACGACGTGGAGATGGTAAGCCGTACGCACACATGTATGGTGACATGTCATTAAAAATATGGATATAATAATGAATATGGTTGAATAATATTTATAATAACATCATAGTATATATAAGATACTGGAGTTAGTATTTTAGAATGGAAAAAACAAATAAAAAGGAAGTGGAAGAAGAAAGGAACTTGAAAGAGGTGATGAAATATTCACCTATTCTTCAGGTTCTTCCTTTTGATTTGATCAAAAGGGATCCTTAGGTTGGATTTATGACTAAAGGAAGGCCTATATGATTAAGGGATTATAGTTTATAGGGTATTTGGGAAGGGGTTGGATGATCCAAATGGCTTTTAAGGTGTGAATTAGAGAGAAGGGGAGTGCCCTTTTATAAGAGGGGTGAGGGGGACCTTAGAAAAAGCTAGAAATATTATTTTATAATAAAATAATTTTAGGTTTATAATGGCTTAAAAATGAATTATTTAAAGGATAAGATGGGGATTGGTCTAAAACCACTCAACCAATAGGTTTTAGACAATTTTGGGTCACTATATTAACCTTATCCTTTGGATTTAACTCTTAGTTAAATAGTTTGACGTTTACCTTGTCTCTTTGTATTTTTATATTATATGGCTAATATACTTAATATATACTTCCAAGCGAACCCCAAGTGGTTCATTAATGATACAAATATCATTACATAAGTCTTTTTTCCAAACATTATATTTTTAGGAATATAATATCATTTAATAATATAATATTTGTTTTAAAAACTCTTTTATGTCAATTTTGACACTATTTGGTATTTTGTTTTTTCTAAATTCATAACAACATTATTAATTATAAAAAAATTCATCTAACCAACCCTAATATGTCATATTAACCAATAAAATTATTTTAATTCATAAAAAGTTTCAAATTACATTTATTTGGATATTTATAATATCAATTATTTCATTTTTCATTAATACAGTAATTACTGCATCATCATTATGTAATAAATAAATTTAATTATTTAATGTCTAAAAAATATAAATAAAATACCATTATGTAGGAAATATTTTTATCTTTCTAATTAATACTTATAGTCTAATTTATCTTATGTGTAACCCTATATTAAAAATGGTTTATTTATTAAAATTTGAATTTAACACTTTTAACACTTCTTTGAATTAAATAATAATAAATGTCCTAATCTAATACAAGTGGACCTAAAGGATCATATTTTATTCCTAAGGTTGTTTTTGGTAGAATTACACTTATCCAATAGAATTAGGACATGTTTTAGGGTAATAATAATATCATTTTTACCCTTAAATACCTTATTTACTTTTAACTGTGGTAAATAAAAGCAAAAAGTTACTATTCACCAAAAATTATTTTCATCTTATTGAACCAAATTTTTATTAATGATATCAACCATGTCTCTAGGATTTTTAAAATTACACTCACAGAAGCGATAATATTTAATTTTATGTTAATTTTCAAATTCTCTTAGGAGGTGGGTAAAAGACGGTGAAAAGTTCAATAAAATTTTTATATATCTAAAATTATTATAAACTGACTCCAATGAATTACATTGAAATTATATAGGTATTATGTATCTATTTTACCTAAAATAAATTTAAATAAAATAAATAATTATTTAAATAATAATTCGGTTTTAAACTATAACTCAGTGTTTTTCACTATTCATCAATAATTGAAAAGTTTCAGAAAAATACCAAAAATTCACCCTAAGATAATTTTGATATTCCAAATCCAAAAATGAAGTCCATTTTGAAGGATAAAATTTATAAAATTTCAAAAATTGGGTATTACTATTCATAACGGCTAGTTTGATTGGTTGTGGTGTGTTAGAACTCGAAGTTGCCTACAACACACGCTACTGTATTATTCAAAGAGAAGCGTACCATGGAAGATTGGGGTGTTACATTCTCCCCTCCTTAAAATAATTTCATCCTATAAATTTCTAGAATATTAATGCATAAAAATACTCGGGTAGTTCTTCATCATAAGTTCCTCGGGTTCCCACATTGCCTCTTCCATCTTATGGTTTCTCCATAGAAATTTTACCAGAAGAGTCGTCTGGTTTCTCTGCACTTGTTCTCTTGTATCAAGAAACTTGATAGGATTTTCGAAATAAGACAGATCGGGTTCCAGTTCTAATTCCTCATAGGTGAGTACATGTGTTGGGCCAGGCATGTATTTTCTCAATAGTGATACGTGGAACACATCATGGACTTTGGAGAGACTTGGCGACATTGCCAAATGGTAATATAGATCCCAAATTCGTTCTATAATTTCGAAACTTATGATGTACCTGGGACTCAATTTTCCCTTCTTACCGAAACGTATAACACCCTTGCATGGAGATACCTTCAAGAAAACATGATCTCTACCTAAAATTCCAAATCCTTCCTTCAGTTATCGGCATAGCTCTTCTACCTACTTTGAGCTGCATTGATGTGGTTTTGGATTACCTTCACCTTTTCCATCATTTCCTCCACCAGTTCTGGGCCTACGAGTTTTCTTTCACCAACATCATCCCAATAGGTTGGTGTGAGTAATCTCTTTCTGTATAACGATTTATATGGTGCCATCTGAATACTTGAATGGAATCTATTGTTATAGGAAAATTCTACCAGAGGTAAGTATTGATCCCACATTCCTTGAAAGTCAAGTGAGCATGATCTCAACATGTATTCTAAGGTTATAATAGTCCCTTCTGATTGTCCATCAGTTTGGGGGTGGTAGGCAATGCTCAAATGATGTTCAGTATCCAGGGAAATCTGAAGAATTTTCTAGAATCTTGATATTAAATAGGGACCGTGATTAAAAACAATCGATAGTGGTACTCCATGAAGTTTTACAAGTTCATTAATATATATTCTTGCTAGACGTTCAAGTGGTAAATCTTATCTTATAGCAAGAAAATGTGCTGACTTGGTAAGACGATCAACAATGACCCATATTGAATTGTTCCTTCAAGGAGTCTTTGGTAGTCCCATGACAAAGTCCATTGTAATATTATCCCATTTCCACTCAGGTATGGGAAGAGTTTGCATGAATCCTATAGGCTGTTGCCTTCCGAATTTCACTTGTTGACAAACCATACTTCTTGACCCAAAATCAGCAATCTCCCTCTTCATGTGGTCCCACAAAAAATGTTCCTTCAAATATCTATACATTTTGGTGCTCCCAGGTTGTATAGAGAAACTGGAGCTATAAGCATCATCCAACAATTATCTTTTTAGATCAGGTATATCGAGAACACAAAATCTCTTCCCAAATTTCAAAATTCCATCTTTATACACAAATTCAACCAATCTCCCATCATTCAGAGCTTCAATATTCTTTTGAAACTCTTCATCACTGGTATAATAACTCTTTATCCTTTCTAGTAGAGATGGTTTGGAAACCATTTGAAAAAGTATTAATGTTTCACCTTCCATGGTGATTCCCATATCCATCTTTACTAGATCCATATATATAAGATCCTTTTAAACTCTCATCTTGTTCAAAAATCCATGATCCTTTCTACTCAAAGCACCTGCCACCTTATTTTCCGTCCCCGAGTGGTATTGTATAGTGAAATCATAATACTTGAGTAGTTCAAGCCATCTCCTTTTCCTCATGTTGAGTTATTTTTGTGAGAAAATATACTTCAAACTCTTGGGATCGGTACATATCTCACATTTTTCACCATAGAGATAGTGTCTCCAAATCTTCAAAGCAAAGATTATAGCTGCTAACTCAAGATAACAAGTAGGATAGTTTTGCTCATGAATTTTTAGCTATCGTGATGCATAGGAAATAACCCTATCATTCTGCATAAGGACACAACTAAGTCATTTCTTTGAAGCATCACTATAAATAAAAAACCCATCATTCCCCGATGATAGAGTCAATATAAGAGAATTGACTAATATTTTCTTTAGTTCTTCAAAAAATTCTTCACACTCTTTTGTCCAAACAAATTTAACCCCTTTACGTGTGAGCTTGGTTAATGGGTTAGCCAATTAGGCAAAATTCTAGATGAAACACCGATAATAACCTGCTAAACCAATAAAACTGCGTACCTCAGTTATACTTTCTGGGGCTGGACATTCTTGGATTGCCTTGGTCTTTGAAGGATCAACGAAGATTCTATATTTAGAGACAATATGGCTAAGAAAAGAAATCTCCTGGAGCCAGAATTCACACTTGCAAAACTTCCCATATAATTCACGTCTTCTAAGAGTCTTCAGGATAATGCGTAAGTGATTTTCATGATCTTTGTATCTTTTAGAGTATAACATGATATCATCAATAAATACCACTACAAAGTCATCAAGATATTCCTTGAAAACTCTGTTCATTAGATCCATGAAAACATAGGGTGCATTAGTCAATCCAAAAAGCATTACTGTAAACTCGTAATGCCCGTACCTGGTTCGAAATTCTGTTTTTGGAATGTCTTCCTTCTTCACACACAAATGATGATATCCAGATATTTGAAAAGTATTGAGCTCCATGAAGTTGGTCGAATAAATCATCAATGTGCGGTAGGGGATACTTGTTCTTTATTTTTATATAATTGATCTCCCTGTAGTCAATGAACAACCTCATAGATCCATCTTTCTTCTTAACAAAAAGGATAGGGGATCCCCATGGAGAAACACTAGGGATAATAAATCACTTATTACTCAATTCCTCTAGTTGTTTCTTTAGTTCCACTAATTCCACAATGTCCATTATTTAAGGGGTCTTCGATATGGGCCTTGAACCAGGAATTAATTCAATGGAAAACTCAATTTCTCATTCTGGAGGATGTCCAGGTAAATCCTATGGAAATACATCAACATATTCTTTCACAATATGTACATCCTCTATTTGAACATTCATTTCCTGACCCACAGTTGTTTCATTATCTTCCTCCATAATAATTGAATTTTGTTGATCTATTGGGGGTGGATCTAGATAAGAATTAAGTGGTAATGATTCTTCTCTAAAGAT
Source organism: Viscum album (assembly GCA_963277665.1). NCBI lineage: Eukaryota > Viridiplantae > Streptophyta > Magnoliopsida > Santalales > Viscaceae > Viscum > Viscum album. The sequence goes on along the minus strand of OY728142.1, from coordinate 642,797,652 downwards.
AAGGTGTTCTTTATCATCGTCATCAAAAATAGTAACCTCCTTATTCTTCTAATAAAATTTTGCATCATGGTCTGAAAGCCAATCCATACTGTGGATTATATCAAATTCAATCATGGGTATGATGATGAGATTAGTATATAAAGAACATTTATATGCCCTAATGTGAACTGATTCACAAAACTTTGTTTCCATGACACGTCCCTTAAGATTTTTGACTGAAAATTCCCTTGTTAAATCAAATTGGAAATATTTAATTTTCTTAGAAAACTAGGAAGGTATGAAATAGTGAGATGATCCCGAATCAAATAAAGCATTTACTAAAATTGAGGAAACCATTAAATTACCTGCCACTACGTCTTTCGGAGCTTTAACTTCAGAAGTAGTGATAGAATAATCTTGGCATTGATCCCTTGGCCTATTCTAAGGTAACTTCCCCTGACACTTAGGAAATTCATTCACATAATTCCCCCTTTCTCTACAATTGTAGCATTCAACATCGACTGCCCCTTTCTTCCCCTTGTAATCATGATCTTGGTGGCCTTTTTCACCACACTTGTAACAAACTCCCATTCCCTTCAGGAAAGTACCAGGGTGTTTCTTCCCACATTTACTGCATGATGGATATTCAACTTTTCCCTTCTTCCCCATATTTCCATTTCCAGAGTTTTTAGCAGATCTCTTCTTCTCTTGCTTTGCTTTAAAGTTGTAATACTTAGAGAATTCTTTTTCTGTCTTGATAGCACATGAGACAATATCTTCATATGATGAGAAGGATTGTGAGAATAATGATCGACGTAGAAATGGTTTTAACCCATCAAATAAATGATCAATCTTACTTCTTGGATTACATATATAATCTGCTGCATGCCTCGCTAACCTTGTAAAGTTAGCTTCATACTTTGCAACATTCTCATACTCCTTTTGCCTCAGACTTAGAAATTGTCTTTCCATATCTGCTCGATGATCATTAGGAAAATATTTTTCTAAGAAAATCTCTTTAAACAACCTCTATTCCATATTTGATACTTCATCATCTTCCTTTGTGTTTTGAATCAATGACCACCATTGATCAGCATCTCCAGTGAGGCGGTAAAATTCCATGAAAACTTTTTTCCTTTCACTACTCCCCAAGGCATGGAATATTTTCTCTCTAGAATTTATCCATTGCTCACCTACTAATGGATATGTACTCCCATTTAATGTTGGTGGTTTTTTCCTCATGAAGCGATCTAACATTGATCCTCCATGATGTGGATCGGGATGCTCCATACGGGTGAGGTTATTATTCATAAACTAAGTGAGTTGTCCCAATATAGTGATAAGATGATTAGCACTAGCTGTATAACCAGCTCCACTATAATTATCCTGAGCAAGAGGGAAATCCCTACATGGAGTGCATGCATTGATATGGCTTCCATTCCTTCCACTAGACACCATTTCTAAACAATGGCATAAACTAGATTAGTTTATGAATCGAAATACATAATTCCAAACTTGTAAAACACTTAACATAAATTGAACAGTTTATGGATATAATCCATAATCATAAAAAATGTTTTCTTTGAGGAAGTACATACTCATAAACCCTTCATAAGGGTTTGTAAGGAAAATGAGAATTATCTTAAGCATATCCTCCGGGAGTTTCGTAACCAAGAGTGCAGCAAGGCCCGTCGTCGTGCACCAGTTCCCATTTGAGTCTAGCTTAAAGCAGTGTTTTTGGGTTTTACCCCTAGGTACATCTGTGCTAGAGCCACCTCTACCTGCTCATATCCAGACATGGATGTATTTTTTGGAAAACTCAAAAAATCTCTACAATACCAAAATTCTAGGAAGTTCTTCTATAATAATCCTCAAAGTATATATTAGGGTAATGTGCTCTAATCAGAGTTTATCTAAATCTGGATTCTAAGGTTTGTACTAAACATCCTCCAATACCAACTGTAATGCCCTGACCCCAGTTATCCAGAGTCGGTGTATTATTAAATAACATTGGCATAATCACAAAAGATAAAGTCTTGAAAGACCGATTAGTTTAGTAGACTTGTAAGTACTAGATACATTCATAAGGTTTAAATTACATCATAAAATGGAAAACAACAACAACATTGTTTCCATATACAAAACTAAGACCCCATAAGGTTCACAAAACCGCCACTAAACGTTTTCGCTGAAAGGTTTCGCGACGGTTTTTAATAAACCGCCGCGAAACCCGAAATGCATTTTCACAATCCCGACCCTTCTTCCCCCACCCCAATCATTCCCCAAACCCTCACGCCCTCCCTTCTTCCTCTAACCCCCTGGCGACCTGCAATCCTCGACCCTCGACCTCCGGCGACCCGCGACCTCTGGTGACCCGCGACCTCCGGCGACCCCGCGACCTCCGTCTCCGGTGACCCCACGACCTCCATCTTCGGCGACCTAATTACTAGGTCTACATTATTTATTCATCCTATAAGTATAAATATTTATTTAGATTTTATGTATTATGATAAGAAAATTTCATGAACACAATTATGATATATAAATACATTGATTCTTGATAATTGAATTTTTAATTCTTTCTTGTAAATTTGATGTTATGTTCATATTGTTAATGATACAAATATTTTATGTAAATGAGTAAAAGGAGAAAAAATGATCGATCTATCCACTTAAATATGGATTCCCATGACATTGGATGTCAATCAAACACTTCCTAGTGTCGAAACTACATAACCAAACTGAAATAGAGGTTATGGAGCTAGAAACTAGTGATTCGTATCATGAACCTAGTTCAGGAAAATTATGAAATACAAGACATGAATAAATCTTATAAAAAAATGTGAAGGCCCAAAAACTTTAATTCCATGAAGTCATCCTTCATTCTATGAATGTGTTTTGGCAACACCATAGATTCCCAAATTTTAACGTTGTTCATTGAAGAATCCCACCATGTTTTACACCACTCTTATAAGCCATAAAAAGGAGTCATGACCTGAATTTATGTGGCATCAAAGGAACCACACACTCTAAAATTAACTCATGACGTGATTTCAAGAAGAAGGAGTAGGTTTCATGTGATGGAGGTGAACTTTTCATGTCCTGAATTCATTACCATATTTGAACATTCAACTTGTATGATATTTTATGCATATGTTGAGGGATTTTTTTACAGATACCTATATATGTAGACCTACAACCAAACAAACATGTAAGTATATACCTTGGAGATAAATAAAGGATACATCCAAAGATGAGTACAAAAGTGAAAATCACTAAGGTTGCTTCCATTATTTTTTGCAATGTTCTAATGGGTAACCATTTCAATATGGCTCCTCAGGATTATCATGAGGGATTAGTTTCATTGTTTCAACTGAGGTGATTATAGGGGGATGTGTTGATCATGTGTTGTTTCTATATTTCTATCCATGTTTTGGTTGTTGTAACTCTGTTTAATAATACCAATCTATTTTATTTTTCTATTGCATGAACATTATGCTGTGACTTGAGGTGTACCTTATTTCTGAATGAAATATTCACCTTTGGATTCATATGAAAATTATATAATCTAGCACGGGTAGTTTAAAAACGGTTTTGGGTAATTGAATCTGATAATAAAACCTAATATTTGACCATTCCAATAGTTTGGTTATTGTACTAGTGTAGGATACCGAGACCAAGGATCCCTAAAGACCTAATTCTCATAATAGATATCAATGAAAATTAAAAAATTAGAATCCCTATCACAGGAACTTGAAAATCACTAAACCTAGCATGATTTGTAATTTGACTTCAAAATCAAATATATTTTTTTCTCTTCATTATCTTTCCTTAAATAATCAATCAATTGTGTTTTAAATTTATAGAAATAATTTATAGCATATAGGAAAACCTTGTGGGTTTGAAACTCAAACATATAGTTGATCCTGGTATGACTTCTATGTTTCAGCATCTTTCCGAATAGAAGATTCCCATTAATGAGCTCCATGCTAATTAGTTTCTACAATATGGAGATATATGATATAATCTTGTCCTATATCCACTAGAAAATTAAAGGAATCCAAAATTAATTAAGAAAATAATTCCCTTTAATCTGGAAAATCAATTTCCTCTCAATTCGGTAAATTTAGGAGCCTATGACAAGTGATCACACTACTTATTGCCTAATCCACCAAAATTGAATGAGAATCTTCCTCGAGACCTGGCTCTAGTAATTCCCCCAGTATTATCTTATGGAATTCGCCCAGTTGTTATAACTATCACTTCATTGGTGGTTTAGCCTACCTACCATAGTAGTTAATCACGGATCGCGGCGCGACGCGGCAGAGTCCTATAACGGGATAGCGGTGACGCGGATCGCGTTGCAGACACTTTTTTATCCAATTGCAAACCAATAAATATAATTTAAATTATATAATTCTACACATATATATTGAAAATTTAAATATGATAAATAAAATATAAAACAGAATAAAAATAATAAAATAAAAAAAACAAAAAAAGTTTTTAACAGTGGAAATTTTTAACTAAAACACATAAAACAAAACAAAACAAAAAACAAAATCAAATAGAGAATAAAAAAAAGTTTTTAACGGTGGAAATTTTTAACTAAAACACATAAAACAAAACAAAACAAAATCAAATAGAGAATAAAAAAATGAAAGGTCCCCGACAACCACGTCGACTCGGGGGGAGGGGGGGGGGGGGTGCAGTTGTCATCGCCGTCGGGGGTGCTGTGTGCGCAGCAACAAATGGTGGTGGGGGGGGGGGGGGTCGTCATCATCGCCGGGGTGGGGGGAGCGATGTGCATAGCATCAAATGGAAGAATAAGGTCGACTAGAAAAAAAATGTGTGCGCAGCAGGAAGGGCTTCGTCACGGCAGGAGGAGGGAGAAATAGGATGGGTAGGGCAGGGGTGAAGTGGGTTTGACCGCTTACAAGTAAAAAAAAACTCATTTGTTTGAGGCCAAAACAGTCGTGACAACGATGGCCAGGATCGCGACCGTCGCGCGACTGCCGAGATTGCGGGTGATGCGGTACGATCTCGTTCCGCCCGCGATCCAGGTGCCTGAAGCGGCCAGGTACCGCTCCGCACCGCGCGGGCGCGATCGCAGCCGCGACGTCGCATTTTGAAAACTATGCTACCTACCATGTTGATGATATTAGAAATTAATTAGTTGTCATTGATCCTAGCCCAGAATGGAATCCTTTCCTAGATGACACAATGGACAACCTGATCGTATCCTTTGAGGCCCTGGAGAAGTGATAGGTGGAAATACCACTTGATGGAATGTCATAACATGCATCGGTTTATGATATGTCAGCACCAATAGAATTTGAGAATCCAACAATTCCCCCCTTCAATGGGATGTGTAATCTACTATAACACCTAGCCCATTTTATTTCAATGTGTGGCCCTATGTTGTGAACTCTATCATAGTAGGAAGACACAAAGCACTATGTTTTGTGCTGACATTATAAGGGATAGAGTTTTTCTGGTACATCAAGTTATCCATTGGGTCTATAGCTTGTTGGGAAGACCATCATAATCAATTTATTTTTCAGTTTAGCACCACCATGGGAAATTCCAGAACATCTGGATACTTTATTTGAAAACAATGACCAGATGAGTGAGTCATAGACATTGTTTCTAGGTGGAAGGGCCTCATGAATTCACTTGACAAGTCATTAACTCACAAATATCTACTGATGACGTGCATGGTGAATGGTAAGGCTAAACTGGTTCCCTCCCCCATCACTCCAAGCATTATAGGTGGATTCAAAAAATTCTCTAATAGGACTCATCGCCAGGAGAAATCCATCCAACATGCTAAGAAGGTGTTAATTTTTTCACTCAGGTATCCTATGAAAAGAGACTCTATGTTCTAGATTGATATTGTTTCACAGGTTGAGTCCCCTAGTCTACTAGAATTTTTACCAGTAGATCAGCCTTTATAGCCTCACTAAGGAATCAACATATTACTCAGCCTCAGGCTATACATCAACCACTGTAGAACGAGTCAGTACCACCCCCTCAAGAACTACTACCTAGTCTAGTTAATCAGGCTTTATCCCCATATCAGCCTCCATACCCTCATCAGGGTTAGACTCCTATAGATCCCTTTAAATATAAGAGAAATTGGACCTACAAATTTTATGACTATTAGTCAAATTCATATTGTATCTGGCATAGAATCATTGGGTGTCAGTTGATCCAATGGAAATTAGGGTAGTGAATTTATGGTAATATTTGAGTCATGAATTTGATATCACGATCTTATTAAAACACAATAGATATTATAAGGATTTTTTTATAAATTTATCTCTATTTACATAACTAATAATGTAGATTTACCAAAAATGGGTAAGGTTAAAAAAAGAATACATAATTTTATTCTTACATTTATGATCACAATCAGTGGTTGAATACTAACCCATATTTATGTTAACGTACCCATTTCATTTTCATTTATCAAAAGTCATGGAAAAACATTTCTCTCAAAAACCCCTTCTTAAACAAATGAAAATAGTCATTCCAATTTGATATATCAACTTATAGATTAAGAGAAATTAGGCTAATTATCATAGGCTAGAGATGGAACCACCTACCTCAAAGCTCAAGTCACACATTCCCGTAATGGGATCCACCAACAATGAAAACCCAATGATGAAAACGAAGGTCCTAGAATATAATAAAAACATTAATATTGATATAAATTATAAAATAAGGGGTTGGTGGAAATGGAAAACACCAAATACCTCAAGAAAAGACATCCGCCGAACCACAACTAACCAAGGAATGGCCTCCATAATGAGATCTCCCAAAGGATCTAGAAGAATACACAAAGATTCAAAAACATAGGCCACCAGATCTGATAATGTTACCCTAGGGTGCCACCATTATCAAGAGAAATGAAGAATCAGAAATATTTCTTACCCAGAGAGATGCGCCACAACTATAATAAAAGATCCAATGTTGAATGGATCAATCTAGATGGAGCATAGTCTCCCAAAAAAACCCGAGAAGATCTCTAAGTAGGGATCCAAGGGCCTAGAGAAAAGAACTGAAACCAAAATAGCCACTCACCTATAAATGTGATCAATGAATCATCTTTATTATATTATGCATACTTTATGATCAATGGGTCATCTTTATTATATTATGCATACTTTATGATCAATGGGTCATCTTAATTATATTATGATCAATGAATCATATTTATTATATTATGCATACTTTATGATCAATGGGTCATCTTTATTATATTATGATTCTGCAATCTTACACTATCGTATATTTTGTGTAGGCACATTGTGATATACATGGATAAAAGCTGGATCACATTACTGAGGAACACACCTCAGTATGTTAAGGGTTTGAATGAGTTTTTAGATTTTGTGATTTCTAATCGATCCGTTGAAGGGAGAATAAGATTTCCATGTCCTAAATGTAAATTTAGAACATGATTGAAGAGAGATGAAGTTTATGAACATTTAATACTGAAGCAATTCCCTGGTCAATATTTGTGTTGGAATTGGCATGGAGAATCTAACAATACAGAAAGATTGAGCACTGATGTTAATCCATAGAATGAGGTCCCAAGTTCATCGACAATGGATAATGAAATACAAAACCTCATAAATGATGCATTCGGCACTGCAAGACACCACTATCAGCATCAAAACATATCAGAACAACCAGAAGAGGGTGCTACAAATTGCAACGTGATAAGTGATGTTTTTGAGACTATAACACAAGTAGATCAAGATTGGAACATATCATTGGATTCTCCTCTTGATTATGTAGAGCCAAATGTAACAGAAAACTTCACTGAGAAAAATGCATTTCATGATTTAGTTGACGATGGAAATCAAGAGTTGTATAGTGGGTGTTTGAAATATTCAAAGCTTTCATTTCTGCTGAAGTCGTACCATATCAAATGTCTATGTGGAATTACAAATAAGGCAATTTCCATGATATTGGAATTGATTCGTGATGCATTTCCTGAAGCAAAAATCCCAGAATCTTTTTATGATATGAAAAAAGTTGTTAACAAGCTTGGTCTGAATTATATAAAAATACATGCGTGTCCCAATGATTGTATGCTTTATTGGGGAGAGGATTCAAGTAGACAGAATTGCAAGAAATGTTCTTCTTTTAGATGGCAGTCAAAGGGTGATGTTGGAAGTCTGACTGAACATAATTTCATGAAGAAGAAGAAAATGAACACACCTTCAAAGGTTTTGCGTTACTTTCCTTTGAAGCTGCGATTGCAAAGATTATTCATGTCATCAAAAACCGCCGAACACATGAAGTGGAATTCTGTAGATAATAACAATGATGGGTTAATGAGACATCCACGAGATTCCCAATCATGGAAGACATTTGATTCATTACATCCATATTTCTTAGATGATCCTAGTAATGTTCGATTGGGATTGGTTTCCGATGGATTCAACCCATTTGGGACTTTGAGTACAAGTTATAGCATTTGGCCAGTTGTTTTGATCCCTTATAATCTGCCTCCGTGGATGTGTATGCAACAATCATCTTTTATCATATCAATGATTATTCCTGGAAAACAAATGTCTGGAAATTATATTGATGTATACTTGTAGCCTTTGATTGAAGAATTGCAGAAGTTATGGAGTAACGGTGTTGAGACATTTGATGTTTCTTCTAAAACAATGTTCAAAATGCATGCTGCTTTATTGTGGACCATTAGTGAATTCCCTGGGATTGGGAATTTATCTGGTTGGAACACTTATTCGGGTTTGGCTTGTCCCGTTTGTAACTTTGATTTTGAGCCCAAATGGCTACCTCACTGTAGAAAATGGTGCTTCTTATGCCATCGAAGATTTATCGATGCATCTCATAGATTTCGGCTGAACAAATCAAAATTTAATGGTTTCATTGATCATAGACCACCTCCAAAGTTGTTAACCGGTTCTGAAATATTGACACAGCTTGAAAATGTTGAAACAGAATTTGGGAAGGTTCATCATTTGAATGATAGCGGAAAATGGGTCCGAAGTGCATCGTCAAGTGAAATCAGAACGCAACAATGGAAGAAAAAAAGTATATTCTTTAAACTTTGGAATTTGGAATTTAATTTGTTGCACTACAATCTTGATGTGATGCATATTGAGAAGAATGTCTGTGATAATTTTATTTTCACATTACTTAATGAGCATGGAAAGTTGAAGGATCATCTTAATGATCGCAAAGACTTACAAGTAATGAACATAAAACACGATCTCTGGCCAAATGAGAATGAAAAGTATGCTCCAGCCATTTTCGCAATGAAAAATAGGGATAAAGATACGTTCCTTATAATTTTAAAGAATGTGAAGGTATCTGATGGGTATTCGAGTAACATCTTGAGGTGTGTTGACTTGAAGAATCGTAAGTTACATGGATTGAAAAGTCACGATTCACATATTTTGTTACAGCAGTTACTACCATTGTCATTGCATACATTATTACCTGAAAAAGTTACTGCTGTTTTACTCCAATTCTACACATTTTTCAGGCAATTATGTGAGAAAGTTGTACATCCATTTCAGCTTGACAACCTCCAGGAGAGGTTTGTATTGACTCTTTGTGCAATGGAGATGGTCTTTCCTCCATCGTTTTTTACTATCATGATGCATTTAATTGTGCATTTGGTTGAAGAAGCTAAATTAGGAGGCCCCGTTCATTATCGATGAATGTATCCAATTGAGAGGTATTTTATTTATATGTTTTCCAGTTAAGTAAACAATTTTTGACATTTAAATAAATGCATAATATTATTATTTTATTTCACAGATATCTTGGGCATTTGAAATCATACGTGAGAAATAAAGCTCAACCAGAAGGCTCTATTGCTGAAGGCTATTTGGTCGAGGAATGTCTTACCTTTTGTTCCAGCTATTTAGATGATATTGAGACAAGATTTAATCGAGTTGGACGTGTTGACGACACATCAAATCAATCTCAAATGCATCAGAAATCAAAAATATTTCCTGCTATTGGCCGATTAGTTGGGAGAACCTCAAATGTGACACTGACAGAATTGGAATTATTACAGGCACATAGATATGTGCTACTGAATAGTGAAATTGCAGATCCATTTATTGAAGAGTTGAGGATACAAACAAAGAGACGAATGAGAGGCTGAACACGAAATGAGAAAGATATAACGAAAGCTGTGAATAAAGAGCTTGTAGAATGGTTTGCACGACGTGTAAGTTCATAAATATTGCAATAAATAAGAATATTAGTTTGACACATACAATTTGTAAATCTATTAAATTATATTTCTTTTTTCAGATCATGAATACTGATACTCGAGCAGACTTGTCATAAGATTTGATGTTTCTTTCTAGAGGTCCTATAAAGCAAGTTAGAAAGTTCGACGCTTATAATGTGAATGGCTTTAGATTTTGTACAGTTGATCGAGAAGTGGGTTTGAAAACACAAAATAGTGGTATATTTACATTTGCTGAAGTGGGATACTATGGAAAGCTGCATGATATTATTGAATTAAACTACCATGGACATTTTTCTGTTGTTTTATTCAAATGCAAATGGGTCGATATTATCAGAGGTGTTAAAAGAGATTCATTGCAATTTACTTCTATGAACTTCTCTCGCTTGATGGATGTTGGTGATCGTGAAATTCATGATCCATATATCTTAGCATCGCAAGAAAAAATGGTATATTATGTGAATGATGTTGTGGATGAAGGGTGGAGTGTAGTTACTCACGTAATACAAAGAGATTTGTATGATATGAGTAATGAAGTTGAAGATTTGACCTCTGAAGTTGAATGTCATCAACAACAGGAAGCATAATTATTTTTCTATCATGATATTGAAAATATTAGTCTTGCAAGGATGAATGAAGTGGATGAAGCAATGGAGTAGGAAACCGACATTATTGAAGGGGAAAATGATTGTATGTATAATTATTCATTCATGCAGCAACCACTTGTTTCATTTCTGCAGTCATTCATTATCATTGTTATATATATTTTGTTTGTTAGTACTGGGCATCTATTATCTTTTTTAATTTTTTTTTTCTGCATAATTTTTTTGAAATATATATTCTGAACTTAATTTTATTTGATTAAATGATAGGAATGCCAAGGAGGAAGCGGTATACTATTTCTTCTAGTTCTGCGATGGATGCCGATCCATCTGGGTCACTCCCCACGATATCTGAGGCACCAGCTTCCTACACCCCCGCACCATCTCCCCCTGCACCATCTATCACACCATCAGAGATCCTCCCATTAGAGGCTGAGTCGTCGACTCCCCCTACAGGTGACTCATCAGTTGGGTGGCGACAGACCCCTTCCAGTTCATCCCGGACACACTGGAGGGTCACAGTCATAGGTATAAATTTTAATTAAATAAATTTATTGCATTTTGTTTATACTAATTGTTTGATCATTGAAGATGAAAAAAATAAAACCGTGGAGAAACACTTAAAAAGATCATATGTTTGGAAATTTAATGGTGAAATGATATTCGTGCCATTTGATTCTTATGGGGTCCCTACGGATGATGTCGCGGGGTTACTTGGCCAGATTATAGGTCAGTTGGCAGTGGAGCCCATTTCCCTTCCCATTTCATATGATGATTGGAGACATATGCCTCCAAACTGGAAAAATGAAGTTTTCGATACTCAAATAAAGGTAATTTTATTACATTATGGTTTAATTGAATGTCATGTTACTAATATGTTCAAAATGAATTTCTGTATACAGATGTTCTTCCACTTCATAGTCGCTGATGTGATAGCACATAAGTGGACTTTGAAAAATCTCAGTAAAAAATGGAAAGATTTAAAATGGAGATTGTGGTGTGATGTCAACGATACTTCGTTGACCTTGGAACAAATGTATGACAAGCTACCCAGTGGGGTACCGAAAGAGCAGTGGAAAGTTTTTGTTGACAGACATCGTGATGAGAAGCAGATGGTATTGAAATATATATTATTATATTATCCTCATTTTACATTAATACATGTATATGAAGAGGAGATGACATTGGATACATTACTGTTAAATTTCATTTTATTTATTTTAGGATCTCTCACGACAGAATGCATCAAACAGGGCGAAGCAAGTCATCCCTCACACGGCGGGCTCAAAAAGATTTTCTAGAAGACGAATGTCATTGGTAATATTTTAAATAGTTTAAATAATTATAATACAATATTATCTATTTAATATATTGAATTTTTGATTTATCATTGCTTAATGTAGTCACAGAATTTAGGGCATGAAGCCTCCCTGACAGAACTATGGTTGGATGTTCACAAAAAATCAGATGGCTCTTTTGTTAATGAGCCTACCAAAGAAGTTGGCATATGAAGTCAAATTTTTATTATAATAACTTATTATCAGTTTTTACTGTGTTAATATGTATTGATATTTGGTTTATAGGTAAAAATTAAAGAACTATGGGATGCCAGTCCTGGGTAGTCCTACTCAGTCTCCCAGGATGACCCGGTTGCTCAAGTCCTTGGGAAGGAGCATCCTGGTAGAGTGCACGGGATGGGTTTGGGACCCGTACCATCTGAGGTCTTTAGCAGGCGATCAGGGATTCCAGCCACATCTACTCATGGTTATGGTCATCCCATACCTGAAGATTCTTAGAGGGAGATGTCTTCTCTACGAGCCACAGTTTAAGACCAAGGGGCTCAGATATCTGCTATGCAGAAAGCGTTGACTGATTTATATCAGCAGATGAGCAGATATGCCCCCAGTGGTAGTGCACCGAGTGGTGGTGAGCAGGTAAATCAAAAAAAATCACAATCATTTAGTTTGAAAACTTTTATTGGTTTCAATTTTAATTATAAATATGCAACAATATTTAATTTTCAATATAATGTTCTTACTGGTGGCAGTAGGAGATAGAGGTGGAGAGGGTGATGATGCATCATCGGACCATGAGTAGTATTGTTGATGTGTTGAACAAATATGGGAAAGGTTGGTTTGTATATATAACATGTGTGGTGTATGGAACCTTTAAAAAACCATTGGTCTTGGGGGAGCTTCAGTGGATATCCTTGAATGATCACAATAACCTCAGGTGGTAAAGAGAATGATGTGTTTGTTTCATTGGTTAGATGATCTATGGTAATAGGCTCTTTGATGTTTCTGTTGTAAATTCAGCATTGGGAATTTGACTCATTAGGGTGTTTCATGTCCAAATAGCCATGTTGAATGGATATCACTAGATCAAGATGGTTTTCTGAGGTGATTTTCATGATCATTAATAGTTTTTATGAGGCATATAACCACATCACATGAAAACCAATGCAACTCCCTTCCCATGAAGCTTCCCACTTTTCTAACTTTTATTTTATGATCATATTGGGAGATTGTTAGATGACATTTCATATGATAAAAAAGAATAATCATAGGGATTTTACATGATTAATTGGGCTATTTTATGGGGCTTCACATGATCAGGAACAGATCACATGAATTGCATAACCCCTTTGCATGATGTTCCTAGGGTCATGTGATCATGAGCCTCATTGAAGTTCACATGGTCCTTGTGACCTAGGTGATTAATCTATATGTATACATCCTAGAATTTTCTTTCCTTTGGGTATATATTAATACCTAGGCTTTGGGTATTTCTTTGTTCCTAAAATATACAATGCTCATTTGGCTAGCGTCAAAAAATGCCCCCCCCACAAAAGTGATGTTCGAAGGAACAAGGACTCAGTTATGAGGTAGGAAATGACTTCATGAGTCTCTTATGCTTTCTCTGGTTGGAATTCAAAACATATTTTTGTCTTCTATAATTCCATTCATATTCCTTGAGGTTCCCTATAAATAGGGGGTGAGAGGCTGGTCATTTGACCGGTGACATGAAGCTCCATAGCTCTCAAAACCCTATCTCTCGTGCGTTTGTTTTGCAAGACAACTTTGCATGACCTCATCACAAGAACCATACAAGAGACCTAATCATGTGATCATGTCACTTTACCTCTTTATGTGATCACCTTGTCTAAATATCTCACTTAATCAATCCATGAACTAATCAATGGTAATTTATTAGAACTTTGATGCACACCCTTGTCCATTAGTCTATCTTATGTGATTCAGTTGTCTCTTGAGGATTTTTTCATGATCTACTAATCTTTATGTGATTCATGTGACCTTCACATGGTAACATGATTATATGTATTAAGAAAAATCATGTGATCAAAAGATGTTTTATGGGTTATGTGATTTTCGTGACCTAGAATGGATCATATGGTCCACGTAATGTTTTCCATGTTATGCACTTATTTTGTTTGATTAGCACAACTGATTCTCTCTTAATGGTTACATATCTTCTAATATATTCTCTATTCTGTTTAAATATTCCCTCTATTTCTCAAATGTCTTCTTATGTGGTAGACTGGAGAGACCTTATTTCCTGGAACCATAATGTCAATCATCGATATAAAGTATTTTATAACAATAATGTTTTAAAGGTTCTTATTCTGACTGAACATCAACACATTTAATCCTCGTTCCACATCCTTATAGGACAAATGACTAGTAGTGATCCCTCCCCTCTCTTCTTTGGCATATTTTGATCCCTACACTTTAATCCTTTATGGAATCAAATATTTTCAATTTTGATCATCTGTAAACTATATGTATAAATCCATGTGACCCCAATCTCTTGTTTCATTTGATGTTATCTTGTGTTTCATTCTAAATCCATAATTTTAGGTATTTTGTATGCTTTAGGTATTCTTATTGAATTGGATCAACTTTTTCATCAACATTTAATGAAAGGGTGTTTATGAATATTGCGTAGGTGGTGCATAAATTTTCTCCTTATTATATATATGTTGTATGTGTTGTTTGGTTTGTTTTCCAGCGAAGTGGTGGAGTATAAACATAAATTCTATTTTTTTTCTGGGTCATCATTTCATGGCGGTTTTAACCGCCGCTAATGTTTTACCACTTATACATTTAGCTACGGTTTAAACCGCTGCGAAATATATTCGGCAGACTGCTTAGCGGTGGTTAAAACCGCCGCGAAATCACGTCGGAATTAGCGGCGGTTTTAACCGCCACTAAGAAGGCGCCTGGCACGCCTGAATTTCACGGCGATTATAGCCACCGCTAATTAAATAGCCCTTAAAACCACTGCTAAATTTACCAAAAACCGCCGCGAAATGAGGTACTACGATGCTTTTCTTTGACCGCCGTGAAATGCATAAAACCGCCGCTAATAGATTGCCGACGCCAAGTTTAGCGGCAGTTTCTGTAAACTACCACCAAACTATATAGCGGAAGTTTAGAACGCCACTATATGAAAAAAAACCGCCACTAATAGGCAGTTTTCCTATAGTGATTTTTATGAAAACATTGATGTGGATGATAAAGAGATCCGAGTAGATAATTACATATAAACAACCTCGGATAATGAAGAGATTGTGAAATTAACCCTTACCTTGTACTTTTACTAGGTCTAGGGTAGGTTAAAATCCTTTATAATGGTGAAATAATTTTTATTAAATTATACAATAATCATATACATTAATATGATATCATATATGATCTTTTAACATTGCTTTGTTAATAATATCTCAGTATTATCGTCGTTTCAGGTGTTAACTGATTCGTTTTCCTTTATATTCTTAGTTATGTGAGTCATATTTTTTATGGATGGGATGTATATTATTCATATATAGAATGATATTAAGTCTTTATAAATTATTTTTAATCATCAAATGAAAATTAGTCTTGAAGGTATATGATGGGGAAAGAATCTCATCGCGTTCGTGGAGACGGTAATCCGTATGTACGCACGAGCGACAATATCATTATTTTGATATTAAAATAATATATAATTGGATGTTATATTATTTATACAGAATCATTATCATGTTATATTTATTATTTACATCAATTACACATCATTATTATACCAATCCAAATAATAATGTATTGAATAACAATTACACCACAACGTGGAGATGGTAAGCCGTACCCACGCATGTATGGTGACATGTCATTAAAAATATGGATATAATAATGAATATGGTTGAATAATATTTATAATAACATCATAGTATATATAATATACTGGAGTTAGTATTTTATAATGGAAAAAAAAGAAAAAGTAAGTGGAAGAAGAAAGGAACGTGAAAGAGGTGATGAAATATTCACCTATTCTTCAGGTTCTTCCTTTTTATCTGATCAAAAGGGATCCTTAGGTTGGCTTTATGACTAAAGGAAGGCCTATAGGATTAAGGTATTATAGTTTATAGGGTATTTGAGAAGGGTTTGGACGATCCAAATGGCTTTTAAGGTGTGAATTAGAGAGAAGGGGAGTGCCCTTTTATAAGAGGGGTGAGGGGGACCTTAGGAAAATCTAGAAATATTATTTTATAATAAAATAATTTTAGGTTTATAATGGCTTAAAAATGAATTATTTAAAGGATAATATGGGTATGGGTCAAAAAACACTCAACCAATAGGTTTTATACAAGTTTGGGTCACTATATTAACCTTATCCTTTGGATTTAACTCTTAGTTAAATAGTTTGACATTTACCTTGTCTCTTTGTATTTTTATATTATATGGTTAATATACTTACTATATACTTCCAAGCGAACCCCAAGTGGTTCATTAATGATACAAATATCATTACATAAGTCTTTTTTTCAAAAATTAGATTTTTATGAATATAATATCATTTAATAATATAATATTTGTTTTAAAAACTCTTTTATGTCAATTTTGACACTATTTGGTATTTTGTTTTTTCTAAATTCATAACAACATTATTAATTCTAAAAAAATTCATCTAACCAACTCTAATATGTCATATTAACCAAGAAATTTTTTTTAATTCATAAAAAGTTTCAAATTACATTTATTTGGATATTTATAATATCAATTATTTCATCTTTCATTAATACATTAATTACTACATCATCATTATGTAATAAATAAATTTAATTATTTAATGTCTAAAAAATATAAATAAAATACCATTATGTAGGAAATATTTTTATCTTTCTAATGAGTACTTATATTCGAATTTATCTTATGTGTAACTCTATATTAAAAATGGTTTATTTATTAAAATTTGAATTTAACACTTTTAACACTTCTTTGAATTAAATAATAATAAATGTCCTAATCTAATACAAGTGGACCTAAAGGATCATATTTTATTCCTAAGGTTGTTTTTGGTCGAATTACACTTATCAAATAGAATTAGGACATGTTTTAGGGTAATAATAATATCATTTTTACCCTTAAATACCTTATTTAATTTAACCGTGGTAAATAAAAGCAAAAAGTTACTATTCACCAAAAATTATTTTCATCTTATTGAACCACATTTTTCTTAATGATATCAACCATGTATCTAGGATTTTTAAAATTACACTCACAGAAGCAATAATATTTAATTTTATGTTAATTTTTAAATTCTCTTAGGAGGTGGGTAAAAGACGGTGAAAAGTTCAATAAAATTTTTATATATCTAAAATTATTATAAACTGACTCCAATGAATTACATTGAACTTATATAGGTATTATGTAACACCCCGACCCCAGCTACCCAGAGACGGTTCATTACTTCGTAACATTGGCATGATCACAAAAGATCAAGTCTCGAAAGACCGATTAGTTTAGTAGCCTTGGAAACACTAGATGCATTCATAAGTCTTTCATTACATCAAAAAGTAAACAAACTACAATAACATGGTCTTCATAGTCCACACTCATATCCTCACTGACTATTCTTGCAAGTCAGTCATAATACACTTCTTCACATCCTGGAAAATATTAAAACATTGAAAGGGGTGAGATCAGATGCTCAGTAAGGATAACAATATTGCGGAAGCTTTTATAAGAAAACATAAGCATTTAAGGCAATGTATAACTAAAACAAAAGCCTTATTGAACTTGAACTTCAGCATAATATGGCAAAAGTAAAATAAAATAATGCCATTACTTGCTCACATGGATATTCTACTAGACGAATAATCACATGAAATATCAATAACCACTTTCATAATGAGGGAATGTATAATGCCAGACATTCTGAAACACTTTGTCAAGGCCTCGGCCAAGACGTCTAAAATGATTAAGGCCTTGGCCAAAACCATAAATCAAATTGGGAAAGGGCCTCGGCCAATTCCACGTCTAGTTGTCTCATGAGACCTACCGATGCATAGAGGAGCTATAGCGGGCTCCACCCATCACATATTAAGTCCAATACATTCCTCATATGAATAGGTTTAAACATAACATAAATATTCATATTAAAAATAGCATACGAAAAGTCAACAATTTCTCCATAATCTATGGATGGTATAAAAATAACACATCCACAGTCAAATATTTCACAAAATGTTCAATGTAAGTTTTGTATCATAAATCAATTTCAATTAAACTTAAAACCCATCAAAGGATGTTGACATGGATGAAATCAAAGCTATTTGAGAGTAATATCTCTCCTTTTTGAAATCATTTAAAAGTCCCATAATTATAAAATAATACATTTACTTTGAATATATTCTTATAAGATTGTTAGGGAAGCTTCGACGAAGTTATAATGGCGGAAAATAGCCGCACCCGCCGTATAAGTTAAAAAAAACATTCTTACCTTAAATTTGTCAAAGAGGTCAAAAAGTACATTGTTTGGAAAACGACGGTAAGATTCCTTTCAAAAATGTATAAGGGTGTAAATGAATTTAACACATTTTCCATTTAATAGTAAAAATGTTTTGAAAGACATTTTTAAGGAACATGGATGTGGATGATAACGAGGTCCCAGTAGATAATTATGTATAAACAACCTTGGATAATGAAGAGGTTGTGAAGTAAACCCTTACCTTGTACTTTTACTTGGTTGGGGTAGGTTAACCTCCTTTATAATGGTGAAATAATTGTTATTAAATTATACAAGAATCATATACATTCATATGATATCATATATGATCTTTTAACATTGCTTTGTTAACAATATCTTAGATTTATCGTTGTTTCGGGTGTTAACTTACTCGTTTTCTTTTATATGTTGTGTTACGTAAGTCATGTTTTTCATGGATAGGTTGTATATTATTCATATCCAGAATGATATCATGTCCTTAAACATTATTTTTAAATCATCAAATGATAATTATACTTGAATGGATACGACGGAGAATGAATCTCATCGCGTTCGTGGAGACGGTAGTCCGTACGTACGCACGAGCGACAATATCATTATTTTGATATTAAAATAATATATAATTGGATAGTATATCATATATACAGAATCATTATCATGTTGTATTTATTATTTACATGAATTACATATCATTATTATACCCATCTAAATAATAATATATTGAATAACAATTACACCACGACGTGGAGACGGTAAGCCGTACGTACGCACGTATGGTGACATGTCACTCAAATGATGGGTAGAATACTGAATATGGTTGTTCCATATTTATAATAACATCACAGTATATAGAAGATAATGGAGTTATAATTTTAGAATTGAAATAATAAACAAAGAGGGAGTGGAAGAAGAAAGAAACTTGAAAGAGGGTGATGAAAATGTTACCTCTTCTTCGGGTTCTTCCTTTTGATTTGATCAAAAGGACTCCTTAGGATGGCTTTATTACTAAAGTAAAGATTCTAGGATTAAGGGAGAGAAGTTGGGAGAGTATTTGGGTAGAGTTTGGCCGAACCAAAAGGCTTGGAAGTGTGAATAAGGTGGTAGAGGTGGGGGCCTTTTATAAGAGGAGAGGAGGGGCTCTTTTGGAAAGATTGAAATGTTACATTATTATACAATGCTTTTCGGATTCTAAAGGTCCCACACTTATATAATTCGTGTCTAAGGTGATAAGGGTTCTAAATCTCCTCATCCAATAGGCTTTGGACAAGTGTAAGCCTTGGATTTTGCATTATCTTCTCATTTTATTTAAATCGTTAAATAATGAGGTCATCGCTGCATCATAATGATGTCATAAATAATTTAATTTATTTAATGTCTAAAAATTATAAAAAAAATAATATGATGTAGGAAATCTTTTTAGCTTTCTAATGAATATTTATAGTCAATATTTGGATCTGTGTAACCCCACTTAAAAACTGTTTTAGTAAAACAACTCATGTTTGTGTCAATTTAATTTTAACATTAAATAAATATATATTAATGTCATTTTCCAACTAAAGTGGCTCCATCGGGTCCCCAAGTTGACCCATGGGTTGTCTTGGTCGGCCATGACTCATCCAATAGGAGTAGGACAAGTGTCAAGCTCATCTCATATTATTAAAACATTATTTTTACCTTAAACTACACTAATCACCTCTAATCACGATTAAGAACTTAAAAGTTACTATTCACCAAAAAATTATTTTAATCTCATTGAACCACATTTTACTTCTTAATGACAACCATGTATGTAGGATTTTTGAAAATCAAATCACAGAAGTGGTAATATTTCCTTTTAACGAAAAATCAGTTTTTAACAACCACTTAGTGGTTTCACTATTCATCAAAAATTGAAGTTTTTCAGAATAAGGCCAAAATTTCACCCTAAGCTATAATTGATATTCCGAATTCAAAAATGATGTCTATTTTACAAAATTCCAAACATATAAGTTGTATTAATTAATTTTATAATTAATTCCCGCTGTTACAACAAATAGCGTGTTTTTAAGAAACAATTTATATCAAAAGATTGACAATTGTTTATGTCCAATTTCAATGTTAAATTAATTCTAATGACCAACATTGGATAAAATGGTAAAAATATATTCTAATTATACTTTAAAACCACTAAATATTATAATTTATCACTATAAATTATTTTGATTAAAAAATTTGTTTTTAAGTATTTTTCACTATTCATAAAAATTTAGAAGTTCTCAGAAAAATACCAAAAATTCAACATAGGCTAATTTCAATATTCCGAATCCAAAAATGAAGTCCATTTTGATAAATAAAATTTATAAAATTTCAAAAGGTAGGTATTACTATTCACAACGGCTAGTTTAGTTAGTTGTGGTGTGTGTTAGAGCTCGAGGTTGCGTACAACACACGCTATTGCATTATTCGAAGGGAAACGTACAGTGGAAGCTTGGGGTGTTACATTCTCCCCTACTTCAAATAATTCTGTCCTCGCAATTTCTAGGGTATTACTGCATAAAAAGACTCGGGTGGTTTTTCATCATAAATTCCTCAGGTTCCCACGTTGCCTCTTCCATTTTATGATTTCTCCACAAAACCTTCACCAGACGAGTCGTCCGGTTTCTCAGCACCTGCTCCCTCACATCAAGAATCCTGACGGGCTCTTCACAATAGGAAAGATCGGGTTCCAGTTCTAATTCCTCATAGGTGAGTACATGCGTTGGGTCAGGCATGTATTTCCTCAACAGAGATACGTGGAACACATCGTGAACTTTGGAGAGACTTGGCGGCATTGCCAATCGGTAAGCTACAGCCCCAATTCGTTCTAGAATTTCGAAAGGTCCGATGTACCTGGGACTCAATTTACCTTTCTTACCAAAACATATGACTCCCTTCCATGGAGATACCTTCAGGAAAACATGATCACCGACTTGAAATTCCAAATCCTTCCTTCGATTATCGGCATAGCTCTTCTGCCTACTTTGAGCTGCTTTGATGTGATTTTGGATTACTTTCACCTTTTCCACCATTTACTCCACCAGTTCTGGGCCTACAAGTTTTCTTTCACCAACGTCATCCCAACAGGTTGGTGTACGACATCTCTTTCCATACACTAGTGGAAATACGGGCTTTAACGTCGTCGTAATAACGTCGGTTTTTTAAAAACCGACGCGAATAGTATATGCGGGGAATTTTTGGCGTCGGTTTTACAAAAAACCGACGCCAAAAATAATTATGTGTTGATTTTTCGCGTCGGTTTTTATGAAAACCGACGCGGAAAATATTAGTATCCATATTTTCCGCGTCGGTTTTCCTGAGAACCGACGCGGAAAAATGTTTCGGCGTCGGTTTTTATGAAAACCGACGCCGAAACTCATAAAAAAAAATATCTTTCGCGTCGGTTTTCCTGAGAACCGACGCGAATAATATTATTCGTTGATTTTTCCGCGTCGGTTTTCCTGAGAACCGACGCGGAAAATAAATTTTTAAAATGTTTCGGCGTCGGTTTTCATGAAAACCGACGCCGAAACTCATAAAAAAAATATATTTCGCGTCGGTTTTAATGAAAACCGACGCGAAAAGTCTTTTAAAAATATTCACGGTCAGAAACCCTCATTTTGTTCGTCCGTCGAAATCGAGTTCCGCTGTGGCGCTTCGGACTCCCGACGACCTTCGAACTTGATTTGCGATCTTGAACGGCCATTGTTGAAGGTTTTTTGTCGTCTGCACGATTTTGGGTATGTGTTCTTCCTATTTATCTCTTGTTTCATATCCCATTGTTTATTTCTTTATCAATAACCCTATTTTGCGTGATTTTGATTATTGGTTAGATTTTAGTTGTAATTTATCATTATTTTTTGTTTGTATTATCATTGTTGGTGTAGATTTGATATTGTTTGTTTTTGGAAGTAATTATACCGGTCGCAGTTTGGATTTAACATCTCCATTCGGGTTGAACTTCAAATTTTTTGTGTTAAATGAATTCACTCACATTTTTGCATGTAGTTTGTTGTTATTTCATTACTTCTTGAGATTTACCATGCCAAATTCCTCAATTCTTTTTGGTTCTAATCATTTAACTAAGACATGAATAATTACCACTATCTATTATGTTAAAAAAATTTGAATAATTATTTTCATGCCATTATATAATAAATAATTTTTCTTGCAATGTCCATAATACGACTAGAATCATAATGTATTGTAATCTTCATAGATAATAATATAATCATTATCCCTCTATTAATGTTCAAAAATACCTTTCCACTTTCATATGTGGGGTTAGATTCATGCATTTTTAATAAATGTCCTCTTAAACTAATCTCATTCCATTGATTATATTTATTCATCTTTCTCTCCCTCTAAATAATAGTCATGAAATGATTTACTTCTCCCTCTAAGTCATAGGCTGCAAATAAAACATTCTCATGATCTAATCTTTCATGGATGGATAATATATTTCTCTTCATGTTGATCCATTCCTTGACATGTTTTGCTGCAATAGACCCATGGATGGGGGTGTAAGTTGTCACCTACAATATGCAATGGAATTTTTATCCCTCCATAATGAATTTATATGTTCATAGTTCCCTATTATAAAACTCATGGATTGAGGGAGTTGAGTTATCATAGTCACCAAAAATTGTATCACGTCTCTTAATACACATTGTTTTAAATAAGGATAGTTATTGCACTATTTTTCACATTAATTTTTCCATGATTCATTCATGTTACATCAAATGAATAAAAAAATAAATATAGTGTGATCAATAGTAGTCATAGTGAGAAATCATATTATCTTGTATGTCATTCATATAATATTTATATCATGAAACTTTATTTTCAAAAAATGAAACCTTTGATTTAACCATTTTGTCCTTGTATTTCAATATAACACACATGTATATAATATTAAAATTAACTGTTTACTATATTTGTAAACGTGTTTCATATCTGATGTCTTTTATCTGATTATCAATAGTTTTTATGGAATATTTTTTTGTTTACAATTTATCTGATAGATATTTAAATGTTTTTATGTTTTAATATATTCATCAATTATATTGTGATATCAGGTATTAATATGGATCATAATTGGATTTATCTACGAAGAACTACTAGTGAATATGAAAGAGGAGTTGACAATTTTTTGGAATTTGCTAAACGGCATAATCAAAATATTGATTTGATTTTCTGTCCATGTGTGAAGTGTGTAAATATGAGAAAGTTAAACTTCAGAGAAATCAAAGATCATCTCATTTGTTATGGTTTTAGCCTTAATTATACACGTTGGATCTTGCATGGTGAAAGAACTGAAAATTCAACATCCAATGTTGATGACGATATTCATAATGAGGCAGAGGATCGTATTGAAGAATTAATTCATGATTTAGGTGTTGAAACCATCGAAAAAACACCAACTGTTGAACGATTGTATGGAGATTCTGAGAAACCATTATTCCCAGGTTGCAGTAAATATACAGTGTTATCAGCAGTTTTGAGATTAGTTAACTTAAAAGCAAAAAATGGGTGGAGTGATAAAAGTTTCTCCAGTTTACTTGAGCTTTTAAAAGAGCTTCTTCCAGAAGGCAATGGGCTTCCAGATTCCAATTATGAGGCGAAGAAAATATTATGCCCAATGGGATTGGGGTATAAAAAGATACATGCTTGCCCCAATGATTGTGTACTGTATAGGAAA
The DNA here is from genome assembly GCA_963277665.1 of Viscum album. Classification (NCBI taxonomy): domain Eukaryota; kingdom Viridiplantae; phylum Streptophyta; class Magnoliopsida; order Santalales; family Viscaceae; genus Viscum; species Viscum album. The sequence continues at coordinate 642,773,315 of OY728142.1, read as the reverse complement.
GAAAATGAACATTTATCAAGTTGTCCTACATGTGGAACATCGCGCTATAAGATGGATGAGAAAGTCAACTCAGATTCATTTTCAGGTGATGTCATGTAACTTTATGAAAAATCAATTTTTTTACTTTCCAATGATATCATCCAATATTTTTTTCAAACAATTCTGATAATTCAATTCTGGTTTATTTTTAGGTACCAAAATCAAAACTCCATCTAAAGCATTTTGGTACCTTCCAATTATTCCTCGTTTGAAGCGTCTATTTGCAAATTCAAATGATGCAAAAAGGTTAAGATGGCATTCAGATGAGCGCATTTCTGATGGTAACTTACGTCACCCTGCCGATTCACCACAGTGGAAGAGTTTTGATAAAAAATTTCATGATTTTGGAAGTGAAGTTAGAAATCTCAGAATGGGATTGTGTACTGATGGAATGAATCCATATCGGAGCCTCAGTAGCCAACATAGTTCATGGCCTGTTTTTCTGGTACTTTACAACTTGTCCCCACATCTATGTATGAATAAAAAATATGTTATGATGAGCTTGATGATTTCTGGACCAAAACAACCAGGAAATGATATTTATGTGTATCTTACACCATTGATTGAGGATTTAAAACTGCTATGGGAGAAAGGTGTTACAGTTTTCGATGCATACAAGAAAGAGTATTTTCTTTTGCGTGCTATGATAATGTTCACTATAAACGACTTTCCTGCGTATGGAAACTTATCTGGATATAGTGTTAAGGGACTTAAAGCATGTCCAATTTGTGAAGAACAAACTTCATATTATCAATTGCAGAATGGAAGAAAGACAATGTACATGGGACATCGAAGATTTTTGCGAATTGATCATCCTTATCGTAGATTGAGAAAAGCATTTAACGGTTTACAAGAATTCAACCTCCCCCCTCAACCATTGTCAGCTGAAGAATATTATGACAGAGTGAAAGATATTGATTCAACATTTGGAAAGAGAAAAAGTTCTGGTTTACAAAAACATATCTGGAAGAAGCAGTCTATTTTTTTCAAACTACCTTATTGGAGATTTTTAGAGATAAAACATAACATTGATGTTATGCATGTTGAGAAAAACATATGTGATAGTTTGATTGGAACTTTGTTAGACATAAAAGGAAAGACAAAAGATGGATTACATGCTAGATTGGACTTGATATTAATGCGAATACGTTTGGAGTTAGCTCCCGCTGTGAAAGGAAAAAGAACATATTTACCTCCGGCTTGTCACACATTAAGCAAGATTGAAAAGATGAATTTTTGTCAGTGTCTTCATGGTATTAAAGTACCCAGTGGTTTTTCTTCAAATGTGAATAATTTTGTGTCATTGAAGGATTGTAAATTAATAGGTATGAAATCACATGATTGCCATGTGTTAATGCAACAAATTCTACCAGTAGCAGTGCGTGGTATATTACCGAAAGCTGTCAGGAAGACAATCATCAGGTTATGTAATTTCTTTAAATCCATTTGTAGCAAAGTCGTTGATCCAAATTTGTTAGATTTGTTGGATAATGAAGCAACTCTTATTCTTTGTCAACTAGAAATGTATTTCCCACCCACATTTTTTGATATAATGGTTCATCTATTGGTTCATTTGGTGCGTGAGATAAGAATGTGTGGGCCTGTTTATTTAAGATGGATGTATCCTTTTGAAAGATATATGAAAATTTTGAAAGGATATGTTAAAAATCCTTATCGACCAGAGGCCTCTATTGTTCAAAAATATGTATCAGAAGAGGTGATTGAGTTCTGTACTGATTATTTGAATGAAGTGGAGCATATTGGTCTCCCTCTATCTCGACATATGACAGCTGACAGAGAAGGTAGAGGGGTTCGAGGCTTAAAGGTAAAGTTCATTCCACGTGATGAAGTGATGCAAGCACATTTATACATTTTGAACAACACAGATGAGGTTCAACCATATATATCCTCACATATTGCTGAATTAAAGTTACGATATCAGAAAAGAAATGAAAAGTGGTTGATGATTGAGCATAAGAAGACATTTGTTTCATGGTTTAAAGAGAAAGTCACCTCAGATATATCTGTATCAGAAACATTGAAGTGGTTATCAGGGGGACCATCTTTTAATGTGATCACTTGGTCTGGTTTTGATATCAATGGCTACACATTTTACACAAAAAACCTGGATGACAAGAGTACCGTTCAGAATAGTGGTGTGATGGTATTCGCTGAAGCAGTGCATTTTTCGAGTGCCAAAGATAAAAACCCAATTTCTGCATCAACATCATATTTTGGAGTTATTGAAGACATATGGGAAATTGATTATATTAAATTTCGAGTCACTATTTTTAAGTGCAATTGGGTTGATAGTAATAGTGGCGTGAAACATGATGAATATGGGTTTAAACTGGTTGATTTGAAAAGATTTAATCACAATGAGGAACCATTTATCTTGGCGACACATGCAAAACAAGTATTTTATGTCATTGATCCGTCGAATGATCAGTGGTCAGTTGTTTTGCAAGGGAAAAGATATCATTTGGGTGATGATGATGATTCTGATGATGCTAGTGATTTACATGAGCGTTATTCATCTATTATGCAATTTTCAGATGATTACAATGAATATAAGACAGACATAGTGCATGCAGTACGTACCGATCATGATGAAGGGACGTGGGAAAACACTAAATTAGTCTCCTAATTTTTCTGGTAAATATTTATATTTTGTGTCTATTTTTAAAACTTACAAATGCATGCCTCTATTTTTACATATTTATTTTTCATTTCCTTGTTTCTAATTATTCAGTTTTCTAATGATATGCAGGTACCCAAAATTTCATTACACTTTCTAGTAGCAATGTCAAATACAGATAGAGATGAGCAGTTACCGAGGTATATCTATTTTGACATATTATTAAATATTCAGTAATATACATATTTAATGAAATAAAACTGTTAATTTATTAAAAAAAATTGCAGGACTACTGATGCGTCCTCGGCGGAGGAGACTTCTCCAGTTACTACTGAAAAATCAAGTTCTCTAGTTGGTAAACGTGGTATTACACGTTTACCAAAACTATCACTCGCTCGTGATGATAACAAATTACACATCCGTTTTGATGATAATAATAATGCAGTTGGCCCAAATGCAGTTCAGTTTGTCAGTTATATAGCGATGCAGAGCCGTTGTAGGATTAGTATTTTATATCCTGATTGGAAGTCAGTGGACAGGACGGCGAAGCAACAGCTTTGGGAGGCCGTGACGGTAAAATATCTTTATTTATTTATTTTATCTCATTTTTTTAATATTATATAGTTTAAATGACATATTTTATTTTTTCAATTACAGATGACATTCAATTTTGAGGAAACCAAAGAAATTAGGAAAAGACATCTCTCTTTAGCGGCGGTTCGATGGAGAGATTTTAAAAACAAACTGATGAAAGATTATGTTTTTGGAAAGAGAAGGTTTGAAAGCCCATGTCTTAAGTATCCATATATAGATGAAGAAACATGGAAGCGATTTGTTGACAGTCGTCAGGAAGAGAAATTTCAGGTATTGTAATTGTTTTATATTTTAAAATTTATGCTATATTTTCCTTATTACTTATGTGTTTATTTTTATGTAACAGGCCTCCAGAAGATCTCATCAGGAGATCCAGTTGAAAAACGTATACCCTCATACTTTATCACGTGGAGGATACTCGTATTTGGAGCAGAAAATTATTGAAGAAAAATTTGAAGCATTAAGAGCTCGATCAAGTAGTGGTTCAGAAGAGGTCCAGTATGGTCCTCCATCTCCTCCCACTCGCCATGAGAAATGGAAACGAGCAAGAAGAAAAAAAAATGAACAATATCTTACAGACGAAGCTCATCAAGTGGCTGATAGAATTGTAAGTAAATATTAATTCTTTGTTAACAATTTTCCTTTTTTATAATTTATAAACACTAATATAAATTTTTTATTTTTCATTTCAGGATGAACTTCAGGAGAAAGAGACACAGGGCTCTTTTATCCCTGAGGGTAGGATGGATATCCTAGCCACTGCTTTGGGAAAGACTGAACACCCCGGCCGTGTTAGAGGATATCAGGCGGGTGTTAGTATTCGGAAGGTTTTTGGTAAGAGTAAGCAACCAAGAGACCCGGAAATTGAATCCTTAAAAGAAGAGCTGCAGGATATGAAACGGTCTATGGGTGATCAAATTCAAGCAGCAGTACAGAAGGCTTTATTAGAACACTTGGCAAGACAGTCACAGTCTGCTCATCCTTCCGAGGTATATTATTTACTGTTAACAATTTTTCTTTTCTATAAATTATAAACACTGATATAACTTTTTCATTTTTCAACATTCTCAGCCTACTCACTCAGACTATCATGCCTCATATGCTTACCCAACACCGTCTGGGCAGCCTTCCGAGGTATATTATTTAATGTCATCAATTTGTCTATTTTATAAATTATAAACACTGATATAACTTTTTCATTTTTCAACATTCTCAGCCAACTCACTCGGACTACCCTGCCTCATCTGCTTACCCTGCCCCGTCTGCGCAACCATTTGAGGTATATTATTTAATTTAATTTTTAATCAATTTTTCTATGTTAAAAATTTTAAACACTAATATACCCTTTTCATTTTTCTGACTTCTCAGCCTGCTCACCCTGACTACCCTGCCCCACCTGCTAACTTTGAGCCTCCACCTCCTCCATCGGATCAAACCTTATATTGTGAGTTGTTTGCGGGAGATCCTCATGTACATATTGTTGCGTTAGGACAAGTGTATTTTTTTGGGGACTCGGTACATCATCAGCCTATGCAGATGGGTCAGGTTAGAGTATCAGTACTTTTTATTATAGATCCTACTGCTCTACTACCATTTCCTACTGCGGAGATCACCAGTGTTGGGGAATGCATGGGCCATTTTTTACTTTGGCCAACTGCACTTCTTCGTTATATTTCACATGAGGTATGAGTTTTTTTAACTAGTAATTAGAAATGATTCCAAATTACTTATAATGTTTTCTGACATTTAACTTATATAGGAATATCTGAAAGCAAAAGAAACTGTACAAATGCAGCAAAATGTTCAAAAACAGTCGGCTGTAGATACTTCTGATATTTCTTCTGGGTTGAAAAGATTATCTCAGTGCTCTTCTTCCTTGAATTTTATCTATGAGTTTCGGATGACGCCCGATATATGTGGAAGAAATTATAAATTGAGAATATTGAAAGAAGATATCATGAATTTAGTTAATTTTGAAGAGATCGGGCTGAATGTGGTGCAGTTGTTTTCCATGTAAGTAAATTGACGTCTGAATTGCTATTTCTTTACTAAAATATTGTTATGTCATTGACTAACTATGTTTTCTTTTTAAATTAGGTATCTATACAGGATTCTTTTACAAAATGAAACTACAAGCATTTATAGCTTTATAGATCCAGAGTACATTTCCTCGGAAGTCAAACATGTGAAAAATGATGAAAAAGTTAAATATATATCCGAGAGATTATCACAAACAGAGATTCAGTGCTGGTTTTTGCCATTTGTTGATAAGTAAGAATATCAACATAATTTTGAACTCATGATCATTATAATGTCATTAATTATGAACTTTTTGTATTATAGGGGGCATTGGATGTTAGGTGTATTTTGCCCAAATGAATGCACCTTATATTGGTTTTGCTCTTTATTAGGAAAAGTGCGTAAACCGTTTTCCAACTTATTAAACAGGTAAGTTGTTTTTTTAGTTTTAGAAGTTTGTTATGTTTAATTTTAATTGTTTACACAAGTTTTATTAGTTCTTATATAAAAAAATGCAGTTCATGGAAACATTTTACAAATGAAAAGAAACCAACGAAAATCAAATATGTGGAAGTACAGGTAATTAGTTTTTATATTTTTGTTATATATTGGGTTTCATTATTAGTTAAATGTTTTATAACTGCAGTGTCATCGTCAAAATGGAAGCGTTGAATGTGGTTATTATATTCTACGATTTATGTACGAGATAATCACAACTGGGGAAACTACTGATTTTCATAAGGTTAGTTGTATTAACTTTTTTATATATTTTCATCCACTTTCTTCTATTTATTAATTTCATATCATTCAATATTATTGTAGGTATTCAATGATTCACAGTCATATTCTCAATCTGATATGATTCATATTCAATCTACTTTTGCGGACTATTTGTTAAGTCTGATTAAGATTTGAGGTATGTATACTAATATTTATAAATAATATTATATATGGGTTTAAAAAACTAACTCTTATGATATATTAGGTGTTTGAACCTACTAATAATCAAATGAATGCTTCAACAATAACAAACAATGAGCATGTCATATATTTCAGGTACGTGTATTTTAATTCTGCTTTACTGAGTTTTCTCAAGTGCCTCTGCAAAAACTGTTTTATTGAATCTACTAATAATCAAATGAATCCTTCAACAATAACCAACAATAAGCATGTCGTATATTTCAGGTACGTGTATTTTAATTCAGAATTAGTTATTATATTTCTTTTCATTGTTATTTCTTAAAATCATTTGTCTGTACAGTGACAAATCTGTAGGGTGGTACTTGGATCATGAACATAGAGATTCGTATAGCGAAATAACATTCACAAACACTAAAAATTGTCTCCCTTGAATGCACAACAATATCTTCTAGGCCTTTTTATTTTTTATGCAAATAAATATCGAAAAATGATTGCCGAGAAGCATATCACATAATACCTGAAACAGCGCTTAGTGGGTTTGCACAAAGATAAAATAGAAGGCGTCAATTTTTAAGGTATGTTTCTTTATGTCTCTTCAATCTGCATTTGATTTCAATTTTCTAACCTATTTTTTGCACTCAAATTTATTTCTCTGTTATTCCATAACTTAAACAAATAACAATAGTGAATGGGTAATGCACGTCTATACAGAGCAAATATAAAAACCTGAGGTTGGGGGTGGTGGGGATCCTATGGTGAAAAGACACCCCCAACATCTTCAGTGGGGGAGGTGAGGAAGAGGTTGCATCGGCTGAGTGTTCCTGGAATTTTGATCAGGAGTCGTAACATTTCATTTTGGTAATTTACTTTGTGAAAAAATGAATGATTCAAATAAATTACACATTTTCATTTAATATTTATTCATTGCACTAATAACTTGGATTGATTTTTTCACTCACATCTCCTTAGTTTCATTACTGTTTTGACAGGATTGGTGCTATCTATGGGAGGAAACTTACAATGATTGATACTGAGTATGGTTAGATTAAGAAAATGCACCATGTAGGTACGTGTATTTTAATTCTGCTTTACTTTGAGTTTTCTGAAGTACTTCTGTTAAAGCTGTTTAATTGTTTTTGTATACTTCGTTATTTTTTTTCAGGGTTCCGATTTGTTTGGAGGAGAAAATATATGTATTTTATTTAAAAAAAAAAAAAAATTTACGGCGTCGGTTATTTTAAAAACCGACGCCGAATATTTTTAAAAAATTATTTACGGCGTCGGTTTTTTTAAAAACCGACGCGGAAAATCCGGTTGAAAGCGGTTTTCCGCGTCGGTTTTTAGAAAAACCGACGCGGAAAACCTCTTCGACTATATTTTCCGCGTCGGTTTTTTAATGAACCGACGCGGAAAATAATGTCTAAATGTAGCTTCGGCGTCGGTTTTATAAAAAACCGACGCCGAAGCTCATAAGCGAATTAATTTTCGCGTCGGTTTCTATGAACCGACGCGAAAACTCTATTTTTAACGTCGCCTATAAAGACGTCGGTTTATAACCGACGTTAAAAATTAAAAAAAACCGACGCGAAAAAGTGTTTTTGCACTAGTGATATAACGCTTCATATGGTGCCATCTGAATACTCGAATGGAAGCTATTGTTATAGGAGAATTCTACCAGTGGTAAATATTGATCCCACATACCCTGAAAGTAAAGAGAGCATGATCTCAACATGTCTTCTAAGGTTTGAATAGTCCGTTCTGATTGTCCATCTGTTTGAGGGTGATAGGCAGTGCTCAAACGAAGTTCAGTATCCAAGGCCTTTTGAAGACTTTTCCAGAATCTTGAAGTAAAACGAGGATCACGATCAGAAAAAATCGATAGGGGTACTCCATGAAGTCTTACAACTTCATTAATATATAGTCTTGCTAGACGTTCAAGTGGTAGATCCTCCCGTATAGCCAGAAAATGTGCTGACTTAGTAAGTCGATCAACAATGACCCATATTGCATCATTCCTTCTAGGAGTCTTTGGTAGTCCCATGACAAAGTCCATCGTAATATTATCCCATTTCCACTCAGGTATGGGAAGAGGTTGCAATACTCCACCAGGATGTTGCCTTCCAGCTTTCACTTGTTGACAAACCATACACCTTGACACAAAATCAGCAATCTCCCTCTTCATATTGTCCCACCAAAAACGTTCCTTCAAATATCTATACATTTTGGTTCTCCCAGGGTGTATAGAGAAGTTGGAACTATGAGCATCATCCAAAAATTCCCTTTTTAGATCAGGTATATCGGGAACACAAAGTCTCTTCCTGAATTTCAAAATTCCATCCTTATACACAAAGTCCCTCAATCTTCCATCATTCACACCTTTAATCTTCTTCTGAAATTCTTCATCATTGGTCTGAGAACTCTTAATCCTTTCTAGTAATGATGGTTTGGCAACCATTTGAAAAAGCATTGATGTTTCACCTTCCCTAGTTATTCCCATGTCTATCTTCACTAGATCCAATAAAATTGGATCCCTTTCAATTCTCATCACATTCAAAACTCCATGGTCTTTTCTACTCAAAGCATCTGCCACCTTGTTTGCCTTCCCCGGGTGGTAATGTATCGTGCAATCATAATCCTTGAGTAGTTCAAGCCATCGCCTTTGCCTCATGTTGAGTTCTTTTTGTGTGAAAATATACTTCAAACTCTTGTGATCAGTATAAATCTCACATTTTTCACCATAGAGGTAATGTCTCCATATCTTTAAAGAAAAGATCACAGCTGCTAACTCAAGATCATGAGTAGGATAGTTTTGCTCATGAATTTTTAGCTGTCATGATGCATAGGCAATGACCTTATCATTCTGCATAAGGACACAACCGAGTCCTTTCTTCGATGCATCACTATAAATAACAAACCCATCATTCCCCGATGGTAGAGTCAATACAGGGGCATTGACTAATCTTCTCTTTAGTTCATCAAAACATTCTTCACACTCTTTTGTCCAGACAAATTTAATCCCTTTACGTGTGAGCTTTGTCAATGGGTTAGCCAATCTGGCAAAATTCTGGACGAAACGTCGATAATAACCTGCTAAACCAATAAAACTGCGTACCTTAGTTATACTTGTCGGTGCTGGCCATTCTTGGATTGCCTTGGTTTTAGAAGGATCAACGGAAATTCCATCCTTAGAGACAATATGGCCAAGAAAAGAAATCTCATGAAGCCAGAATTCACACTTGCTAAATTTCCCATATAATTCATGTCTTCTAAGAGTCTTCAGGATAATGCGTAAGTGATTTTCATGATCTTCGTGGATTTTGGAGTATACCAAGATATCATCAATAAATACCACTACAAAGTCATCAAGATATTCCTTGAAAACTCTATTCATTAGATCCATGAAAACAGAGGGTGCATTAGTCAATCCAAAAGGCATTACTGTAAACTCGTAATACCCGTACCTTGTTCGAAATGCTGTCTTTGGAACGTCTTCCTTCTTCACACACAACTGATGGTATCCAGACCGAAGGTCAATCTTTGAAAAGTATTGAGCTCCATGCAGTTGGTCAAACAAATCATCAATGCGAGGTAGGGGATACTTGTTCTTTATTGTTATAGCATTGATCTCCCTATAGTCAATGCACAACCTCATAGATCCATCTTTCTTATTAACAAAAGAACAGGGGCTCCCCAAGGAGAAACACTAGGGCGAATAAATCCCTTATTACTCAATTCCTCTAGTTGTTTCTTTAGTTCAACTAATTCCACAGTGGCCATTCTATAAGGGGTCTTTGATATGGGCCTTGATCCAGGAATTAAATCAATGGAAAACTCAACTTCTCATTCTGGAGGATGTCCAGGTAAATCTTCCGGAAACACATCAACATATTCTCTCACAATAGGTACATCCTCTATTTGAATATTCCTTTCCTCACCCTCAGTAATTTCCTTCTCTTCCTCCCCAATAATTGAATTCAGTTGAGCTACTGGGAGTGGATCTAGATAATAATTATGTGGCGACGATTCGGCTCTAAAGATAAGTTGTTCCTTATCATCATCATCAAGAATCGTAACCTCTTTCTTCTTACAATAAATTTTTGCATCATGGTCCGAAAGCCAATCCATACCGAGGATTATATCAAATTCAATCATGGGTATGACGATGAGATCAGCAGGTAAAGAACATTTAGGTGCTCTAATGGGAACTAATCGACAAAACTTTGTTGCAACAATACTTCCCTTAGGGGTTTTGACCGACAACTCCCTTGTTAAATCAAATTGGAAATATCTAATTTTCTTAGCAAACTGGGAAGATATGAAACAATGCGATGATCCAGAATCAAATAATGCATTTGCTAAACTTGAGGAAACCATTAAATTACCTGCCACCACGTCTTTCGGAGCTTCCACTTCAGCAGTAGTGATAGCATAAGCCTGGCCCTGATCCCTTGGCCTCTTCTGAGGTAAGTTCCCCTGACGCTTAGGACATTCATTTGCATAATGTCCCTTCTCTCTACAATTATAGCATTCCACGTTGACAGCCGCTTTCTTTCCCTTGCATTCATGAGCTTGGTGGACTTTTTCACCACACTTGTAACATACTCCTTTTCCTTTTAGACAGGCACCAGGGTGCTTCCTACCGCAATTATCACAGGGTGGAAATTCATTTCTACCCTTCTTCCCTGTTTCCTTATTTCCTTTCCCAGAGTTTTCAGCGGATCTCTTCTTATCTTGCTTTGATTTAAAGTCATAAGACTTAGATAATTCCTTTTCCGTCTTGATAGCGCACGAGACAATACCTTCGTATGAAGAGAAGGTTTGTGATACTAAAGCTCGACGGAGAAATGGTTTCAACCCATCAAAGAAACGATCAGCCTTACTTCTTGGGTTACGTATGTAATCTGCACTATACCTTGCTAACCTTGTAAAGTTAGCCTCATACTTTGCGACATTCTCATCCTCCTTCTGTCTCAGACTCAGAAATTGCCTTTCCATATCCGCTCGATGGTCTAGAGGAAAGTATTTTTCTAAGAACAACTCTTTGAACTCCTGCCATTCCATGTTTGTTAATTCATCATCTTCCTTTGTGTTTTGAATTAGTGACCACCATTGATCGGCATCTCCAGTGAGGCGGTAAACTGCCATGACAACATTCTCCCTTCCACTACTCCCCAAGGCATGGAATATTTTCTCTAAGGAATTTATCCATTTCTCAGCTACTATAGGATTTGTACTCCCATTGAAGGTTGGCGGTTGTTGCCTCATGAAACGGTCTAGCATTGATCCTCCACGTTGCGGATCAGGGTGCTTTATACGAGTAAGGTTGTTATTCATAACCTGCGTGAGTTGTCCCAGTACGGTGAGAAGCTGATCGGCACCAGTTGTATCACTAGCTCCACCATAATTATCCTGAGCAGGAGGGAAATCCCTACACGGAGTGCGTGCATTGATACGGTTTCCATTCCTTCCACTAGGCGCCATTTCTAAATAATGGCATAAACTAGATTAGTTCATGAATCAAAATACATAATTCCATACTTGTAAAACACTTAACATAAATTGAACTAATTATGGATATAATCTATAATTATAAAAATGTTTTCTTTGAGGAAGTATATACTCGTAACCCTTCATAGTGGTTTGTAAAGAAAATGGGAATTATCCAAATCATATCCCCCGGGAGTGTCGTAACCAAGAGTGCAGCAAGGCCCGTTGTCGTGCACCAGTTCCCGTTCGAGTCTAGCTCAAAGCGGTGTTTTCGGGTTTTACCCCTAGGTACATCTGTGCCAGAGCCACCTCTACCTGCTCGTATCCAGACAGGGATGTATTGCTCGGAAAACTCACAACATCTCTACAATACCAAAATTCTAGGAAGTTCTTCTATACTAATCCTCAAAGTCTATCTTCGGGATATGTGCTCTAATCAGAGTTTATCTAAATCTAGTTTCCAAGGTTAGTACTAAACTGCCACTGATACCAACTGTAACGCCCCGACCCCAGCTACCCAGAGACGGTGCATTACTTCGTAACATTGGCATGATCACAAAAGATCAAGTCTCGAAAGACCGATTAGTTTAGTAGCCTTGGAAACACTAGATACATTCATAAGTATTTCATTACATCAAAAAGTAAACAAACTACAATAACATGGTCTTCATAGTCCACACTCATATCCTCACTGACTATTCTTGCAAGTAAGTCATAATACACTTCTTCACATCCTGGAAAATATTAAAACATTGAAAGGGGTGAGCTCAGATGCTCAGTAAGGATAACAATATTGCGGAAGCTTTTATAAGAAAACATAAGCATTTAAGGTAATGTATAACTAAAACAAAAGCCTTATTGAACTTGAACTTAAGCATAATATGGCAAAAGTAAAATAAAATAATGCCATTACTTGCTCACATGGATATTCTACTAGACGAATAATCACATGAAATATCAATAACCACTTTCATAATGAGGGAATGTATAATGCCAGACATTCTGAAACACTTTGTCAAGGCCTCAGCCAAGACGTCTAAAATGATTAAGGCCTCGGCCAAAACCATAAATCAAATTGGGAAAGGGACTCGGCCAATTCCACGTCTAGTTGTCTCATGAGACCTACCGATGCATCGAGGAGCTATAGCGGGCTCCACCCGTCACATATTAGGTCCAATACATTCTTCATATGAATAGGTTTAAACATAACATAAATATTCGTATTAAAACTAGCATACGAAAAGTCAACAATTTCTCCATAAGCTATGGATGGTATAAAAATAACACATCCACAGTCAAATATTTCACAAAATCTTCAATGGAAGTTTTTTATCATAAATCAATTTCAATTAAACTTAAAACCCATCAAAGGATGTTGACATGGATGAAATCAAAGCTATTTGAGAGTAATATCTCTCCTTTTTGAAATCATTTAAAAGTACCATAATTATAAAATAATACATTTACTTTGAAGATATTCTTATAAGCTTGTTAGGGAATCTTCGACGAAGTTATAATGGCGGAAAATAGCCGCACCCGCCGTATAAGTTAAAAAAAACATTCTTACCTTAAATTTGTCAAAGAGGTCAAAAAGTACATTGTTTGGAAAACGATGGTAAGATTCCTTTCAAAAATGTATAAGGGTGTAAATTACTTTAACACATTTTCCATTTAATAGTAAAAATGTTTTGAAAGACATTTTTAAGAAACATGGATGTGGATGATAACGAGGTCCCAGTAGATAATTAGGTATAAACAACCTTGGATAATGAAGAGGTTGTGAAGTAAACCCTTACCTTGTACTTTTCCTTGGTTGGGGTAGGTTAACCTCCTGTATAATGGTGGAATAATTGTTATTAAATTATACAAGAATCATATACATTCATATGATATCATATATGATCTTTTAACATTGCTTTGTTAACAATATCTTAGATTTATCGTTGTTTCGGGTGTTAACTTACTCGTTTTATTTTATATGTTTTGTTACGTAAGTCGTGTTTTTCATGGATAGGTTGTATCTTATTCATATCCAGAATGATATAATGTATTTAAACATTATTTTTAAATCATCAAATGATAATTATACTTGAATGGATACGACGGAGAATGAATCTCATCGCGTTCGTGGAGACGGTAGTCCGTACGTACGCACGAGCGACAATATCATTATTTTGATATTAAAATAATATATAATTGGATAGTATATCATATATACAGAATCATTATCATGTTATATTTATTATTTACATGAATTACATATCATTATTATACCCATCTAAATAATAATATATTGAATAACAATTACACCACGACGTGGAGACGGTAAGCCGTACGTACGCACGTATGGTGACATGTCACTCAAATGATGGGTAGAATACTGAATATGGTTGTTCCATATTTATAATAACATCACAGTATATAGAATATACTGGAGTTATAATTTTAGAATTGAAATAATAAACAAAGAGGGAGTGGAAGAAGAAAGAAACTTGAAAGAGGGTGATGAAAATGTTACCTCTTCTTCGGGTTCTTCCTTTTGATTTGATCAAAAGGACTCCTTAGGATGGCTTTATGACTAAAGTAAAGCTTCTAGGATGAAGGGAGAGAAGTTGGGAGAGTATTTGGGCAGAGGTTGGCCGAACCAAAAGGCTTGGATGTGTGAATAAGGTGGTAGAGGTGGGGGCCTTTTATAAGAGGAGAGGAGGGGCTCTTTTGGAAAGATTGAAATGTTACATTATTATACAATGATTTTCGGATTCTAAAGGTCCCACACTTATATAATTCGTGGATAAGGTGATAAGGGTTCGAAATCTCCTCATACAATAGGCTTTGGACAAGTGTAAGCCTTGGATTTTGCATTATCTTCTCATTTTATTTAAATCTTTAAATAATGAGGTCATCGCTTCATCATAATGATGTCATAAATAATTTAATTTATTTAATGTCTAAAAATTATAAAAAAAATACTATGATGTAGGAAATCTTTTTAGCTTTCTAATGAATATTTATAGTCAATATTGGGATCTGTGTAACCCCACTTAAAAACTGTTTTAGTAAAACAACTCATGTTTGTGTCAATTTAATTTTAACATTAAATAAATATATATTAATGTCATTTTCCAACTAAAGTGGCTCCATGGGGTCCCTAAGTTGACCCATGGGTTGTCTTGGTCGGCCATGACTCATCCAATAGGATTAGGACAAGTGTCAAGCTCATATCATATTATTAAAACATTATTTTTACCTTAAACTACACTAATCACCTCTAATCGCGATTAAGAACTTAAAAGTTACTATTCACCAAAAAATTATTTTAATCTCATTGAACCACATTTTACTTCTTAATGAAAACCATGTATGTCGGATTTTTGAAAATCAAATCACAGAAGTGGTAATATTTCATTTTAACGAAAAATTAGTTTTTAACAACCACTTAGTGGTTTCACTATTCATCAAAAATTGAAGTTTTTCAGAATAAGGCCAAAATTTCACCCTAAGCTATAATTGATATTCCGAATTCAAAAATGATGTCTATTTTACAAAATTCGAAACATATAAGTTGTATTAATTAATTTTATAATTAATTCCCGCTGTTACAACAAATAGCGTGTTTTTAAGAAACAATTTATATCAAAAGATTGGCAATTGTTTATGTCCAATTTCAATGTTAAATTAATTCTAATGACCACCATTGGATAAAATGGTAAAAATATATTCTAATTATACTTTAAAACCACTAAATATTATAATTTATCACTATAAATTATTTTTATTAAAAAAGTTGTTTTTAAGTATTTTTCACTATTCATAAAAATTTAGAAGTTCTCAGAAAAATACCAAAAATTCAACATAGGCTAATTTCAATATTCAGAATCCAAAAATGAAGTCCATTTTGATAAATAAAATTTATAAAATTTCAAAAGGTAGGTATTACTATTCACAACGGCTAGTTTAGTTAGTTGTGGTGTGTGTTAGAGCTCGAGGTTGCGTACAACACACGCTATTGCATTATTCGAAGGGAAACGTACAGTGGAAGCTTGGGGTGTTACATATTATGTATCTATTTTTACCTAAAATAAATTTAAATAAAATAAATAATTATTTAAATAAAAATTCGGTTTTAAACTATAACTCAATGTTTTCACTATTCATCAAAAATTGAAAATTTTCAGAAAAATACCAAAAATTCACCCTAAGATAATTTTGATATTCTGAATCCAAAAATGAAGTCCATTTTGAAGAATAAAATTTATAAAATTACAAAAATTTGGTATTACTATTCATAACGGCTAGTTTGATTGGTTGTGGTGTGTTAAAACTCGAAGTTGCCTTCAACACAGGCTACTGTATTATTCAAAGAGAAGCATACCATGGAAGATTGGGGTGTTACATTCTCCCCTCCTTCAAATAATTTCGTCCTAGAAATTTCTAGAATATTACTGCATAAAAAGACTTGGGTAGTTCTTCATCATAAGTTCCTCGGGTTCCCACATTGCCTCTTCCATCTTATGGTTTCTCCATAGAACTTCTACCAGACAAGTCGTCTGGTTTCTCTGCACTTGTTCTCTTGTATCAAGAACCTTGATAGGATTTTTGAAATAAGACAGATCGGGTTCCAGTTCTAATTCCTCATAGGTGAGTACATGTGTTGGACCATGAATGTATTTTCTCAATAGTGATACGTGGAACACATCATGGACTTTGGAGAGACTTGGCGACATTGACAAATGGTAAGCTAGATCCCCAATTCGTTCTAAAATTTCGAAAGTTCTGATGTATCTGGGACTCAATTTTCCCTTCTTACCGAAACGTATTACAACCTTGCATGGAGATACCTTCAAGAAAATATGATCTCTACATGAAATTCCAAATCCTTCCTTCAGTTATCGGCATATCTCTTCTACCTACTTTGAGCTGCATTGATGTGGTTTTGGATTACCTTCACCTTTTCCATCATTTCCTCCACCAGTTCTGGGCCAACGAGTTTTCTTTCACCAACATCATCCCAATAGGTTGGTGTGAGAAATCTCTTTCCGTATAACGATTTATATGGTTCCATCTGAATACTTGAATGAAATCTATTGTTATAGGAAAATTCTACCAGAGGTAAGTATTGATCCCACATTCCTTGAAAGTCAAGTGAGCATGATCTCAACATGTATTCTAAGGTTTTAATAGTCATTTCTGATTGTCCATCAGTTTGGTGGTGGTAGGAAATGCTCAAATGATGTTCAGTATCTAGGGAAATCTGAAGAATTTTCTAGAATCTTGATATTAAATAGGGATCATGATTAAAAAAATCGATAGTGGTACTCCATGAAGTTTTACAACTTCATTAATATATATTCTTGCTAGACGTTCAAGTGGTAAATCTTATCTTATAGCAAGAAAATGTGCTGACTTGGTAAGAGGATCAACAATGACCCATATTGCATTGTTCCTTCAAGGAGTCTTTGGTAGTCCCATGACAAAGTCCATTCTAATATTATCCCATTTCCACTCAGGTATGGGAAGAGTTTGCATGAATCCTCTAGGCTGTTGCCTTCCAGATTTCACTTGTTGACAAACCATACTTCTTGACCCAAAATCAGCAATCTCCCTCTTTATGTGGTCCCACCAAAAATGTTCCTTCAAATATCTATACATTTTGGTGCTCCTAGGTTGTATAGAGAAACTGGAGCTATAAGCATCATCCAACAATTCTCTTTTTAGATCAGGTATATCGAGAACACAAAGTCTCTTCCCAAATTTCAAAATTCCATCTTTATACACAAATTCACCCAATCTCCCATCATTCAGAGCTTTAATATTCTTTTGAAACTCTTCATCACTGGTATGATAACTCTTTATCCTTTCTAGTAAAGATGGTTTGGCAACCATTTGAAAAAGTATTGATGTTTCACCTTCCATGGTGATTCCCATATCCATCTTTACTAGATCCATATATATAAGATCCTTTTAAACTCTCATCTTGTTCAAAAATCCATGATCCTTTCTACTCAAAGCATCTTCCACCTTATTTTCCTTCCCCGAGTGGTATTGTATAGTGAAATCATAATCCTTGAGTAGTTCAAGCCATCTCCTTTGCCTCATGTTGAGTTATTTTTGTGAGAAAATATACTTCAAACTCTTGTGATCGGCATATATCTCACATTTTTCACCATAGAGATAGTGTCTCCAAATCTTCAAAGCAAAGATTACAGATGCTAACTCAAGATAACAAGTAGGATAGTTTTTCTCATGAATTTTTAGCTATCGTGATGCATAGGCAATAACCCTATCATTCTGCATAAAGACACAACCAAGTCCTTTCTTTGAAGCATCAATATAAATAAAAAACCCATCATTCCCTAATGGTAGAGTCAATATAATAGAATTGACTAATATTTTCTTCAGTTCTTCAAAACATTCTTCACACTCTTTTGTCCAAACAAATTTAACCCCTTTACGTGTGAGCTTGGTTAATGGGTTAGCCAATTGGGAAAAATTCTAGATGAAACACCGATAATAACCTGCTAAACCAATAAAACTGCATACCTCAGTTATACTTTCTGGGGCTGGACATTCTTGGATTGCCTTGGTCTTTGAAGGATCAACAAAGATTCTATCTTTAGAGACAATATGGCCAAGAAAAGAAATCTCCTGGTGCCAGAATCCACACTTGAAAAACTTCCCATATAATTCACGTCTTCTAAGAGTCTTCAGGATAATGCGTAAGTGATTTTCATGATCTTTGTATCTTTTGGAGTATAACATGATTTCATCAAGAAATACTACTACAAAGTCATCAAGATATTCCTTGAAAACTCTCTTCATTAGATCCATGAAAACATAGGGTGCATTAGTCAATCCAAAAAGCATTACTGTAAACTCGTAATGCCCGTACCTGGTTCGAAATTCTGTTTTTGGAATGTCTTCCTGCTTCACACACAAATGATGATATCCAGATATTTGAAAAGTATTGAGCTCCATGAAGTTGGTCGAATAAATCATCAATGTGTGGTATGGGATACTTGTTCTTTATTTTTATAGAATTGATCTCCCTGTAGTCAATGAACAACCTTATAGATCCATCTTTCTTCTTAACAAAAAGGACAGGGGCTCCCCATGGAGAAACACTAGGGAGAATAAATCCCTTATTACTCAATTCCTCTAGTTGTTTATTTAGTTCCACTAATTCCACAATGTCCATTATTTAAGGGGTCTTCGATATGGGCCTTGAACCAGGAATTAATTCAATGGAAAACTCAATTTCTCATTCTGGAGGATGTCCAGGTAAATCCTATGGAAATACATCAACATATTCTTTCACAATATGTACATCCTCTATGTGAACATTCATTTCCTCACCCACAGTTGTTTCATTATCTTCCTCCATAATAATTGAATTTTGTTGATCTATTGGGGGTGGATCTAGATAAGAATTAAGTGGTAATGATTCTTCTCTAAAGATAAGGTGTTCTTTATCATCGTCATCAAAAATAGTAACCTCCTTATTCTTCTAATAAAATTTTGCATCATGGTCTGAAAGCCAATCCATACTATGGATTATATCAAATTCAATCATGGGTATGATGATGAGATTAGTATATAAAGAACATTTATATGCCCTAATGTGAACTGATTCACAAAACTTTGTTTCCATGACATGTCCCTTAAGAGTTTTGACTGAAAAATACCTTGTTAAATCAAATTGGAAATATTTAATTTTCTTAGAAAACTGGGAAGGTATGAAATAGTGAGATGATCCAGAATCAAATAAAGCATTTAATAAAATTGAGGAAACCATTAAATTACCTACCACTACGTCTTTCGGAGCTTTAATTTCAAAAGTAGTGATAGAATAATCTTGGCATTGATCCCTTGGCCTATTCTAAGGTAACTTCCCCTGACACTTAGGAGATTCATTCACATAATTCCCCCTTTCTCTACAACTGTAGCATTCAACATCGACTGCCCCTTTCTTCCCCTTGTAATCATGAGCTTGGTGGCCTTTTTCACCACACTTGTAACAAACTCCCATTCCCTTCAGGAAAGTACTAGGGTGTTTCTTTCCACATTTACTACATGATGGATATTCAACTTTTCCCTTCTTCCCCATATTTTCATTTCCAGAGTTTTTAGCAGATCTCTTCTTCTCTTGCTTTGCTTTAAAGTCGTAAGACTTAGAGAATTATTTTTCTGTCTTGATAGCACATGAGAAAATATCTTCATATAATGAGAAGGATTGTGAGAATAATTCTCGACGTAGAAATGGTTTTAACCCATCAAATAAATGATCAATATTACTTATTGGGTTACATATATAATCTAATGCATGCCTCGCTAACCTTGTAAAGTTAGCTTCATACTTTGCGACATTCTCATCCTCCTTTTTCCTCAGACTCAGAAATTGTCTTTCCATATCTGCTCGATGATCATTAGGAAAGTATTTTCTATGAAAATATCTATAAACAACCTCTATTCCATATTTGATACTTCATCATCTTCCTTTGTGTTTTGAATCAATGACCACCATTGATCAGCATCTCCAGTGAGGCGGTAAAATTCCATGAAAACTTTTTTCCTTTCACTACTCCCCAAGGCATGGAATATTTTCTCTCTGGAATTTATCCATTGCTCAGCTACTAATGGATATGTACTCCCATTTAATGTTGGGGGTTTTTTCCTCATGAAGCGATCTAACATTGATCCTCCACGATGTGGATCGGGATGCTCCATACGGGTGAGGTTATTATTCCTGAACTAAGTGAGTTGTCCCAATATAGTGATAAGCTGATTAGCACTAGCTGTATGACCAGCTCCACTATAATTATCCTGAGCAGGAGCGAAATCCCTACATGGAGTGCATGCATTGATACGACTTCCATTCCTTCCACTAGACACCATTTCTAAACAATGGCATAAACTAGATTAGTTTATGAATCGAAATACATAATTCCAAACTTGTAAAACACTTAACATAAATTGAACAGTTTATGGATATAATCCATAATCATAAAAAATGTTTTCTTTGAGGAAGTACATACTCATAAACCCTTCATAAGGGTTTGTAAGGAAAATGATAATTATCTTAAGCATATCCTCTGGGAGTGTCATAACCAAGAGTGCAGCAAGGCCCGTCATCGTGCACCAGTTCCCATTTGAGTCTAGCTTAAAGCGGTGTTTTTGGGTTTTACCCCTAGGTACATCTGTGCTAGAGCTGCCTCTACCTGCTCATATCCAGACATGGATGTATTTTTTGGAAAACTCAAAAAATCTCTACAATACCAAAATTCTAGGAAGTTCTTCTATAATAATCCTCAAAGTATATCTTAGGGTAATGTGCTCTAATCAGAGTTTATCTAAATATGGATTCTAAGGTTTGTACTAAATATCCTCCAATACCAACTATAACGCCCTGACCCTGGTTACCCAGAGTCGGTGTATTATTAAATAACATTGGCATAATCACAAAAGATAAAGTCTCGAAAGACCGATTAGTTTAGTAGCCTTGTAAGTACTAAATACATTCATAAGGTTTACATTACATCATAAAATGGAAAACAACAACAACATTGTTTCCATAGGCAAAACTAAGATCCTATAGACTATCCTGGCAGGTCAGTCATAATATACTTCTTCGCATCCTGGGAAAAATAAAACATAGAAAGGGGTGAGCTCAGATGCTCAGTAAGGATAAAAATATAGCGGAAGATTCAAAAATAAGCATAAACATTTATAGAAATGTATAAAACTAAAAAAAATCCATTTCAACATAAAATTCATCATAATATGGAAGATATAAATCATAATAATTCCATTTACTTACTCACATTGATATTTAGCTAGTCGAATAATCGCATGAAATATCAATAGCCACTTTCATAATGATGGAATGCATAATTCCATACTTTCATAACCACATAGTCAAGGCCTTCTGCGAAGAATAAAAATAAGATTTTATCAAATCCTTGTTCCAAGACACTAGTTTGTCTCATGAGACCTACCGATGCATTGAGGAGCTATAGAGGAATCAACCCGTCACTTACTAAGTCTAATTAATTCCTCATATGAAAAGGTTTAAACATAACATAAACATTCCTATTAAAACTGGCATAAGAAATTTCAATACTTTATCCATAAACCATGAATGGTATGAAATAAAACATCCACAATAAAACATATCACAAAACCTTCAATACAATATGGAAGTTTTGTATCATAATAAATCAACTTCAAACAAACTTAAAATCCATCAAAGTTTGTTGACATAGATGAAATCAAAAACCTTTTTAGAGAAATATATCTTTATATTTTAAAATCATTTAAAATTCACGTAATTATAAAATAAAACATTTATATTTAAAAATATTCTTATAAGCTTGTAAGGGAATCTTTGATGATGTTATAATGACAAAAAATAGCCGCACCCGCCGTATAAGTTAAAAAAGACATTTTTACCTTAGTTTTGTCGAAAAAGTTATAAAGTACCTTATTTGGAAAACGAAAGAAAGATTCTTTTCAAAAAAATCATATAAAAAGTCAACCGAGGGTATAAATGAATTTATCCCATAGTCTAGTAAATATTAATTTTTTTTGAAATACATTTTTAAGAAAACAAGGATGTGGATGATAAAGAGGTCCCAATAGATAATTACATATAAACAACTTCAGATAATGAAAAGATTATGAAATTAACCTTTATATTGTACTTTTCCGTGGTCGAGGGTAGGTTAATCTCCGGTATAATGGTGAAATAATTGTTATTAAATTATACAAGAATCATATACATTATTATGATATCATATATGATATTTTAACATTGCTTTGTTAATAATATCTGAGTATTATCGTCGTTTCAGGTATTAACTGATTCATTTTCCTTTATATTCTTTGTTATGTGAGTTATATTTGTTATGGATGGGATGTATATTATTCATATATGGAATGATATCAAGTCTTTAAATATTATTTTTAATCATCAAATGAAAATTAGTCTTGAATGGATACGATGGGGAATGAATCTCATCGCGTTCGTGGAGACGGTAATTCATACGTACTCACGAGCAACAATATCATTTTTTTGATATTAAAATAATATATAATTGGATGTAATATCATTTATACAGAATAATTATCATGTTATATTTATTATTTACATCAATTAAACATCATTATTATACCCATCCAAATAATAATGTATTGAATAACAATTACACCACGACGTGGATACGGTAAGCCATACATACGCACGTATGGTGACATGTCATTCAAAGGATGGATAGAATAATGAATATGGTTGTAACATGTTTATAATAACATCACAGTATATAGAATATACTGTATTTATTATTTTATAATGGAAACAAAAAAGAAAAAGGAAGTGGAAGAAGAAAGGAACTTGAAAGAGGTGATGAAATATTTACCTCTTCTTCGGGTTCTTCATTTTGATTTGATCAAAAGGGATCCTTAGGTTGGCTTTATTACTAAAGGAAGTCCTCTAGGATTAAGGGAGGACAGTTGAGAGGGTATTTGGGTAGGGGTTGGCTGAGAAAAATGGCTTTGAATGTGTGAATTAGAGAGAAGGGTGAGTGCCCTTTTATAAGCGGGGTGAGGGGCCCCTTAGGAAAAACTAGAAATATTATTTTATAATAAAATAATTTTCGATTTCTAATGGCTCAAAAATCAATTATTTAAAGGATAAGGTTTTTATGGGTCGAAAAACACCCAACCAATAGGTTTTAGACAGGTTTGGGTCACTATATTAACCTTATCTTTTAGATTTAACTCTTAGTTAAATAGTTTGACATTTACCATGTCTCTTTGTATTTTTATATTATATGGTTAATATACTTACTATATACTTTTAAGAGAACCCCAAGTGGTTCATTAATGATACCCCTATCATTAAATAAGTCTTTTGGCCGGAACTTAGATTTTTAGGAATAGAATATCAATTAATAATATAATATTTGTTTTAAAAACTCTTCTATGTCAATTTTCACACTATTTGGTATTTTGTTTTTTATAAATTCATAAAAGAATTATTACTTCAAAGAAAATTCATCTAAACAATCCTAATATTTCATATTAACCTAGAAAATTAGTGTAATTCATAAAAAGTCTCAAATTACATTTATTTGGATATTTATAATATCAATTATTTTAATTTTTCATTAATACAGTAATTACTGTATCATCATTGTGTCATAAATAAATTTAAAAATTTAATGTCTAAAAAATATAAATAAAATATAATTATATAGGAAATATTTTTATCTTTATAATGAATACTTATAGTTGAATTTATCTTATGTGTAACCCTATATTAAAAATGTTTTAGTTATTAAACTTTGAATTTAACACTTTTAACTCTTCTTTGAATTAAATAATAATAAATGTCCTAATCTAATCAAAGTATACCTAAAGGATAATATTTAATTCCTAAGTTTGTTTTTGGTCGAATTACACTTATCCAATAGAATTAGGACATGTTTTAGGGTAATAACAATATCATTTTTACCCTTAAATACCGTATTTACTTTTAACTGTGGTAAATAAAAGTAAAAAGTTACTATTCACCAAAAATTATTATCATCTTATTGAACCACATTTTTCTTATTGATATCAACCTTTTCTCTCAGATTTTTGAAATTTCACTCACAGAATTGCTAAAATTATGTTTTATGTGAATTTGTAAATTCTCCTAGTAGGTGGGTAAAAGACGGTGAAAAGTTCAATAAAATTTTTATATATCTAAAATTATTATAAGCTAACTCCAATGAATTACATTGAACTTATATAAGTATTATGTATCTATTTTGACCTAAAATAAATTTAAATAAAATAAATAATTATTTAAATAAAAATTCGGTTTTAAAGTACAACTCAGTGTTTTTCACTATTCATCAAAAATTGAAAGTTGTTAGAAAAATAACAAAAATTCACCCTAAGCTAATTTCAATATGTCGAATCCAAAAATGAAGTCCATTTTGAAAGATAAAATTTATAAAATTTCAAAAAGTGGGTATTACTATTCATAACAGCTAGTTTGATTGGTTGTGGTGTGTTAGAACTCGAAGTTGCGTACAACACACACTACTGTATTATTCAAAGAGAAGTGTATCGTGGAAGTTTGGGGTGTTACAATATAGATCTCCAATCAACTTTAGGTTTTATTTTTTTGGTTGTCAATAATGAATATTGTACTAATTATGGTGATTATAAATCTATTTATAAGCTCTAAATTAGATCAAACAATGATTAAATTAAAAATCCAAAAAATGGCTTGGTCAAGGGCCTAAATCACAGAAATAAAAAATTATAATTATCTTAGGTAAACCCCCTATTTTAGACATTACTGTGATATCATAATTTCCATACAAGGAAAATTTGAGGAGATATTAATTATTTACCCCATTCATGTGTGCACGAGCTAAATATATTATTTTCAAATTATCAAATATTTTTAAAGACCCAAGGAACTTCCAAAAATTAAACATCCAAGTGATAACCATAATAAACATTATTAAAAACATTCAAAGAAATTTCATAGAAATATAGGTTTGTATATCATACCCATCTTCAAGGTATTTTCAACCCCAAAATCATAACTGACATTAAGTGGTGAGGTTACTGATATCACATCTAATTATTGCACTGCCATGATCTCTCTTAAAGGTTCCTATGCTGCCATAAAATGCACACCAATGGAATCATTCATCCCCAAATTATACTCTCCCAATAATCATCAATTTCTAATGGATAATATTCAAAGGTTATGTTATTCTCAATGTCCAGATCACTTTTGTTTAAATTGGGTAATGGATCATACACATACCACCTCATATGTGACATGTAAAAGATGTTGTGGATCATTATAACCATGGGGGTAATTATAAGTGATAATAAACATTTCCTACCATGTATAGAATATGAAATGACCTAATGAAACTTGAGTATATCTTGCATTCCTAACCATACCCCCTCAAGCCACAACAGGGAAATACCTTCAAGAACACCTAATCACTTTCCTTGAATTCTATATGCCTATATATTTGGTTTTTATAGGACTTATGATGGACTTTAGTTATTCTTATCTTATAATGGATCATGTGCAACTTCTTTGTCATCAACCACACCATCTCGATCCCCATGAGAGGTGACTCACCAATCACTATCCAACTAAGGGGTGTCCTATATAGTGTTTGGTATAGGTCCAAAAATGGTGTCATGATGATATTAGATTAATGGATTCTTTTGTATGTTGAATCCAATAATAGTAGGAAATTATCCCATCTACTTACAAAATTGATCATACATGCCAAAAACTTGTCCTATAGAATTTTAATGGTCATCTCTATCTTCTTTTCTTTTTGGGGGAAGAACACTATACTTAATTACAAACAAGTCCTCAATATCTCATATAGATTCCACTATAATTATGATGTGAATCAATAATCTTGATAAAAAAATATCATCAAGGATACACCTTGTAACTGTATAATCACGTCTGTGAACAGGTTCCCTAAGCACTTCACTGAACTCTACTCTCAAATGGAGAGGAATTGGGATGAATTGATCAGTTATTAAATGATATACTAGAAAAAATTGCGACCCTTTTCCAAATTTGGAATTATATCCATGAAATACATAAATAAATTATACCACTTTTACTCTAGAACCTCAAGGGGTTGGCTTAATTCAGCTAGGACTTGGTGCTTATCCTTCACCTATTGATAGGTGGTGCACCATGATTAAAAATCCACATCAATATTCTTCATGTTTGGAAACAAAAAATTATGTGTAGGGTCTTGGTAAATAATTTTAATTCTAGTATGAAATAATAAAGGAGAGTTATGAAACTTCCTTAATACCTCCTCATGAAATCCAACTAGAACAACTACCCATGCTTAAAAGAAGATGACATGCTTCCAACCTTCAGAGATTCATTAGGTGTATGTTATCAGGATATCTAGTTATGAAAAGATTCATAATCAATGACTCAAATATGGTCCCACCTCACTTGATAAAGAATCATGGGTCACATCACTATTTATCAATGGTAAGCAACATCTTCCTCTTCCAAAAAAGAAAAATGCATCAAAACTAGCTACTCAGATGCCTCCTATGCTAGCTGAGTAAAAGATTTAATATGAAAGGAATTGACCATGACATTATCCTTTATTGAAGTTTAGATTTCCTCAATGTTATAGTCCTAAAGTTACACTATTCATCACCTTTTCCTTAGGTTAATATCTCACTAGGAGAATATATAGTTGATAATTTTTTGATCCATATAAACCATGAATCGCTCACTAAGAAGGTAGTGTCTCTAGGTTTTAGTGAAAACACTACCACTTCAATCCCATAATAATGTGTCACATATATTTTCTCATGGGGTCTTAGTTACCTAGACTTATAAGTAATCACTGCCTACCCATACATCAGTACACAACTAAACCTAGCACTATAGGAATAAAAAAAACCATGTAATTAACTAATTCCTATTAAAAATATAAAACTTGAGCACTATTAAACCTATATTTAAACTCCTCAAAGGCTTCCTGAAATTAATAATAACAAATGAAAGGATACTCATTATGGTCATGGGTAGTCATAGGGCTTATAATCCAAGATATGTACATCCTGAATAATAAGTAATATTCCACTAGATCAAGAAATATGCACACCTCAAAGAAATACTTGGGAGGATCCCAAGACCTTGCAACCTAAATATTAATAGGATCAACTACTACTCTACCCTTAAAGATGACACTCCTTAGAAAACACACTTCTTAAATCAAGAACCCTCACTTTTAGAGTTCACTGTATAATTGGTTCTTCGATATAAAGTCTAGGATAACCCTTAGATGTATGAAATGATGATCCTTAGATACAGATTAAATGAGGATATCATCAATGATAACCACAAAAAACTAGTGTATAAATGGATATAATAATTGGTTCATGAGTCTTATGAAATTATTAGGGGAATTAGTTACTCCGAACGATCTCACTAAGAACTTATAATGCTCACAGAAAAACTTAAATATCATCTTTTGGATATCCATATCATAAACCCAAGTCTAATGATACCCAGACCCAAGTTGATCTTTAATAACCACTTCAATTCATTCAATTAGTTTAAGAGGTCATCAATCCTTAGAATAAGGTATTCTTATTATTATCATACACATAGTTTAATCAATGATAGTCAATACAAATTATCATAATTCTATACACCTTTTTGGTGAACAAATTTGGAGTTTCCCAAGAAGAAACACATATCCTAATAAAAACTTTCTTCAAAATATCTTCATACTAAACCATTATCTCCCTAAGATCAGCTAAGGAAATCTAATAAACTGTAAAAGATATCAATGTAGTACTATGATATTTATTGATTCAAATTAAATATCCCAATGAGGTGGAAACCTTGAGATGTAGACTATGAAAATATATATGAACTCCTCTACAAAAGTGGAAAATTGATCCTCCAAATCATCCATACTAAAAAAATACATGATCTAAACCTGGTGGAAAATTGGCTACAACTTCTCAAGGGTTTTCCCAATTATTCCACTTGAAGGCCCCACTCACCAATGAAGTTTAACCTAAACCCATATAAATAACAATAAATCACCATGAGATGATAGAAATACACCAATTCCTAGAATGTTTATAAGTAATCTATACCAAGGATGACATCATAGGGTATCATCTCAACAATGATTAGATCCTAAGAACAATTATATCTCCTAGAGAAAGATCACACTGATAATAGATGTGGGTGAGAGGATGATCACCTTTAGTAATAATCTACAACCTAAGTTTTTAGGATAGGGGCTCCACTAATATTTCTAACTCCCAAACTAATGATCCAACAAGAAAATAATTTATCACATTGGTGTCGATGAGTATGAGTGCCAATATAGAATATAAATCTTACAAAAAACAATATCTATATTCATCTTATTATTACCTCCATTATGTGAATCTATCCATGGTGTTGGCTGCTAGCACCTTGATCTTGGAATAAGATACTTGGATGTTGTGATGGGAGTGGATAAAATATTTAACCACTACTAGATCCTCAGATGGTGACACTTTCTCATTTTATAAATATTCCTACTATGGTGATACCCTTTATACTATAGGGAGTCCCCTGATCCTAACAATGCCTCTAGAATAAAGGTTCATCCGTGGTACCACCCCAACTTCCCTTAGATGCAAACTTAGTTATATAAACATGATACATGTGTCCTTTACCTCCATATTCATTGAATGTCCTGTATCCCTATTGACTATACCCTATGTGATATCCACCTAACATTAGCCCATTGGATTGAGATCATGAATAAGTCAACCTCAGATAACTAGATCTTGATGACTTTTATCAGCTGGATACTTATTATGACCCCACCTGAGGGAGACTAAAACCTATCCCTAACAAAAAATTCATCTCCTAAAGGAAACTCTCAATTAAAAAGGATCACTCTAGAATCTTATCATGTGTGGGGATGAACATAGGTACAACCTAATCTTGAATCCCCTTCCACATTACACACTCAGACTTCTAAGTGCACAAAAATCAATTACAAATCATGTTTATGGATCACCTCATGAGGTTTATGAACCTCTTATTATAATCATACATAGTCATAATGAACTTTTGAATATATAAAAACTTTTAAACTCACACCATCTTCAACATCATTGGATAGTTCTCCTCTCCAAATTATCATTCAAGTTTTAACCATGGTATAGTAGAATCATTATGTGTTTAAGTAGTAAACGTCCACCAATGAATAGCCATTCATTGAATAAGAATCGATGTATGAATAACCATCTAAAAAATGGGTGCCTGAAATAGATAGAATACATGATTTATTAACTCCAAACAATCCTCTATCACCTGAGGTTCAAGATCACCTAAAACCTTAGGTTCATCTTGTACTAAAGCACATACAATGTGCTCAACCTATGTATAGTATCATTATAATTAGTATGGACTACCATATTCTCCAAAAGTGGATCTTTTATTATATATACAATAGGTGGAGGATATTTCATATACTCATGTTGTAGAGATACCTCTCAACCAAGTCCCTATAATGATGACTCATTGAATAACCGATTAACAAATGGAGGTTGTAACACAAGAATGAGAACATCATGACCTTGAATCTAAATCTATGCTAGGTATAATATACATTCAAACATATAAAAACATAGTTATTAGAGAATATCTAGTTAAGATGAATTAATTAGTACATGAGTAAAATTATAACTGACATGATACATGATGCATGTACCATCCTATTATACCTTGAAAATGATACCTCAAAGTTCCGAGTCTACTAAAATTTTATCAGAAACCTAGAAAAAAGATACATCGAACAACTAAACCTATGTTGGTTTTCTTAGAATGTTAACCAATCTTAAGACCCATTGTTATCTTTTCCCTAAATCTTTCAATCCAAACCTCACAAGACTCCTAAATTTTACTTTTACCCTAAGATATAACTACTCTGATGCCACTATAACATTACCTAAATACCTATGACCTCATGTAGGATGATAGATCAACTAAGTGTGGCACCCCAAGAATTCATTCAATAGTATAGGGGATGGTGAATATAAACAAAGAGGCGTATCACACATATAAGAGGCATTAAACTAATGAGAACCTATAAAAAACCACATATATACAACATAATAAAATATATCTAACAATCTAATGATAATATAAATAAATTTTAAAATGTATTATAACGTGTTGGATATACACTAAAATAGTCACCACCACCCATGGTAAGGCATAAGAAGCATTGCACTAAAATAGGCACTACCATGGAAAGGTGGTGCATGTGAAGCTGTGGTCTAAAGAAATATCCTGCATATGATTCATGGAATTAGACTTGATTGTTTTTTGGGTAATTTATTTCATATAGTTATGATGAAAAGGACCATTTCAAAAGATGAAACATTCTAGGGAGTTTCAATCATGCATGTGATACATGAACTATAAAAATATTTAACTCAAAAATTAAAAAGCTTGAGTAAATTTATACTTGACATATGAGAATCCTCAACCTATATAAACCACTACCATGCGATATAAGTGGGTGTTGTGATTTTTATAAAGAAAAGTAGATACTCCTTTACACTTGATTCTCGCTTCATATTCCTCCTTTACAAGTGACGCTCTAGTTGGTTGTAGAGGAAGGTATTATTATTTTCTTATGATGAACAATTCAATCAAATCATGGATAACTCCAAAGGTGGGAGGCATTTTTCTACCACTATGTTGATCATCATCAAATTAATCAAATTAAGATAATGAAGGTAATAGAGGCTTATTCTATAAATGTTACACACGAACTTTATTTCTAGGTTTATGGGAAGTTTCAATTATCTTCTACAGAGATCCTATTTCATAGTTTCTTTTTATTGAACTTATATGATTAAGTGTAAATATAATCCAATAAAACCCATCAAAATGTGCATTCATGAGGAAATTAGAAATGTGAATGACACCACATAGAAAAACTCTTAAGGAAAACCAAATACACAATAACACTATATTAGAGTGAGATAGACCTATGATGAAAAGGAGAAAATATGTATTGTCTATAATGAGAAAAAACATGATCTTCAATAACAACATTCACCATTGAGTACCACTAAGAACAAGATTCATGAGATCTTTGTCCACCAATATATCTTCTAAACTATGAATCATCTTTATAGACACAACATGTGTGGGCATAAATACCCATGTAAGGGTGAATATAAAAATAATTATTTGGATGACCTGAAAAACTAGGGAAGGGTATGAAGAAAAGTTAACTTAAAACCAAATTCAAGGAAAACACAAGAATAATCCTAGATATTTTATAAATATTTATACAGATAAATCCATAATGGAGCCCCAAGTTGGTATCCTAGTTATAAGTTGTTACTTGAAGTCAATTGTGGTGGAATTTTATACCATAATACCTATGACACCCAAATTTATCATCTCTCATAACACTAATTTTATCTCTCAAAAGTCATAGTGGGGGACCCACATCTCTCTACAAAAAGAATATCAATTGATGGGGTACCAACCCTTATGGAGAACCCACACCACATTAATGGAAATGTGCATCGGTTGAGGGGGTTATTTATTACATGGAAGGAGAATCCATGCCCTGTCACATCAGGTCTACCGAATCCATCAATCTTATAGAAGAACCATGAATTATCATGATAAAGGGAGTACATACACCATACCTAAAGTGTTTATAATGGAGGAACCATGAATTATATATGAAAGGGGTTTTTGATTCAATTAAGTTTGTGGAGGACCCATTCCCAGATATCAAAACATCTCAAAGGGGTTACTGAATTATTTCCAGATCTGAAAAACTCTCTTGAACTCTGTCATAATCTCTATAGAGCTAGGATCTATAAACTACTCAAAAAACCTCAAAAACAGTCTCTAATGAGAAAGAGGAATATCAGGTCCTATATGAATTAATAGTTTAAAAGAAATATTTGTTTATCTAATTATGATATATGGATAGGAAGATATAAAAAACACCTAAAAAATGAATGTACATTTCATATACCCCTTTCAAAAAAATGTTTCAGCCTTATGTAGTAGTCTGGAGTTAACTAGGAGTGTATCATGGAGACCCAAAGTCATGTCTCCCATAGGCATGACACGTTTTATGGACCACATAGTTTTTATGGCTAGGGAGTTATCCAAGCATGTAATCCATTATAACTTAGGGTTTTGTGACTGATCCAGACATGAAATGTAGTTTACAACTATAAAATATATGATATTTATCTAGGTTATGGAAACTGTAGTCACATATCAATGCTAAACATATCATGTTCATTTACAATCACATGCCTTGTGATTGTAAACTCAAAATATAGAAACCCTTTTTGCCGGTATCTTCCACCACCACCACCATTGATACCTCTATCACCATTTGTGATTATCATTGCCAAAAAACCAGCCTCTATTGATCACTTCTGAGACCACTACCATCACTTTTTATCACTCTTAATCAAATCTATACTTGATATATCAACTGATAGTCTATTATTACACACCATCCACTATCAAACTGCACCAATGATTCCCCCTTTATCATTTCCCCATCGAACATGTCATGAACCGTCCCCCGGGGCCCATGCTATAACTACCCCAAGCCCACCTCTCAAAGGGCAGGGGTTGGCAACTGGAGACAAAGGAATTATTACATAAGTGGGAGGAATTTTCCTGAGTACCTGTACACATGTACACAAATCCCAGCCAAAGGTACTAGAAAGTAAAATCCAAGGAAACAATGCATGAAATAGACTATTTAAAACACAACAAAAGTAAAATAGAAAGTTAAGTCAAGGGTGGAAACCTAGGCCAGTATACAAGCCCACTAAAATAAAAAAACAAAAGTAAAACTCCAAGTCCCTGAAGCTTGTCTGTCAGGAAGTCTAACTGAAGGGTAGGTGAAGGGTAGCTGCCTGAAGGTGTAGAAGTGCACCTCATCTGTCTGATCTCACTGAACACCACCAGGACTTGGTCCTCCCTAGACTCTTTCAAAGCATTGATCATCTACACAAGACACGAAACATGTGATAAAATCTATTGCAAGAGTGAGTAAAACAATACTCAGTAGGGGACCCCGAAACCACAAAGGTAAAGCATAAGAGAAAAACCACAAATGAATTCATTGTCAGATATACTCGGGTATATGACCATAGATATAACATGAACATCTAGATATACTCATCTCAACCAATAAGAAAACATGTGGTCCTAACCGCACAAGAAGTTTCAGGATTCTAATCAAAGGCTCATGTCATAACACACAAACCTGGTGATCACACTCCACGAGCTTAGCCATCCATGATGGCACCAGTCTGAGAGATGCATTCCATCAGGTACAATTATACCATCCCAAATGGTATTTTAGAGAGAATGTGCTCCATTGGAAACATTCTACTAGGTCCAACTCTAGTTCCTGACACTAGAGGTTTAGTCATCACAGTCATGCACCCCATGCAAAACTAAGAAAATCCAAGTAAAGAGGCCCGCTCCTCATCACTGCACTCAGTTGAGGTAGCGCTACTCCAAACTAACCTGCAATATCACATTCGCTCCTATAAGAACTGTACCTCACCTCAATACATCGAGGGAGCACTAACTACTATCTAGGCATCATTTTCATCAAGAAGATGGGCCCGCTCCTCGCTACTGTGTCTGACAAACGAGGGAGCTCCATCTCTATTCGAGGACCTGCACCCTACCCAATAGGGGAGTAATAATTAGGGAATATAGGACCTATTTATTAGTGCGACAGGGGAGTACTACTCATGTAGGACACACATCCAGTATCAGTAGGGGAGTAAAAATTCATATATCAAGGACCTGCACCCTACATGATAGGGGAGTACCACTCAGTGACTAGAGGACCCACACCCTTGTAATATAGTGGAGTACTGACTCTGTGAGTCTGTTAGGTATGTGGGACCCGCACCCTAGTTCGTTAGGAGAGTACCGACCCCAGCATAGAGGACCCACTCCCTCGCATAGTAGGGGAGTACCAACTCTGACGTAGCACTGTGTAAGGAGGACCCGCACCCTGGAACGATAGGGGAGTACCGAATCATACAATAGAGGACCCTCTCCCTACCCAATAGGGGAGTACCGAATCTACATGCATTATATATGGAAGACTTGTGACCTAGTCCAATAGGGGAGTACCGACACCAAGGATAGAGGACCTCCTTCCTAGCATGACATGGGAGTGCTGAATCTTCCATTACCGACTTCTCTAAGAACCCACATCTTAAAATGTGGGGAGTGCCATCTCTACCAAAGTAGAAGGATAAAGAGTACCCACGCCTTGAGTTATCAAGGGAGTAACATCCCAAACATTTCATCATAAGAATCACCCTGATTCTACCCAATGTCTGCCCGTACCAGGAGAGCCTACTCTTTAAACCAAAGAGTCCTTCCTCTAACTTTCTTAAAAACTCAATTAGAGTATCTCAAAAGAACTATCAAGTCCCAAGGGTCCCAATGCTACAGATGACTCGTCAAATGGATGCACCGTTTAGATCTTATGTCTGTTTTAGAGAAATGAGGGCCGGTCGCGTCTGGGTCCGGTCCGACCCGGGTCCAACCTGGCCTAATGGGATGGTCCTAAACTGACTGGGCCCAACCCATCCCGATGGGCCATTAGTCTAGCTCGACCTGGGTCTGACCTGGACTAATGGGCCTAGACCGGGCCGGATGGGCCCGACCCGACCCGCTTAGCTTGGCCCACTGGGCCACCGGTCTGACCCAACTTGCCTGGATGGGAGCAGCCTGCCAGAACTAGCCCAGACCACTACGACAGGCAGGTTTACTTGAATCAGATGTGGAAAGATCTGTATCCTTTCTTTCCTCAGGCAGCATCATCTGATGCTGCTACTCCAACCAGTCCACATAGCGGATCAGTTCTTCTGGAAGGACTCATGACAAAGCCGTGGGGTCCATCTCATGCTAGGACTGGGGGTCACAGCTTTCTCCACACGGTAGTCGAGTGGCTGCCACCACCAGCTCCACCACGGCGTGCTGCTGCCGGCGGCCCAACTAAACTTTCCGCAGACCATTGAATGCCCTCCGGTGGTCCTTACTTCAATCTGGAGGGTGTTCTGGAACCCCCGGGTTATATTCTTCACTTCCTGGGGCTCAAATCTCTGTTGCAATCCCTTTTTCTGGAAAATGACCAATTTTCAGTATTTCACGCATTGCTTCTGTCCACCCTCCGTCGGTCATCGTCGCACCTTAATCGTGTCATGTCCATTCTCGATCCCAGATGTTAGATCATTTCACCAAGGATGGTTGCGCAATGATCGACCATTTGCCAACCCATGAAGAACCTGAAGAATGTGGGGGAGAAAAGCACAATAATGAACCTGTTGACCGAACCTTGGCCGTTTGTTTATTCCAGCCTCAACCCTATCCCTTAAAATGATCAAGAAAAGTGAAACAAAAATCATCCCATGAGAACGATCAAACCATGGGTCAACCTATTCATGAGTTGATCCATGTTTTTCATTTAAAACCAAGAACATGGGAGGATTTAATTAAAATAACAACTCCTACCTGGGTCGGATTGGTAATTAGCAATGCATGGTGTCACTACGTTCGTCATTCCACGATCCTATGTTTATGGTCGTTGGTCGATCGTCGTTGGTGATGACCCTTTTAGGGGGGGGGTTGGCATTATTCGTCGTCACCCACTAGAGTTTTGGAGCAAAACCGGGATTGTGACAATAATCCTACGTCGTATTCTTATCCATTAGAAGATGAAATGCGAATCATCATTTTAGTTACATTTCTGTTACGAAGTTGATACACTATTTAATTAAATAAAACATCATATTCAGTTTCATTGCGTTACATGCCATTTCACTGCAAAGGTTTCAAAAGTTCAAAAACAAAATAAAACATCCAGTTTATTTTATTTTAACTTGTTATTAAAAAGTATGAAAACTATCTTCTCCAGTAGACCCATGCCGGTCGATATTAAGTCCATTCTTAGGTAACGTCGTCATTCCATATGCAACAATTCCCTTTGATTTGCAATCCGGTCAGCCATTAAAAGTTTCCGAAATTGTGCACCCACACCATTTTAATTCTCTTAAAAAAACTCAAAAACTATATTTCACCCTCGACCCATTCTAATCGAGGTTAAGCTCTACCTATGAGAAACACACCCAATCACAAGCTCAATGGTACTCTCGGATTTCCAATACGAGTTACCGTTTAGGAGTTATAAGGATTTGAAAATAAAATAATTGTTTATTAATTATTTTATTTATGACTAAAAACTAACTTCCACTATTGGCCTATGATAGCTAACATTAGGCCCTTTTTAGGAGAATCCTGACATTCTGAGTTCAATGGTGCCCTCAGATTTTTGATCTGAGCACCGATTCAAAAGATAGAAAAATCCACTCAGAAATTTAATTAATAAACTTAATTTTTTTCGAAAATCCATTCTATCCACTCCAGGTCTAAGAATTAAGTTTCGTCTTAGATATTGGTCTCGTTAAAATCCCATTTAATTTTAAAAAAAATTACATGGAACTCAGGGCCATTACATTCTCCCACCTTAAGAATTTTCATCCCAGAAAACAAAAAACCTATCCTCAAGGGAAGAAAACTGAGTTCATCTAGGGTCCCTACGCTGCTTACAAGCACGCACCCCAAGGAACCACTAAGATCGACCAATTTCATGTCCAAATTCTGCTAGGTCAACATTATGAAACAATGGGAACATGTATCTTTAGCTGTGAAAAGTGGGAAAAGAACTAAGCACTCCAATCCATTTTTAGTCATGGGGTCTAGCGGCTCACCTCTACGCTAACCTGACATAGATACAAACAGAAACCCACAGTTCACATCCACCCCTTGATTAACTGTGATATAGACTCTAGAAGAGTCATGCATTTAATTTTGACACTAAACACACAGGGGTGTTTACAAATGAAACAGGGCTACCCACGAGCGAACATTTGGTCTCACTAGGCCCCCTGTATACAACATCCAGCGACCAAAAAACTTTCTGAAACTGGAACAATACCACACTCACTAGTGGTATTCCAGCTGAGTATGGATGGTAAAAAACCATTTCATACTGTGAAAAAATCATGTGGTATAACTCTACCACCATAGAATGTTTCGATGCATGACTATTCTAGATAGTCCACCCTGTGCTACCTGAGTTTTCCTTTCACTAGAAGAAAAACCTATTTTCACAATTGCGAAAACACTGCATCCTTTGCCTGATATCATCAATCTAAGTATCAATAGTAGTATTCCATACCCAGAATGACATCGTAAGGCCTCAACGCCACGATCTTGTCACATGTCGTCTGCTAGCTCCAGCAGACTCCTCTTCCTCGTGACCTCTATTGTAGGCCACATCCATCTTCTCCTCTACCAGGTAGCTCTCAACTACCTTGACTCACTCCAGAACCCCATCATACGTCGAAATTCTAAGCGGTATCACTGAAACCTTGATCTCCCGACGTAGTCCTTGCTCAAATTTCTGGGCCCTAAAGTTAGGGTATCACACCATATATGTAGAGTAGTGAGAAAGATCTATTGATCTTACTGAGTACTTTGATATAACAATGTTTCCCTACTGTAGGTGCATCAGCTCCTGTATATGCACAAAGCATAAATTTTCTGGAAAGAACTCCTCCCTGAAGAGGCACTCAAAGTCAATCTAGGTGAGGGTCCCCTCATCATGCGCCTAGATCACTAAGCTCCACCATCATCCCGCTAAGACCTATAGAGGGATCACGGCTAGTACTACCATCTGGTAGAGAGGCATCCTCACTAGGCGGAAGACTCATGTAAGCACCTCAAACCAATCCTCATCTACCCGAGGATCTATCTCGACTTGGAACATGGGAGGTCTCTAACTCTAGAACTCGTGTAGCGCACTCAGCCTACGCGCATCCTCCACTGGTAGCATTGGTAGAAACTACTGATCGACGAGTGGTTGGATCACTAGTGCACCACCCAGAGGTAGCGCCATAGATTTAGTGCCCTTCACTGAAGCCTACACATGGGGTGGATCATCATCACGATCACATTATAGGATCCTATCTAGATGTCATCGTGGTTGAATCCTAAAGTATATCAAGATAAACCATAGTTAAAGAGTATATTTGTAGAGATGACTCAATAAGAACATGGAAATCACAACGATTCCTACATGATGCATGTACCCTTTATTTCCCTGTAATTAGTTTTCCCA
The DNA here is from genome assembly GCA_963277665.1 of Viscum album. Taxonomy (NCBI): domain Eukaryota; kingdom Viridiplantae; phylum Streptophyta; class Magnoliopsida; order Santalales; family Viscaceae; genus Viscum; species Viscum album. Next base: position 642,734,807 of record OY728142.1, on the reverse strand, counting down.
TGTACTAAGTTAGAAAATAGGTTCCAAGAGTCCTGGTGTATGGACACGTCATCCACCGCACCCACACTGGAGTCCCTAGCCCAAAATCCAAACTCAAAATACTTAACACCATTTCCAAAAACCTAAAACAACAACCCCCCATTCTTTGTGGTATAACCGACCACCTGTGATACCAATTTGTCACAACCTGTCCCTTGAGGCCCAAGCTGTGACTACCCGAAGACTGCCTCCCAAAGGCCAAGGACTGGTGACTGGCACTGAAGGCATTATTCCACAAGTGGGAGATATTTTCTAAGTACCTATACACACGCACATAACTCCCAACCAAAGGTACTAGAAAGTAAAATCCAAGGAAACCATGCATGAAATCCACTAAGTAAAATACAACCAGAGTACAATGGAAAGTAAAGTACATGGTGGAAACCTGGGCTAGTATACAATCACACAAAAAGGAAAAAAGAACAAAAGTAAAACTCCAATTCCCCGAAGCTCATCCATTGAGAAGCCTACCAAAAGTGTAGTTTAAGGGTAGATACCTGAAGCTATAGGAGTATACCTCTTCTTTCTAATATAACTAAACACCACTAGGCCTTGGTGCTCCCTAGACTCATTCAAAGCGTTAGTCATCTGCACAAGACATTAAATGTGTAGGAAAAACCCATGCAGGGGTTAGTAAAACAATACTTAGTAGGGGACCCCGAAACCACCAAGGTAAAGTAAAAGAGAAAACCCACAAAGGAATGAAAAATCAGCTTTACTCAGGTATATTCCCACAAATATACCAAGAACATCAAGATGTACTCATCTTAACAACTAAGAAAACATGTGGTCCCAACCATACAACCAGTTTCAGGATTATCATAGAAGGCTCATGTCACAACACACAAACTAGAAGACCACACTCCATGAGCTCAGCCATCCCTGATGGAAACCGTCTAAGAGATGCACTCCATCGGGTACAATCCTATCATTTCAAATGGTATGTTTGATAGAAAGTTCTCTATCAGGAACATTCTACTAGGTCCGACTCTAGTTTGTGACACTAGAGTTTTAGTCATCACAGTCATACGAACCATGCAAGACTAAGGAAACCCAAGTAAAGAAGCCCGCTCCTTGTTACTGCGCTCAGTTGAGGGAGTGCTGCTCTGACCTACGATAACTCAGTCACTCTTGTAAGGAGTGGCCCATGCCTCAGTCAATCGAGGGAGCACTAAATCCTATCTAGGTATTGTTTTTAATTAAGTGGATGGGCCCTCTCCTCGCTACTATGTTCGAGAGCCAAGGGAGCTCCATCTCTAATCGAGGACCGACACCCTACCCGGTATGGGAGTACTACTCAGTGACTAGAGGAACAACACCCTGGTGCGATATTTGAGTATTACTCATGAAGGACCCACACCCTGTATCAATAAGGGAGTACAACTTTTTATATCGAGGACCCACACCCTACACGGTAGGGGAGAACCAGTCAGTGACTAGAGGACATGCAACTAGGTAATATAGGGGAGTACTGACTCTGTCAGTCTATTCGCTATGGGGGAACCGCACCCTAGTATGTTAGGGGAGTACCGACCCCAGGCTAGAGGACCTGCTCCCTAGCTTGACAGAGAAGTACCGACTCTACCGTAATATTGCGTAAGGAGGACCCATACCCTAGAAGGATAGGGGAGTACTGAATCCTACAATAGAGTACCTACCCTCCACCCAGTAGGGGAGTATAGACCCTATATGCATTAGATATAAAGGATTTACACCCCAGTATAATAGGGGAGTACCGACTCTAAGGATAGAGGACCCACTCCCTGGCACCAAAAGGGAGTATCGAGTCTTCCTTTCTGATATTCTCTGAGAACCCACACCCTAAAATTTGGGGAGTCCCATCTCTACCAATGTAGAGGGAACATGAGTACCCACAACTTGAGTCATCAAGGGAGTAACCATCATAACATCTCATCATAAGAATCACCCCGATTTTACCCGAAGTCTGCCCATACTGGAAGATCCTACTCTTCGAAACAAATAGGTCATCCTCTAACTTTCTCAAAAACTCACTTAGAGTATCTCAAAAGGACTGTCTCATCCCAATGGTCCTAAATATATAGACGGATCATCAAACTGATTCCCCATTTAGAAGTTATTGTCGTTTTAGCGAAGCAGGTGGTCGATTGCATCTGGATCCGGTCCAACCCGTGTCTGACCTGACCCAATGGGCCCAGCCCGGCCTACTAGGCCACGGGTCCGGCCCGACCCAGGTTTGACCCAGACCAATGGGCCTAGCCCAGATCAGCTGGTCATGGCATGAACTGGCCCAAATCAGCTAGGCCCAACCCATGGGTCCGACCTGGCTCGCCAGAACCTGCCCAACCCGCTATGAAGGGACAATTTCCTCGGCTTGGACGTGGCATGATCCACGTCCTTTTTCTCCTTAGGCGGTGCTAGCTGGCAATGTTACTCTAACTAGTCTACGTAGCAGACCGGTTCTTCTGGAAAGACCTGTGACAAAGCTGCGGGGTCCTACTCATGCTACAACCAGGGTCTGTGACTTCCTCCACGCGGCAACTGAGTGGCCGCTACCACCGGCTCCATTATGGAGCACCACCGTCGGTGGACCTTTCAAACTTTCCACGGACCACCGGACGTGCTTTGGTTGTCTGTTATTTGATCTCAAGGGTTTTCCAGAACCCTTAGGTCATGTTCTTCACTACCTAGGGCTCAAATATCTATTGTAATCCCTTCCGCTAGAAAACAATCAATTACTAGTATTTCACGCACCGCTTCGGTCCACTCTCCATCGGTCATCGTCCCACATTCGTCCTACTGTGTCCCTTCCCGATCCAAGATTTTGGATCATTTCACCAAGTATGGTTGCACAATGATCAACCATTCTCCAAACCATGAAGAACGTGAAGAACGTGGGGTATAAAAATAAAATAATCAACCTGATGATCAAACCTCAGTCGTTTGTTCATTTCGGCCTCAACCTGATCCGTTAGAAGGATCAAGAAAAACAAAAAAAAAATCATCCCACAAGAATGATCAAACCACGGGTCAACCTTTTTGTGGGTTGATCCACATTTTTCATTTAAAACCCTGAAAATGGGAGGATTTAATTCAAATAATAGCCCCTACCTAGGTTAGATCATTCTTTGGAGATGCACGGTGTCACTACGTTCTTCATTTCATGATCCTCTAGTTTCCTCCATTGGTCGATCGTTGTTGGTGACAATCCATTTGGGGGGGGGGGGGTTGGCATTCATTTTCTTCACCCACCAGAGCTTCAGAGTAGAACCAGGATTGTGCTAACAATCCTGTATCGTCTTCTTGGATATTAAAGGATGAAATGAGAATCAACGTTTCAGTTACATTTATATTATGAATTTGCTACATTGTTTTATTTAATGAAAAAACATATTCAGTTTCATTGTGTTACATGCCATTTCGTTGAAAAGGTTTCAAAAGTTCAAAAATAAAATAAAACATCCTGTTTATTTTATTTTAACTTTTTTTGAAAATGTCTGAAAACTATCTTTTCTGGTCGACCTGCATCAGTCAATGTTAAGTCCATTTTTAGGTAATTTCACCATTTTGGATGCAACATTTCCCTCAGATTTTAAATCCGGTCACCCGTTTAGATATTTCCAAAATCGCACACCCACACCATTTTAATTTGATTAAAAAAACTCAAAAACTAACTTTCACCCTCCACCTGTGTCGGTCAAGGTTAAGCTCCTCCTAAGGGAAATACACCTTCACAAGCTCAACGGTACTCTCAGATTTCCAATCCAAGATACTATTTAAGATTTATTAGGATTTGAAGATAAAATAATTTTTACTTAATTATTTTATTTACGACCAAAAATTAACTTCCACTATTGGCCTGCGCCAACCAACATTAGGACCTTTCTAGAAGAATCCTGAAATTATGAGTTCAACGGTGCCCTCATATTTTTGATCCGAGCATTAGTTCAAAAGATAGAAAAACCCGCTCACACATTTAATTAATAATCTTTAAAAAAAATTCTAAAATTCATTCTGGCCACTCTGGGTCTTAGAATTACATGCCGTCTCAAAGTCTAGTCTCATAAAAATCCCACTTAATTTTTTTAAAAAATTTTCTAGAATTATAGCCCATTATAGAACAGGCATCACCATTTCCCGTGGCCAACCCATTTTTCATCCCAGGATACTATCATCAAACCTCCAAACATTGTAAAGGCTAGTGGTAAATATTCATCATGAAAAAATGGAGGGGGAATAATGTAGATAGGGATAGAGAGTGTGTGTGATAATTGGTGGTCAATGTGAATTTGAACACTTGATACTTCATTCACAGGAATGTTTCTAAAAAATTATGTAAATATCCAGAATCATGATGATATTGTAATAAAAAATAAAGGTTCACTCAATTGGCATAAAAAATATAATTAAATAAAATATTTCATAATTAAAAATGAATGAATAACAAATTTTAAAACAATAATCCAAGTCCTTCCTTGATAAAAGATTGTCGACACCTTAGGGATCTAATATTGACCCACAAATATGTTGTCGATGCCTCCAAGAATAGGGATCTCTAATGTTTTATATGTTTTTTTTATTTGTTTATAAATGATATCTAATCCCCCAAGTAGGTATATTATGAAGATACTTATAAAATTTAAATGTGGTTTGCCAGTGATTAAATTAAAATATCAAAATGGCTTTTTCCAGGGCCCAAAACCAATATTTTTTTTAAAATTACACTTCTCTTAGGAAAAAATACCATTTAGAAAACAACCATATTTTCATATTTTTGGTATGGGTCTCTATTTAGGATATTTTAATTTTTATCCTCATTGATGTGTGAAATGGTTAAAAATATTATTTTTTTAAAGATCCAAAACACTTCCAAAAATTAACCATCCATGTATCCACCTAAATAAATATTATTATAAAATATTCAAATAAATTTTGAGAAAAATTTGGGTCTCTATAGTCATGGTGTTTACTTTTAACAATTGTTGTCATCTGATATAAACTACACTATATTTTATTTCAAAATTACAATTTATTTCCCCTTGCTAATAATTATCACCCCAATATAGACCATGCCATGGTGTACATGGAAAATGATCATGCTTTCTAAAATTTTAATGATTTTTTTAAATCCTCAAAAATATTTTCTATAATAAAAAATATTCAAAATTATAAAATGATTCATAATTGAATGAGTCCAAAAATTTATCTCTATGGATTATTTAGATGTATTTTTTGTTTAAATGTCTAAGAAAACAATGCTAAATATATGTGGTGTTCAAATCGACCTTTACCATTTTATCATAAATTCTATTGATAATAATATTCTTAATAATGAATAAGAAACCCTTATTTTCTAAATAAGATATAACAATCAAATTTTTGTTTATGGTCAATACATGTAAGAATTTTCCAACTCTAAAATTAATCCACTAGGTATACCTTGATCATAATAATTTATATTCAATATATAATCTGTTATCCCATTTCCAAAACATTGATATACTTCAACTTTGATCAATTATATTCTATTTTTGAGTCAGTGTTTATCATCACAAATGCATGATACACAGCCAGTATCCAACATCCATGAGTCAAATTTTTTGAAAGTTATTTCTATAAAATTCACATATATACACTCAACATGATTCTATTTGAGAAAAATTATCATCCTTAAATACCAATATAATATTACATTATAGGATATACCTATAATAGACCTCAAAATTATAGTCATGATGCATGCAATAATACACAAAAAAGACTTATCTATGAGTGATTATCATTTTTTTATATTTTTCATCAAATAATTTTAATGAAAATACTCCCATTAAAATGATGACCATATAAACCATTTTCTTCAATGATTTAATATAAATAATTAACTAAAACTGTTTTTATTTATTTATTATTTTTTTAAATGAGAATAGACAATGTTTATATTAAATGACATTATTTATAAAATATGTGATGTTTAGTTTATGAAATGTGTTTATATAAAATATGAAATATTTATATAAGTATAAATGTTTTCATAAATATAAAATATTTTAAATAAAGAGGAATTCATGTTAAATGTCATAAAAACTGATAATATGATAGAGTTCATATTAAAATAAATTTTAAATATCCCTATTTATTTTCGTTATGGAATATTTGCAAATAATATACCAATTATAAAGTGTTTATAATTATTTATTTATGAATTGTTCATAAATTTTTATAACATGTATTGTCACGAACCAACCCGGGTCGACCCTGAACCGGTCACCCGAGCCGGTCCGCGGCAAGTCCCGAGGGGCGTTCCCGATCCCCCCGGGATGGCAACAAGTGCCGGGCATTAAAATTTCAATCGTTGGGAACGATTTTTAGCCCGAACTAAAAACAGGATCAAAAGAACGAATATAAACTAAACAAACAGACAAACACTAAAGACACAAACAAAACTATACCACGACATACCTCCCCGTGACCTCGCGGGTCACCACCCAACTACAACCAACGTCGCTCCCACACTGAGCGACTCAAGCAGGAGAACCTGAACAAAAGGAACCTGCAACTGAAGAGGTAAAAGATAGGCGTGAGCACAAAAGTACTCAGTAGGTGAGCCTCACAACAAAATCCCAAAGCACTGCCAGTAAACATAGAATCTACATAATCCAGGTTTGAACTATAATGTATAAAAGTAATTTTTCATAATGTTTTACTTGAAAATCAACCACGAGACATTTCCCTTATTCTCTTTCAAAAATTAGTTCCATATCCTTAGTTTTAAACTCGTTCTGAAGAGCAAGGTGTTACATTTTCAAATCTAACCCAAAGCGAATAAGCATTTTCATTTAAAAACCATTTTTCTCAAAGTCTAACAGTATAGGCTGTGAAATATGACTGAAAGAAAACAAGCAGGGAAAACAAGTGCAAGTAAAGGTAAACAGGTAAGGAAAACCAAGTGCCAGTACAAATAAACCAGAAGTTATCAGTAATAACCATGGGCGATCCTGAACATCCCTAGAAAACCCCTGGACGTACTCGGGTTCAGACTACCTGCCGGCATGGTACTCCATAGTCATAACCAACTGGCCGCCCTAACAGCCAACCAGTGGCACATCCCTCCTGGCCTGTCTGTAACTCCAGGGGGTACTAACCCGTCTAATCAGGGTTAGCAAGCAACCGTCACTCGATAATCTACAAGACGCCCAGGAACCCGTGGTAGTTTAGTAACACTGTGTAAGTGGGAGACCCTCGCACGCGTGACTCATCTCACCGCACTTGCCAACCCCTTACACGGACATCACTACACGACAACCCTCGAAGGGAAGTCCCCCTGTAGAAATGCCCTCACAAGTACATATATGTATATATATATGTATAATTACTTCACATTTCATAAAGTGCCAACCGGGCCGTCATGTCACTTACATTTTGATCATTTAAGACTAAAACATTTTTAAAGAGAGATGACACATGTCATTTCATTGAAAACCAAAAACACACTTGGAACTTTGTTTAAGAAACCCAAATCAGCGTATCAACCCTGGAACACGATTGTTTCACAAGTAGAGTCATTTTCTAATAACAAAACGCACCCCACTTTTATCAAGAGCCAAACGGGCCTTTAATCACCTTTTTAAGGAATACTATTTCTCAAATGAAAACCAAACTTTTGTTCACACAACACAGAAAAACATCTTTCATCACCCAAGAACCACACATGAAGTTTCCAAAAAAACAATTTCAAAGGGTCACATGACGTTTTCTCTAATCAAGGTTCTCAAAAAAACACCATTTTCCATAAACAATACATCTACTAATTTACACACACCAAAACATTTCAAAACCCAATTCAACATGTCTTTCATTATTCAGGAAGAGCCGTCTAACAACACTACCATGGAAGCACACAATTAAATCCAGAAAACACTTTTAATGAAACACTAGAATTAAAACAACTTTTATCATCAGCAGATCACCAAACTATAGATAACTACTTAATAATACTTTTTAAATTTACTGAAACTTAATAAAAAGCCAAGGAATAAATAAATTCTAAATTTAAAGGCGAGTGCAAAGGGAGACCTACCTCAAAATCCAAGCGCGACGGTAAAAAGATCTTGGAACCAAGGCGCGATGACCCGACGTGTGTCCGAAGCCACGTGATAATGTCCAACACTCTCGAAACTGAGGCGCGGAGACGGCAGAACCTCGGAAACAAGGCGCAGCGATGGCGCTTCCTCGGAAACGCCCTGCGCGGGTCCTAAAACAGTAGACCGTCAAACGGTCTCAACGATATTAATAACAGAATAATATTAATAATATTAACAAAGTGAAAATAATCGCGGTGATAACAATAATCACAATAATAATTATAACACAACATAATAATAATAATGATGTTGTAATAATAACAATAATAATATAATTAGCATAATTATAAAATATCAATAATAACAATAATAATAATATCATAATATTAATACAATAATAATAATAGGAACAGTGCCAATTTAATATAATTATAATATATTAATAATATAATAATGATAATAATATAAAATAATGTTAACATAATAATATTAATAATATTAATATAATGACAATAGCATAATAATGATAATAATTTAATAATAATAATAAGAATATCATAACATAATAATAATAATAAAAATAATATAGTAATAATAATAATAATAATAATATAAATATTAATATGATAATAATTATAATAACAATAGTAACAAAAATAATATAATAATAATTATAATAATATTTATAATAAGATAACATTAATTATAATAATGACATTATTAATATGATAAAAATAATAAATGTTTTATAACATAAAACTAAAAAAAAAATGAAAACAGAACTTACGGGGAGGGGGTCTTTGCGGAGCAGTGGGTGCGGCCGAAACAGGAGGCCGGCGGGGCGGCTTCGGACGCGGAAGGCAGGGCGGAGCAGCGGTGGTCCGGGACGGCGGTGGTGAGCAGGGTGCGGGCTCGGCGGATGGCGAGGAGGCCGGACGCAGGCTGCGGGAGGGCCGGAACAGGGGTGTGGGCCGGCGGCTAAGGTGGCCAAAGGTGCGGAGCGGGACGACGGGAAGGGAGGCCGGCGTCGGGAACAGGCGGAGGGGAAGGGCCGAAGGCCGGGCGGAACGCCGGGAGGAGGGTGCAGGGGCGGAGCAGCCGGGCGCGGCGGCTTGGCGCGGGAGGAGGCGGCAGGCGCCGAAACGGGAGTAGGAGGCGAGGCGGAGGTCCGGAGGGGGGGGGGGGGTGCGGAGCAGGAGAGCGCGGCCGGGGGCGCTGCGTGCAGCAGGGTGCGGCGGTCGGGGTCGGCGCAAGGCGAGAGAGCGGAGCAGGCTGGGAGCAGCAGGGGAGGGCCGGAAACAGGGAGGCCGGCTCGACGGGAGGCGGCTGGAGGAAGGGTGCGCCGGGGATTCGGGAGCTGGACAGAGGTGGGGCTCGGGGTCACGCGGGTGTGGCGGTGGGCACGGGGGGAGCGAAGGTGCGGCCTCGGGACGGGGAGGCCGGGGCGGCGCGGGGCGTGCAGGAAGGAGGGGACGGCGCGGGCCGGAGCTGGCTGGGCGAGGGCGGTCGGCTGGCCGGCACAAGGTAGAGGAAAAGAAGAGAAAAGAAAAAGGAGGAAGAAAAGCGGGGGAGAGAGAAGAAAAGGGGAACGGGTGGCGGCTGTAGGGCTAGGGTAGGGTTAGGGGTCGGTTTATATATATATATATATGATAAAAATAATAATATTAATAATTATAATAAAACATTATAATAACAATAATAAAAAGTATAATTATAATCAAACCATTTAATAATAATAAAATTTATCATAAAAATAATAATAGAACTTATATTAATAATAATAATAAAACTTTATAAAGATAATAATAATTATAAAGTTTACAATAATAATAATAATAACAAACTAAATAAATAAAATAATAATGATAATAAAATAATTTAACAATCCTAATTATATTAACTATGAACATGAAGTAGAAGTTAAAATTTAACCGCCGGACGAACATGTGGTCACCCGGGCCGAACGCACGGTCACCGCTAGCGATGCGATGACCGCGCACCGGTGCGAAACCATCAATCACAATTAATCTTTGAAAAATTTAAACCGGGTCCAAGAAAAGAGAAAAATTATGGACGTCCGCGGTCGGGGTGTGACATGTATATATTTATGAATTTTTCATTTATTTTTTACATTCCCTACTTTATTCATAGATATAAATTGTTTATATTAAATATTTATATATTTTATAGTTTAAATATGTTTAAATTACTTCTTAAAATTCGTATACATGCATTTATGGAGTTACATACTTGGTATGATAATTGATTTACTTTTAATCTACCTTAGTTTTAGATAGTTCAATAGTTACAATATTGAATTTAAAGGTTAACTATAGTTTATGAATATTTGGTTTTATAATTATGTTTGTATTTAGGTCTATATTGTGTTTTGAACCATGGTATTGGGACTTTGGGTTAAAAATAAAAGTTATGAGTTGTGTAAAGAGTTAAAAATAAGCACAATTTGAATGTATTTATTTAATTTAAAGAACAAGTATTCAAAACTAAATCATTATAATAATGTATATATAAAAGTAATTCACAAGATAATATAGTGATATATTTAAAACCCTTAAAAACACTAAGTGTTAAATTTCTTCCAAGGAAGGACTTATCAATACTTAAATATCCAACCAGGTAAGTTCTGCCAAAAAAATTTCATAATGGATTATATTAGTTAAGGAAATAAATATATGGGTTACTTGAATAGTATTACATTTTTTTATATTTGTTGTGAAATTTAGGTCACAATTAGTTAGAAAAAAATAAAGGTTAGTATACCATAAGATTTTGGATTATCCATATAATGGATTAGGAAAAGTGTTTTCCTCTTAACTATCCATAAGTCATATATGGTATGATTGGTATAATGGTCCACCTAAATAGCTATGTTATGAGAGGAATCATAAAACAAAATCATTACTTAGTGTAATATAGATCTTGACCTATTAATTGATATGATATAATTTAAAAGGAGAAATCATCTTAGTAGGAGGAAATTTATTAAAATTACTTATTAAATGAAAGTAAAACATGATACTCATAAGATAAAATATTTTATTATAAATAAAAAATTAATCATTATCATCCAACTTGGCTTTGAGATAAATCCTTAAAAAATAATATCTTAATAGAATAAAATTCTTAGACTAGTATAGAAACATTATAATTGTTATTAAGAAGAAAAAAATCTACGTGTTAGAAAAAAATTCCTGGGTACCTGATTTTTTTTCAGTCTTGGTGAAAAGAAATTTTTTGTATAATCATTAATTACTTATAAAAAGGGGAGACTACCAAACATGATGTAGAACCAAGATATAAGTGGAAGAATCATAACCACTATATTAGTACCAGTTGAATCAACATATTTTGAAAGTGTTGATATGGGATGATGAGATAAGGATAAATTCACTTTTCACTAAGAGTATCAGTTGAGTTGAGGGAATTAAATGATGTATTTTTAGTTTCCATGATCAATTAGTGGTCGCCATCATTGATCATATAACAATGGAACTGAAAAAAATTAAAAGATAAATATAGTATAAATCTATAAATAGATAGAGTGGGGTCACTTACATTGTATAAAAAATAATAACATTTATGATTCTATTATCTTATCTATTAGAGTGATTTTAGAGTCCTTTTATATTGAAATATCTTATCCCTATCCTATTGAATTTGGTTGTTTCTTATGAATTATGACTTGTTCCAATCTATGTAAATCTTTTTATTGGTTAAGAGTTTAATTTTTTTTCTCAAATATATCTTGGTCGTATGAAGTGATTGATTTATAATTTATGAATGGGGTGTTTTTAGGTAATATGGATTTGGTGTTTTTATTTTTAGTTTTTTATATATCATTTCATATCTTTTTGTGGATTTTTCCTTTTTAATATTTTAACCCTTGTGATTTAGAGGTGGATGGTTCTGGATCACTAGTTTTGATATAATAAATGGAATCAAATATTGGTGTTATAGTGTGGGTAGATTAAACCAATAATATTGGAAAATTATATTTTATTATCATTTTTAAATTTCTATTTAAATGGGAGTTTTCTATTTTGGAGGGATTTCATTGGAAGAGGGTAATGTGATACTATACAAGTTTTATGAAACAAATTTTAGATTCTGAAGGATAAAAGTTGATGATTTATTATTATATAGATATATATAGGTTCATTTATCTACTATTATATTGGAATAATTTTCAAAGGAATAATGACATAGACTTAACCAAAAGGTATTGGGAGTGATCTAGATGATTTTGGCCCAAAACATGGCCTTCGACATCTATGATGGGAATATAACTTCTGAATTGATGTCAATGATTGTGAAAATGTATGAGAATATTTTAAATAGAAAAGTTGTTTATGATTTGATGAATATTCAACATGAAGATTTTGAGTGCAAGGTTAGTGACCTATCATCTCAATGATTTCAATGTGATCTGAAGTTGGATGGAGCTTGTTGGAGTGAATTTTACTGGAGGTGTATGAGAATTGATGCTTTTATCATCACTTCTAGAATCACGGGACATGATGGTTACTAATGTTGTCAATTAAAATGTTAATAATGACTAATAATTCAAGTAGATATGAGATATGATTCTAAAATAAGGTATCCAAAAGAAGAAAGTATCAAGTTTTAGCAAAACTGTATTTATTGCTAAAAGTAGGGTATGTTCCACTAAAATAAGTCATAATAAAAATAAGGGAGAGTCTATCAACTCAGAATGTTTTCAATCTAGAAATATGGTAAATTATGGAAATACTATTAGGAGAGATGGGTAAACTCTAGAAATCATGCTTCTGTTTTATCCACAGACTTCATAGATTAAGGAGTGGATGCCACCTTGATTCTAAGTGTCATGAGTTTTATGGAGTCATAGATTTTTGACTATTAAGATTCATTTCAATTAATATTCTAGAATGGTTTTATGATGAATTATCTATAAAAAATATTAAACAAGGTTAACCTTATGGAGAGGTAATCACTCAAGATTGTTGGAAAATGTTATGTGAATGTTTGAATAAAGAATAAATTCTTTCTGTATTTTCATGGTGTCCTACACATTCCAGGTTTATGGAAGAATTTAATTTATTTTGGTCAACAAGATGATGTGGGATTATATACTATATTTTTTAATGGTCCGTGTAAGATCACATAGGGTTCCATATTGGGGACTTGAGGTATGAATGATGAAAGTCTATACTTGAACAAGATTTTAGAAGGTGCACTACATGTTAGAGGATCAACTTCTAGAAATAAAAAGATATGGAATGAACATCTTGGTCACATTGGTGAGAAAGGTTTACATGACTTCGATATGAATAGACTGTTGTATCATGATTTCATGGAAAATTTAACTTGTGAAAGTTTCATCCTAGGTAAGAAGCATAAGGTGTCCTTTATTCCACTAGAAAAGGTATCAAAGAATTGAACTCTCAATCTGGTTCATACATATTTATGGGTACCATCACTAGTTTGATCTCATGAGGGTGAGTTTCACCCTTCTACCTTCATTTATGATTTCACATCAAATTTTCATGTATTTTTTCATTAAACACGGGTTTAAGGTTTTCAAAACATTAAAAAGATGGACATCTATGAAAGAAGCTTAAACTGAAATGAATATAAAATGCATTTGGTCTGATAATGGCAGTGAGTATGGAGGAAAAGAGTTATAGATATTATGATAGATGAATAAAATCCAAATGGAGAAGACTATGTCCAGAACACCTGAGAAATTTTTTGTTGTTGAATGGATGAATTAGACTTTGAATGAGACATCCAAAATTATGATGTTACTTTCTATATTCCTATATGAGTTTTTTGGTAAATTAGTCAATTGTGTGATATATCTCATCAATAGAATTCCTTTTAAAATGTCGAGGAAGTAACCTCAAGAATAAATCTATATCAAAATATCAATCAATTTTATTCACATAATTTTTTTAGATCAATTATATTTTCCCATTTTGATGCCAAGTAAAGGGATAAGTTGGAAGCTAATTCTTGGACATGTTTCTCTATTGGTTATAAATATGAAAACATTGTATTTTAGATCTGGGATAACAATAAATAAAATATTATCAGATTCAAGAATATACTATTCAATTAGGATATAATATAGTTGGAACATATCCCTGCATGAGATATATTTGGTAGTAAATAACTAAAAAATGTTGGGGTTTAACTGAAAAATATTGAGTGGTTATGAATTTTCTTGGGAGCATAAGAGTTAGATTAGTAAAACCAAGCTCCAAAATCAAATATGCTAATAAATTTTTGGAAGTATCATATCCTAACACACCATATTGATCAACTACTATGAAATGTTAGTGTAGAGTTTCTAAAGTTAAGGGTCTAGGATGAGTTAAACCTAAAATATTGAGATCATCTACCAGGTTAAGAAGACTAATGAAAAGTTTTTATTCTAGAATGAACTTTCTACCACTTATGGATAATAGGGAACTTGAAATCCTAGATTAGGAAATTATTCTAGTGACTTATTAAATCTGGATTTATAAATTAAGTAAGAGTTGTATTCCTTACATTTTTCTAATACATGGAAGCTAAAAAAATTAAATAAGGCCAAAAGGAACTACAGAACTTATGGGTTTGTCCCCTGAAGGAGGAATTAAATGGTAGAAAATAATATAAGGTGAAACTATCTGTAAAGGTATTACAATAATCTAAAATAATTTAACTTTTTAAGATTTTATATCCTATTGTGAAACAAACAAAGATTCAAATGCTACTTATCTTGGTTGTTTTGTAAGGTATGTTTCTTGAACAACTTGATTTCAAGATTGTGTTCCTTCATAGAGATTTGGAGGAAGAGATCTACATGGATTAATTCAAAGGTTTCATATTGAATTTAATCAAATATTTGGTGTATGATATCAAATAGAGTTTTTATGGGATTAATCAAGGACAAAAATAGTGAAACCAAAATTTTGTTTCCTTTATGAAGGAACACAAATTTATTTAGTGAAATACGGATCAATGATGCCACCAGAAGGTTTATACTAATGGAAGCTTAATTATCATTATTCTCTATATTGATGAAATTATATTAAATTTTCTAATGAATAAAAGGATAGTAGAGTTTGAGTTAGAATTAATTGGAATATTATATATGAAGGACATTGTATTTGTAAAGAAAATATTGAGGATGAGGATTGAGAGGGACATGAGTTCCAAAACATTGTTCATGTATTATTAATAGTATATTCAGAAGGTGTTGGAGTGATTAAGAATGAGTAAATAAAATTATATGAGCACCCCTAGATGTAAAATTAAAACTCTATAATGATAAATCACCTAAAATATATGTAAAAACTATATATATGGTGAAGTTTCTTTATTCATTTTCTACTAGAATTATGATGTACATCTTGGTTTTTATAAGGCCTGATATCTCTTATACAATTAGTTAATTTACAAGATACATGGGGAATTTAGGAAATAAGTTGTAAAGGGGATCTTCTAGTATCTCAAAGTTTTATTAGATCTTTCACTCTATCTCAAAACTAATGGTTTATTATAAATATTTATATATGTTGACTTTGAGGGTGATACAAACTCAAGGAAAAGTACTATTATTTTCTTGTTTTCTTTTAAAAGTAATATTGTAAGATGGACATTGATAATTCATTATATGGTTTTATTTTAAACTATATATTTATATTACATTATAATTATGGAAGAGATTAAGGTGTTGGTGTGGTTGTAGGTATTGATGGAGGAAATTAGAAGAAGGATAGAAATTGAAATATTGTTCTATGATAGCCAAAGTGTGATTCACTGGGAATTTTTTTTGGGTTTCACTCGTGGATGAAATATATTTAATTAAAGCACCACATCATCCTAAATAGTGTGTAATAAAGAATTTTTGAGCCATGGAAGGTGAGTGGGAGTAATAATTTAGTAGATATGATGACTAAATTTATAGCCCAAGAAATTATGGAGTAATACTTTACTTCAATAGGGCTTGGATGATTTCATGATCAGCAGATCATAGAAGCTACAAAATAATAGAAGAGTTGAACTAGAAGGGATGATTTTATAACTTAGTGACTTGTGGTATGGGAGACCTGGTGGTGAATCCTTGAAAATTATTCTCAAGTGATAAATTATAGTTTTGATGAGAATATTTTTTCCAACCAAGAATTGAGTCTTTCTAGAAAGGGGATATTTTAAGAACATGATACATAACTAGGATATAAGAAATAAAATAAAAACCACTACCCTAGAATCTATTACAATAACATATATTAGAAGTATGGATGTGGGTGGATGAGATTCAGGAAAATGCACTGTTCACTAAGAGTATAAATTGAGTTGGTGGAATTCAATAGTCTACTAGAGGTGGGAATGATCAAGAAATGGATGCCCAAAAATATCTAATAGTGGTGGAATCGATGAAACCAAAAAATATATGTAGTTATCATCTACAGATAGATTAAGTGGGTTCAGTTTCATTATATATGAAATTGTCATGTTTAAGATTCTATTAGCTTTTTCTTTTGGAGTGAATGTAGAGTCCTATTCCATTTTAATATCTTTTTCCTTTTATATTGAAGTTTCTTAACTCACATAGAGTAAGAATTGTTCCAAAACAAATAAATATTTATCTTGGTTAAGTGATTTACTTTTATATTTTTCTAGGTTCTTTTTTGGTTATATCCAGTGAGTGACTACTGATTTTTTGATGGTACATGGATGGGGTGTGTGGATATAGTGCATGGATTTTTAGTTTAGGATTCAATAATTTTTGGCATTGAGTGGTTTTTACCTTCCAAATCAGTATCTTCCTCCATGATTTGGGGAATTTATGGTTCTATATCACTGGTTATAACCCAAAACTCTTAATTTTTTTCAAAAAATTGTTCTAGATGTTTATGAGAAGCACAAATAGATTCAAAATATGTTTTCAAAGGAATTGTTTTCATTCAATATTACTGTTGTAAATTTAGTCTCCACTCATGCTCAATATTATTGGTTATATAATTGACTTGGAGAGGCTAGGGTTTCCATTTAGTCATAGTTTGGATATGGACAACATTATTCATTTACTTTTTGAATGTTTCTGATAATATGAATGAGTTCTATAAAATTTTACGTAATATCCTCAATTTATTAAGGATAATTGATCATGATATGATATGTTTAGGCCTTGGCACTATATTAAAAATACAAAAGGGCAGAAGTTTAATTATGAAAAAGATGATTAGACGGTCCAATTATCATCCTAGGTTATCAAAACCTAAAGAAAGAGTCTATAAATAATGGAAGTATTTCCATTAAATAGAATTGTCTATATTACCTAAATGGGTTTAAAAAAACTCTATGGGAATACCATGTTAGTTTATAATGTTATATAATCCATTCTTCTATTTTTAAGGGAATGTGATAGAGACTTTATGTTATATAATTTTTTTAAATGCATTCATATGTTTAAATCTAAATAAATATTGATGGTTATAGCTTAAAGTATGAATTCATGAGATGAAAAAGGGCTATCAAATTTCATATTTGGATATAATATATTACATTTATTCTCTAGAGAATCATAATATAGATTTTTTTTCATTTTATCTTATATAATAAGAAGAGTTATTATAAAAAATAGTGTTTATCAATAAATGAGTTGATAACTTTGACATACATGGTTTATGATTCATCTAGTTCTATACCATGTTTGAAAATGATATAAAGTTTATATGATTTTTATCCAGGATAAAAGAGCATATCCATATCATTTGATAAAATATTAGGGATATAATACCACCACAAAAAATTATCTAATCTTAAAGAATAAAATATTATTTTCAGAATATTTATCCAAATAAATAGAATACCATATAATATATGGATGTTAATATTTTATTTCTAAAATACTCCCACTAAAAGAAATAATTATTTTCAATACTATAAAGGCATACATGATCACACTTTGTGGTTGTGTGAATGAGGATTAAGTTTTGTTGCAAAGTGTTTGTGAAATTCTTTGATAGAAACCCCAAAAGAGTTTTGGAGGATATGTGAAATATTTTTTTGATTGAGTTTCACAATTATATATATATATATATATGATATATCACGTGATGAAAATTAATGTTAGATTTTCCAAAAGTAATTTTGGATATTCTTTCAAAATATATTAAACATGATGATAAATGAGGTGAATATGTGAAAAATCATTAAGGATTTAGTGAAAGTGGGATATTTATGGAAATATGAACTAAAGGAAAAACCATGGAATGAGGGATTAGACCACATAATTTTCTATGATTTGATAAACCGTATCATGGTTAATTCCACCATTCCATGGTATTTTTCATGGAAGTTTACATGTTATGCGATAACACATGAATCAAACCAATTATCCTACCCTAAGATATGGTTATTAGTTTTATCATCATGTGAGGATTATTTTAGGAATTTTAATGTGTAGAATGATTATTTACATATTAATAGATCATTATGATAATTGAACCATATATTTTAAAGAATTTTAATATTTAATTTTTTTAGAAATGCTTCATTGATATGACTGAATATTTAAGTCCCAAATACGGTCTTCAGATGAATATAAAAATAGGTTCAATACTTGGGAAGATTAAAGTTATAAACTATGATTTGAACATTCAAATGAAGTGATAGTACTCTAGCCAAATCTATCTTATTGTCTGTATTTCTCTTTTAAAAATGATCAATAAAGACATGAGGAAGAGGGGATCCTTCCCAAGAGTTGGGATATTCATTTAGTGTATGGATATGTTAGAAGAAAGGATACTATCATATTTTTCTCAATGATCACTACCAAGATCGTGTTGATGATCTTGGATAGACTAGATCAATAGAGATAAATGTTTTATGTTATTTATCTATTCTATTCAATCCATTATAAATAGAAATATTCTGTTACATAATCAATTTTAGTGGTTATTTTCAGCTATTTTTGATAAATAATATCTCTTATAGAACCCAACATTCAATGTATTAGATCTCATAGGGATATAAATAAAAAAGAAATATTGGGATAATTATAAAAACAATCATTGTTGGGGGTTTTAAATTCCCAATTTAATTTGATTTTTTCATTTAGTTGAGGGTTTGTTTTGATAATTGGGGATTGATTTATGGTTTTGATCACTATAACATCATTAAAATGTGTTTTTTGGATGGGGTTTATGGATTAGGTGGTGTCTCATGGGTTTTGGAGGATGTCAGAGAGTATCTGGATGGGTGGGCTACTAGAAAGTAGTCATTGTAAGTCATTCATGATGTGAATGTGTTATTCATGCCATGAATTCCATTCAAGGGGTGAATACTGACCATGAAAAGGATGGTAAATTGAAGGGGTCCATTTCCCCATAAATTCATAGTGTAAACCTATGGTTCATACCATGAACCATGCTGATGGTTTTTTTTAAATATCGAAGGGGGTTCTAAAATAAAATCCACCTTGTGGTTTCTTCTCTCAGGAGGCTACATGATAGGGGAGAATGAACCCTATATCCCTCTCCCTTGGCACAATTGACTTAGGCTATTTTTTAGTAATTTGTCACACATTTTTAGGGTAAAATATCCCCCTCCTTTATCCTTATTCTACCTCATTCACTTCTCATTAATTTTGGTTCGTCCGTGACAAATAAAAATTATGTGCAGATTTTTTAAACAATTATGATGATTTTATCATGATTTTCAATGTAAAACAAATTATTTTTAATGTTTTAGTAAATTGATGGTAAATTTTAATGATGAATTGAAATTGATTTAAAATGTAAAAGGGAGTTTAATTTTGAAAATTAAACTTCTTGTAAATTTTTCTGATCTTTATTGAATATTTTTCAAATATTTATTGAATATTTTTCAAATATTTATTGAATATTTTTCAAACTATTTGGATGGTATTTATCCAAATATTTAGGCCAAATACTAAGAAATCCTTAAAACCAGGCCATCCCACCTCTTAGAAAACCCACACGGGGCAGCTCACAAGGCCATCTAGGGAGGCCCCACTCGAGCCCAAATATGCATGGCTGATCAAGTGCTGTGCAAAGTGGCATGTGGGTGGTCAAGCCCTATGAGTGCATAATTGGCCTGAGGGCCTACATGGGTTGAATGTGTCAAAACTTGAGTGTGTGTGCATGTGGATTCCGGGAGCCCACCCACGTACAGGATTCCGAGCTGTTTGATCTCATGTCAAAGGTTATAAAGGCTTTCAGTTTCCACAACCCTTTCGATGAGGGATGAAATCACCATCGTGAACCACTGTGAATCCAACATAGTCCACTACTACTACACCTATCTTCCCACTAAACCACAATTATCGAACCCCCGCACCATGTTATCCCTCACACTAAACCTCACTAATCACTAGACCACCACTTCCTCACCATGATTCGCCACACCACCTCCTACCACCTTCTCTCCAGTGCCTACTTCCACCTCTGAGCTCATATCCACCATGATCGTTGAGCATCGATTCTCCTATCACCCGAGGTATCCATCTCATGTGAGGACCCCGAGGCCACCATCATCGCTCTATCATGGATTCACTGCATGGTGTCGCCGAATTCCATTTCCACCACCGTTGAAATCCTCTAGAAATTATGAAGACTGGAGGATAGGGGGAGGCAACCACTATTCTAGTCATAACACTCTGATCTCTACCCCAAAAAAGCATCCTATCTCTCTAACTCTGCGTCTTTCTTACATGCAAGATCACTGCTCCAAGCTCGAGCTCCTCTGGCTATTGCGAAAGCCGAAGGAAGCGGAAGGAGCCTCCTCCTCCACTGCTTGCCCATACCACAGGGGCTTTCCACTCTGCTGCTCAACGAAGAAGTCGCCACAGCTCCGCATACAACACACCTCATACTCCATAAATTTACCCATACTACACCGTGTAGAACCATTCCACATAGGTATTCTCCCCTAATTTAAGGGAGCATTGAAGGCCATAAAGTCCAAGACCTCCATTCCTTTCCTATATATGGAGAGTTACCTCCTTGATAGTGGATTAGCTCACCACCTCAGAGGAGATATCCCCCAAGGATGCTACTGCTGTACTGCAACTTCACCCCCTTCTTCTTATTTTTTTATTTAATTTTATTTTAATTTTAGTTTATATTTTTATTTCAAATTTTAATTTTAATTTTAATTTAGTTTTAATAAAAATAATTCATGCATTTTTATTGTTCATCCATCCATTCATATTTTTAGTTTTTTAATTATTATTAGTATTAGTATTAATATTAATAATATTATACTATTATTAATATTAATATTATTAATATTAAAATTATTACTAAATTATTATAATTATAATAATTATTATTAATATAACATTCTTATTTTAAAAATTTATTCTCCTCTATCTCTCATTTTTAACCAATTAAAATTCATTTAATAATAATAATAATAATAATTATTATTATTACTATTTTCTTAACTTTCATTATAAATTATAAATTTCATTTAATTTTCTCTTTTTTCCTTCTTTAATTTTATTTTATATCTCTCTTTCTCATCCCAATTCTATTTTATTTTATTCTTTTATTCTCTCACCCCCATTCTTTTTAATTTATTCTTTTATTTATCATCACATTATTTTTAAATTTATTCTTTCTTTCATTTTATTTTATTTCTTTCAATTCTTCATCTATCCACTCCACCAAGTAATCTTTTACTCTCTGAAATGAGAGGTTGACCCTCTAGCTTGGCTCGGGGAGAGGTCAAGCTGTCTTTAATTTTTCTTAAAGTTTATTTTATGTTTTTCTTATATTTGAGTAGCATGCATGGTGATATGAATGTCCCTGATTTAGTGATTTCCCACCCATGAAAGGAAACTCAATCTATTTTTATTATTTATATTAATCCCTTTTCCCTATCTCTATTGGTTAACTCTTCATATGAAGTATTTGAGCTAATAAATGGATGAAAAATTATCAATAGAGTTGGGTCCTAGAATATGGAACACCTCAGACTAAGGGGTGTCATCAACCTTGATCAAAGGAGGAGGTGGAATTAAGAGTGCTGAGACATTCAATGATATTCCACAATTTCTAAATAAAGAATAGTAGTTCAAACATGATATTTAATGTTAATATTATCAAAGTGGAATCAAACATATTAAGGATAATAATGAATGAATCTTAAAACAAACCCCAAAACCAAGTGATTTCTCCTTACATTATTCTATTTATATTTTCATGTTTAAAAGAAATTAGAATTCCCATTATTGCAGTCATTAATAAAAACCCAAAAATAGTTTCATTGTTTTCATTAAATACTTAAAACCACAAAAATAGATAGCTTAGGTAATTTAGAAGAAGTAAGTGAATAAATTTAACGGCTCCTCAAGTGAGACAACCCTAGTCATCCACTATGCTTCCTTAGGAAAAATATAATATTACTTTTGACCATGCCCCATGATAGGTGTGCGTAAAAAATAACACCATTTCTGGGGATCCAGTCATAAGTTTTCTTATCTTTATTGATTTCAAATTTTAGATATATTTAATTTATTTTATAAAAAAAAGAAATATATCCATGATTTTTTTTCAATGATAATTTATTCAATTCCTGGAATAATTAATCTTAGGTGCAAGAACCAGTAGCTGAAGCACCATGATATGTAGAAATTGGTGTTGCATAATGGGCTAGATAGATCAGGGAATCACGAAGCCAAATTTTCGAAGATAAGGAATTCAAGGATCTCATCCAGGATATCAAGGATACCCTTGAGAAACTAGTGGTTGAAGTATTGGACAGTGAGCTATGTGAATTTGAGGAATACTTCCTATAATTATATCAAGAAGTGGCCAAGACACAAGAAGAGTGTTCATCGTTCCCTCAAAACATTTTTTGAGAAGTTCCACCAGAATATATCTTGGTGAAAGTTGAAAAACACAAACTCAAGTATGATATTCAAGAGCTTGAGGAAAAGGTGCAAGTTCTCCAAGGCCATATGGATTGTATAACTGTATATTTATATGAATTATTAGAAGAACCTAAACCTGAATCTAAAATTGAACTAGAGGATAATCTCTTTGTCTTACCTAAATAAGTGAAGGAGGAATATTTTTATGCTAAGATACAAGTAGGTGATAGACAAGAACTGGATGAATTATGGAAGGAGTGTGAGGAACTGATTGATCTCTCCAAACCCTCCAAAGAAGAAGAACTAGCATCTATGAAGGAAGACACCACCCAAGTGGTGGAATTTTAATTGAAAATGGAGGCACTTGAATACCTTCCTCCATACACTAAGAATATACTTCAAGAGGCTATTACCACTAAGGCATTGACTAAATCTGAACCAATATAGGGAGTAAATATTTTCTCAAACTCCATCTCTTATGATGCTATTGAAATTGAATTACGCATCACTCCATAGTGTTTAGAATTTTCAAATTCAGACAATATTTTTAATGCCTTATAGTATAATGAAGAAACTGGACCTACACCTATTGAGGAACACATGAATCATCCTTTTTTCAATGAACATGCATTTGAGTAGCCCCATCAAAAGATAAAAGTAGATGAGCATGAGAAAATTTAAAAAAAATTATGGTCATTGATATAGATAACAATTTTCTTATTTTTCATGTGTTTTTCAAATATTTAACCCCTTAAAATTAATTAGTTTAATTTCATTTTCATCATTTTAGTATTTTTGGTAAATTTTGGGCTTAATTATGAAAATTGTTTAATACTATAAATTTTTGCAGTTTTTTGGATCTTTAGTATTTCAGGCATATCTTTTACAATTTTTATCTAAATAGATTGATTTATTTTTTTAGTATTTCCTTTCTCGTGGGATTCAAATTTTCTTTTTGGACATAGGTCCAATACAACACACAATGTCCTAGAAAAATACATCAAGTAGACAAAGTTTGCTGACAGACATAATGGACCCCACATCAGTTATTGAATTATATATCAACCTCTAGAACTCCAAAATAAGTGATTATATCTGGAATTGAAATAGGAATATATAAACCATATATACATTAAATTTCATGAAGAAATTATTTAATTAAGGAATCCATTGCATGCACCAAATTGGAGGTAGTTGATCAGTCTCCTCAAGTTGAAAACATTTTCATCAGTAATATGAGGATAACCTTTAGGAACCTTTTCCGAATATTCTTTGATTTTTTGGGAACATGAAAACGATAGAGGCGAATAACTTTATCAAGTAACCTACCTAATATTCGTCCATTTATGATGAAAATTTGACACAATCTTTTGGAGAAGTGAATCTGGAGGGAAAATTTTCCACCCCTTAACCCTATATATATGAGCGTTCACTTCCATTCAATGTTGTTGAAGAAGGTGAAAGAGTGGATGTGATGGAGTATTGGAGTCTTGAATTGCTTTTTATTTTCTATTTTATTTTTTATTAGCTTCATTATTACCTATTCTTCCCCTTTCAACTATATTACCCTTCACATAGAGGAGTAAAGCCTTTGAGTGATCGAGGAAAGGAGAGTTTTACTTTTGTAATGTCAGAGTCTTGAACTTTAATGTAAAACTCTCTTTTATTTATTGAATGATTTTTATTTATAGTGGTTCCAAATTCTCTTAATGTGATCATGTTTTGGTTTTTTTTGTATTCATTATTTATAGATTTGGTTTTAGAACTTTTAACTCCCTTAACGTAGTGAAGTTTTTCTCGATCGAGTAGATTGTGTAGGTGGTGAGTGTCTAGTGATCATTGGAACATGTGTGGAACTAATGAACTTTGTCTAGATTTATATGAAGAAAAAACTTGTGATCAGGACTTTCCTTATTTTTTTGGTAAATTTTTATGAACTTTCATGCACATATGAGTAGGTTTCATTCTTTCCTTCAACCAAGGGTGATTGATGACTCGATCGAGGAGTCTTTTATTTATAATTCAATAGAAAGAGAGGGGGAATGATCTTTATGACTATGATGAAATTTAAAAATGTGATCCTACCCTAACCCCATCACTCTATTCATCCATTAGTGTTAACATTTATTTTAATTTCTTTATTTATTCTTTTACTCAAACAATTTCAATAATAACCCCTTCTTCTTCCATAAATTTAAGTGACCAACATAATTGTTGCAAAATCATCCAGGTATACAGCCTAGGTTACCCAATTTAATACATTTTAACTTAGGAATTATTTGTTTTTGTCATACCTCATGATAGGCTCGTGTAAAAACTTGGCTCCATTGCTGGGGAGGTAGTGGCGACATTTTTTTATCTCTCTTTATTTTCTCTTTTCTTATTTTCTCTTCAAAATTGCAAGAATATAACCTCAAACACTGAACCTTTCTCCATTGATCCTGAAATTGAAAGAAAATTGTTTAATATACTTAAAAAAAATTTAAATCTGAATTTGAAGAAATTTCTCTTGGATACTCGAGTGAAACATCAAGTGTTCCATTCGAGCTTGCCATCATGGTTGGAAATGAAAACCCAAACCATAGAGACCTATGTGAACAACAATTCCTTAATCAAAATAATAAAATTTCCATGTATATGTTACAAAATGATTTTGATATGAAACCTAACATGATTCCATTGCTTCCAAAGTTTCATGTCTTGGAAAGTGAATATCCAAACAAACATATTAAAGAGTTCACACATGTATGGTCTACTTTCTGACCCCATAGAGTATCTGAGTAACAAGTAAAATGGAAGGTGCTCCCATTTTCATTCAAAGGAGATAACAAAGAATGGTTTTATGTTTGAAAACCTTGAGATTTGGATGATTTTAATGACTCAGTGAGATACTTTATGCAAAGATTATTCACCACCTCTAGAAGAACAACCATTCAGATGGAGATCTATTCCATAAGATAGTCAATTGGAGAAACACTTTATGAGTACTAGGAAAATTTTAAAAATCTATGTGGGAGCTACCCACCTCAAGAAATTTAGGATCACCACTTTCTTGCATTCTTTTATCAAGGATTAATGGATAATGGCAGAAACCTTCTGAATGCATCATCTGGAGGCATAGTGATTGACAAGTCACCAGATGAAGCTAAGGGCTTGATTGAGAATATATCTCAGAACTCCCAATAGTTTGGTACAATAGGTACTAGTAAAAGAGTAATTAATGAGGTAAGAACTTTTAATACACCACCTTTATATGATATTAAGCTTGATGAGATAGCCAGTATGGTGAGAAAAATGGCCTTGAAACAAGTGGGTGACCAACAAACACTGACTAAGGTATGTGGTTTATTCTCATCACCTAATAATTTCACTAACCAATGTGATGAAATAAAAGGAATGAAAATTGTGTGATATCCTTTCAACCGAGGTAGTTCCAACAAAATCAAGGATGGAGAGAGCCTAACCAAGTTCAATATGGATTTGGAAATCAACAGAATCAATCTAGACCTCCATTCTAGAAACAATTCCCCAAACCACCACCATTTCAATAAAAGAAATCCTATAAACTTACTTCTTACCACAAAACACCCACTTTACAAGGACCCCATGAGAAACCATCCACCAGTGCACAACCCCCAATTCAGAACCAACAACACATATCTGATATTGAGGGGCTGAAAGACACCATAAAATATTTTTCCAACAAGTTCAAAAATCTCATGGACTTCCTAACCAAAAAACCTAGGAAACTCCCTTACAAAAAAAATACCAAACCCAAAAGAGAATTTCAGTATGATAAAAACAATAAGGGAGAAAGAACACAAAAAAATAGTATCCCATGAACTTGAAATAATACCACTTGGTCTAAGATAGAAACTTGTTGGGAATTCAGAAAATTCATTGAAAATTCACTATGAAGAAGAGAAGAAATATGAGGAAGAGAAGGTTAAACTGAGGAATAAGATACAAGAAACACCATTGAAAAAGAAACAAAGGGAGAATAAAGACTTAACACCACCATTTCCATTAAGGATGACTTAAACAAAAAATTTCAGGAAGAATAACTTCAAAAATAAATTTAGGACACCTTCATGAAAGTGGAAATTAATATCCCCATTCTTGAAGAAATCAAAAAAATTTCAAAGTATGATTAAATTTTGAAGGATCTTTGCACCAAAAAGAGGGGACTTGATGGGAATAAATGATCAACTTGGGAAGAATTATCTCATCTCTTATCACCCTAAAATTTACAACCAAATTTCATGATCCAGGGATGTTTTCCATTCCATGCATCATTGGTTCTTTAAAATTTTCCAATTATTTGTGTGATATAGGTGCTTTAATTAATGTATTACCTCACTCAATATACACTTATTTGTATATAGGAGACTTGAAACCCACTAGAGTGGTGGTAAAACTTTCAAATAGATCCATAGTCTTCCTAGCAGGAGTTATGGAGGATGTACATAAGAAAGTCAAATATCTCTTGTTCCCAATTGATTTTTATGTGATGAATATAGAAGAAGATAGGAGCCCGTCACACTCACCCATAATTTTTGGGAGACCTTTCTTGAATACGACCAAAACCATCATCAATGTCCATGAAGGGACACTCACCATGGAGTTTGGAGATAGCACTACCCACTTCAATATTTTTGAATCCATAAGGCACCCATTAGATGATCCATCACTCTTTTCACTCTCCCATGAAGTTGGTACTATACCAATTAAATAATCAGGTATGTTCCATGAATTCATAGCCTTATTAGAGTCTTATTCGATCGACAATATCATTGAATATGTGGATTCCCAAAATGCTGGAGACTCTTATTTCATGTGAGAGGAAGAGGTAAGATATGATTTCATTGATAATTTTTTAAATTTTGAATTAGATGATATGATTTATTTTGTGCATGATGTCAAACAATTGGAAGTAGGGAACATTAGTGTAGTTTCATCTTTTCATAATCCCTTGATCTTGAATTACAACCACTCCCCATTGATTTGAAATATGAATACCTTAGGGAAGGAGAGAAATTACTAGTGATAATTTCAAATAATTATTCTGATGCCCAATAAAAATCATTAATTGATATTTTGAGAGATAATTTACAATAAATAGGGTGGTTCCTAGGTTATATCCTAGGAATAAACCCAAAAGTATGCTCACATAGAAATTTTCTTGAGGGATATTCTAAACCTATCATACAACCCCAAAGAAGGTTGAATCACACCATGATGGAGGTTGTGAAGAAGGATATCAAGAATATATTGTAAAATAGAATCATATATCCCATCTTAGATTCAAAATGGGTTAGACCAATTCATCTAATTTTAAAAAAATGGCCTAACCACTAAGAGGAATGAAAATAATGAATTAATCCATATGAGAATTCAGAATAGATGGAGAGTGTGCATTGATTTTTGGAAGTTGAATCAGGTCACCCATAAAGATTATTTCTCCATTCCCTTCATTGATCAAATACTATAGATATTGGTATTGAGAACTCATTATTTATTTTTGGATGGATTTTAAGGATATTTTCTGGTACACATTGCTCCCAAGGATCAAGAGAAGACAACATTTACTTGTCCCTTTAGTACTTTTTAATATAAAAGGATTATATTTGGAGTATTTAATAATCCAGGTACATTTAATAGGGGAATGGTAAATATTTTTTCTATTCGCATTGAATATTTCTTGGAGGTTTTCTTGGATGATTTCACAGTTTTTGGAAATTATTTTGACCTTTTTTTGAAAAATTTGGAAATTGTTTTGTAAACCTGCATTGATAATAATATTGTTTTGAATTTTGAAAAGTGTAATTTCATGGTTTAGAAATGAATTGTGCTTGGACATGTCATTTCCTAAAAGGGCATTGAAGTTGATAAAACAAAAATTGAAGTGATAAATTATTTTCCTTACCCATATTCAGTGAATCTTGTTATATCATTTTTAGGGCATGCATGATTCTATAGGAGGTTTATCAATGATTTAAGTAAAATTTATCTCTCTATATCTAGATTTATTTTCAAAGATGCCGATTTTGATTTCAATGGTGCATGTAGGGAATCATTTGACGAGTTAAATAGGATATTGATTACACCACCTGTGATGAAACCACCAAATTGGGTAGAACCATTTGATCTAATTTGTGATGTTTTCAACCAAGTAGTTGGAGAAGTCCTTTCTCAATGAATGGACGGATGGCCAAACGTTATTGCCTATACCTCAAGAACCTTGGGTGTGGATCAATTAAATTACACAACCATAGAAAAAGATTTTTTTGTAGTTTTTGTTTTGAAATATTTAGATCATATTTGCTTGGAACTAAAGTCACTGTTTTTTTTCATGATTATGAAGATATTATGTACTTGATGAAGAAGGATGAAGCTAAACCGAGGCTAGTGCGATGGATGTTACTGCTATAGGAGTTAAACATAGAAATAAAGGATAAAAAGGGATATGATAACCAAGTGGCTGATCATTTAATCAGACTGCCCAACACTGCTGAAGTTGAAATTCTAGAAAAAGAACCATTGAATGATCACCTTCCATGAGAGAAATTGTACTTGGTTTAAGGAGAAGTTCCTTGGTAGGATTACACAATAAATTATCTAGTAACATCTAAAGTCCCATATCATTTCAATTCTTACCAAATTCACAAACTGAAAGCTGAATCTAGATATTACATTTGGGATGATCCATTTCATTATAAGATCTACAATGATCAAGTGATAAGAAGATGTTTGCTTGAGAGTGAAATTGGTTCTATCGTTGAGTTTTTTCACACTTTAGATTGTGGATAAAACATTGGACCTCAAAGAAAAACAAGGAAGGATTTATAATATGGAAATAATTGGACCACTCTTTTTAAATATTCTCATGAATTTTGAAAAAGTTGTGAAAAATGTCAGTTTTCTAGAAAAATTTCAAAGGGACAAGAAATGCCCCAACATCCACTTAACTTTTGTGAGATTTTTGTAGATATAGGGATATAATTTATGGTAGCTTTCCCAATTTTATTTGGAAATTATTATATCTTTCTTGCAGTTGATTATATATTCAAATGGGTGGAAGAAAAATCCACCATGACTAACGATGCTAAAGTTGTTTATGATTTTTTCAGGGCTAACATATTTTGTAGGTTTGAAGTTTATAGATCCTTTATCAATGATAAAATTAATCACTTTTTCAATATGATAATGGTGGATTCACTAAAGAAGTATGGGGTGCATCATAAAACATCAACTCCCTATCACCCACAGACAAATGGTTAAGTTGAAGTGTCTAACATAGAAATCAAAGGAATTTTGTAGAAGAATGTTAAACCAAATAGGAAGGATTGGAGCCACAAGTTAGAAGAAACATTATGGTATTATAGGATATAGCCTAAAAGGCCTTGATTAGAATGAGTCCATATAACATGATTTGTTGAAAAAGATTTCTCCTACCCGTGGAATAGGATCATAAGGAATATTGGGATGTTTGGAAGATGAATTTTGATCTTAAAAGTGCTGGGAAAGATAGAATATTTTAGTTACAAGATATAGAGGAAATTAGAATGGTAGATTTTGAAAATTATAGGATTTAAAAAGAGGGAACAAGAGTGGCTCATGATAAGATGATCCAATTGAAAGACTTCCATCTTGGAGACAAAGTGTTTTTATTCAACTCAAGACTGAATCTAATGCCAGGTAAACTTCATTCCAGATGGGAGGGTCCATTTATGGGTAATTATGTATATAATTTTAGTGTTGTGAAGATTGTGAAGGATGGAGAGCAGGATCCACTCACCATTTATGGATGCAGGCTGAAGAAATTGCATGGGACTATTCCATTAGATTATCTGGAGGAGATCATACTCCTCTAACCTGTCTATCAATAAAAGTCATCAGGCCGTACCTCTCTTTTAGAATTTCTTATTTTTTGTGCTTCAATTTCAAATTTTCATACATGCTACATCCATTTTAAATTATTTAGGGAATTACATCATTTAAGTGTGGTTAAGTAAACCTTTTTATTTTAGGATTTTTATTTATTGTTTTCATATTTTTTTGACAAAAAAAATTAAAAAAAATTGTGTGTTTTTTCAAAATTTTGTTTGTTTCTTATTAAATATCAGTGTGATTTTGAAAATTTTAAGCTGAAATGATTATCATTTCCATTTTTTAAACCCATGTTAATGAGTGAAACAATTTATTCTAGGAAACTATTCTTAAATGAATGTTTAAAATTACATTTTTTAAAGTTCAAATATTTTGGTAATTTCATGAAAAATACTCTGATTTTTGAATCTCATGCCACATCTCACAGTCTTTATATTTGAAATGAATTTCCTGTGAGGCTTCTAAACTATTTTTGTCATATTCTTTTCATTCACCTCATTTCTTGAGAGAACTAAACCATGATTTCTTTAACCATAATTTGATTTATTCCGGTCAAAAATTAAGGGTTTGAGGTACTTGTGTTTTAAATGATTGAGGAATTTCATTAGTGTTTAATCCCCCTTTTTAAGAGAATCCTTTTCACTATGTCCTGCCTTGTACATTAAATGTTGGTATTCCATAGAATCCATGAATATCATATTAGTTTATCCACATTACAAGACAATTTTCCCTATCCAACCTACTCTTGAAGTGAAATTGAATGTACTAGTTAAACAAAAGTTTGGGGGGGGGAGATGTCTTGTAATGGGATACCTCATTTGGTGATAATTTGGTTGGAAAATAAAATTTTGTTTTTCCTTCTGAAAAAAATCATTCTTTTGAAAGCTTTTAATTTTCTATAGATTTCATTATTTGAGAAGTTGTGTATTTTTGGAGCTTCTAATGGTGGAAGAAAGCTAGGCCTTTTCCGAAGCTTTCAAGAAAAATTATTTTTGAGAAGATTAATTTTTTTGATGAATTGATAAATTATGTAAAAATTAATTGAGTTTTAATGATTATGGAGCTGATATTAAATTAAGGGGAGTGAGGAGGATACCATACTTGAGTGGAAATTAGAATCTTGTAATTTTTCTTAAAAAAGATCCGAACTCTCCTCCTTCAACCTCAGAATGTTTAACATATAAATCATTCCAACCAGAATCCATAGAATAACCCTACAAATTACTCATTATAAACACAATTCCTTGGCTCACATTTTGTGGATAAGAAGGAATTTATCAAAACTATGGTGACTCTTTCATTGTTTTGGATGGGAAAATCCTTATTAAAAATTGACATTTGTGAGATGAGAGATAATTCATGTAAGGTAGGTGTCTTGTGTGCATGGGAGGAGAAATAAAGAGTAACAATATTGAATGATCTAAATGGAGAAATTTAAATAATGTTTTTTATGAGGAATGATATCTTTTTTTTTCTTGGTGAGGAATTGGTGGATCTCATTGGAATGTGTTTTGAATTTTCTTTGAGTTGATTTTGAATTGTCCAGGAGTCCAAGTGCTAATTGTGGGGAAATTGATATAGATAATATTTTAATTTTAATTTTTTAATTTGTATTTAAATGATTTAAACCATTCCAATTAATCAATTTGAGATGATCTTCATCATTTTAGTATTTTTGTTAAATTTTTGGATTAATTGTGAAAATTGATTAATTCTAGAAATTTAGCAGTTTTGTAGATATTCTATATTTCAGGTATATCTTTTACAATTGTGATCCAAATAAATTTATTATTTTTTAGTATTTCCTTTCTCATGGTATTAAACCTTTTCTTCTATAACTATGTCCAATTGAACACACAATGATCCAAAAAAATAAATCAAGTCGACAAAGTTTGCTTGCAAACAGAATGGACCCCACATCAGTTATTGAAGTATATCTCAGCCTCTAGAACTCCAAATTAAGTGATTATAGGAGGAATAGAAATAGGACTCTGTAACCCATGTAAAAATTAAATTTTATGAAGAAATTATGTCATTAAGGCATCCATTTCATGCACCAAAGTGGAGGGAAGTGATCAGTCTCATTGGGAAGAAAACGTTTTCATTAGTAATCTGGGGGTAACTTTTTGGATACTTGTCCAAATATGATGAGATTTTTTGGGATCATGAAAAATAGATAGTTTAAGAACTTTTTTGAAGGAACATACCCTATATTAGTCTATTTATTATGCTAAATTGACTCAATATTTTGAATCAGTGAATTTGGGGGGAAAATTTTCCATCCCTCAACTCTATATATATGAGTGTTCACAGCCTTTAAATGTTGTTAAAGAAGGTTCAAGAAGATATATTATGGAGGATTTTAGTATTTAAGTTCTTTTTTATTTTATATTTTCTATTTTCTTAGATTTATTATTATATTTTCTTACCCTTTCAACTATATTACCCTTCACATGGAGGGGGTAAAGCTTTTGAGTGATCGGGGAAGAGGGAGTTTCACTTTTGTAATGTCGGAGTATTAAAATTTAATTTAAGACTCTATTTTATTTAGTGAATTATTTATATTTTCAATGGTTCTATATTCTATTAATGAGATCATGTTTTGGGTCTTTTTATATTAAAATTTTGTCGCTTTGGTTGAAGAACTTTTAACTCCCCCCACCTTGTGAAATTTGTCTAGATCGAGAAGATTATGTTAGGTGGTGAGTGTCCAGAAATCATTGGCACATGTGTGGAACTAGTGAACTTTTTCTACATTTATAAGGAGAAAAAATTACTGATTGGGGCTTGACTTATTTTTTTGGTAATTGTTTATGAACATTCATGCACATAGGAGTGGGTTCTATTGTTTCCTTTAAACACGGTTGTTGATGACTCGATCGAGGAGTCTTTCATGTATCATTCAATAGGAAGACGAGGTGATATTTATGACTATGATGAAATTTTAATAGGTGATAATAACCTAACCCCATCACTCTCTTCATCCATTAGTGTTCAACCTTTATTTTTAATTTCTTTCCTTATTTTTCAACTAATACAATTTCAAAAATAACCCCTTCTTATTCCTCTAATTTAAGTGAAAAACATAATTATTGTGCACTACTACCTATAGAAAACCTATGTTACCCAATTTAATAAATTTTAAAATGGGAATTATTTGTTTTTGTTATACCCCATGATAGGCACGTGTCATTCATATTAAATGGGAGAAATTTCTTATTAAAAATTCAAATTTTATCAAGTAGAAATATCTGTTTAATTTCCTTTTGATTATTCAATACATGAAGCCTCAGAGAAACCAATACTGTAAGAGAAAGAGGTTGCACAAGTAGAAAACAATGAAAAGGATGATTCATACTTCATCCTACCCCTCTATGAAATCTATACCTAATTGCGAATGGGGAGGATCTGATATACTCTATACACGGATCATTCCACAAGAACACGGATGAAGTATAAGAATGTAAAACCCATATGTGGTGGTTCTAATCAAAGAATTGTCATCCATCATTTGACTTTGAATAATAGCTGGTACTCCCCTTTGGAGGTATTAAAAATTTAAGTCCCACTTGTGGGATCATACCAAGACTTATCCATTTCTAATTTCTTTCTAGGACTTTAGATTTCAATTTCAAATCTTAGGAAGTAGTTCAACATGAAACACACTTTATAATATCTTTTTGAGTTTTAATGAAATGATCCTTTTGATTAATAGAGTAATTATCTTTTTTAGGTTTATTAATGGCAGAAGGTAGCTTCCAACAGTGATGAAAAAAGGAGTACTAGAGCTACATGGGAAAGAGTGTTCACTTTTAGTGTTTTTTCTTTTAAACACCATATATTTTTTTCCAAAAAAATTATTTATTGAGATTTAAATTGAAAATTTTATTCCCACACTTGAATTATGATTTAATTAACTAATCTAGGAGACACGAGTTTCTTAAAAATCTCATGATTTAATGTTTTAGATACCAATTTTAGTAATATTGAATGAGTAAAATAGATAATTAAATGAATAAATTGAGGTATGGATATTAAAATGAGGAATCATGATTTAAGAAAATTGATTGATTCAAGTAAATGAAATTCCCCAAAAATTCTTCATGATTTGAATTTATGAAATTTATGTGAATTCATTTTTTCTCATTAATCATGAATTGAGTGATTTTACCAAATAATATGTCCTTTACCGGGAGGATTTCTAGACCAAGTAATTCCTATTTATTCTTAATCTTATTTCTTGAGTGATCTTGGGACATGTCACCTTCTAGAACATTAATTTTAACTTTTCAAAGCAATTAATATGCAAAAAAAAATTAAAATTAGTGAGGAATGTTTTGATAATCACTTATCCTTAAAATACCACCTGAACATTAATCCTTATTTAGCCCATAGAGACCATGAATTACTTTTAGAAGAATATTCCATGTTTCAAGCTATTTTTTTCCATTCCTTAACTCATCTTAGTATTTGCATGATATTTTAAATTTTAAGTGTGGGGGTTAAGGGAATCAGGTAGATAAGATGATTTACATTGTGAGAAAGAGGTGTGGGGGTGCATATTGTGGGAATTATAAAAGGTTGTGGAATCATACATTGTACTATATTTTTTTCACCTCTTGAATATAAAAAGAAAAATATAATTAAAATGACAAAAAGAAATAAAAAAGTATAAAAATGTGTTTTGATTTAGGAAAACCAAAAATCACCATTAATAGACTGATGATTTTTATCATATCTGGTTAGGTGGTGGATTTTAGGTTTATTCTAATTAATAATTTTCAAAAAGGAAAAAATGAAAAGGATCTTTGAAAAAGAAAAAAGGAGAGTGTATAAAAGTAGACAAAATTTCAAGAGGGTGCACAAATTATTCATTAAGCATAATTTTGATCAATTTATTTACATTGAATTTTAGGGAAGAAGGAAATTGTTACAATTTTAAGGATAGAATGTCATTTAACTTTTAATTTAAACATCTTGATTTATACTTTAAGGGATAAAACAAATCATTGATTATTAATTTTAAACATCAATTCCTACCAACCATAAGACTCAAAGAAATTTGAACCTTAATTGAAATACCACATGATTTTATGTGTTTTTTGTCTTTAAAAAGTCAAGAAAATAGTTATTTTACAATCATATGGATAAGGAGAATGTTTTAATGATAAGAGAATAGATATACATTAAT
Source organism: Viscum album (assembly GCA_963277665.1). NCBI lineage: Eukaryota > Viridiplantae > Streptophyta > Magnoliopsida > Santalales > Viscaceae > Viscum > Viscum album. The sequence goes on along the minus strand of OY728142.1, from coordinate 642,698,731 downwards.
TTTATCATGATATTTGAGTGAAAATATTTGAAAGTGAGATAAATTCTGATTTGACATGCTTGATAATAATAAATGTTGGAACATCAATTAATGAGAAGAAAAGTTACATAAATTTCGAAAAGGAAAAAAGTAAAATGGTTGTCTTAATTGTTTCCTTGAAAATTGATAAATAAAATTAATATTTAATGTGTATTTTTTAAAATTTTATTGGACATTGAAAATTATTTAATTTTATCACATTAAAATTTGAATATTGATATAATTGGTGACCTCTGATACTCCTTGTTGAGATTTCTTGTTTGGGGACAAGAATGGTTTATGTGTTGGGGTATTTTAAAGACCAAAATATTGTGCATATTTTCTAAAAAAATATGATGATTTCATCATGATTTTCAATGTAAAAATCCCCTATTTTCAATGTCTAAGTAAATTTATGGTAATTTGTAATGAGGAATTTAAATGGATTTAAAAAGTAAAAGGGAGATTATTTTGAATTTGAAGCATGTTATTATACATTTTTATGATATTTATTGATTTTTTTTCAAATATTCATTGAATATTTTTATAACTCTTTTGATGGTCTTTATCAAAAAATTTAGGTTGAAGCCCAAGAAATCCTTTAAACCTAGCCAGCCTACCTCTTAGACATCCCATAGGGGGCTGCCGGCCAGGCCATCCTGGGAGAGCTCGATCAAGCCCCAACATGTATTGGTGATCAAGTCACATGCAGAGTGCCTCGTGGGTGGTCAAGCCCTGTGGGTGCATAGTTGGCCCAAGGGACTATGTGGGTTGCGTGTGTTGCGACCTGAGTTTGTGTGCATGTTGATTTCGGGAGCCCACACTAGGGTAGGCTTTTAGGCTGCTGATCCCACGTAGAGGGTTATAGAGGATCATTGTTTCTGTGGCTATTATGAAATGGGATAACATTACCACCATGTTCCACCGTGACTCCACTACACTCCATTGTGGTCTATCGCTGCCGCACCTCTACACTCTGTCCTCCACCAGTCACACACTCCGACACCATGGACACCCTCTTCCTCTACTCTAATGATCACTGGACCACTACTTCCTCACCGCTCTCTACCACACTACTTCATGCCACCACCTTTTTCCTTCTCTCTAGTTTCCACTACATCCTTCAAGCTCCTCTTCACCATGCCCATCGAGCGCCTCCGCTCCTATCATCCATAGAATCCACCTTGATCGAGAAATGAAGGGGTTCCATCACCACCCTTTCATAGATTCACATCATGGTGTCTTTAAAGGCCATTTCCACCACCCTTGAGCTCCTTAGTCCATTGTGATGGCCAGAGGAGAAAAGGAGGCCACCTCCATGCTAGTCACCGCACTCCGCTCTCTATCCCAACCGAGCACCCCAGCTCGCCACTTCCTCCTTCTACTACCATGCAAGCTTTATACTCCTAAGATCAAGCTCCTCCAACCATTGTGAATGTTGACGGAAGAGGAAGGATCCACCTATTTTGGTTCTCACCCATGACATCGAGGCTCAACACCCTTCTACTCACTAAAGAATCCATCACTGCCCCATGACCCATGCACCATATACTCCGTGCATGCACCCACAATACACCGTGTGGATCCATTTTACACAAGTATTATCTACCTAATTTAATGTAGCATTGAAGGAAATAAATTTAACACCCCAAGATTCCATGATACACTTCTCTTTGAATAATACAGTAGCGTGTGTTGTATATAACTTCGAGTTTTAACACATCACAACCAATCAAACTAGCTGTTATGAATAGTAATACCCACTTTTTGAAATTTTATAAATTTTATCTTTCAAAATGGACTACATTTTTGGATTCAGAATATTGAAATTATCTTAGGGTGAATTTTTGATATTTTTCTCAAAACTTTCAATTTTTGATGAATAGTGAAAAAAACTGAGTTATAGTTTAAAACCGAATTTTAATTTAAATCATTATTTATTTTATTTAAATTTTTTTGAGGTCAAAATAGATACATAATACCTATATAAGTTCAATGTAATTAATTTTAGTCAATTTATAATAATTTTAGATATATAAAAATTTTATTGAACTTTTCACCTTCTTTTACCCACCTCCTAGGAGAATTTTCAAATTCACATAAAACATAATTTTACCACTTATATGAGTGAAATTTCAGAAATCCGAGAGACATGGTTGATATCAATAAGAAAAATGTGGTTTGATAAGATGAAAATAATTTTTGGTGAATAGTATCTTTTTATTTTTATTTACCACGGTTAAAAGTAAATAGGGTATTTAAGGGTAAAAATGATATTATTATTACCCTAACATAGGTCTTAATTCTATAGGATAGTTATAATTAGACCAAAAACAACATTATGAATAAAATATTAACCTCTTTGGTCCACATGGATTAGATTAGGACACTTATTATTATTATATTTAAAGAAGATTTAAAAGATTTAAAATCAATGTTTAATAACTAAAACATTTTTCATATAGGGTTATACATAATATAAATTCGACTATAGATATTAATTATAAAGATAAAAATATTTCCAACAAAATGGTATTTTATTTATATTTTTTAGACATTAAATAATTTAATTTATTTATGACACAATGATGATGCATCAATTACCTAATTAATGAAATATTAAAATAATTGATAATATAAATATCCAAATAAATGTAATTTGATACTTTTTATGAAATTTACTAATTTTGTAGGTTAATATAACATATTAGGTTAGTTATATGAATGTTTTTATAAGTAATAATGCTGTTATAAATTTAGAAAAAACAAAATACCAAATTGTTTCAAAATTGACATAAAAGAGTTTTTAAAACAAATATTATATTATTATTTGATATTATATTCCTAAAAATATAATTTTCGGCCAAAATACTTATATAATGATAGGTGTATCATTAATGAACCACTTGGGGTTTTGTTGGAAGTATATACTATGTTTATTAACCATATAATATAAAAATACAAAGAGACATGGTAAATGTCAAACTATTTAACTAAGAGTTAAATCTAAAAGATAAGGTTAATATAGTGACCCAAACCTATCTAAAACCTATTGGTTGAGTGGTTTTTGACCCTTACCAACCTTATCCTTTAAATAATCCATTTTGGAGGCATTATAAACCGAAAATAAATTTATCATAAAATAATATTTCTAGCTTTTCGTAAGGTGTCCCTCACCCCTCTTATAAAAGGGCACTCCCCCTTCTCTCTAATTCACACCTTCAAAGCCATTTTTCTCGGCCGACCACTTCCCAAATACCATCTAAACTGTCCTAACTTAATCCTTAAGGTATTATTTTAGTCAGAAAGACATCATAAATATCCCTTTTTATCATATCAAAAGGAAGAACCCGAAGAAGAGGTAAATATTTAATCACCTCTTTCAAGTTCCTTTCTTCTTCCACTTCCTTTTTATTTGTTGTTTACATTATAAAATAATAAATCTAGTATATTATATATATTGTGATGTTATTATAAATATGTTACAACCATATTCATTATTATATCCATCCTTTGAATGACATGCCACCATACGTGCGTACTTGCGTCTTACCGTCTCCATGTCGTGGTGTAATTGTTATTCAATACATTATTATTTGGATGGGTATAATAATGATGTTTAATTGATGTAAATAATAAATATAACATGATAATTATTATATATAAATGATATAACATCCAATTATATATTATTTTAATATCAAAAGAATGATATTGTCGCTCGTGCGTACGTACGGATTACCGTCTCCATGAACGCGATGAGATTCATTCCCCATCGTATCCATTCAAGAATAATTTTCATTTGATGATTAAAAATAATGTTTAAAGACTTTATATAATTATGTATATGAATAAGATACATCCCATCAATATCAAATATTACTCACATAACAAAGAATATAAATAAAAATGAATCAGCTAACACCAAAAATGATGATAATACTAAGATATTATTAACAAAGCAATGTTAAAAGATCATATATGATATCATATTAATTTATATGATTATTGTATAATTTAATAACAATTATTTAAACATTATAAAGGAGGTTAACCTACCCTCGACCAAGTAAAAGTACAAAGTAAGGGTTAATTTCAAAATCTCTTCATTATCCGAGGTTGTTTATATGTAATTATCTACTGGGACCTCTTTATCATCCACATGCATGTTTCTTAAAAAATTATTTCAAAACATTCTTACTATTTTATAGAATGTGGGTTAAAGTCATTTATACCCTTGTTTGACTTTCATAATATGTTTATAAAGGAATCTTTCAATCATTTTCCAAACAAGGTACTTTATGACCTTTTCAACAAAATTAAGGTAAGAATGTTTTTTTAACTTATACGGCAGGTGTGACTATTTTCTGCTATTATAACATCGTCTAAGCTTCCATTACAAGATTATAAGAATATTTACAAATAAAAATGTTTTCTTTTATAATTACATGAATTTTAAATGATTTCAAAATAGAAAGATATATTTCTCTAAAAAGGTTTTTATTTCATCTATGTCAATATCCTTTGATAGATTTTAAGTTTGTTTGAAGTTGATTTATTATGATACAAAACTTCTATATTGTATTGAAGGTTTTGTGATATGTTTTATTGTGGATGTGTTATTTAATACCAGTCATGGTTTATAGATAAAGTATTGACATTTCGTATGCCAGTTTTGATACGATTGTTTATGTTATGTTTAAACCTTTTCAGATGAGGAATGCATTGGACTTAGTAAGTGAGGAGTGGAGATTGTTATAGCTCCTCAATGCATCAGTAGGTCTCATGAGACAAACTAGTGTATTGGCACAATGCCTTGAAAAAACCTTATTTTTAGTCTTGACACAAGGCTGTGACTATGTGGTTATGAAAGTCTAGAATTATGCATTCCATCGTTATGAAAGTGGCTATTGATATTGCATGTGATTATTTGACTAGTATAATATCCATGTGAGTAAGTAAATGGTATTATTTTATTTTATCTTTGACATATTTTTCTGATGTTCAAGTTTAAAAGGCTTTTGTTTTAGTCTTATACATTGCCTTATATGTTTATGCTTATTTATGAGTGTTTCTTCTATATTGTTATCCTTACAGAGCATCTAAGCTCACCCTTTTCTATGTTTTATTTTTCCCAGGATGCGAAGAAGTATTTTATGACTGACCTATAGGGATATTCTGAGGGTATATGAGTGTGGTCTTTGGAAACAATGTTGTTGTAGGTTTTTTAAATTTATGATGTAATGGAAACCTTATGAATGTATCTAGTAATTCGAAGGCTACTAAACTAATTGGTCTTTAGAGACTTGATCTTTTGTGATCATGAAAATGTTATGTAATAATGCACTGACTCTGGGTAACTGGGGCCAGGGCATTGTAGTTGGTATCAGAGGAAGTTTAGTAAAAACCTTAGAATCTAGATTTAGATAGACACTGATTAGATCACTTTACCCTAATATAGACTTTGAGGATTAGTATAGAAGAACTTCATATAAATTTGGTATTATACATATTTTGTGAGTTTTCCAAGCAATACATCACTGTCTGGATACGAGTAGGTAGAGGCGGCTCTGGCACAGATGTACCTATTGGTAAAACTTGAAAACACTGCTTTGAGCTAGACTCGAACGAGAACTAGTGCATGACAAAGGGCCTTGCTGCACTCTTGGTTATGACACTCCCGGGGGATATGCTTAGGATAATTCTCATTTTCTTTACAAACCATTATAAAGGGTTTATGAGTATATAATTCCTCAAAGAATACATTTTTTATGATTATGGATTATATACATAAACTGTTCAATTTATGTTAAGTGTTTTACAAGTTTGGAATTTTGTATTTCAATTCAAAAACTAATCTAGTTTATTCCATTGTTTAGAAATGGCGCCTAGTGGAAGGAATTGAAACTGTATCAATGCACACAATCCATGTAGAGATTTCCCTCTTACTCAAGATAATTATAGTGGAGCTGGTGATACAACTGGTGCTGATTAGTTTATCACTATATTGGGACAACTCACTCAGGTTATGAATAATAACCTTACCCGTATGGAGAACCCAAATCTGTAGTGTAGAGGATCAATGTTAGATCGCTTCATGAGGAAACAACCACCAATATTCAATGGGAGTACAAATCCACTAGTAGCCAATAAATGGATAAATTCCTTAGAAAAAATATTCCACACCTTGGGGAGTAGCGAAAGGGAAAAATTTGTAATGACAGTTTACCGCGTCACTAGAGATGCTGATCAATGGTGGTCATTGATTTAAAACACAAAGGAATATGATGAAGTATCAAATATGGAATTGAGGGATATTAAAGAGATTTTCTTAGAAAAATACTTTCTTTGTGACCATTGAGCAGATATGGAAAGGAAATTTCTGAGTCTGAGTAAAAAGGAGGATGAGAATGTCGCAAAGTATGAAGATAACTTTACAAGGTTAGTGAGGCATGTAGCAAATTATATACGTAACCCAAGAAATAAGATTGATCTTTTATTTGATGGTTTAAAACCATTTCTCCTTAGAGAATTAGTCTCACAATCCATCTCATCATACAAAGATATTATCTCATGTGCTATCAAGACAGAAAAATAATTCTCCAAGTCTTACAACTTTAAAGAAAAGCAAGAGAAGAAGAGATATGCTGAACACTTTGGAAATGGAAATAAGGGGAAGAAGGTAAAATTTGAATATCCATGCTACAGTAAATGTTATAAGAAACACCATGGTACTTTCCTGAAGTGAATGGGAGTCTGTTACAAGTGTGGTGAAAAAGGCCACCAAGATCGTGATTTCAAGGGGAAGAAAGAGGCTATCAATGTTGAATGCTACAATTGTAGATAAAGGGGGAATTATGCGAATGAATGTCCTAAGCATCAGGGGAACTTACCTCAGAAAAGGCCAAGGGATCAAGGGCAAGATTATGCTATCACTAATGTTTAGGTTAAAGCTCCGAAAGATGCAGTGTCATGTAATTTAATGATTTCCTTAAGTTTAGTCAATGATTTATTTGATTCTGGATCATCACATTGTTTCATATCTACCCATTTTGCTAAGAAAATTAAATATTTCCAATTTGATTTAACAAGGGAGTTGTCAGTAAAAACTTCTAAGGGAAGTATCATCGCAACAAAGTTTTGTGAATCAGTTCCCATTAGAGCATATAAATGTTCTTTATCTACTGATCACATCATCATAACCATGATTTAATTTGATATAATCCTCAGTATAGATTGGATTTCAGACCATGATGCGAAAATTTATTTTAAGAAGAATGAGGTTACTATTTTTGATGATGATGATAAAGAACACCTTATCTTTAGAGAACAATCATCACCACCTAATTATTATCTAGATCTACCCCTAGTAGCTCAAATAAATTCAATTATTGGGGAGGAAGAGAATGAAACAACTGTGGGTGAATAATGGAATTTCAAATATAGGATGTACCTATTGTGAAAAAATATGTTGATGTATTTCCAGAGGATTTACCTGGACATCATCCAAAACGAGAAATTGAGTTTTCCATTGATTTAATTCCTAGTTCAAGGACCATATTGAAGACCCCTTATAGAATGTCCACTGTGGAATTAGTGGAACTAAAGGAACAACTAGAGGAATTGATTAATAAGGGATTTATTCACCCTAGTGTTTCTCTATGGGGATCCCCTATCCTTTTTGTTAAGAAGAAAGATGGATCTATGAGGTTGTGTATTGACTACAGGGAGATCAATGCTATAACAATAAATAACAAGTAGCCCCTACCCTTCATTGATGATTTATTCAACCAACTTCCTGGAGATCAATACTTTTCAAAGATTGAACTTCAATCTGGAAATCATCAGTTGTGTGTAAAGAAAAAAGGCATTCTGAAAACAGCATTTTGAACCAGGTATGAGCATTACGAGTTTACAGTAATGCCTTTTGGATTGAATAATGAACCCTATGTTTTCATGGATTTAATGAATATAGTTTTTAAGGAATATATTGATGACTTTGTATTGGTATTTATTGATGATATATTGGTATACTCCAAAATCTATGAAAATCATGAAAATCACTTGCGCATTATTCTGAAGACTCTTAGAAGACATGAATTATATGGGAAGTTTAGAAAGTGTGAATTCTGGCTCCAAGAGATTTCTTTTCTTGGCCATATTGTCTCTAAGGATGGAATCATCGTTGATCCTTTAAAGACCAAGGCAATCCAAGAATGGCCAGCACCAACAAGTATAACTGAGGTACGCAGTTTTGTTGGTTTAATAGGTTATTATCGGCATTTTGTCCAGAATTTTGACTGATTGGATAACCCATTAACCAAGCTCACATGTAAAGGGGTTAAATTTTTTTGGACAAAAGAGTGTGAAGAATGTTTTGAAGAACTGAAGAAAATATTAGTCAATGATCCTATATTGACTCTACCATTAGGGAATGATGGGTTTGTTATTTATAGTAATGCTTCAAAGAAAAGACTTGGTTGCGTCCTTATGTAGAATGATTGGGTTATTTCCTATGCATCACGATAGCTAAAAATTCATGAGCAAAACTATCCTACTCATGATCTTGAGTTAGCAGCTGTAATATTTGATTTGAATATTTGTAGAAACTATCTCTATGGTGAAAAATGTGAGATATATACCGATCAAAAGAGTTTGAAGTATATTTTCTCACAAAAATAACTCAACATGAGGCAAAGGCGATGGATTGAACTACTCAAAGATTATGATTGCACTATACACTACCACCCGAGGAAGGCAAATAAGGTGGAAGATGCTTTGAGTAGAAAGGATCATGGAGTTTTGAACAAGATGAGATTTGAAAAGGATCTTATATATATGGATCTAGTAAAGATGGATATTGGAATCACCATGGAAGGTGAAAGATCACTACTTTTTCAAAGGGTTTCCAAACCATATTTATTAGAAAAAATTAAGAGTTCTTAGACCGGTGATGAAGAGTTTCAAAAGAAGATTAAAGATGTGAATGATGGAAGATTGAGTGACTTTGTGTATGAAGATGGAATTTTGAAAATTGGGAAGAGACTTTGTGTTCCAGATATACCTGATCTAAAAATAGATTTGTTGGATGATGCTCATAGATCCAATTTCTCTATACACCCTGGGAGCACCAAAATGTATAGAGATTTTAAGGAACATTTTTGGTGGGACAACATGAAGAGGAAGATTGTTGATTTTGTGTCAAGATGTATGGTTTATCAACAAGTGAAAGCTGGAAGGCAATAGCCTGGAGGAGTCATGTAATCTCTTCCCATATCAGAGTGGAAATGGGATAATATTACATTGGAATTTGTCATGGGACTACCAGACTCCTATAAAGAATGATGCAATAAGGGTCATTATTGATCATCTTAACAAGTCATCACATTTTCTTTCTATAAGATAGTATTTACCACTTGAACTATTGGAAAGACTATATATTATGAAGTTTTAAGACTTTATGGAGTACCACTATCGATTGTTTCTGATCATAATCTCCATATTACATCAAGATTCTAGAAAAGTCTTCAGAAAGACCTGGATACTGAACTTAATTTGAGCACTGCCTACCACCCCCGAACTGATGGACAATCAAAACAGACTATTCAAACCCTAGAAGACATGTTGAGACCATGCTAACTTGACTTTCAAGGTATGTGGGATCAATATTTACCTCTGGTAGAATTTTCTTATAACAATAGCTTCCATTAAAGTATTCACATGGAACCATATGAAGCGTTATATGGAAAGATATATCACACACCAACCTGTTGGGATGATGTTGGTGAAAGAAAACTCATAGGCCCAAAACTGGTGGAGGAAAATATGGAAAAGGTGAAGGTAATCCAGAACCACATCAAAGCAGCTCAAAGTAGGCAGAAGAGCTATAATGATAACTAAAGGAAGGATTCGGAATTTCAGGTAGGAGATCATGTTTTCTTGAAGGTATCTCAATGGAAGGGTGTTATACATTTCGGTAAGAAGGGAAAATTGAGTCCCAGGTACATCAGACCTTTCGAAATTCTAGAACGAATTGGGGCTATAACTTACTGTTTGGAAATTCCGCCAAGTCTCTCCAATGTCCATGATATGTTCCACATATCACTATTGAGAAAATAAATGCATGACCCAATGCATGTACTCACCTATGAGGAATTAGAATTGGAACCCGATCTGTCTTATTGCGAAGAGCCTATCAAGGTTCTTGATATAAGAGAGAAAGTGCTAAGAAACCAGACGACTCTTCTGGTAAAAGATCTATGGAGAAACCAGAAGATGGAAGAGGCAACGTGAGCACCCGATGAACTTATGATAAAGAACCAACCAAGTCTTTTTATGCAGTAATATTCTAGAAATATAGAGGACAAAATTATTTGAAGGAGGTGATAATGTAACACCCCAAGCTTCCACGGTACGCTTCTCTTTGAATAATACAGTAGCATGTGTTGTACACAACTTTGAGTTCTAACACACCACAACCAATCAAACTAGCCGTTATGAATAATAATACAAACTTTTTGAAATTTTATAAATTTTATCTTTTAAAATGGACTTCATTTTTGGATTCGGAATATCAAAATTAGCTTAGGGTGAATTTTTGGTATTTTTCTAAAAACTTTCAATTTTTGATGAATAGTAAAAAACACTGAGTTATAGTTTAAAACCGAATTTTTATTTAAATAATTATTTATTCTATTTAAATTTATTTGAGGTCAAAATAGATACATAAGACCAATATAAGTTCAATGTAATTCATTGGAGTCAGTTTATAATAATTTTAGATATATAAAAATTTTATTGAAGTTTTCACTGTCTTTTACCCACCTCCTAGGAGAATTTGAAAATTCACATAAAACGTAATTTAACCACTTCTGTGAGTGGAATTTCAAAAATCTGAGAAACACGGTTGATATCAATAAGAAAAATGTGGTTCAATAAGATGAAAATAATTTTTGGTGAATAGTAACTTTTTACTTTTATTTACCACGGTTAAAAGTAAATAGGGTATTTAAGGGTAAAAATGATATTATTATTACCCTAAAACATGTCCTAATTCTATTGGATAAGTATAATTCGACCAAGAAAACCTTAGGAATAAAATATAAACATCTTTGGTCCACTTGTATTAGATTAGGACACTTATTATTATTTTATTTAAAGAAGAGTTAATAGAGTTAAAATCAAAGTTTAATAACTAAAACATTTTTAATATAGAGTTATACATTAAATAAATTCGACTAAAAATATTAATTATAAAGCTAAAAATATTTCCTACATAATGGTAGTTTATTTATATTTTTTAGACATTGAATAATTTAATTTATTTATGACACAATGATGATGCAGAAATTACCTAATTAATGAAATATTAAAATAATTGATATTTTAAATATCCAAATAAATTTAATTTGAGACTTTTTATGAATTTCAATAATTTTATAGGTTAATATTACATATTAGTGTTGGTTAGATGAATTTTTTCGAAGTAATAATGCTGTTATGAATTTAGAAAAAACAAAATATCAAATTGTGTCAAAATTGACATAAAAGAGTTTTTAAATCAAATATTACATAATTAATTGATATTCTATTCCTAAAAATCTATGGTTATGCCAAAATAATTATATAATGATATTTGTATCATTAATGAACCACTTGGGGTTCTCTTTAAAGTATATAGTATGTTTATTAACTATATAATAAAAAATACAAAGAGACTTGGTAAATGTCAAACTATTTAACAATGGGTTAAATCTAAACGATAAGGTTAATATAGTGACCCAAACCTATCTAAAACCTATTGGTTGTGTGGTTTTAGAACCATACCCACCTTATCGTTTAAATAATCCATTTTGGAGCCATTAGAAACCGAAAATGGTTTTATTATAAAATACTTTTTTTAGTTTTTTCAAAGGTTCCCTCACCCTTCTTATAAAAGGGCACTCCCCCTTCTCTCTAATTCACACCTTCAAAGCCATTTGTCTCGGCCAAAAACTACCCAAATACCCTCTAAACTATCATCCCTTCATCCTATAGGACTTCCTTTAGTCATGAATCCAACCTAAGGAGACCTTTTGATCAAATCAAAAGGAATAACCCGAAGAAGAGGTAAATAGTTTATCACCTCTTTCAAGTTCCTTTCTTCTTCGACTTCCTTTTTCTTTGTTGTTTCCATTCTAAAAAAATAACTCTAGTATCTTATATATAATGTGATGTTATTATAAATATGGTATAACCATATTCATTATTCTATCTATAATTTTAATGACATGTTACCATACGTGCGTACGTACGGCTTATCGTCTCCACATCGTGCTGTAATTGTTATTCAATACATTATTATTTGGATGGGTTTAATAATGATTTGTAATTGATGTAAATAATAAATATAACATGATAATGATTCTGTATAAATGATATAACATCCAATTATATATTATTTTTATTTAAAAATAATGATATTGTCACTCATGGGTATTTACAGATTACCGTCTCCACAAACGTGATGAGATTCATTCCCCATCGTATCCATTCAAGAATAATTTTCATTTGATGATTAAAAATAATATTTAAAGACTTGATATAATTATGGATATGAATAAGATACATACCATCCATAACAACTATGACTCACATAACAAATAATATAAAAGAAAATGAATTAGTTAACACCCGAAACGATGATAATACTAAGATATTATTAACAAAGCAATGTTAAAAGATCATATATGATATCATATTAATGTATATGATTATTGTATAATTTAATAAAAATTATTTAACAATTATATAGAAGGTTAACCTAACCTCTACCAAGGAAAAGTACAAGTTAATGGTTAATTTTACAATCTCTTCATTATTCGAGGTTGTTTATATGTAATTATCTAATGAGACCTCTTTATCATCCACATCCATGTTTCTTAAAAATATATTTCAAAACATTTTTACTATTTTATATACTATGGGTTAAAGTAATTTATACCCTTTTTTGACTTTTATTTATGTTTATAAAGGAATCTTTTTATCGTTTTCCAAACAAGGTAATTTGTGACCTTTTCGACAAAATTAAGGTAAGAATGTTATTTTAACTTATACTAAAACTGCGGCTATTTTCCATCATTATAACATTGTAGAAGCTTCCCTTACAACATTATAAGAATATTTTAAAATATAAATGTTTTATTTTATAATTACGTGAATTTTAAATGATTTCAAAATAGAAAGATATATTTATCTAAAAAGTTTTTGATCTCATCTATGTCAACACCCTTTGATGGATTTTAAGTTTGTTTGAAGTTGATTTATTATTATACAAAACTTACATATTGTATTGAAGTTTTTGTGATATTCTTGACTATGGATGTGTTATTTCATACCATTCATGGTTTATGGATAAATTATTGACATTTCGTATGCCAGTTTTAATATGAATGCTTATGATATGTTTAAACCTTTTCATATGAGGAATGCATTGGACTTAGTAAGTGATGGGTGGATCCCGCTATAACTAATCGATGCATCGGTAGGTCTCATGAGACAAACTTGTGTCTGGGAAAAAGGTATTGATAAAATCTTATTTGTAGTCTTGGTACAAGGCCTTGACTATGTGGTTATGAAAGTCTAGCATTATGCATTCCATCATTATGAAAGTGGCTATTGATATTGTATATTATTTTTCAACTAGTATAACATCCATGTGAGTAAGTAAATGGCATTGTTTGATTTTATCTTTTCCATATTATGCTGAAGTTAAAGATTAAAAGGATTTTTTAATCTTATACATTTCCGTAAATGTTTATACTTATTTATGAAAGTTTCCACTATATTGATATCCTTACTGAGAATCTGATGTAACACCCTAGGTAAATAGAGAATATGACATTTTAACATTTATCCATATTTGTGAATAAAATATTAATATTACTTTAAAGGGGACACTATGCTCGATGGCGTACCCAATATGCAACATCGCGTTTCTTGGGAATTTTACGTTGCACTCTAATAATAAAATAATATTATTTTAAATGGTAGTTAACGCCTAGCCTTTGTAATGGAGGGAATGAACAGAACTAACTAAAAAATGATTATATATTTTTGTCAAATATTTTTAATTTTTACAATAAATGTTAGAGGATTAAAAATGCGAATGAATCCAATTTTAAGCGTAAACATTCTAATATTCTTTAAAAGGTCAATTAACCGCCTTTTGATGGAGAACCTCTTTTAAATACACTTTTTGACAATTTTATGTGTTATATTTGACAAAATAAAATTCTTCTTTAGAATCATAACATCAAAATTTACTTTTTGTAATTTTTTTCTATTTTTCCGATTAAGTTCATTTTTTTAATGAATAGTGAAAAATGTTGTCTTTTAATTCAAAAAATATTTTTAATCTAATTTATTTATATTATTAGATTATATTTTGAATTGTTTTTAAAGTGAAATTATAATATATTTTTACCATTTAATCCAATAGTGGTCATTGGAAATAATTTGACTTTAAAATTGGACTTAAACTAGTGACAATCTTTTAATAGATTTTGTTTCTTAAAAACACGCTATTTGTTTTGACAGCGGGAATTAATTATTAAATTAATTAATGCAACTTATATGTTTTTAATTTTTTAAAATAGACATCATTTTTGAATTTGGAATATCAAATATAGCTTAGATTGAATTTTTGGTATTTTTTCTGAAAAACTTCAATTTTAGATGAATAGTGAAACCACTAAGTGGTAGTTAAAGAAACTGATTTTTCGTTTAAATGAAACTTTTCCACTTTTATGATTTGATTTTCAAAAATCCGACATACATGGTTGTCATTAATAAGTAAAATGTGGTTCAATGAGATTAAAATAATTTTTGGTGAATAGTAACTTTTATGTTTTATTAATCGCGATTAAAGGTAATTAGTGTAATTTAATGAAAAAATAATGTTTTAATAATATGAAATGACCTAGACACATGTCCTACCCTCATCGGATGTGTAATGGCCAACCAAGAAAATCCATGGTTCAACTTGGGGACCCCATGGAGCCACTTTGGTAGGACAATGACATAAATAACTTTTTATTTAAAGTTAAAATAAAAATGTCACAAACATGAGTTGTTTTAATAAAAAAAAATTTAAATGGGGTTATACAAGTAATATTTTTGACTATAAATATTTATTAGAAATATAAAAAGATTTCCTACATCATTATAATATTTTTATAATTTTTAGACATTAAATAAATTAATTTATTTATGACACCATGATGATGCAGCGATTACCTCATTATTTAACGATTTAAATAAAATGAAAAGATAATGTAAAATATAAGACCTAAACATGTCAAAAACATATTGGATGGGTGTATTTCGAACTCTTATCACCTTATTCTAGAAATATATAATTTTGGGACCTTTAAAATCCAAAAAGCATTTTGTAATAAAGTAACCTTTTATAACATTCCAAGAGTGCCCCTCCTCTCTTATTATAAAAGGCCCCCACCTCTACCACCTTACCCACACATCTCAAGCCTTTGGATCAGCCAAACCCTACCCATTTTGTCTATCCACATCACTCTCTTCATCATTGAAGCCTCACTTTGGGAAGAATCCTTTCCAAAGAAGCCTTTGAGCTCAAATCAAAGAGAGTTACCCGATTTAAAGGTAATGTCTTCCCTTGTGTTCTTTTGTTTTATTTTGCTTCTCCAAACCCCTAAACTCTTTTTATTACTTTTTTTGTAACAACACCAGTATATTAAATAAACTAGGATTTTTTAATAATAAGGATTCGAGCTACACTTTCACACACCTCCGTCTAATGGTGAAAGAACATACTGTTTCTGTGGATGGCGAATTACTGCCTCACGAAACGATGACTGTTCAATATTCTTTTAACACCTTCAAAGGTGGACATTAAGATGTCACTATATTTATATATTATATATAATATGTTTATGTTTTCCTTAAGCTTATGTATTTGTCATTTATGGCATACCTTTATGGTTTCCATTATGGGTAAAAGTGATATCTTCATTTTAGTAAGTGCGGACTACCACCCCCTCAAAGTGATTTGATTCGTTAATGCCATATGTGGGATGTATAAAGGATGGAATTAATGGTATTACATATGATATCCTACTGGAATTATAATATAACTTTATATCATTATTATTTAATTCCATTGAATACAAAAAAAAATAAATGAAAGTAGCGTTCATGCGTACGTACGACTTACCGTCTCCATGAACGGTACATTTCATTTCTTTTCTCCAAATGTTATGTACTATTATAAGTACATATATATATATAATGAATATATATGTAATATATTACATCTAAATTATGGATATCATTTTGGAATTATAATTTATATATATATCTCATTTTGTTTTAATTCCATTAATATGAAAAAAATGAAAGTAGCGTTCATGAGTACGTACGGCCTACCGTCTCCATGAATGGTGCTTTTAATTTTTTTTATCTCCAAATGCTATGGAATAGTATAAAATGAATATATACTGGATATATATCATATTTAAAACAAAAATACTATTCTGGATATGATGTACCTATAACTACATGGAAAATTCTTTTCCAACAAGTTCAATTTTTACTCATGTACGGAACATCGACAAAAACGTCTGATATGAACTCACTTTATTAACCAATTATTATAACATTGTAATATGTGATATGAACTGAATAATAATATTTAAAGTAGGTCCTTAAAAAATTATAAATTGACCAAATTTTATTATTCAGGAGATTAAACAACGATCCAGTCATGTCAGACACGAGGTAAGGGATCCTACCCCTCTCTTTCTTTTTAAGTACACTCTTTTATGTCATTACTTTTAAGCTCATATTTCTTTTGATCGGGATGTTATTTTATATTAATCTTACTGTAATTTTTTTATGTTCATATTATTAGAGACCCTATTTTCTCTCATCAATCCATTTTGGAATTTTTGAGTGGCGCCGTTAGGCTGCTGAATTTTCGTAAGAGATCCAACTTCTCTCTTTCTTTTTAAGTACTCTTCTTTATTCACTTATTTTAAGCTCCTCTTTGTTATGTTGGGGGATGTTATTTTATATTCCTATTTCTGTACATTTTATGTTAATATGATGAGAGACCCTATTTGATCTCATCAATCCATTTTTAGAAGTTTTAAGTGGCGCCGTTAGGCTGCCGAGTTTTCGTAAGGGATTTTTCATCTCACTTTTATTTCCATGAGATTTATGCTACATTTGACAAAATTTCCTTTGAGTGGTATATGTAATTCCCATTATTATAATTTTGTGTAATATACTTTCATTTATGAGTATTTACATCAATGTTGTATTGCCCTTCTTTCATGGGGTGGATGTTTCGAAAGATACCCAAGTCGGTAAGGGAACCTTTCACCCTCCTCTTTTTAAAAGAATTATTTTGTTGGGTATTTTAAATTACATATTGTAATGTTGGGATATGTTCTTATATATCCTTATTGATGTAAATTTTATGTACAAGTGATGAGATACCCTTTTTATCTCTCATCAACTCATTTTCTGAATTTTGTAGTGACGCCGTTAGGCTGTCAAATTTTTGCAAGGGAAATTCTAAACCCAATTTTGATTATTTGGGATAAACTTGTACTCCTTGAATATGTCGTTCTATGAATATGTGTGAATAAAATCTGATTGTTTTACACTTAATATCCACTTATATTTGGTGTATTCGTTTGTCACACATAATTATGTAATTGATTTATGCTTAATCCAAGGATACCGCCTTTGTATGGGACTTCGTCTCAATATCCTTTCATTGAGGCATATTTTATTTTATACACAACCTTATTTTATACGGTGTATAAACCCCTTTGAATTTTACGTTTATCCAAAAGGAATCTTTTTATACGAAGCGTTTTACTAAACTACAAAAGGGAATGTTTTTGTCGTACGTATGCGGCGACAACGACTTCTCCACCGCTGTGACCATTATTTGAGTTTCGGCTTCCTCTATAAGCCATAGTTTTTTTTAAAAGAAAAATAAATACCATGTTTTACTTTTCTTTTATTTTGGTATTGAAAATGGTTTTCATAATGTTTTTATATCAATTTTTTGTATTGATATCTTCTGATTGAAAAGTGGAAATGTTATGTTTCCTTTATGCATGTTTTATGTGATACGATTATGTTATGGTTCTTGGGAATTATTATGAAGACGGGTGGTTCCGTGATAAACTAAGGGAAGGTGATCCCGATATAGCTCTCCAATGCATTGGGTAATGCGAAGGAGTTAAACATTAAGGTTTCTCCGAAGAGATTTAGGGAATATACTGTGATGGGTATTCAAAACGTAACCATGAGGGTTACTACCTATGTAAGAATGTTATGAATGCCTCAAGTTACCTTTATGCCTTATGATTTCTATGATTTATTCATGATTTGATGAGGTATGTTAAAATGCTTATGTTTTATGAGTAAAGTATGATTTAATACATGGACTAATGTTTTCTTTTTGTACTTTTATATCCCCTACTGAGCTTTTATGCTCATCCCAAGTATTTGAAATGTTTTTGACAGGTCAAGGGAAAGGTGCATGTTATGATGATAGTGTCAAGGAAGTGTCAAGAAAGAATCCATGTTTTATTTTAAATCTGTTTCCATTGATGGAAAAAAATGAATACTATCTTTTATGTAACCACTTTGTTTAAATGTGGAATGCAATTCATGATTTATGATCTAATTCTCTAAAACTATAAACCTGAAAAGATCCTCAATTTGAATTATTCATTTAATTCAATATTAAGTAAGTTTTAAAACCAGGGCCTTATAGTTGGTATCAGATGACGGTTTAGATAACATTAGAGGTTAGGGTATTCTCTAATCATAAGTGACATTACCATAATGGTTAGGATTTCAGAAAGAGTCCTAGTTTTAGATAAATTGAATGAGTAAGTATATCTTAGTGTTTATCTTCCTCATTAGTACATGATGGTTTTGTTGATATACTCACACTGACATTTCTATTTTTAGTGAATGGATGGATCTAGAAGGTACCAAAGTGACAATTGGTTTGAAGGAAACTGTGGTGGTTCTCTGATTAACAGACTGAATGAAATGGGGGATTCAATGAGGAAACTCGTGGTTGTTCTACCAACTATCAAGGAGTCATGATCAACCACTTGAACCTTGGTATGTTCTGTAATGCATCATGTACGAGATGACCAATCTATGTGGAAGTTAAGATAATAATTATAAAGGTAACCATTAGGGTTTACTTTTTAGGTAATTGTGGGTTACTCTATGATATGATGGAAAATTAAAGGCATGAGATAAACTTGAGGTTAAAATATGTTATGATTATTTTTGAAGATTATATCTCGTTTTGGGGAATGTTTTAAGAATTATATAGTTTTGGAAAAAGGACAACACACAGACCATGTGACAACCCGTCGCGTCAGACAAAGCTGCGGGAATCGAACCCACAAGCAAAGTGCGGCTGATATTTATCACCTACCACTGGACTACGTGAAGTCCCGGGTTAGTTTGACTAATTCTTTATAGTTAGATGATTTTAGGAATCAAGAGTAAGTTTATTTTGGGTTATCTATGGAAATTATTAACCTATCATGGAGGATATGTGATTAGGTTAATTACTTTTCAATATGAGAATTTAAGACCAACTGATGTTATTTGGAGATAAAAGTTAATTTGTACCTTGGAAGACTATGTGATTAAAATATTTCAAATATTTGGGTTTCAATATTAGTATGGTTTACTTTGAAGAATTTTATCGAAAATTGTTTATCGAATGGTCTTCGTTGAACCTTGGGTTTTTTTGACAAATTTTAGAGATTAAGAATAGATTTTGTTTTTATAAAGGATAATACTTTTGTGGATTATCTGATATCATACTAAAAATTTTGGTTTTGGTTTTTGTCTAAAGACATGGGAAATATATAGTTCTTTTTTGTGGATTAGGTGATTCTCAAGAAGTTGATTATAATACTCTTAATGCGAACAAGTCTTCCTAAATACTCGTCTTTTGGAGAAAATATGAGTTTGATTAAGGAATCTAGTACAAGTTGAAAGTCTATGTGAAAAGTAAGTATGTTTATGATTTAGTTAAGCTCAAAAATAAATTCCTCAATGAAGAGTAACTTAAAACAAAAATTTGTCTATTAAATTTTCCTATTGGAGAATCGAATACCGTTTAACCCATCACAAGTTTTTGATTTTCTTATGGTTAACTTTCTCCTAGACGTGTTTACTATCACTCTCCCTCAGAACATGACCCTTTGTTTTTCCTCCATATCCATGTTTTCCTACATGGAATCCTATTATGGGTTAACTCGGGTGACCTTTGTACTTCTCTTTCTTTATTTTAAAGTGATTGTTTTACTAACTCTTGTTCCGATGGGGGATTTTCAATGAAGTTTCCGAGCCCAATTTTAAAATTTCAAGGACGCAATTTCCTAAAAGGGGGGAAGGATGTAACACCCCAGGTAAATAGAGAATATGACATTTTCACATTTATCCATATTTGTGAATAAAATATTAAAATTACTTTAAAGGGGACACTATGCTCGATGGCGTACCCAATACACAACAACGAGTTTCTTGGGAATCTTACGTTGCACTCTAATAATAAAATAATATTATTTTAAATGATAGTTAACGCCTAACCGTTGTAATGGCCAAATGAACAGAACTAACTACAAAATGATTATATATGTTTGTCAAATATTTTTACTTTTTACAATAAATTTTAGAGGATTAAAAATGCGAATGAATCCATTTTTAAGTGTAAACATTCTAATATTCTTTAAAAGGTCGATTAACCGCCTTTTGATGGTGAACCTCTTTTAAATAAACTTTTTGACAATTTTATGTGTTATATTTGACAAAATAAAATTCTTCTATAGAATCAGGACATCAAAATTTACTTTGTGTAAATTTTTGGTATTTTTCTGATAAAGTTCATTTTTTTAATGAATAGTGAAAAATGTTGTATTTTAATTCAAAACCTCTTTTTAATCTAATTTTTTTATATGATTAGATTATATTTTGAATTGTTTTTAAATTTAAATTAGAATATATTTTTACAATTTAATCCAACATTGTTCATTGGAATTAATTTCACTTTTAAATTGGACTTAAACTAGTGTCAATCTTTTAATAGATTTTGTTTCTTAAAAACACGCTATTTGTTTTGACAGCGGGAATTAATTATTAAATTAATTAATGCAACTTATATGTTTTGAATTTTGTAAAATAGACATCATTTTTGAATTTGGAATATCAAATATATCTTAGGGTGAATTTTTGGTATTTTTCTGAAAAACTTCAATTTTAGATGAATAGTGAAACCACTAAGTCTTAGTTAAAGAAATTGATTTTTCGTTTAAATGAAACTTTTCCACTTCTGTGATTTGATTTTCAAAAATCAGACATAAATAGTTTTCATTAAGAAGTAAAATTTGGTTCAATGAGATTAAAATAATTTTTGGTGAATAGTAACTTTTAAGTTTTATTAATCACGATTAAAGGTAATTAGTGTAATTAAAGGTAAAAATAATATTTTAATAACATGAAATGACCTAGAAACATGTCCTACCCTCATTGGATGTGTCATGGCCGACTAATAAAATCCATGTGTCAACTTGGGGACCCCATGGATCCACTTTGGTAGAAAAATGACATAAATAACTTTTTATTTAATGTTAAAATAAAAATGTCAAAAACATGAGTTGTTTAAATAAAAAAATTTTAAATGGGGTTATACAAGTCATATTTTTGACTATAAATATTTATTATAAATCTAAAAATATATCCTACAACATGAATTTTTTTTATAATTTTTAGACATTAAATAAATTAATTTATTTATGACACCATGATGATGCATCGATTACCTCATTATTTAACGATTTAAATAAAATGAAAATATAATGTAAAATCTAAGACCTACACATGTCAAAAACCTATTGGATGGGTGGATTTCTAACTCTTATCACCTTATCGTCGAAATATATAATTTTGGGACCTTTAAAATCCGAAAATCATTTTGTAATAAAGTAACCTTTTATAACATTCCAAGAGTGCCACTCCTCTCCTCTTATAAAATGCCCCCACCTCTCAAGCCTTTGGCTCAGCCAAACCCTGACCATTCTGTCTCTCCACATCCCTCTCTTCATCATTGAAGCCTCACTTTGGGCAGAATCCTTTCCAAAGAAGCCTTTGAGCTCAAATCAAAGAGAGTTACCCGATTTAAAGGTAATGTCTTCCCTGGTGTTCTTTTGTTTTATTTTGCTTCTCCAATCCCCTAAACTATTTTTATTACTTTTTTTTGTAACAACACCAGTATATTAAATATACTAGGATGTTTTAATAATAAGTATTCGAGCTACACTTTCACACACCTCCATCTAATGGTTAAATAACATACTGTTTCTGTGGATGGCGAATTACTGCCTCACAAAACGATGATTGTTCAATATTCTTTTAACATATTAAAAGGTGGACATTAATATGTAACTATATTTATATATGATATATAATATGTTTATGTTTTCCTTAAGCTTATGTATTTTTCATTTATGTCATACCTTTATGGTTTCCATAATGGGTAAACGTGATATCTTCATTTTAGGAAGTGCGGACTACCGCCCCCTTAAAGTGATTTGATTCGTTAATGCCATATGTGGGGCGTATAAATGATTTAATTAATGGTATTACATATGATATCCTACTAGAATTATAATATAACTTTATATCATTATTATTTTATTCCATTGAATACAAAAAAAAGAAATGAAAGTAGCGTTCATGCGTACGTACGGCTTACCGTCTCCATGAACGGTACATTTCATTTCTTATCTCCAAGTGTTATGTACTATTATAAGTACATATATATATAATGGATATATATGTAATATATTACATCTAAATGATGGATATCATTCTGGAATTATAATATATATATCTCTCATTTTGTTTTAATTCCATTAATATGACAAAAAATGAAAGTAGCGTTCATGAGTACGTACGGCCTACCGTCTCCATGAACGGTACTTTTAATTTTTTTTATCTCCAAATTCTATGGAATAGTATAAAATGAATATATACTGAATATATATGATATTTAAAACATCAATACTATTCTGTATATGATGTACCTATAACTACATGGAAAATTCTTTTCCAACAAGTTCAATTTTTACTCATGTACCGAACATCGACAAAAACGTTTGATATGAACTCACTTTATTAACCAATTATTTTAACATTATAATATGTGATATGAACTGAATAATAATATTTAAAGTAGGTCCTTAAGAAATTATAAATTGAACAAATTTTATTATTCAGGAGATTAAAGAACGATCGAGTCATGTTGGGCAC
The DNA here is from genome assembly GCA_963277665.1 of Viscum album. Taxonomy (NCBI): domain Eukaryota; kingdom Viridiplantae; phylum Streptophyta; class Magnoliopsida; order Santalales; family Viscaceae; genus Viscum; species Viscum album. Next base: position 642,675,331 of record OY728142.1, on the reverse strand, counting down.
GAGGTAAGGGATCCTACCCCTCTCTTTCTTTTTAAGTACACTCTTTTATGTCATTACTTTTAAGATCATATTTATTATGATTGGGATGTTCTTTTATATTACTCTTACTGTACTTTTTTTATGTTCATATGATGAGAGACCCTATTTTCTCTCATCAATCCATTTTGGAAGTTTTGAGTGGTGCCGTCAGGTTGCTGAATTTTCGTAAGAGATCCAACCTCTCTCTTTCTTTTTAAGTACTCTTTTTTATGTCCCTTATTTTAAGCTCCTCTTTGTTATGTTGGGGGATGTTATTTTATATTCCTATTTATGTACATTTTATGTTAATATGTTGAGAGACCCTATTTGATTTCATCAATCCATTTTTGGAAGTTTTAAGTGGCGCCGTTAGGCTACCGAGTTTTCGTAAGGGATTTTTCATCTCACTTTTGTTCCTGTGAGATTTATGCTACATTTGACACCATTTCCTTTGAGTGGTATATGTACTGCCCATCATTCTAATCATTGTGTAATATAATTTCATTTATGAGTATTTACATCAATGTTGTATTGTCCTTCTTTCATGTGGTGTATGTTTCGAAAGATACCCAAATCGGTAAGGGAACCTTTCACCCTCCTCTTTTTAAAAGACTTATTTTGTTGGGTCTTTTAATTTACATATTGTAATGTTGGGATATGTTCTTCTATATCCTTATTGATGTAAATTTTATGTCCAAGTGATGATATACCCTTTTTATCTCTCATCATCTCATTTTCTGAACTTTGTAGTGATGCCGTTAGGCTGTCAAATTTTTGCAAGGGAACTTCTTAACCCAATTTTGATTCTTTGGGATAAACTTGTACTCCTTGAATATGTCGTTCTATGAATATGTGTGAATAAACTCAGATTATTTTACACTTAATATCCACTTATATTTGGTGTATTCGTTTGTCACACATAATTATGTAATTGATTTATCCTTAATCCAAGGATACCGTCTTTGTATGGGACTTCATCTCAATCTCCTTTCATTGAGGCATATTTTGTTTTATACACAACCTTCTTTTATACGGTGTATAAACCCCTTTGACTTTTACGTTTATCCAAAAGGAATATTTTTTATATGAATCATTTTACTAAACTACAAAATGGAATGTTTTTTTCGTACGTATGTGGTGACAACGACTTCTCCGCCGCCATTACCATTATTTGAGTTTCGGCTTCCTCTACAAGCCATACTTTTTTTTAAAAGAAAAATAAATACCATGTTTTACTTTTCTTTTATTTTGGTATTGAAAATGGTTTTCATAATGTTTTTATATCAATTTGATGTATTGATATCATGTGATTGAAAAGTGTAAATGTTATGTTTCCTTTATGCATGTTTTATGTGATACGATTATGTTATGGTTCTTGGAAATTTTTATGAAGATGGGTGGTTCCGTGATAAACTAAGGGCGGGTGAGCTCGATATAGCTCTCAAATGCATTGGGTAACGCGAATGAGTTAAAAATTAAGGTTTCTCTGAAGAGATTTAGGGAATATACTGTGATGGGTATTCCAAACGTAACCATGAGGGTTACTCTCTATATAAGAATGTTATGAATGCCTCAAGTTACCTTTATGCCTTATGATTTCTATGATTTATTCATGATTTGATGAGGTATGTTAAAATGATTATGTTTTATGAGTAAAGTATGATTTCATACATGGACTAATGTTTTTTTTCATACCTTTATATCCCTTACTAAGCTTTTATGCTCATCCCAAGTTTTTGAAATGTTTTTCACAGGTCAAGGGAAAGGTGAATGTTATGATGACAATGTTAAGGAAGTGTCAAGAAAGAATCCATGTTTTATTTTAAATATGTTTCCATTTATGGGAAAAAATGAATACTATCTTTTATGTAACAACTTTGTTTAAATGTGGAATATAATTCATGATTTATGATCTAATTCTCTAAAACTCTAAACCTGAAAAGATCCTCAATGAGAATTATTCATTTAATTCAATATTAAGTAAGGTTTAAAACCAGGGCCTTATAGTTGGTATTAGAGGACGGTTTAGATAACTTTAGAGGTTAGGGTATTCTCTAAGCATAAGTGACAATACCATAATGGTTATGATTTCAGAAAAATTCCAAGTTTTAGATAAAGTGAATGAGTAAGTATATCTTAGTGTTTAACTTCCTCATTAGTACATGATTGTTTTTTTGATGTACTCACACTAACATTTCTGTTTTTAGTGAATGGATGGATCTAGCAGGCACCAAAGTGACAATAGGTTTGAAGGAAACTGTGGTGGTTCTCTGATTAAGAGATAGAATGAAATGGGGGATTCAATGAGGAAACTCTTGGTTATTCTAAACCAACTATCAAGGAGTCATGATCAACCACTTGAACCTTGGTATGTTCTGTAATCCATCATGTACGATATGACCAATCGATGTAGAAGTTCAGGTAATAATTATAAAGGTAACCATTAGGGTTTACTTTTTAGGTAATTATGGGTTACTCTATGATATGATGGAAAATGAAAGGCATGAGATAAACTTAAGGTTAAAATATTTTATGATTATTTTTGAATATTTTATCTCATTTTGGGCAATGTTTTAAGAATTATATAGTTTTGGAAAAAGGACAACACGCAGACCATGTGACAACCCATCGCGTCGGACAAAGCTGCGGGAATCGAACCCACAACCAAACTACGACTGGTATTTATCGCCTACCACTGGACTACGTGAAGTCCCTGGTTAGTTTGACTAATTATTTTTAGTTAGATGATTTTAGTAATCAAGAGTAAGTTTATTTTGGGTTATCTATGGAAATTATTAACCTATCATGGAGGATATGTGAGTAGGTTAATTACTTTTCAATATGATAATTTAAGAGCAACTAATGTTATTTGGAGATAAAAGTTAATTTGTACCTTGGAAGACTATGTGATTAAAATCATTCAAATATTTGGGTTTCAATCTTTATTTGGTTTACTTTGAAGAATTTTATGGACAATTGTTTATCGAATGGTCTTCGTTGAACTTTGGGTTTTTTTTGACAAATTTTGGAGATTAAGAATAGATTTTCTTTTTATAAAGGATTATACTTTTGTGAATTATTTGATCTCATACTAACAATTTTGGTTTTGGGTTTAGTCTAAAGGCATGGGAAATATATAGTTCTCTTTTGTGGATTAAGTTATTCTCAATAAGTTGATTATAGTACTCTTAATGCGAACAATTCTTCCTAAATACTCGTCTTTTGGAGAAAATATGAGTTTGATTAAGGAATCTAGTACAAGTTGAAAGTCTACGTGACAAGTAAGTATGTTTCATTATGATTTAGTTAAGCTCAAAAATAAATTCCTCAATGAAGAGTCACTTAAAAAAATGTTATCTATTAAATTTTCCTACTGGGGAATCGAATACCATTTAACCCATCACAAGTTTGTGATTTTCTTATGGTTAACTTTCTCCTAGACATGTTTACTATCACTCTCCCTCAGAACATGACCCTTTGTTTTTTCCTCCATATCCATGTTTTCCTATATGGAATCCTAGTATGGGTTAACACGGGTGACCTTTGTACTTCTCTTTCTTTATTTTAAAGTGATTGTTTTACTGACTCTTGTTCCGATGGGGGATTTTCAATGAAGTTTCCAAGCCCAATTTTAAAATTGCGAGGACGCAATTTCCAAAAGGGGGGAATGATGTAACATCCCAGGTAAATAGAGAATATGACATTTTCACATTTATCCATATTTGTGAATAAAACATTAATATTACTTTAAAGGGGACACTATGCTCAATGGTGTACCCAATACGCAACAACGAGTTTCTTGGGAATCTTACATTGCACTCTAATAATAAAATAATATTATTTTAAATGGTAGTTAACGCCTATCCGTTGTAATGGAGGGAATGAACATAACTAACTAAAAAATGATTATATATGTTTGTCAAATATTTTTACTTTTTATAATAAATGTTAGAGTATTAAAAATGCAAATGAATCCAATTTTAAGTGTAAACATTCTAATATTCTTTAAAAGGTCGATTAAACGCCTTTTGATGGCGAACCTCTTTTAAATACACTTTTTGACAATTTTATGTGTTATATTTGACAAAATAAAATTCTTCTTTAGAATCAGGACATCAAAAATTACTTTGTGTAAATTTTTGGTATTTTTCCGATAAAGTTCATTTTTTTAATGAATAGTGAAAAATGTTGTATTTTAATTCAAAAACACCTTTTAATATAATTTATTTATATGATTAGATTATCTTTTGAATTTTTTTTAAAGTGAAATTAGAATATATTTTTACCATTTAATCCAATAGTGGTCATTGAAATTAATTTGACTTTAAAATTGGACTTAAACTAGTGCCAATCTTTTAATAGATTTTGTTTCTTAAAAACACGCTATTTGTTTTGACAGTGGGAATTAATTATTAAATTAATTAATGCAACTTATATGTTTTGAATTTTGTAAAATAGACATAATTTTTGAATTCGGAATATCAAATATAGCTTAGGGTGAATTTTTGGTATTTTTCTGAAAAACATCAATTTTAGATGAATAGTGAAACCACTAAGTGGTAGTTAAAGAAACTGATTTTTCACTTAAATGAAACTTTGCCACTTCTGTGATTTTATTTTCAAAAATCCAACATACATGGTTGTCATTAAGAAGTAAAATGTGGTTCAATGAGATTAAAATAATTTTTGGTGAATAGTAACTTTTAAGTTTTATTAATCGCGATTAAAGGTAATTAGTGTAATTTAAGGTAAAAATAATGTTTTAATAATATGAAATGACCTAGACACATGTCCTACCCTGATTGGATGTGTCATGGCCGACCAAGAAAATCAATGGGTCAACTTGGGGACCCCATGGAGCCACTTTGGTAGGAAAATGACATAAATAACTTTTTATTTAAAGTTAAAATAAAAATGTCACAAACATGAGTTGTTTTAATAAAACAAATTTTAAATGGGGTTATACAAGTCATATTTTTGACTATAAATATTCATTAGAAATCTAAAAAGATTTCATACATCATGATTTTTTTTATAATTTTTAGACATTAAATAAATTAATTTATTTATGACACCATAATGATGCAACGATTACCTCATTATTTAACAATTTAAATAAAATGAAAAGATAATGCAAAATCTAAGACCTAAACATGTCAAAAACCTATTGGATTGGTGGATTTCAAACTCTTATCACCTTATCCTAGAAATATAAAATTTTGGGACCTTCAAAATCCGAAAATCATTTTGTAAGAAAGTAACCTTTTATAACATTCCAAGAGTGCCCCTCCTCTCCTCTTATAAAAGGCCCCCACCTCTACCACCTTACACACACCTCTAAAGCCTTTGGATCAGCCAAAACCTGCCCATTTTGTCTCTACACATCCCTATCTTCATCATTTAAGCCTCACTTTGGGCAGAATCTTTTCTAAAGAAGCCTTTGAGCTCAAATCAAAGAGAGTTACCCGATTTAAAGGTAATGTCTTCCCTTGTGTTCTTTTGTTTTATTTTGCTTCTCCAAACCCATAAACTCTTTTTATTAATTTTTTTTTGTAAAAAAACCTGTTTATTAAATATAATAGGATGTTTTAATAATAATTATTCGAGCTAAACTTTCACACACCTCCGTCTAATGGTTAAAGAACATACTGTTTCTGTGGATGGTGAATTACTTCCTCACGAAACGATGATTGTTCAATATTCTTTTAACACCTTCAAAGGTGTCCATTAAGATGTCACTATATTTATATATGATATATAATATTTTTATGTTTTCCTTAAGCTTCTGTATTTTTCATTTATGGAATACCTTTATGGTTTCCATTATGGGTAAACGCGATATCTTCATTTTAGGAAGTGCGGACTACCGCCCCCTCAAAGTGATTTGATTCGTTAATGCCCTATGTAGGACGTATAAAGGATGGAATTAATGGTATTACATATGATATCCTAATAGAATTATAATATACTTTTATATAATTATTATTTTATTCCATTTAATACAAAAAAAATAAATGAAAGTAGCGTTCATGCGTACGTACGGCTTACCGTCTCCATGAATGGTACATTTCATTTCTTATCTCCAAATGTTATGTACTATTATAAGTAAATATATATATATATAATGGATATATATGTAATATATTATATCTAAATGATGGATATAATTATAGAATTATAATATATGTATCTCTCATTTTGTTTTAATTCCATTAATATGACAAAAAATGAAAGTAGTGTTCATGCGTACGTACGGCCTACTGTCTCCATGAACGGTGCTTTTAATTTTTTTTTATCTCCAAATGATATGGAATAGTATTAAATGAATATATAATGGATATATATTATATTTAAAACATCAATACTATTCTGGATATGATGTACCTATAACTACATGGAAAATTCTTTTCCAACAAGTTCAATTTTTACTCATGTACCGAACATCGACAAAAACGTCTAATATAAACTCACTTTTATTCTCGTGAGATTTATGCTACATTTTCCACCATTTCCTTTGAGTGGTATATGTACTACCCATTATTATACTCTTTGTGTAATATACTTTCATTTATGAGTATTTACATCAATGTTGTATTGTCCTTCTTTCAGGGGGTGTATGTTTCGAAAGATACCCAAGTCGGTAAGGGAATCTTTCACCCTCCTCTTTTGAAAAGACTTCTTTTGTTGGGTCTTTTAATTTAAATATTGTAATGTTGGGATATGTTCTTATATATACTTATTGATGTAAATTTTATGTACAAGTGATGAGATACCCTTTTTATCTCTCATCAACTCATTTTCTGAATTTTGTTGTGACGCCGTTAAGCTGTCAAATTTTTGCAAGGGAACTTCTTAACCCAATTTTGATTCTTTGGGATAAACTTGTACTCCTTTAATATGTAGTTATATGAATATGTGTGAATAACCTATGATTTTTTTACACTTAATATCCACTTATATTTGTTGTATTCGTTTGTCACACATAATTATGTAATTGATTTATCCTTAATCCAAGGATACCGTCTTTGTATGGGACTTCATCTTAATCTCCTTTTATTGAGGCATATTTTGTTTTATACACAACCTTATTTTATACGGTGTATAAACCCCTTTGACTTTTACATTTATCCAAAAGGAATATTTTTTATACGAAGCGTTTTACTAAATGACAAAAGGGAATTTTTTTGTCGTATGTATGTGGTGACAACGACTTCTCCACCGCCGTGACCATTATTTGAGTTTTGGCTTCCTCTACAAGCCATACTTTTTTAAAAGAAAAATAAATACCATGTTTTACTTTTCTTTTATTTTGGTATTGAAAATGTTTTTCATAATGTTTTTATATCAATTTGTTGTATTGATATATTGTGATTGAAAAGTGGAAATGTTATGTTTCCTTTATGTATGTTTTATGTGATACGATTATGTTATGGTTCTTGGGAATTATTATGAAGACGGGTGGTTCCGTGATAAACTAATGGCAGGTGAGCCTGACATAGCTCTCCAATGCATTGGGTAACATGAAGCAGTTAAACATTAAGGTTTCTCTGAAAAGATTTAGGGAATATACTGTGATGGGTATTCCAAACATAACCATGAGGGTTACTCCCTACGTAAGAAGGTTATAAATGCCTCAAGTTACCTTTATGACTTATGATTTCTATGATTTATTCATGATTTGATGAGGTATGTTAAAATGCTTATGTTTTATGAGTAAAGTATGATTTCATATATGGACTAATGTTTTCTTTTCGTACTTTTATATCCCTTACTGAGCTTTTATGCTCATCCCAAGTTTTTGAAATGTTTTTCACAGGTCAAGGGAAAGGTGCATGTTATGATGATAGTGTTAAGGAAGTTTCAAGAATGAATCCATGTTTTATTTTAAATTTGTTTCTGTTGATGCGAAAAAACGAATACTATCTTTTATGTAACCACTTTGTTTAAATGTGGAATGTAATTCATGATTTATGATCTAATTCACTAAAACTCTAAACCTCAAAATATCCTCAATGTGAATTATTCATTTAATTCAATATTAAGTAAGATTTAAGGTCGAGGCCTTATATCTGATCTCACCCCTTTCTATGTTTTATTTTTCCCAGGATGTGAAGAAGTATTTTATGACTGACCTGCAGGGATGGTCTGAGGGGATATGAGTGTGCTCTATGGAAACAATGTTGTTTTTTTTTCAATTTATGATATAATGAAAACCTTCTGAGTTTATATAGTACTTCCAAGGCTACTAAGCTAATCGGTCTTTCGAGACTTGATCTTTTGTGATCATGCCAATGTTTTGTAATAATGCACCGACTCTGGGTAACTGTGGTCATGTCGTTATAATAAAATCCAAGAACTCCCTTCCTTTCTTATATAAGGAGGGATCCCATACTTGGCACTATATCTTCTCACAACCAAGAGGGATATCTCACCCAAGGAGGTCGATGTCACACAACAACTTCTCCCCCTTCTTCTACTTCTTTTTTATTTTCTTTTATTTTAGTTCTAGTTTCTATTTTTATTTCAAATTTTAATTTAGTTTTAATAAAAATAATTCTTGTATTTTTATTATTCATCCATCCATCTATATTTTTACATTTTTAATTAATATTAATATTAATAATATTATTAAATAATAATTATTATAATATTTATTATTAATATAACATTTTTATTTTAAAAATTTATTTTCTTCTATCTGTCCTTCTTCTCCAATTAAAATTATTTTCTTAATAATAATAATAATAATAATAATAATTTTTATTATTATCTTAACTTTCTTTATAAATTATATATTTTATTTATTTTATTTATTTTTTCTTATTTTATTTTGTTTTCTATCTCTCTTTCTCATCCCAATTCAATTTTATTTTTTTATTTTATTCTCTCACCCTCTTTCTTTTTAATTTATTCTTTTATTTTTCATCACATTATTTTTAAATTTATTCTTTATTTTATTTTATTTTATTTATTTCTCTTGTTTATCTATCCACTCTTTCAAGTGATCTTTTACTATCTGAAATGAGATGATTACCCTATGACCTGGCTTGGGGGGAGGTCAAGGTGTTCTTGAATTTTCTTTAAATTTTATTTTTGCTTTGTGTTAGATTTGAGTAGAATGAATGGTGAGGCGAATGTACCTGATTTATTGATTTCCCACCAATGATATGAAACTCAATATATTTATATTCTTTTATTTTAATCTATTTTCCCTTTCCTCGTTGGTTAACTCTTCATATGAAGGAGTTGATCTAATAAATGGATGGAACAAAATCGATAGAGCTAGGTCCTAGAAGATAACACACCCTAGACCAAGGAGTGTCATCAAACTTGATTAAAGGAGGAGGTGGAATTAAGAGTGCTTAAGAATTCAATGATATTCCACAATTTATAAATAAATAATAGTAGTTCAAACATGATATTTCATGTTTGGATTATAAAACTGAAATAAACATATAAAGGAAAATATTGATTGAACCTTAAACCAAAATCCAAAACCAATTTGTTTCTTATTTCCTTATTATATTTATATTTTCTTGTTAACATAAATTATAATTTCTATTAATGAATTACATTAATGAAAATCCCAAAAAACAGTGTCATTTTTTTCATTAAATACTTAAAATAAAAAAAGATATCTTAGGTGATTTATAAGAAGTAAGTGAACAAATTTAAATGTTCTGAAAGTAAGATGACCCTGGTCATCCACTATGATGAACTAAGAAAAATATAATTTTTATTTTGACCTTGCACCACAATAGGCCTGCGCCAGGCCGCTAGGGTTTCAAAAGGAATGATTTTTCTAAAGCATGTATAAATGTTTGCACCTAATTGTGATTTTGTGTGTAGATCATAGAGGATTCCCCGAGACATCATAAACAAGATTTCATTCATAATTTTATGTAAGGTATGTTGTGATATAGGTTTATTTATGTTTTTAATGATTTTTGTTGAAATTTTCCATGGATTCAGATTAAATATCTAAAGAGTTTGTGTTTCCTAGGATTGAGGGTGATTTAGTAGTAGATCACACTAGGTTTCTTATGATTATAATGAAATTAGACTACCCTGTGAGTTTGATGCCTATTATTCCATTTTAAGAAATTAATTTTAATTAATTAATTAATTAATTTTATGATATTAGTTATTCAGATAGGTGATTTTGGACTCGATTGAAGTCAACATGGGTTTGGGATAATTTATTAGACCATCGATTAAGGTAAGGGGCCTTGGATTTACTTGAGTATCTTAGTTAATTGGTTGTTTTATATTCATGTAAATCATTATTATTTTCTACTGAATTTTTTCTTATCTTGTGTGAGTCACCCCATAATGTTGGGATGAGCTCACATTAGCCTAACAGTCACCATGGACCATATAGATAACTAAATGGTTCAATGGTGGTGCCTTAATCGAATGAGTTCCAGTGTCTCTCCTATGAATTTTTTTGGAGGAGTGGATTGGTTTTTGAGAAATAAAATAGATTTTAAAAAAGGGTTTTTTGTTAAATGGAATTTCAAATGGAAAAAAATTTCTTTTTAAAAGAAGATTTTAAAAGAGGATTTTTTTGAAATTGAAATTTCAAAGGAAATTAGTGATTTTTTAAATGAGTTTCGAAATTGTATTTAAAAATAGATTTTGGAAATTTTTAGGATTTTGGATGATGGACTAGCATGAGTAAAGTGACATGATATTTCTTTTCAAATGATTTAAATTGGTATTTGACTTAGTTTTTGAAGGAAAGCTAAAAGGGATTGGGTTGAATTTGTTTTCATTTGAACTCATGTGGTGATGCCCTATTTTCAAAATCTCATGTTCTTGTTGTGATTACCATTTTTTATTTCTAATGGATTGTGTATGTTGATTCATATATTATGTAGGTGAACCCATTAGAACTTGTTTTGGTTGATGATTCATGTTTTGTGCGGGTGTCCCTATGAGAACTTTTCATATGGTATTATATTGATGGTTGATTCGAATGGATGTTACAGACCACTTAATATGGGTTTTGAATGTGTTGAGACATGGGATTGGGTCTTAAGGGACTAGTTCCTTGGTGGAGAGTTAGTTAGTTATGAGACAGTATACATATACTATTTTCTATTGTCCACATGCACTTAATGTGGGCTCCCCTAAACCTGTAGGGATAGTCCAATTGGTTTATGTGGCCTTCATTAAACCTATGGGGATGGCCCAATGTGCTTAATGGGGCCTCTCTTGAGTGTGTAGGGATGGGGATATGTGTTCGATTATGACCTACCCAGAGTTCATGGGGATGGGTCGGTGTACTTTTAGACCTTTCCTTAGTAGTCTTGGTTCAAGGACCAACCTAGGGGATAGGTTTTGGGATGGAGTTAGGCATAGATGTTGAATGCACTCAAGTTAGAAGGGAATGATCGAGACTTATAGGCATATGAACATTCACTATTCCTTTGAGTAGTGGGTCGAGGTTTGGATGACTCCCCACCCTGAGTCTCTAGGTGTGGGTTTTACATCATTTCTATTGGCACCCACCCTATGTCATCAATTATGGGTTAGGTTCTAGTATGTGGAAAATTCATCCTATCAATATGGTGGTGAAATAGGTAGGTTCAGGTGTTGTGGTATCCTTGATAGTACATGACATCCTGACTTGTATGATTTTATGTGCATTCAATGATATATTTCTAGGTGGGTGTGCTTCATAGAAATAATTACACCTTACATATGTATTTCATGAACATACACTTGATCAAAATAACACTAAATATTTTTGAGGCATTGGGATACTTACTGATTCATTAGACTCACCCCTAGCCACATACAAGATATTTGTTTTGATATACAAGGGTAGATCTTCTTATTTTCTATTAGGACATAGGTATTCACTTGGAGCTAGAAAATCAATATAGGTCTAGTAGGTCATAGAGGCCGAGGACTCTAATTAATGGTATGTGAGTAGTGCTGTCCAGTATTCCATATTATTTATTGATTTGATTCCATGTTTATATGCTTCTTATTTATGGTTTATGAATCATATAGATAGATTATTTCTGTTTTATTTTGGATTGTGGGAGCATGTTTGACTCTGTGTTTTATGTCTATAAGTTTGTGGGTTTTTTTATATGGATGAGTAATACATAATTCTTAGTATATTCATGCAAGATCCTTAGGATTCTTTTTAGAGGTCATAGTATCCCAATTAATATGTTAATCAATTTACACTAGTTAGTATCCTATGGAATATAAGGAGGCGTGATTGAGGTGTTTTTGTGTTTCTATGTGGATTTTGTTTAGGGTGGATCAGGATGAGGCATTATAAAATGGCATCATAGTGGGTCTTGGGATAAAATAGTGTATCTAGAGGTGTAGTTAGGTTCTAAAAAATTGATAGGTAGATTGAGTTCATGCCTAGATATCATTAAAACCCATTTTTATGGGGGATATTTAGTTTTAGGAATAGGAAATATAGGATTACTGAGGTATTTTATTTAAATGAGAATACCATGTGGGATTAATGAGACTTAAGATGATTCATAGGTCTTAGTTGGGATCCAGTGAGTTGTATATGCATCATTATTTTGGCATGATTAGTGGCACAATACACACAACTATGTGGGGTGTTGATTGACATGATATCTTATTAGAATCTATATTAATTGAAGCATCTTATAACATAGACAATGTTTACTCACATATATTATAATGGGTTATTATATTAATATGGATATGAGGGGATTTATTGTTTTACAATGATGCATTTTTTGGATAAAATTTGTAAATGGTTTTTGATGCTTGTAATGTTGAGAAAAATTCAGTTTTGAAAAGGAAACTCACACAGTGGCATGAGGTGTGTGTGAAATGGTTAATAAAGTAGGTTTTAATTTAAATGGATCATGAATCTGATGTTTTTGAAATAAATTAAGTATTTCTTTATTTGGGTAAATTTTAAGGAAATGGATTTTGATATTGGATTTTAAAATGGATTTTGGAAGAGGGAACAACATTTGGGAAAGTGATTGTCTAGGCCATGGATTTTAATGATTTCAGTTTTTGGAGAAAACCCTTGGATTCCAATGGGACTTTTTAAAACTCAAGTGAGTTTTAGAATGTGTAAAATGTTTTGAATAATGCTTTAAAGATGATAAATCAGTACCTATGTAGACCGGTCTACTTGGATTTTATGTGTTTGGATGGGAGCGCCCTGGATACTTGAATTATGTGCTTGGATGATGTGGCCTTTTTTTTGTTTTGAATCACCATGTGTGATTGGATTTCATGGAACTATTTTGGTTAGATGTTTAAAAAATTAAATTGGTGCCTGTGTAGGCAAAGTTTCTTAGTTTTCAGTGGTGGACTGGGATGAACTACGATGTTTCTCATTCATTTAGCCGATATGATGTGGATATTTTGAGAGATATCCTCTTAAATATGTCTCTTAAGATTGATGTTTCATGGGATATTATTATGGAGGGCCCATGGGATGTATGTTTTATGTTGGGGGTGAGTATCCATATGTGTGTTTTGATGTATTTTTATGTTTTTTTGTGTTGGATAGATTTATGTTCATTTCATGGGTCCATGGTTAGGAACAGTTAAATTGTGATATTTTTGGGTGATTACTATGGTGGGGAGAACCATTATATGTAATAAACCATTTGTTGTGGAGTATTATTTTGGGGATCAACATAGCTCTCTGGACAAATCAGGTGTTGAAACTTCAGTGTTTTGGGATCGACGAGTGTGGTTGAGAACCATCTTGGTGCATAGTTATTAGTGTTTTGGGTTGGAACTCATGTATATGAGGGATGATCACATATAAATGGTGTATGTATTAATAGATAGAGTATGGTACATGGGGCTCCAAGGTTTGATCTAATGAGGTGAACACAGGGATACTTATATGGCGGGGGAATTTGATTATTCATAGGGTGTATGACCCTTATGTTAGAAGGGTTAGGAGGTGGTGATATTATGAGTGAAAAACCCCAACCCGGAGATCCAAGTGCTTTGTTGGTCAAAGTTGGTGAATTATCATTGGGATCATGGAAGTTCTAGTATGATTTTAGGTTGATTCATGTGGTGAAATATTATTTATTGTGTGATTTAGGTGGTGAAACCCATTTCATTGTGTGATTCACAGGACAAACCATGTGAAAAAACATAGTGAAGGTAGCAATTTGGTTCATCAATTCTTGATGTATTTTGGGAAGATATTTCCATAGATCAGGGTATGATATTGACCTTAGTGTGAGAATTTTAATTTGGTTGTTATTGCCTCATGGGATAAGGCATCATGGTTGGGTGATTTGGTGGTGTGTTGGTGTGTTGGCTGGTGTGGTTGGGTGTTTTTATGAAAATTTAGCATGATGAGGACTAACTAGTATATTTGTAATGAATAGAGTATGGTGAGGTTGTGACTTCATCATGAGTGTCATTCAAAATTGGGGCATTTTGGATGAAAGTTGGCATATTTGGGCATGGTGTTTGGAGTTGCACAATTGAATCATGTCGGGAGTTTGTTGATGAAACACATAGGGTTAGAACTGATTTGAAAACTGAGGAAGGTCAAGATTTGTGGATATATGAATACCAGGGATTCTTAAGGACTATAAGCATCATGGTGGGGATCTTGTAAAGAATCATTTAATTATGGTATGTAAATTAACAAGGGAATTTGAATTTTTCATTTATTGGAGGTTTTGTTTTGAGAAACAACGATCACAATATGTTTCAAATCATGAAAACATTCATAAAATGTGTTTTTATATGGAATTTAAGGCTCGAGTGGTATCCTGAGGGTTCAAGAGAATATCAGTGAGGATCTGAGTGTTTGAGATGATAAAAAATAGTAGCTTTAGGCCATTGATGGGTTAAATGGGTCATCTACACCATGGATGTATTTTAGAGAGTGAATATAGACTATTAATGGGGTGTCCGATTAAAGTGAGACACTACCTCAGAAATTCATGATGTGAACCTATGGTTGATTTAGTGAAACATGATGAAATAGTTTTTTTAATAACCCATGGGGTTTTAAAATAGAAACCCCCTCTAGGTTTCTTCTCTTGGATGACCACATGATAGGTGTGGATGATCCATAACCTCATTTTCTTTGGTTCCTTATATATTTTTTTTTTATTTATGGTTCATCATGTTATTTTAGAGTAAAGTATCCTCTTTACTTCCCCTTATTTTCCTCTATTTATCACCAATTTTAGTTTGAACTCTTGTGTTTCATAAGGAATGATTTCCTTAGACCATGGATGAAACGTTTTACTTGATGGGGATGTTGTGTGTGTCTTGCATAGGATGTTAGAAGATGAAATTAAAAATTCTCCATTCATCATATGTTATAAGGTAAGATAAACCATACGTTTATTTAGGTTTTTAGTTATTTTTTATGAAATTTTCCAATGATTCGGGTCAATGATTTGGGGATTTTATGTTTCCAAGGATTAAGAGTGATTTAGGAGTGGATCACACATACTGTATCATGATTCTAATGGCCTTGGAATTCCCAATGAGTTTGGGACCAATTATGATTTTTTTTATGTTTTTAATTAATTAATTAACTAATTAATTTGATGCTTTTGGTTGTTGAGATTGGTTCTCATGGAATTGATGGAAGTCGGTGCGTGCTTGGGATGATTTAATAGAACATCTGTTAAAGTTCAGGGCCTTTGATTCACCTGAGTGTCTTAGTTAATTTCTTATTTTATGGTCATTTGTCTCATTAGTATTATTTACCTAAATTTTTCATTCCTTGTGTGATTAACCCCATAATTTTGGGTTGGAATCACATCATCCTAATAGTCAACATCGAATGTATAAACTACTAATCTGTTCGATGGTGGTGATTTAGTCAAATGACTACCAGTATCCCTCCTTATTTATTTTTTGGAGGCGTACGTAGGTTTTTGGGAAATAAAATGGATTTCAGTTTTGAAATATATTTTAGAATGGTTTTTGGTTAAATGGAATTTCAATTGGAAAAATGGTTTCTTTTTAAAATGTTATTTTAAAAATAAGATTTCATTGAAATGGAAATTTCAAAGGAAATTGGTGATTTGTGAAATAATTTTTGAAATGGTATTTCAAAAAAAGTTTTGTAACTTTTTGGTATTTTGGATAAGGACATATCATGATTAAATTTGTAAGAGATTAAATTTTAAATTTGTTAAAAATGGGTATTTATCTTGGTTTTTAAAGTAAAGTTGAAAGGTCTTGGATTGACTTTTTTGGTCTATTTACCTCATGAGGGTGATGACCTATTTTTCAAATATTGTTTCATTTTTTGTGATTCCAATTTATTAGTTATCATGGATTTTGTATACTGATGCACGTATTGTGTTGGTGTCCTCATGAGAAATTATTTTTCATGATTTTACATGTGTTAGTGGGTAACCCTCTAAGAATTTTTCATGTGGTATCAAAGTGATTATTGGTCCATATAGACATAGAGGAGCCCTTATAGGGTCATGATGGGTTCTAAATGTGTTGATATTTGGGACTGGGTCCCAAGGTAATAGTCAACTAGTAATGTGTTGGTGATCTATGAGATGGATTGCAAGCCCTATTTTCTATTACCCGAGTGTTCTTGATATGGCCTCCCTTAAACCTATAGGGATGTACCAATGAGATTGATGTGGCCTTCCTTAAACCTATCATAATGGGATGATGTGATTTATGTTTACTCCCTTGAACATAAAAGGATGGGTATGTGTGTTTTATGTGTCCCCCCTTGATCATGCAGGGATGGGCTGGTGTGTTTGATTGCGACCTCCCCAAAGTCTATGGGGATGGGTTGATGTTATCGACGTGACCTTCCAAGAATATACAGGGATGTATATAGGTGCTTTTTGACCTTATCATTGTAGGACTAAGTTGAGGACCTCCCTAGGGGTTGGGTCGTAGGATTAATTTACATATAGATGATGGGCCTCTCCTGAGTGATAAGGGATATGCTGAGGCTTATGGACATATGACAATGACATGTTCCTTCGAGTAATAGGTTGAGATTTGGAAGAATCCCCACCTTGAGTCTTTAGGTGTTTGTTTTACATAATTTTTGTTGGAACCATACCCTAAATCATCAAGTATGGGACTTATTCTGGTTTGTGGAAACCTCTTCTAACCACCATGGTGTTGAAGCAGGTAGGGTCGGGTGTTATAGTGGCCTGGTTAGCACATGATAACCCGCCTTGTGTGATTGTATGTGAATCATGTGTTATGTTTTTGGGTGAGTGCATTTCATTGAAATTGTTAAATTTAATATATGTATCTCATGCACATTCACTTGATAACAACTACACTTAGTTTTGTTGAGGCATTGGGGATACCTATCGGGTTATTAGACTCACGCCATACCCATGTACATGGAATTTGTTTCGATGAATGTGGAAATATAAACCTATTTTCTATGATGAAACTAGTATAATCTTGGATATAAACAGTCATTATAGGTTTAGTAGGTCATGGAGGTCACAAACTCGACCGAATGGTATGTGATTAGTGCTGGCCAGTGCACCATTTTATTTATTTACTTGATTCCATGATTATATACTGCTTGGATATAGTTGATGTAACACATATAAAGATTGTTGATTTCTATTATAGATAGTGAGGACATTTTTGGATCCATGTTTTATGTATACATGTTTTTGAGATGTCTGTTATATGAATGATTCATGCTAAATTTTCAGTAAATTTAGGCATGACCCTTGGGCATCTTTTTAATGGGGATAATATCCCCATGACTATGTTAGTCCCTTGCCGCTAGTTAATAGCCTATAGTGTATGAAGAATAATTCCTAAGGTGTTGTATCATCCCCATGTGGGTTCCATTCGGTTATCTTTGGCCGGGTTGTTACAATAATAGCTTATGAATATGACAAATATAGGAAAACATATAGAGATAAGTCAACCCACACTACCATGAAATCATGATATAGTTGGGATAAACTTATTTCTAATGACTCATTGTGACGCCCCATGATTTATGAACCTGACTAAGTGAACAATGTTATGTTTTATAATGATGTTTCTTGTTTTACAAGGTTTGTTTTTGGTAGCAATAAAGAGATTGAAACTAAATAAATGAAAAAACAAGGAGAATAAAGAGGACTAGTATACATTAAAATGTTACATTGCAAAAAAGACCCAAACTAACCAAGAACACCATGTACAAGACTTAACATGGCCACAACAAGGCTGCTAAGAATCACAAATTGAGTAGTAATCATCTTCTAGGTCCGTCAATGTGAAAAACATAATAGCTAGAACCACAACACACGTACTCAACACCACTGGAATGAGGGGAGCCATCCTCCTTGGTTCAAGTGTTTTGAAAATGTGAAACCCCCCCTGTTTTTATAATGGTCCTTTAAGAAATTATGACCATTATATTTTTGATCGTTGGGTTTAAATTGATAACGTTTATCTTTTTATAAAAAATTTGGTTTTTTATAATGCTCTTATGATCTTATGGTATTTCGAATATTTTAGTATGTTCAAAAGATTTGAGTTATATCTTAGAATATCTTAATTTTAAAATAAAAGAATATTCTTGTAAAAGAAACTAATTGATTTGAAAAAATCCTAATGTTTACCTACATGGTTGAAAACTTAGTATTTTTAACAACTTATAAATGTTTTAAAAAGTCACGTTTAAAGGGTATCTGTAATAATTTAAAAATATATCTTGTTGGATCGCTAAAAAAATATGTATTTTGAATTAAGAAAGCTATTGGTCTTTTAAAAAGAATTTTTATACCAAATAGTGGAGTATTTTAAAGGTTATAAGATCCTAATATTTATAAAATTTTAGTATGAAATATATATTTTTTAAAAAAGAGTTAATCAAATAGTAAGGTATTTTACATAATATAGAATGGGATTTTAGATTTGGAAATTTTAAGTTAAAATTATTTATTAAATTGTGTAAAAAAATCCAATTTATAATGATCACATTTTATACTATTTTAAAAATATAGTAAACTGTCTAATTTGTACATGTTCATTATACTATATTTATTTTTAATTCGGTGGAGCAATGCTGGCCATTCATCGCCCCCGCGTATCCCAATGTTCATCCGATCTCTCCTGAGATCTAATCCCGGCTGTTGGTTTCTTTTAAAATCACTCAACACATATTCTGCATCCCTCCAACCATCCGATCGCGCCTGGATCTAACTGGGGTCATCCATTTCTTTTCCACGCCGACCTATCCGTTTCTTCTCCTTCCTCATGTCGCGATCCTCCAGCACACAGGTTCCCAAGGACACCACCTCCGTTGCACTGCTCCCCTCGACCCTCACACACCCGACCTCCTAGGGTGCTGTTGCTTCGTCTTCTCCATGCCAGCCTACAACTCGGGTCAGTCTCATCAAGAGCTCCTAAGAGTCTTTATAAACCCCCCTGCCACATGAAACCCTGACGGTTTCTTCTCCTTCTTATTTCCCTTCAAACTCCTCTCAATCTCGCCAACAAGCCAGCAAGCTTCCCCTAGCCCGAGCCCCTCCTCAGTCTCTGTAAGGGTGTCTTATGTTTTTCTTTTGTTAATAAAATCCTACTATCCTATGTTTCGGTATATACGGTTTATATATATATAAATATGTAAAATGCAAACCATCTTGTTTTAAAATGGTTTCAGGGGTATTTTCCTACATTTTACTAAAAGGATTACAAGTGCAAGGGATTATCTTGTTGTGTTTTAAAAGAAACTCTTTAAAATATAGTTCATGTATACGAGTTATCTATATATATTTTTATATAGGTTATTTTTAAACTTTGGATCGACCAACGTCTCTTTTAAAGACAAGACATTTGGGTTTTTTAAGTTTTGATTGTTTTCATTCTATTTTATTTTACAAAACCTATACATATACAAATATTCGAAATATACAGTTTTGTATATGTATATAAATATATTTATAACCCAAACCCAAGCTATTTTAGGATTTCCAAAATGATCCAGTATGTTATATTAGGTATTATATATATTTATAAAGGTTGTTTAAACCTATTTTTTTTACCATGAAAACCCCCTTTTTGTAACCTTGTATATACATATATATATACCTATATATTTATATATATGTAATCCAAAACAAACCAAATTATGATTTTTTTAATTGATGAATAACCACCTTTAAATAATAATAATTTTTGGTGTTTTCTAAGACAATATGTATTATATATATATAAGTATACACAAATGATCATGTTTTATTAAAGAAGTTTATTTGACATTACCCATGATGTATTTTATGATGAAGTGTGTATTTTTTTTAAGTGATTAAAATATTAAAGGATTTAGGATTCATGGGATCATGTTATCGTGTTGTGTTCATTTATTGTATTTTTACAACAATAAACCTACTTTGGTTAATGTTATTAGTTAATCAAGTTAGGGTTTAATTTATTTTCACGTTTAATGACCTATTTATCACCATAACTGATAGAAAGTGTTTTCTTTAAGTATTTTATTTCCATGAAATAATAATTTTAAAGATTCATCATTTATTATCTCATGTGAAAGACCCTATTCATCTATCATTTTATGTGATTTAGTAATTAGCTTGTGTGAAAATAATGTTTACTAAACTATGTATGCCATGGATTAGTTATTGAAAAATTTTCAATGTTATCTGTCATATCATGTATTTGAAAAATGTGTAATGGTTCATTTTTCATTTTATTTATTTTTGTACATAATGCATGCTTATGATATATCACGATAATGAACTAAGAAATTTAATTACCCAAAGTGGTATGGGACACCTTGGGTAATATGAAAAAGAATGAATTATTCAAGGTGGTATGGGACATCTTGAATATACAACACCATTGAAGTAAAGTATTATCTATGTGGATCACATGATAATAAATACAAATTAAGGGTGCACCCTGATAGCACTCCAATGCCTTAGGTAAAGACTTAATCTCTAGAGATGAATTTTTAACGATACCTTGGTGAATAACCTTGGTAATTCTATTTTTAATGACACCTTGGAAATGGACCTTGGTGATAAAGAAATGATTGTCTAAGTTAAATTTTGATGCCACATATTCAAGTTATATTACAAGTTCATTTCAAAATGACTTGCCTATTATTTCACTACTCTTGTCCCTATGTTTTTATCCAAGTTTATATGGATTTCACAAGTAAAGTTTTTGGGAATGATTTGTGTTTATCACTCAGTAAGATTGTAACCAACTTATGAAATTAAACATGTTTCCTTCACGCACAACTCTAATTATGTATTACTCTTAACCATTTAATTTGTGCTTAAATAATCATCTGTCATACTTTTTTATGATAACCTTTACTACAAATTTGAAAAATGTCTTAATTGATTCATTTTTTTCTTGAAATTTTTGACTGAGAACTTTTATTGTATGTTACATGCAATATAGTTTTCCTTAAGAGAATGTTCTATGCATAGTTTTAAAGAATGATTTCAAAAGTTACTTTGGTTAATTCTTTTTAAAACACCTTACTGGCCATTCTTTTCCTCACCCTACGTTTTGATTTAAATTTTTTCAGGTAACAAATTTTATCAGATAAAACATCCTGGAAGTGGCCGGTTTTCTAGAGCCTGAATCACACTTGTTTCTCTATGTATGGGACATGATGTGTGTTTATCTGTGTATGTTTTTATTTCAAAACACACATCATGTTCAGAAGGCACTGGCTCCTGGTTTTCTAGAGTTGGGTCCTCACACTCATACATATTATATCATGAGATATAAGAATTACTAATACATTGGGTGATACATAACTTTGATCCCACTCATAACATCACAATTTTTCTAAAAAATGTGTTTTTTTAGAAAGAAAAGGATGCGAAAATCATGCATTAATAATAATCATAATATGGATAACCCATGAATAAATATAAATAAGTTCTATACATCATAACACAACATAAGTTAAGGATAAATATTAAAAAGAGATATAAATACCCAGAAATATTAAGGGTAAATGAATAATTGATATTTAAGTAAAATTTATATAATAATAAAATAGATATGAGTTAGGATATATATAAAAAATTTAACATGGAAGAATAATTGAGAAGGAACCAATAATTTTTTGAGAAAAAAAATCATCTTATAAATTTCACAATGTGTGTATTAGTCAATCAAAGAGAGGATAAGTAAAATGACATGAAAATAATTAGAAAATAATGAAGAATGGAACTAAATATGTCTGAATTATGAGACATATAAATCATAAAATATGATATAGGAATATGAAATAAATCCAATCGAGATAGGGGAGATCAAGAAGAATTTCACTTACCTTAATTCACAAGAAAATTGGATATACTCTAATTTTCTATACAATGATTTTAATTTATTAAAAAATACCTATAAAACCTTGATTATATTTATTTATTTTTTTATTTATTTTTTTATCTCCATTATCAATTAGTTACTAGTTATTAATTATCAATACCAGTCATCATGAGGTGTTCCTTTGAAATGTTTTTTGATCGATTTGGTATCATGTCATAAAAATTCATAATTTTCTCATGAGTTAGTCGTATTTAGATATTTAAGGGTAGTAATTTTTTTATAATTTCAGGAGTTCTTATGTTTCGTTATCAATCCATCATAGATATTGTTTTTAAAATCGATGTTTCATGGTTAAATGATTCTATATGATATAACATACCATAAAAGAATGTATTTCAATAAATTAAATGAATATTAATTACATAATTTCAAAATATTAAATAAAAATTAAATGATATATTCTTTTAATAATAATGTTATAATAACCATCCATGAAATTAATGATTATCATAAAAGTACATCATCCTTATAAGTGGTAAAAATTAATCATGTACAAACATGTTAAAAGTGATAATGAATAATAAAGGGTTAATATCAAAATATAAAATTAATATTAAATTATTATTAAGACATTTACTTCATGTTATTAAAATGTTTATTTACGTTAATAAGTATTAGGAAATTAAAGGAAAATGAAATATATAAGATAAAATTATTACCTATTAGATGAAATTAATCATTACTTATAACCTTAGAAACATTGGAGGTTTAAGTTTCTTTATGACAAGAAGATATTTTTTTTTGAAAAAATAAATTATTTAGGAAGAGTCTGTATATTAATGAATATTAAGTGTGGTTTTTATTGGTGTGGGTGTGAAATAAAGTATTTACCAATATAATATAAATTTATTTATGAATAAAATATTACGTAAAATATAATTTTATAACTAAGAATCATAATTGTGATTTAATTTTGTGAATATATATAATATTAAACTCATTTAGGACAATTATAGTCCATTATTACATACTAGATGATATTACATTTAAAAAATTATTGGATCATATGTAATTAATTTTTTTATGAAAATTTCTAAAAATTGACAATGATTTAATTTCCAAATCTAGATTTCTAAAATGTAACCCATTTTATGAAAATAAATATTTATATATGATAAATATAACTATTAAATGAAAAAATTTGATATATTAAAATAAGTTTCTCTTGGTGAGATTAATTTATGTACCTTTAAAAATATAATTTATTTTTTCATAAAATTTTATTATTATTTGCAGAATAATAATTATAATTTAGATATAACCATTTTATTATTTACAATGGTTAATAATTAATTCAAACATTTACACAATGGTTAATTTTAATGGCTACATTATGAAAATATAATTTGTCATACCCAACACTTATATACTTAGTGGTCACATTTATCTTACCATACTACATATTCCCTTAATTCTTTCATAAAAAAGCATTCACCACATTAACTATGTTCTCTCTCAAAGAATTATATTTATTTTCACTACTTGTCGACACCATTGATAAATTTTTTCTTTCTTTTCATAATTATTTTCCTAGGCATGAGTCTTTTACCATATTATATACAATTGGATTTCTAGCTTGTATTCATGATCTTAATTTTTATTTATTATCAATTATTATTTGTTCCTGGAATAATAAATATATAACCTTGATTTATGATATTTTAACGGTGAAACAATAATTTCATGATGTATTTAGGATATGGAATCATGCCAATATCAAGAATTTATTCATATTTGAATTAATTATTATGTAATTAATTATTTTATTTAAAGGTTCAAGAAAACATTGGGTCATTACATTTTTCACCCTTTAGTAATTTCCCCTCAAAATTTAAATTCGAATCACTAAATGAAAAAAGTGAGATTATCCTTATTTCATTTCAAATTGTAGTTCCCATGTTATGTCTTCACACTTTTGTTTTAACCAAAACACTGTTACAATTGAATTCATCCTATTTTATAGTAATTTATCTCTATAATACAAGATAATCACTAATTTCTTATCATATGAGACATCAAGAACTGGTTGTACAAATTTCAAATTTAATACATGAGAGGGGTATAACATGAACTTAATCAAAAGTGATATATGAAACAAATTGTGTACTTGATATAGGTTTGGTATAAATTCTAGTATATAGTCCACAAATCACACGTGATTAATAATTTCAATGGAATAATATATCTAGAGTTAACCTTCTATTATTTCTAAACCCCACAACCATTTTAAATAGAGATATTAAAAGGAATATTTTGTCCCAAAAAATGAACTTGAGATCTCATTGTTGATTTTTAATCCTTAATTTTTCAACTCTATGCTACTGGAATGTGTTATTGATTGAAATGGATCTTCTTTATCATTTCGTACCCAAGTTTAACTTTCAATATATTACATTCTCTAACTATATACCATCAATTCAAAGATATGAATATATTATAATATAGGGATTAATATGAGGTCATATGTATGTTTGAGTGATTATTTTATTATATATGATATCAAATAACCAAATATATTGATCCCAACCACATTTTAAGTTCATATATAAATATCAAGGAATTTATTTCATATTCTAGATTGTCTATTAAAATTTACTATCAATTTGAGTATGAAAAGTCATACTAAATTTAAAATCATTGTATAATGTCTGTTGGAGACTCATCTGTAAAATTAAGGTTGTTGGTTACTAAAAACTTATCAACACATCGACATGAAGATAAAGATAAATTTTAGAGATTTTTTAATTTATAAGGAAATGTGAGACTAGGAATTACCTTATAATTCTATTCTAATAATGTGGAAAGTTTGAGGTTGAGTGAACTTCCATCCCTTTCTCACAAAAGGAAAATTTGACCATTATTTAAAAAAAGATAAATGAGGACTCTTAAGATTCATAAAACCAAGGAAGAGAGTATCTAAGTCTTAAATAATCTCCACTTTGTGAATAAAAAAACATTAAGTTGTGATCCTATAGGTGATTTATGAATCCAAACCTAATGAAATAAAATGAACGTGAGTTTACAAAAGGCCTTAACACTTATCCTTTTATGTGATACCATTTTTCCAAGGAATAATGTTTCCAACCCAGGTGATGGAAATGTTAAGGAAAAAATTTCAAACAAGGATTTATAAAATAAATTCCCTCATTTTCCCATTCCATTAGAGGCTAATTCACCAAGGTCTTTGAAAAAATTGGACTAAGTATTTGTTTTAAATAAAACCTACCTTAGAGAAACCAATACCTTTTGTTCAAGAGGTTATATTTACCTCTATGGTATATTTTAGC
Source organism: Viscum album (assembly GCA_963277665.1). NCBI lineage: Eukaryota > Viridiplantae > Streptophyta > Magnoliopsida > Santalales > Viscaceae > Viscum > Viscum album. The sequence continues at coordinate 642,649,682 of OY728142.1, read as the reverse complement.
AGAAGTTTTCACTAAAAGGAAGAGGTTTATTATATATATTTACCTTTTTAAGCTCCTTCACATTGGAAAGATACTATCTTTTTACCTTAAAAACCCACATGAACTCAATATTCCCTATTCAAAACGTTTATTGTGATCTAGTGTCTAGCTTAATAAAGTTCATCCATGTTCACTAATTTTTGTTCCATAACACAAGATTTGGACTAATTTTATATTATCATTACTCTTATTACATTCATTTTTCCTATGGATGATATCAAAATATATCATATTGCATGTATCTCAACACTTTTTTGGATTATTATGAATAATATCCAATCATTTTAACTGAAATAATCTCCCTTCTCATATCTATATTTTTTGGATATTGGTTTTTTCTATGATTCTATTTCAAAATTCTAACAAAAGGACCATAACATATGACCTTAAACTACATCGATTGGTCCTTATTATATGACCTAAATTTATAAGTTACATGTACTTTTGACATGAACTAAAATTATATAATACATCCTCATTATTTTATGTTATAAAACCATCTGTTATGCCCTATTTCATGGTTTAAAACTATAATACTCATTTATCATGGATGAGTGTTATAACCACACTACATGGATTTAAACTATATTAAATTTCTCATTTCTGTATGACTCTAAACATCATGTTAAACCATCATATATTTATTTAAACTATAAGACTAATTTCTCAAGGATTTTTATTATTTCTAGCTCAAATGTCTTTAAATTACATGTCATTACCTTCTTGGATAGATTAAACCTATAATACAAAAAGTGTCATAACCTCACCACATGGATTTACATTATATGATACCCCTATAAATGAAGTTGGTTTTTATTCCATTAAATATGATATGTAGTAATACTCCTTATGGTTCAATACCAACAAAATATTAACCTATTTATTATCCCAGTTACCACCTAATCCTTCACCTTCCTGGATGACTTAAATATCTTGTGTAAATATTTCATCTCTCTGGATAGCTTAAAAATATAACACAATATTTTAAATTATTATATAGAATTAAACTTTATTATAAACCTTTTCACTTTATTGGAAAATAATAAACTATTTTATAAACATTTTTACCTTCTTGGATGGAATTAAACTCCAATATCAACCCATTTTCCATCTTGATAAGAACTAAAATCTAGTGTAAACCTTTTATTTCTCTTGGATGGATTTAAACTCCATCAAAACATTTATGTATCCTTGAATCTCTATAAAATATTGAATAACATTCTTACCTTATAATCCAAATTTAAACTGTGACATAACCATCATGCCTTTATATTTGGATTTATATTAAAACATAACCTTTATGACTTCTAATTTATATTTAAATTATGGTGTAACCTAAATTCCCACTCATATGGATTTAAATTATAGTGAAACTTTGATGCCTCCTCATCTATATTTAAATTATGGAATAAATTTTTGCCTTCAAATATGGATCAAAAACCTAAAGTGATTTTATATATGTATTTAAATTATAGAGTGATATATCCCTATCCATATGTAATGATAATAATATAAATTTTGTTTTGATAATAGAATCATTTAATTTTTTGCATCATCATTAACGCATAAATACCACTTTTTCCCTTGGATAAAAAATATATTCTCTATTAATGTGGTAAGTGATGTAATTAATTGATGTAAACAAGTTTAGATTTGAGAATGATTTCATGAACATGATGAGATAAGATGATTTCATATCCCATAAAATCTATTTCAATATATATATCCTTAAATGACACACTTTCTTTTTGAAAAAGAGGTAATGGAGGTGGGGGATAAAAAATTTAGGAAAAAAATGATAAACTCGATGTTAAATCATTCACATTTGAAAATTTAATGATTGATTATATAAATTCATTTGTGATACTTCAATAATGAGTTAGTTGTTTATAATGATAAAAACATTTAAATCACCACCCTTAAAATAGGATACAAAGTGTGGTATCCTATAACCAGTATAAGAAAATAACAACAGAAATTAGTGCTACTATACCTTAAATTCGTCATATAAAAATCCCATAATTGTATAATGCTATTATTGTGATTACCTAATCTATGGGGCATAAATTACCACTTTCTGTAAAGAAATACCTTTATCATTATATGGTGAATACACTGGTGTTATAATATTCTCATGATGGTGTAGTCCTAACATGCACCATATCCAAAGAGAACTTGGAATCATTGAATCCATGAAGTCTACTATCATACTGGAGAATGATTTTTGGTAGGTGGACCCAATTTTAATATCAAACCACTTTTGGAGTCTCTTTATTGAATGAGATAGTATGATTTTTTTATTTGGAAGTGGTGTATTTCACTAACATACAAGATTATATATAGAATTCACTTACAAGGGATCGTACCAATATCAACTATTTACATTTTCATGTGGCCCTAAATACTTTAGATCCCCTTCAAAAGGATTTTTCTCATGATATATAGGATCTAGAACTAAGAATAATGACCCATTATGGGAATGAAAACCACACTATTAAGGGAGAGTTCAATTCCCTTATTGTTTTTAAGAACTCTAAGGCCTGTCTCCATGTTCTGAAGGTGACCCATGGAGACATTAGGGTCAAACTAAGTTGGAGGCCACAACCACCCTCAAGGATATATATGGATTCCCTTTTAGTAAAAATCTCTCAAAAAATTACATATTACCATGGAGGCACTTCAATGAAAATTCCACCAATTAATATAGAGGTCCTCTCATTAATGATGAGACTGACCATTTTAGACATTTTCATCATAGTGAAAAAGATCCATTTTATAGATACCTATATTACAATAGGTATTTGGATACACATTGATGCAATAAGAGTGGTGGTTAATTAGATTATAAATTAATTTTATATAACACCACTAAACATCCTTCATCACCTATTAAAATGAATGGCTTGATTGCTATACAATGTTCATTCTTCTTCACTACTAAATTTTAATGATGTTAATAACTAAAGTGAGTATCCATAAAACCAAGAACAACTAACATAGTAAGAATATAAAATTTACAAGGTTGACCATTCAAAGTGAATGGATATATTCTTGACATGGTTTTTCTAAAACATGATACCACATTATTTACTAGAATCACCATCATGGATACAAATGATTATGGATTATCCTTGAACATAGGTTATATGCAGTTGTTTCTTGATTGATGTAATGTGATCCCAAAAAATTAAAAAAATGATCTTCTATGTTACAATAAGAAGAATATTCAACCTATAATAAGAGTCTCTAATTACTTTTATATTAGTTCCACTTTTACTCTTATTCTTTAAACAATGAATTTATAATCAAATAGTGAATGTAAACTTTCATTGATAACCCAACATAATTTCCTCTTGTTCACTAAGAAATTTCAATGAAAGATAAATCATTGAACTTTAATCAACAATAATAAACTTAGAACATCAATACATATACCAAGGCAAACTTCATTATCTTTAATAAGAACACCAAACTTCATATTCTACGTATTCCTACTTCAATAATTTATTGGATGAAGATTATCTGAACTTATTGGTTGCCTTCATATTCATATTCTTCTACTACACACAAATTTTGTGAAACATTATTCTTATATTATTTCATTATACTATATACTTTTCTACTTATTCACTCATCTCCACACACTATCGAGTTCATAACATCATCAATTCTTTATTATAATTTAAATATTAAAATAAAAATAAAAAACACAACTTCTTCTTTAAGTTATACCACCTAATCATTATACATTAGATTAATAAAAAATATATAGTCACCCTTAAAATACTTTGGGGAGTTAGGAATTAAATTTTAAGTATCCCTTAAACCATAAAATAGGACAAATTTTCAAAACACTTGAATTTGGACCATATAACGTATCATGATGTGATGAGATTTTTTATAGTTAAACTAATGTGGTTTTTACTAAATAATAAAATAATTCAAGGTGTATTATAGTGTGAACACATATAATTAAGGAATGATATATTAATATTTACATTCTATATAATTACAAAAAATTTCCTGGCCACATGCTTTAGGGTGTGAACTTCTTCTCCATAACACTATAATCTCCACTATGGTGCAATTTTGTTACCTTCACTAGCCAGCATATACATGAAAAAGCATGACTTACCTATTGTGGTGTGATATTTATATCATGAATGATTATTTGAAACATTTTTATATTTAAAACTTTAATCATGGTGTAACATCCTTCCCCTCACCCATTATCTTGGGAAGAGGTGGTGACATTGCTATTTTTAGGTGAAATCCCCAAGACACCAAAGGATAAAAATAAATGCTAAGACTTTATAAGGAGTTGGGGGATGATTTTAACTTTTAAAATAAAAAAACAAAACCCAGAATACCATAACCAACAACCACTATATGATGCATGAGAATAATTCAATACAACTAAAATTAATACCAACTAAAGACAATACCAAACTACAACCAAGAACCATATCAGAGTACAAAGAAAAAACCAAAAACCAAAAAAAACCCAAAGATAAAAAGACCTACAGAAGAATTCCAAAACAAGATCCAAGATCTAACTCAACAATCCATTCCCACAGTATCATAATTAAACAATAAAGAACTAGGATACCTTTCCTTTACTTGTGTCTCAATATACAACATCTAGAAATAAAAAAAGTTCGTAAGTAGGGAGTTAGTATAAAACTCTGTACGTTTTCCCCAAATTACAGCCCTACTAATACCGCTAACATAGAACATGTTAGCACATTTATATGAAATAATTTATATAAAATTATTTGAAAAACAATTATATCAAATCCAAAAATAATTTTCCAACTGAACAATTTTCAAACCAAAAAATTTCCAAGGGAATCAACCAAACAAGTATTGCAAACCAATTTCCAAATCACATTTGGTATAACCCATTCATTTCCATACATTTACTCATCCAAAAATAAATGATAATATTAATTTTCTATAATCATGAGTGGAATATTTTTGATATACCAATTCATCACAAGGTAACCATATACTAAGTGCAACAATGGCACACTCCCCTTTTACAGGGTCATGCCAATGAAAATGAACACATGCCAACCATTTATGCCAAATACCATGCCAAACCAAGAATTATAAGACATGTCAAAAAACATTCTTTTATTGAAAATATTTATAAAAAATCATTTTTATGAATCAAAACAAATCCATATTTTAAAATTACCATTTTAAAATCATGAAAAAAAGAACTTTCACAACATCCAAATTCCACAATTCCACAAACCATTACTAAAGAGGGGTTCTACATATATTTTCACATAAATTTAATATTTAAATTAAATAAATTCAATCAATTTTAAATCAATAATTTATGTTCTAACAATTGTAATCAATAATGAATCCTCCTACCTGAAAAACTAATAAAAAAATTAGAGCAACACAAAAATTCCAAAAAATTGCTTAGATTTTCCAAAAAACACCTTAGATCTTATTACCTACCATCCAAAAAATCATAAATTAACATTATTAACATAAAAAAAACATGTATCTATTCCCAAATAGATTATATCCATGTATCTGAGATAGGTAAGAAGAAGAAAGCTATGTAAAACCACTAAGAACAAGAACTTACCATGGAATTTGGCCTCCAATGCACCAAGATTCATCAACGAATCACTCCCGAGTTGAAGGGAAAGGTATCCATAGTCTTTGGATGAAGTGGATCTCGAGTTATGGACAGTTTGGGGAAAAAAATTATAGGTAAAGGGTCTAATTAGGATTAGATCCAAAATTTAAGGAGGGAAACTTGTATGCTGCATAGTTTGGCTGTATAGTTTGGAAAGTAGGGCCCCAACCATGCAGGTGATAGTGCCTTAAGACACTCCTCACATAGTTAGATCACAAAGTTAGACAAACCATGCACCAAAAATGATTTTAAACTCTATTAAATTTTTCATCATTTCACCTGGGTGTCCGCACGGTTTGGTCAAATTTTGAGCCAACTGTGTGCCTTCCCAGTGAACCTTGTTTTCCCTTTTAGGGTTTCCTGGAGGTGTTTCATGGTTTATACTAATCATTCTAAAATCATCAACTCCTATAAAATTATCAAAAACCTATAAAAACATCTCTAAAATTTCCCAAACATAACCCAATAAATATATATACTTAAAATACATAAATAAATTATTAACTACCCATAACCAATGGTGCTACATTCTCCCAACCATTAGTCTTTATATCCCCCAAAAGTTGAAAAGCACTATTGTCCTGAAAGAGTTTAGGCCATTGCTCGACCATTTCTTTTTCCCATTCCAATGTTTGTTTCTAAATTTGACCATGTTTCCATAAAAACCACACTAGAATGATGATTTTCCCAGGAAAGAATTTCTCTTGCCTATCCACATTCTAAACTAGAAGATGAACCAATATAGTATCTGGTTATAGGTCAACGTGATCCCATTGAATCACATGGTCTAGATCAAGATAATACTTTTTCAATCGAGATACATGAAACACATTATGCACTGAACTGAAACTTGGTGGAAAATACAACTAATATTCCACCTCACCAACCCATTCAAGTATCTTAAAAGGGCCCATATATTGAGGAGGAAAATTACCTTACTTATCAAAATGATGATTCCCAAGCCTTAGAGAGATTTTTAAGAATACATGATCACTCACCTTGAATGAAAAAAATCATCGATGATGATACATATATGATTTTTAATGACTCTGAGTTTTCTATATTCTCTTCCTGATCAAATAAATCTTAATCATTGTCTCTTAGACAAGGATTTTTCCAACCAGTGAAGTGTCATGTATTTCCACCCAAAAAAGTGAATAACGATAAGGATTCCTTAAATTTTTTCAAAAGGATCCATATGTATTGAGTCCTAGAAACTGTTGTTATATGATAAATCCACTAATGGTATATGCTCCTCCCATGATCCACTAAAATCCATTACAAAAGCCCTAAGAATGTCTTCCAACATTTGAATCATCCTTTTAAATTTTCCATCTGTCTGAGTATGATACATCATACTCATAGTCAACTGAGTTCCAAGGGATTTCGGTAATTATTTTAAAAAATGATATGTAAATATAGGATCTAATTCCGATATTATTGAAACTGGTACACCATACCTATTTACCATTTTTTAGAAATAGATTTTAGAAAATTTCTCCACTGCTTGAGATTCATGAATAGGGATGAAATAGGACAAATTTTCAGGAGATCCTCTATCACCCATATGGAATCATATCTATGATCCATACTTGGGAGAACCATCAAAAAAATACATGGCTATCTACTCCCATTTATAAAAGGGAATAAGTAAATACTGCAACATACTCTCTATCTATTGGTGCTCTACCTTAACCTACAGACATGTGAGGCATCTCATAAAAAACACAACCACCCTTCTCTTCAGGAAAACCAACCAAAATTATACTTTCAATTCCTTATATTTTTTTATTCCTAGATGAACAACCTACCTCAATTGGTTTTATTCATAAAGAAGTTATTCTTGATAATCCAAAGGTACAACCACCCAATATCAAAACCAAAAAACTGAATTCCCATCCATTTTCCTTCCCTTAATGTTCTTACCAACAATGAGTTTTTACCTCATAAAAACACATTCCAAATCATATGTTTATGCCACTTTAACACTCTAAATTAAATAAGGAACAAAATAAACTAGATAGAAAACCACAACACTACCTTGATCTTCACACTCCAAGTTCATATTGGTTATCACCGACATCAGATGCCACTGATCTAAAGATTCATTAGCCTACTGACCATATGAATTCCTACTTAATGCATCCTCCATCGAATTTCCTTTACCCAACATATACATCAAGTAAAATTAAAAAAGTTAGAGATACTCCATACATATTATTTATCTTAGTTTGAAATCTAATTGTGAGAAAATATGTTTCAAGATCTTATGATCTATAAACACCAAATATTTCTTACCAAAGAGGTATTGATGCAAAATCTTCAAAGGATGGACTAAAGAAGATAATTTCAAATCACAAGTTTGGTATTTATTCTCATGAAACCATAACTGCTATGATATATAAACAACAACATGATCTTCGTACTTGAGAACATATCCCAACCCTGATCCCAAATCATCACAAAACACCATATACAATTTTACTAAATTTGGGAAAATCATGATCGGTTCTGATGTAAGGTAAAATTTAAGTTCTTGAAAAGAATTCTAAAATTCCTCATTCCCTTGGAATGGAAGATTATTCCTTGTAAAAGTTATAATTGGTGATTTTATTCATAAAAAATCATGAACAAAACATTGATAATAACCAACTAGTCCCAGGAAACTGTGTAGATGATGAAAATTATTTCGAGGCTGCCAAGAGATGAGAACCTCTATATTTTATGGATTTATAGAAAAAAATCTTTAAGAGATTAAATTACTAAGGAAATGTACATATTTTATCCAAAAATAATACTTTTAAATCTTGGAATACAAATGATGATCCCGAAAGTTACCCAAAACTGTTTCCAATTGTTGATCATGGTAAACCCTTGTCCTTGAATATACTAATATGTCACCCACAAACACCACTAGAAAATTGTCTAGATACCATTGAAATATATGATTCATAAATTATATAAATACTTTAGATGAATTTGTAATACTGAAAGGAATAACCACATACTTCTAATTGATATATCTACTCCTAATAGTTGTTTTCATAATATCCTCTTTTTGAACTCGCAATTGGTGATATCCCAATCACAATTCAATTTTAGAGAACCATCAGGATCCCATAAATTGACTAAATAGATCATCAATACATGGAATTGGATATTAATTCTTTATTAGAACTTGGTTATGATTATGTTAATCTATAAAAATATGAATATTTTCATTAGCCTTTTCCACAAACAAGACCGGTGCTACCCACCGAGATGTACTTGGCCGAATGAACACTTTTCTTTCTAACACTAACAACTAGACTATCAATTCCATTAATTTAGCTGGTTCCATCTGGTAAGATGGAAGTGAGATATGACCGTTCCCTGGTAGGAGGTCAATCATAAACTACACTTCACTTTTTGGTGGAAACCTTGAGAAGTTATCAGGAAAACATCCGAAAACTGATAAAAAACCATTGGAAAACCACTTCTCCAATCTCATCCACTGATTCCAAAGTAAACACTGACAACTATCATGATATCGTTCCAAACACTAGTGAAAACCATCCCATTTCACCTACCTTTACATTCCGATCTCCTCTAAAGATATTCTCAACACTGTCCTCATTTGTAAATCTAACCCTTTGGGTATTATAGTCAAGGTGATATTTGAATATTGTCAACCAATCCATACCTAGGATTATTTAATAGACATATATCTCAATCATAGATAAATACCAACTCATTTTAGCTCCATCAATCATTAAAAAAATATTATTTTCACATTAATGCTCAACATTCTTTTTATCCAAGAGGAGTTTGAAGTTTCAAAACAGAGGGAATCATCTCAACATGAAGAACCATTAGATTTACAACACAAGAAGTAATAAATTAATGAGATTCACCCAAATAAGGAGAATATTTTATACGGGTAGAATTCAAAATAATCATACCTCTCATTTTCAATGGTCTTGATTGATCATTCACACACGCCTATCATGGGGTGTGAAAAATGAAATATTATTCTCTTAGTGCAACACAATGGCTGACCAGGGTCATCTCACTTGACGAGCCTTTCAATTTTTTCACTTTCTTCTTCTAAATAGCCTATGTTATATATTTTTGTGGTTTTTTATTTTAAAGAAAATGATAAAGAATATTTTTGTGTTTTTTGATTATTTAAAGAAATGATATGAAAAATAAGAATTTAAACTAACATAAAAATCTATGTAGAATGAAATTAGGAAGAAAACACTTGGGTTTTGGGGATTATTTTAAGGTTCAATAATTATTATATTTTTTATGTTTGATTTTAGTTTGAAATTTGAAATATGGAATTTCATGTCTATACTACTATTATTTTTTTAGAATTTTTTGGATATCATTGAATAGACAAGCACTCTCATTTACACCTCCTAATTTAATCAAGGTTGATGACACTCCTTGGTCTAGGAGGTTCCTTCTTCTAGGACCAAACTATATCGATACTTTTTCATCCATTGGTTAGCTAAAATATTATCATATAAATAATTAACCAATAGATAGAGGAAAAAATAATTAAAATAAAAGAATATAATATATTGAGTTACATGAAATATGTGGTAATTCACCATATCAGGAACATTCACCTCACTATGTGTGCTACTCAAATCTATCACAAAATTTAAGGAATACTTTAATAAAAATTCAAGAACACTGTGAACTCCCCTCGAGCCAAGCCTTGGGGTTAGCCACTCATTTTTTAGAGTAATATATCACAATGGTGGAAATGGTAAGAAGAGAAGAAGAATGAAAGGAGAGATATAATAAAATAAAACAAAGAAGAATTTAAAAATAATGGGGGTGAGAAAGTGGAAAAAATTTTGTAAAAGAAAAAAAGAAAAGAAATTAAAATATATATTTAATAAACAAAGTTAAAATAATAATAATGATAATAATAATATTAATAATAATAACAATTATTATAATTAAGAAAATAATTTTAATTTAAGAATAAGAAGAGAAAGAATAAATTAAGGAAAATAGTTTTAAAATAAGAATATTAAAATGATATTTATGATAATAATAATAATAATTTTTAGTTGTTATTATTATTATTATTAAAGAAGAGTAATTAAAATAATAAAATAAGAAGAACAAAATGGTGGAACAAAATTATAAAAAAATTATGAATTTTATTTAATTGGAATAAATTAAAATTAAAATATAAATAAAATTAAATCTAAAATAAAAATAAATAAAAGAAAAAATAAATTAAAGAAGAATAAATGAGGGGTATAAGGATATGTTTTAGTTGCCCGATCCTTAGGTGGGATCTCACTCTCTGGGTGTCGACTAATGCCAGAAAAAGAGGGATCAACATCCTTATATAGGTAGTGTGGGAGGGCCTCACCTCCCTCTGTCTTCATCGATCCCCCAAGAATAGGGAGGACTACTTTAAAATCAAACCCTTGTGGGTGCATGAAGAACCCATGTGGAATGAATCTATGTGGGATAATATGATTTCATGCATGGGTGAGGAGATTATCTGATAACAGAGGCAGCGTGCATGGGTGCTTAGGGTGACATGAGAGAGCATGTGATCCTCCTCCACTGACCTTTGGAGTGGATAGAGGATTCGTGATGATGGTGATTAGGGAACAGTGAAGAGGTTATGGGATAGACTGAGGGTGAAGCGTGGTAGTCCTATGGTGGCTGTCCATCGACACCAAGCCGTGGAGGTTGTGGCAGGTGGTAGTAGGTCACAACGGGTGAGGATGAGGCACTGCATGGTGGGGCGTCCTTTGTGGTATCCTTATTCTCTTCCGACCATAGAAGTGGAGGAGTCCCAAATGGTGATTGTGGGTTCGAGATCAAGGAGGAGCTTGGCTGGGGTTGAGCAGTGGTGGTTAGTGGGTGAGTTCTAGGGAATCCAGTGGCATCTTGGGGCACAAGAGTGGTAGAGAGACACAAAAGTGAGGTGGTCGTGGCTAATCATGATGAAGGATGGTGGAGGAAGAAAACACTGCATTGGAGCTCTTATCCCACATCAAAATTCTAGGAGAGGCTACAAGCCTTTATAAGTCTCAACATTAGAGAAACCAACATGCTCACTCTGGGGTGGGCTCTTGGTACACTTGAACACACTTAAATCGGACGCGCCACATGCAACCCGCGTGGATTTTGGGCCACCTATGCACCCGCAGGGACTGACCACCTACCAACCACATATGGGGTTCACCACCATTGCGATGCTAGGGTCTCTTACAGCCCTCTCAGGCTGGTCTAGCTAACCGGCCCCTTATAGGCCTGTTATGTGGTAGGCCAGCCTTGGTTGAAGGCTTGTTGGAGGCATTGACTAATTTTTTACACAAAAATCATCAAAAGAGTTAGAAAATTATTTAAAAAAATTTACATCAAAATTTCGTAAATTAATTATAAATATTAGAACCAAATTCTTTTACTCTTTTAATCCATTTAAATTGTAATGCCCCGACCCCAGTTACCCAGATTCAGTGCATTATTACTTAACATTGGCATGATCACAAAATATCAAGTCTCAAAAGACCGATAAGTTTAGTAGCCTTGGAAACACTAGATACTTTCATAAATGTTACATTACATCATAAAGTGAAAAACTACAATAACATAGTCTCCATATTCCACACTCATATCCCCTTCAGACTATCCCTGCAGGTCAGTCATAAAATATTTCTTCACATCCTGGGAAAAATAAACATAGAAAGGGGTGAGCTTAGATGCTCAGTAAGGATAAAAATATAGCATGAACTTTCATAAATAAACATAAACATGTAAGGGAATGTATAACTAAAACAAAAGCCTTTCAAACTTGAAATTCAGCATAATATGGAAAAAATAAAATGAAATAATTCCATTTACTTATTCACATGGATATTCAACTAGTCGAATACTCACATGCAATATCAATAACCACTTTTATAATGATGGAATGCATAATTACAGACTATCATAACCTTGTATTTAAGGCCTCATGCCAAGATTACAAATAAGATTTTGTCAAGGCCTCATGCCAAGACACTAGTTTGTCTCATTAGACCTACCGATGCATCAAGGAGCTATAGCGGGCTCCACCAGTCACTTATTAAGTCTAATGCATTCTTCATATGAACAGGTTTAAACATAACATAAACATTCATATTAAAACTAGCATACAAAATGTTAAAAAGGGGATTTATCTTTTAATAAAAAGGGGATTTATCTTATAATAAAAAAATTTTGAAGGTATTCAGGCTGTTGGATGGATGTATGGGAAGCTTTAATGATTTTATAATGGCAAAAAATAGCTGCACCCACCGTATAAGTTAAAAAAAGACATTCTTACCTTAATTTTATTGAAAATGTCAAAAAGTACCTTGTTTGGAAAATGACGGAAAGATTCCTTTAAAAACATATAAGGTAAAATAAGGGTATAAATGTCTTTAAACCATTGTCTAATAAATAGTAAAATTTTTTTGAAAGATATTTTTAAGAAACATGGATGTGGATGATAAAGAGGTCCCAGTAGATAATTACATATGAACAACCTTGAATAATGAAGAGGTTGTAGAATTAACCCCTACCTTGTGTCCGACTTGACTCGATCGTTATTTAATCTCCTAAATAATAAACTAGAGTTAATCTATACTTTATTAAGAACCCTTTTCAAGTTCATTATTCCTTTTATATCACTTATTCCCATGTTATGAACATTATTTATTCATTTAAGTTAATAACAGTCGTTTTTTCGATCTTTGGTACTTGAGTCAACAATAAACTTCTTATAATTACAAGTTGTTTATGTGGTAAAATATCCATTATCTCCAAAATTATATTCATGATCTAGATATCACATTTATCATATATAACCAGTATATAAATTCATTTATAATATTCCATAACATTTAGAGGTAAGAAATGAAATGCATCGTTCATGGAGACGGTAAGCCATACGTACGCATGAACGCTACATTCATTTCTATTTCATATTTAATGGAATTAAATCATAATGATATAAATGTATATTATAATTCCAATATGATATATAATATCATTTAACTCTTTCCTTTATTGCATTAACGATTCAAATCACTTTGAGGGGGCGGTAGTCTGCACTTCCTAAAATGAAATTATTGTGTTTACCCATAATGGAAACCATAAAGGTATGAAATAAATGAAAAATACAGAAGCATAAGGAAAACATAAAGATAATATATATCATATATAAATATAGTTACATCTTAATGGCCACCATGAAAGGTGTTAAAAGAAGATTGAACAATCATCATTTTGTGAGGCAGTAATTAGCCACCCACAGAAACAGTATGTTCATTAACCATTAGACAGAGGTGTGTGTAACCGTAAATCGAATCCTTCTCATAAAAAAATCATAGTATATTGAATATACTGGTTTTGTTACAAAATAATTGAATAAAAAGTGTTTTAGGGGTTGGATAAGAAAAATAAAACAAAATAACATAAGAGAAGACATTACCTTAAAATCAGGTAACTATTTTTGATTTGAGCCAAAGGCTTCCTTGGGAAGACTTATGCCCAAAGTGAGGCTTCTAGGAGTAAGAGAGGGAAGTTGAGAGAGTATTTGGGTAGAGGTTGGTAGAGCCAAATGGCTTTGATGGTGTGAGTAATGTGGTAGATGTGGGGGCCTTTTATAAGAGGAGAGGAGGGGAACTCTTGGAAAGTCATGAAATGTTACTTTATTATGAAATGATTTTCGGATTCTAAAGGTCACAGAATGATATATTTCTAGGATAAGGTGACAAGGTTTAGAAATCCACCCATTAAATTGGATTTAGACAAGAGTAAGTCTTAGATTTTACCTTATCTTTTCATTTTATTTAAATTGTTCCTTAATGGGGTAATCACTACATCATTATGGTGTCATAAATAAATTTATTTATTTAATGTTTAAAAATTATAAAACAAATAACATGGTGTAGGAAATATTTTTAGCTTTACAATGACTATTTATAGTATAATATATCATTTATGAATACAAAATTAATTTTTTTTTACTTAGGTGTTACATACTTTTGTTATATTTTCATTTAAAAAAAATAAAATGATAAAATGTCACTATCACACAAAAGTGATTCCATGGGGTCCCTAAGTTGGAAGAAGGCATCACATGGTCTTAAAGGACACAAAAAATATCATTAGAACACATTTTGGGGTCATTTTATATTATTATGATATTATTTCATTACCCTTAACAACCCAATTACTAATTAATCATGATAATTAAAGATAATTGCCGTCGTTACTATTCATATTGTCAAAAAACAAAAGAGTATTAATTACATAACTTGGAACATATGATTAAAAATATGGAATCCATTTTACCAAATTCTAAACACATAAATTACAGTAATTAATTTAAAAATAATTCCTGTTGTCAAAACCAAAGACTGGTTTTTAAGAAGTAAAATCTATCAAAAGATTGACTTGTTTTTACATCCAATTGAAAAGTGAAATTACTTTGAATGAAAAATATTGTATTAATTTGTAAAAAAATAATTCAATTATACTTTAAAACCAATCAAAATTACAATCTAACTATATAAATAAATTGGATGAAAAATAGTTTTGAATTAAAATACAACATTTTCACTATTCATTAAAAATGAACATTCTCAGAAAAATACCAAAACTTCAACTTAGGCTAATTTCGATATTCCAAATCCCAAAATGAAGTCCATTTTGAAATATGAAATTTATATGATTCATAAAGTGGGTATTACTATTCATAACAGCTACTTTGATTGGTCGCGGTGTGTTAGAACTCGAGGTTGTGTACAACACACACTACTGTATTATTCAAAGAGAAGCGTACCATGGAAGCTTGGGGTGTTATATTCTCCCCTCCTTCAATAAATTGCGTCCTCACAATTTGAAATTGTTCTTAGAAAATAAAAGGTCGAAAATAGAAAACACATTTGTGGAAAACCCACATCGGAAATAAGGTTAATAAAATTTAGCCTTAATAAGAGGGAAAGAGAAATGAAAAAGTCACCACCAAATTATGATTTTGATTAGGAGAACATTAGTGAAAATTAGAGACATATAATTATAGGAAAACATAAATATTTATAGGGAGTGATTGAGGTCATCAATCATAAACAAGTGTAAAATTGAGGGCCTCAAAGCCATCAATCTGTGATGAAAATATCATCAGTTCAACAAAACATAAGGTATTAGGATAACACATTTTTGTTTTAATATCCCTTCCCTAAAGTTTAATAATTAATTTATTCATAATAATATATATATATATATATACACTTGACAAGTAGAATCTCATCCTTCAACTAATTTATACCACAAACTCATCTTTCACTCAAAAAGATAATAGAACTCAAAAATATTATATTTATCCTAATCGTACAAGGTTCAAAATATTAACACATACCATTTATATTAGGAAAAATATTTTGTAATAACTAGGGACTTCCTGTAGGCCAGTGGTAGGTAATAAAGGCCTGTCGCACTCTGGTTGTGGGTTCTATTTCTACAGCTTTGTCCGACACGACGGGTTATCCCCCGACCTGCAGGTTGTCCTTTTCCTAAAACTATAGTATTATAATATTCCAAAAATAATCTTCAGAAATGTTTTAACCTTAAATAATACTACCCAAAGTTAAACTTAATCCATCCCAACCTTTATAGTTATCCAAAATACCTCTGTCCAGACATTCTCTAAAAGGTCTCTAAATTCCAAAATCAATTCATCAGATTCCCCAAACAAAGTAAAGTTTCTCTTATTGTCACATACTAAAAATATGATTACCTTCATCATATTAAAACCTTAATGGAAACAAAAAGTACTGCAGTACAATACTTAAATATATCACATTATTATTATAACCATAATATAGTTCTTGAGTCCAAAAACACAAATACAATAATTATTCCACATCAACTGTAGTAACATCATAAGATTGGCCTTAATCCCTTGGCCTTTTCTAAGGTAAGTTTCCCTGAATATTAGGACATTAAATTGTATAATGCCCCATTTCTCTACAATTTTAGCATTCAACATTGATAGCCACTTTTTTTCCCTTTCAATCACAAGCCTGGTGACCTTTTTCTCCACATTTATAACAAACTCACATTCCTTTTAGGCAAGTAACGGGGTGATTCTTCCCACAATTATCACATAATGGAAAATACTTCTATCCCGTTTTCCCTTTATCTGTCTCTTGTTCCACCGTTATCTTCTTCTCTTGGTTTTCTTTATTGTCATAAGATTTAGAGAATTCCTTTTCTGTCTTTATAAACACGAGACTATATCTTCGTACGTTGAGAAAGATTGTGATACTAATGCTCGATGGAGAAATAGTTTTAACCCATCAAAGAAATGATCGATCTTTCCTCTTGGGTTATGTATATAATCTGCCACATTCCTTGCTAACCTTGTAAATTTAGCTTCATACTTTGCAACATTCTCATCCTCCTTTTGCCTCAGACTGAGAAACTGTATTTTCATATCTGCTCGATGGTCATGATGAAAGTATTTTTCTAAGAAAATTTATTTAAACTCTCTCCATTCCATACATGACACTTCTTTATATTCCTTTGTATTTTGAATCAATGACCAACATTGATCAGCATCTCCAGTGAGGCGGTAAACTGTCATGGAAACTTTTTCCCTTTCACTACTCCCTAAAGCCTGGAATATTTTCTCT
Organism: Viscum album; assembly: GCA_963277665.1. Classification (NCBI taxonomy): domain Eukaryota; kingdom Viridiplantae; phylum Streptophyta; class Magnoliopsida; order Santalales; family Viscaceae; genus Viscum; species Viscum album. The sequence continues at coordinate 642,632,294 of OY728142.1, read as the reverse complement.
AGGGAACTTATCCATTTCTCAGCTACTAATGGATTTGTACTCCCATTGAATGTTGGTGGTTTTTGCCTCATGAAGTGATCTAACATTGATCCTCTACATTGTGGATCAGGGTGCTCCATACGAGTAAGGTTATTATTCATAACCTGAGTGAGTTGTCCCAGTATGGTGATTAACTGATCAGCACCAGTTGCATCCCCAGCTCCACTATAATTATCTTGAGTAGGAGGGAAATCCATACATGGAGTGTGTGCATTTATACAGTTTCCATTTCTTCTAATAGGCACCATTTCTAAACAATGGCATAAACTGGATCAGTTTATGAATCAAAATACATAATTCCAAACTTGTAAAACACTTAACATAAATTGAACAGTTTATGGATATAATCCATAATCATAAGAAAATGTTTTCTTTGAGGAATTATATACTCATAAACCCTTCATAATTATTTGTAAAGAAAATGAGAATTATCCTACGAATATCCCCTGAGAGTGTCGTAACCAAGAGTGCAGCAAGGCCCATTTTTGTGCACCAGTTCCTATTCGAGTCTAGCTTAAAGTGGTGTTTTTGGGTTTTACCCCTAGTTACATCTGTTCCAGAGCTGCCTCTACCTACTCGTATCCAGACAGGTATGTATTTATTGGAAAACTCACAAAATCTCTACAATACCAAAATTCTAGGAAGTTCTTCTATACTAATCCTCAAAGTCTATCTTAGGGCTATGTGCTTTAATCAGAGTTTATCTAAATCTAGCTTGTAAGGTTATTACTAAACTACCTCTGATACCAACTATAACACCCCGACCCCAGTTACCTAGAGTTGGTACATTATTACGTAACATTGGCATGATCACAAAAGATGAAGTCTCGAAAGACCATTTAGTTTAGTAGCCTTGGAAACACTAGATACTTTAATAAATGTTACATTACATATTAAAGTGAAAAACTAAAATAACATAGTCTCTATAGTCCACACACATATCCCCTTTAGACTATCCCTACAGGTCAGTCATAAAATATTTCTTCACATCATGGGGAAAATAAAACATAGATTGGGGTGAACTCAGATGCCCAGAAAGGATAACAATATAGAGGAAACTTTAATAAATAAACATAAACATTTAAGGCAATGTATAACTAAAGAAAAAGCCTTTTAAAATTGAACATCAACATAATATGGAAAAAATAAAATGAAATAATTCCATTTACTTATTTACATGGATATTCTACCAGTCGAATAATCGCATGCAAAATCAATAACCACTTTCATAATGATGGAATGCATAATGCCAGACTATCATAACCACGTAGCCAAGGCCTCGTGCCATGACTACAAATAAGATTTTGTCAAGGCCTTATTCCAAGACATGAGTTTGTCTCATGAGACCTACCTATGCAACTAGGAGCTATAGCGGGCTCCATCCGTCACTTATTAAGTCCAATGCATTCCCCATATGAACAGGTTTAAACATAACAAAAAAATTCATATTAGAACTAGAATATGAAATGTTAATACTTTCTCCATAAACCCTGAATGGTATAAAAATAACACATCCATAATCAAACATATCAAAAAACCTTCAATACAATATGGATGTTTTGAATCATAATAGATCAACTTCAAATACGCTTAAAATCCATCAAAGGATGTTGACATAGATGAAATCAAACCAATTTGAGAGAAATATCTTTTTTGAAATCATTTAAAAGTCACATAATTTTAAAGGAAAACATTTACTTTGAAAATATTCTTATAAGCTTGTAAGGGAATATTAAACGATTTTATAATGGTGGAAAATAGCCGCACCCACCGTATAAGTTAAAAAAAAGACATTCTTACCTTAATTTTGTCAAAAATCTCAAAAAGTACCTTGTTTTGAAAATGACGGAAAGATTCCTTTAAAAAATGTATAAGGTAAAATAAGGGTATAAATGAATTTAACCCATTGTATAATAAATAGTAAAACTATTTTGAAAGAAATTTTTAAGAAACATGGATGTGGATGATAAAGAGGTCCCAGTAGATAATTACATATGAACAACCTTGAATAATGAAGAGGATGTAGAATTAACCCTTACCTCGTGTCCGACTTGACTCGATCATTCTTTAATCTCCTAAATAATGAACTAGAGTTAATATATACATTCTTAAAAACCGTTTTCAAGTTCATTATTCCTTTTATATCACTTATTACATTGTTATGAACATTATGTAGTCATTTAAGTTAATAACGGTCATTTTGTCGATCTTTGGTACTTGAGTCAACAATAAACTTCTTATAATTACAAGTTTTTCATGTGGTAAAATATCCATTATCTCCATAATTATATTCATGATCTAGATATCATATATATCATATATATCCATTATATACATTCATTTATAATATTACATAACATTTAGAGGTAAGAAATGAAATGCATCGTTCATGGAGACGGTAAGCTGTACGTACGCATGAATGCTACTTTCATTTCTATTTAATATTTAATGGAATGAAATCATAATTTTATAAAGGTATATTATAATTCCAATATGATATATAATATGATTTAACTAATTCCTTTATGGCATTAAAGATTCAAATCACTTTGAGGGGGCGGTAGTCCGCACTTCCTAAAATGAAATTATTGTGTTTACCCATAATGGAAAAAATAAAGGTATGACAAAAATAAAAAATACAGAATCATAAGAAAACATAAACATAATATATATTATATATAAATATAGTGACATCTTAATGGCCACCATGAAAGGTGTTAAAAGAATATTGAACAATCATCATTTCTTGAGGCAGTAATTCGCCACCCACAGAAACAGTACGTTCTTTAACCATTAGACAGAGGTGTGTGTAAGTGTAAATCAAATACTTCTCATAAAAACATCCTAATATAATTAATATACTGGTGTTGTTACAAAATAATTTAATAAAAAGGGTTTAATGGGTTGTAGAATCAAAATAAAACAAAAGAACATAAGAGAAGACATTACCTTAAAATCGGGTAACTCTTTTTGATTTGAGCCCAAGGCTTCCTTGATAAGACTTAAGCCCAAAGTGAGGCTTATAGGAGTAAGATAGGGTAGTTTATATAGTATTTGGGAAGAGGTTTTCCGATCCAAATGGATTTGAAGGTGTGAATAAGGTGGTAGAGGTGGGGGCCATTTATAAGAGGAGAGGAGGGGCACTCTTGGAATGTCATGAAATGTTACTTTATTATGAAATGATTTTAAGATTTTAAAGGTCCCACAATGATATATTTCTAGGATAAGGTGATAAGGGTTCGAAATACACCCATACAATAGGCTTTATACAAGTATAAGTCTTAGATTTTACCTTATCTTTTTATATTATTTAAATCATTCATTAATTAGGTAATCACTGCATCATCATGGTGTCATAAATAAATTTATTTATTTAATGTATAAAAATTATAAAAAAATGCCATGATGTAGGACAGATTTTTATCTTTAAATGACTATTTATAGTCTAATAGATCATTTATTTAGACAAAATGAAAGTTGTTTTACTTAGGTGTTACATACTTTTGTTATATTTTCCTTTAAAAAAATGAGAAAATGTCACTATCACACAAAAGTGATTCCATGGGGTCCCTAAGTTGGCACAAGGCATACCATGGTCTTACATGACACAAAACATAGCATTATGACACAGTTTGGGGTCATTTTATATTATTATGATATTATTTCATTACCCTTAACTACCCGATTACTAATTAATCATGATAATTAAATATAATTGTCGTCGTTACTATTCATAATGTCCAAAAACAAAAGTCTTAATTACATAATTTGGACCTTATGATTCCAAATATAGAATCCATTTTATCAAATTATAAACACATAAATTTCAGTAATTAATTTAAAAATAATTCTCATTGTGAAAACCAAAGACGGGTTTTTAAGAAGTAAAATCTATCAAAAGATTAACTTGTTTTTACATCCAATTGAAAAGTGAAATTACTTCCAATGAAAAAAATTGTATTAAGTGATAAAAAAATAATTCAATTATACTTTAAAACCAATTAAAATGACAATCTAACTATATAAATAAATTGGATGAAAAGGCAGTTTGGAATTAAAATACAACATTTTCACTATTCATTAAAAAATGAACAGTCTCATAAAAATACCAAATATTCAACTTAGGATAATTTAGATATTTTGAATCCAAAAATTAAGTCCATTTTAAAATATAAAATTTATATAATTCATAAAGTGGGTATTACTATTCATAACAGCTACTTTGATTGGTCGCAGTGTGTTAGAACTCGTGGTTGCATACAACACACACTACTGTATTATTTAATGAGAAGCGTACCATGGATGCTTGGGGTGTTACATAAATTCCCCATTGAAAATTACAAATAATTTACTAAAATAATTAAAATTAAGGGGTTTAATATTTAATAGAATATAAATGCATATGAAATTGATTAAAAATATGCATAATATTTTGGTATATCAAATACCCCCACACTTAAACCATGCTTGTCCTCAAGCATAAAATCTCAACATGGAATATAAGAGGTTACCAATGTTACAAACATTCAAATTTCAAAGTAATAAAATCAAATGATTATCAATTTGAAATCAAACTTTCAAAATTCATATAAAATATCTTTTTAATTTCTCAATTTTCAAAGAAGTAATAAAATCATATATTTTTCTTTTTCCCATTGAAAATGATGAAACATCTTTTCTTATTCATTAAAGTTCCTTAATTCATTATTATCAAGCATTCTAAATCATGGTTAACCTTAATTTTAAATATTTTTACTCATAAATCATGATAAAAATTAAAGTAGAGTTATTCTCATATCATAAATACATACTTCTTATCCATATGATTGTAAAATAACTACTTTATCCAGTTTTTAATCAAAAAAGGAACATAAAATTATGAGGACTTGTAATTCAGGTTCAAATTTCTCTGTGTCTAAAGGTAGGTAGGAATTGATGTTAAAAGTTTAAGTCTCAGGGAGGAGGTTTATCTCTTAAGTACAAGGCATGATATCAAATAATTTCCTGAAATCAACCCCCTTAAATTTATAACAACTCCCAACTTCCAAAAAAATAAATATAAAGATTATGATCAATTTAAGAATAATTAATGATTTGTGCACCCTCTTGATTTTTTTTCATATTTATATATATATTTTGTTTTTTAAAGAACATTTTCATTTTTCTAAAGTTATATTTTAGAATAAACCTCACATCCACTACCTAACCACGTATGGTAGAAATCATAGGTCTAGTAATGGTGATTTGTCCCAAATTCCAACCCATTTTTATCATTTTTTGGTTCTTTTTGTGGTTTTGATTTTTTATATTTAAGATGTGAAAAATAATAATGTACAATGAATAATTCCACAACATTTTAAAATTCCTACAATAATCACCCCTACACTTATTCCTTATAATATAAATAATCCCATTTACCATGATTCTCTTTACCCAACACTTCAACTTTAAAATATCAATCAAATACTAAGATTAGGGTATTAATGGATAAAAGGGATTGAAACATGGATCATTCCTAACATGGTCATTCATGTTTTCTATTGGATAAATAAATATTGATGTAAATTCTGTCTTTTAATGATAACTGTATCTTCAAAAGATGACTAAACAATTTTAAATGTGTTTTTGTACAGTCATAGATTTGAAAAGTTAAAATTCAAGTTTTCATCAGTGACATGTCCCAATATCACTCTAGAAATTTGATCAAGAATAAATATAAAGTACTTTGTCTATAAATCCTCTCTGTAATGGGAATTTAATATTGTAAAATCACTCAAGGAATGATTAAAAATGAAAAATAAATTAAAATAAATTATATAAATTCAAATCATGAAAAATGATTGGGAAATTTCATTTACATGAATCAACCAATTCCTTCAAATCATGAGTCCTTTTTTTATTATCCATGCTTCAATTTAATTATCAATTTTTTTATCATTCAATCTCATTAACATCGAAATATAAAACATTAAATCAAAAGATTCCTAAGAAACTCATGTCGCATAAATTAGTCAAGCATATCTTAGTTCAAGCATTTAAAGCTCAAAACATATTTTTGAAAAAAATATAAGTAGTTTAAAAGATAATAAATAAAAATTGAAATCACTATCACGTGAATTATAGTCCTCAAATTTAACTATTTTAAGCTTCCTTCAGCCATTATGAACCTACAAAAATGAATTTATCAATTAAGAACAAGGATCATCTCATTAAAGGTAAATAAGATAGGGGGGTGGGATGCATGATGGACTACTTCCTAAGAAATTGAAACTGAAATATAAATTCATAGAAATCAAGTAGAAAGGGATACATCTTGGTATGATCCCACAAGTGTGCCCTGTATTTTTACTACCTCTAGAGGGAAGTAACAGTTGTTATCCAAAGTCTCAAGGTGGATGAAACTTCTTTGATTTTAGCCACCACATGTGGCTTTTCCTAGCTTGTGATTCATCCTTCATGGTGAATAATGATCCATGTATAGAGTACACCAGATCCCCCCCTTCAAAATTAAGTACATATTTCATGGAGGGGGTAAGATTAAGTATGAATAATCCTCTTCTGGGGTTGGTACTTGTGAAACATCTTTCTTTTCTTCCACTATTGGATTAATATGGGCTGCATGAATTGAATAATCAAAGTGGAAGTAAAAATATATTTATACTTGAATAAAATTTTAATTTTTAACAATAAATTTCTCCCGTTAAATATGAGTAGCCTATTTAATGAATTACTTAGGCACAACTACTTGGATATCCTAGTGGGGGACCTCAAATTCATGTTCATTGAAATGAGGGAGCTCCATGTGTTCCTCAATAGGTGCATGAGCAGTTTCTTCAACCTCCTCTAAGGAATAACAAAGATTGTTTGAATCTGCATAATCAAAATAGTAGAGAGTGATACAAAATTAAGTTTCAATAAAATCAAATGAAATAGAGTTTTAGATAAGATCAAATGCCTTATCTAGTTCAGATTCAATCAACACCTCTATGGTAATTTCTTATTAGAGTAGGTTCTCAGAGGATGGAGGTGGGTAGTCAGGATCCTCCATTTACACTTTAAATTCCACTACTTGGGTGGTATCATCCTTCAATAATGTTGTCTCCTCTTTTTCTAGGGTTTTAGTATATCAAGAAGTTCCTAAAATTCATTCCATAATTCATCAATTTCTTGTTGATATTTTACTTGTAGCTCAGAAAACAAGTCTTCCTCCTTTTCTTCCTCAGGTAAGGAAGGTGGCTTATCTTATGGTTCAGGAATAGATTCAAGTTCATGTTCTTCTAACGATTCTTGGAAATATATAGTTATCCAATTTATTTGGAATTAGAGGCCCTAGAACTTTTCATCAACCTCTTGAATATCATACTTGATTTAGGGTTTTTCCACTTTCCCTTGGAAATATTTTTGGGTAACTTTTTCAAAAATATTTGGAGGGAATGAGGAGTTCTCTTTTTATGTATTCGCCACTCCTTGATAGAATTATTTGAATTAATAATAAAATTCACTTAGATCCTTGGATAATCCTTCAACCATTGGTTTCTTGAGGGTCTCCTTGAGATCCTAGACAAGGTCATTTAATTCCTCCTATTTTAAAATTTGGCTATGAGATTCCCTGACCTATCTAGACCATAATGCAACACCATATTTTGTAGACTAGAGTGCTTAGACTACTAGTTATTTCACCTAAGAGTACTTGTTACATGAATCGAAAAACAGATCATTGGAAAACATCATTGATATTTTTTTTAGTTTTAGTTTTTATAAAATTATTAAAATATATATTAAAAGTGAATATTAAAAAATATAAGTAAAATTATGATTGGATCCTTGGAAATAATTCTAATTTTGATGAAATCATATAATAGGGCGTGAAAAAGGAAATATTATTTTCCTAGTGTAGCACAGTGGCGGACCAATGTCATCTCACTTTAAGAGCCTTTCATTTTATTCAATTTCTTCTTCTAAATTACCTAAGCTATCTCTTTTTGTGGTTTTGTAATTTAATTAAAACTATGAATATTTATTTTTTATTTTTTTATTATTTAAAAAAATTACATGAAGAATAAGAATTTAAACTAACATGAAAATATAAATAGAATGAAATTAGAAAAAAACACTTTTTTGGGCTTCAGTATAAGTTTCAATCATTATTATCCTTTATATGTTTTATTTTAGTTTGACAATTCAAACATGGAATCCAATGTTTGAACTACTATTATTTATTTATAAATTTTTGAATATAATTGAATGCATAAGAACTCTAAATTCCACCTACTACTATAATCAAGGTTAGTGGCACTCCTCGATCTTGGAGGTTTCATCTACTAGGACCCAGCTCTATCGATGTTGTTTCATCCATTAATTAGATCAAATCCTATAATATGAAAAATTTTCCAATTGAGAGAGGGATAAATAATTAAAATAAAATAATAAAATAGATTGAGTTGTATGACATTGGGGGGTAGTACCTCCTTATATAGGTAGTGAGAGAGGGCCTCACCTCCCACTGTCTTCATGATTCCCCTGAGAATGGGGGAGAATCTTTTAAAATCGCACCCTCATGGGTTTACAAAGAACATGTATGGAATGAATCCACATGGGGAGTATGGGTGCATGTATTGGTGAGGCAAGTAGGTGGAAATGTACATGGTGAGTTGGGGTGCCTAAGGTGACAGGATTGAGCACAGGATCCTCCAATAGCCTTCGATGTGGATGGATGAGTCTGGTTGATGGTTAGTAGGGAATGGTGAGGTAGATGTGGGAGAGGTCGACGGAGGAGTATGGTGGTCCTGTGCTAGATGGCCATCGACCCTGATTATGGGATGTTTTGGTAGGTAGTAGCATGTCATAGTGGGTGAGGAAGAGGAACTACATGGTGGAGAAACCTATGTGGCATCATTCTCATCCTCTGGCCTTCAAAGTGGCTAGAGGATGACCAAATGGTGATCGGGGATTTGAGAGTGAGACAGATCATGGATGAGGATGAGTAGTGGTAGCCGGTGGGAGAGGCTAAGGTGTCTTGTGACATTCAGGGGCACATGAGAGGAAGAGAGGCACATGATAGAGGAAGCCATGGTAGATCACAACAGAGGACAATGGTGTTATGATGAAGCTCCCATCCCACATAGAAAGGCTAGGATGAGTTCTGATCATTTATAAGGATTGGCGTGGGAGAATCTGGCATGCTCACTCTAGGTTGGGCACCAGGCACACTTGAACTCACTTAAATCAAATTGTAAAAAACATGGACCGTGCAGATTTCAGGCCACCTATACACCCATGGAGCCTAACCAACCATGGGTCATGCACGAGGTTCATCACCCATGTGATGATAGGGTCTCTTACAACCCTCCTAAGATAGTTTGGATGACTGGCCCCTTATGGGATGACTATTCAGCAGGCCAACCTTTTTTGAAGTCATGTTGGAGGCCTTGACTAATTTTTTACCCAAAAAACAGAAAAAGAGTTAGAAAATTATTCAAAAAATGTTCATAAAAATTTCTTAAATGAATTCTAAATATAAAAAACACATTTTTTTTACTCTTTTAATCCATTTCAATTCCTCAATCCAAATTACACATAATTTACTAAAACATTTAAAATATAGTGTTATACATTTAAAGGCATAAAAAAATCACCAGAAGTTGATTAACAACATACATAATATACTGTTCTATCAATCATCCAAAATAAATTTCTCATCTCCATACAATTTCTTACTCATTGAAATTTTTTATTTATATCCATATTGATATTGAAAAATTTATGGAGTCGTGGTATTCCTGGAATCACTATGTATAACTTGGTTATACTGATGAGAAGTATTACAGTTCCATCTTCTCGTCGAAGCGTATGATGTCTGCAAAACATGAGATATGTCCGAAGTACTCAACCTTGGTGCAAAACAACAATAGCACTGAATATTCCCCATATGGTTTCAATTTTGATGTGCTATAGGTGGTTTTGTACAATCTTGCTTTATGTGATAAAACAAACCACATTTAAAACACCCCAGATTACTATTACATCTTGGAGGAAGATTTACTAATCCATTCTTATGATTATGATTCATTTCAATTCCTTTTAAATAGGTTTACATCTTCCGTTTATTTTCAAAATCAGAGTTCCCAACATTTTCCACATGTATCAACGTGATTCCCCCACCCTTAGTTCCTGATATATATCTTTCAGCCACCGTATATCTATTGAAAATCTCTGTTTATTCTATCATACAATGCATGAAAATATTCGAGAGTTTTATGGACTCGATCTCAATTAAAAAATGAATCCATTCAAGGATGAACCTATTGAAAATTCTCATGAAAAGTGGACTAAATTCATGAATTTAGCCGCATACTCTATCACTATGAGGATCTCTTGCTTCAAGATGAAAAAATTCATTGTTCTATCAATCCTGAATGTGCGAGGTTATAATTATTTATTGAAAAACTATTCAAATTAATCTCATGAAATTCCATGGTCTAATTTATCCCGAAATGCCAAATCCCATGATTGGAATGCAAGATCTTGTATCATGTACATTTCCAACTTGACTTTCAGCTTAGATGGTGTGCCTAAGAAAATAAAGATTCAATTCATCCTATTTATCCACACATCTTCTTTTTCTATTTCTAAATCACCTAGAAGGATGGGTGGATTCTTCTTCTAGAACTAAATAAAATGATCCAATTTATTTGGTTTATCTCTTCTATTCCCTCTTTCCACAACTTGAAATTATTGGAAAATACTCTGTACCAGTTACTAGTTCACTTATGGATCAAGTACGACCACATTCTTAGTAGCCTCTTCTGATTTGTTTCTTTTATTCATAACTGGTTCTATTTTTTATAATGAAAAAAACATCACTTAGTCTCACTCTCTTGAAATTTAATTGCTAGAAATTTCAAATTTACCATATCATACATATTACAAAAATGCTTTCCAAAATTTAAAATTTTCTACTTTCAAACTATTTTTGAAAAATTCCACCATGATATTTAAAAATCGAACAAGTTTAAACTATTTTCAAAAATCAAAACATTTTAACCAAATCATAAGTAATTACTCAAGATGAAATATACACTCCTAGTAGGAATTCATTTCTACAATGAATTTCATGATATTCTCATTGGATAAACCCATGACAATGGGGTAACAATTCATAGGAATGTCTCAAACACTCATGTACCAAAACTCCTTAGTAAATTGAAGTTCTACATAAATAGGTTAGATACTCTCCTTTATGTTATATATATCAATTCCTGACGATCCTACTCCTTGCTACCATCCCAACTCAAGGATTAAACCATAATTATTTTTTTCAACTCATAGAATGATAAACCAATACCATTTGTCCATAATGAAAGACAGAATGATCAAGATTGATACCATTTTTAACATCATTCTCCTCACCCATTGTCTTGGGAAGGGGTAGTGACATTACCAGGCTTTACGTGACATTCTCAAGACACCAAATGCTAGAAATAAATTCCATGGATTTATAAATAGTTGGGGGGACGATTTTACCATTGAAAATAAAACCACCAAACCAAGAATAACATAACCAATAATAACTATATGATGAATGAGAACAATGTAATACAAATCAATGTAATATAAAATAACAAAAATACCAAAATAAAACTAAGAACCATATAAGAGTATAAAGAAGAAACCAAAAACCAACAAAACCCAAAGACAACCAAGAACTCCAACAGCAACTCCAAATGAGCTCTAAGCTCTAAGTCAACAATCCATGACCAAGGTATCATGATGTGTCACTAAATAACTGGGATACCTTTCCTTTAACTATTTCTTAATATATAACATCGGAAAATGCATAAAAGTTTCCAAGCTAAGGGTGAGTATAAAACACATTAGGTTTTTACCAAATTATTTCCCTACTCATAGCACTATGAAAGAACATGTCCACACATTTATATAAAACAATTTATATAAAATGATTCAAATTAGTTTATATCCAATACAAAAATAATTTTCCAACCAAACAATTTCCAAACCAAATAATTTTCAAGGAAAGAAACCAAACAAGTCTTGAAAACCAATTTCTAAATCTCGTTGGGAAAAACCCATTTATTTCCGCACATCCAAACATCCACACATTCATTCCTAGGTGACAGTTCCATACTCATGAGTAGTCTCTCATTGATCTACCAATTCTTCACAAGGTAACCATATACCAAGTTCTAAAATGGCACACACCCTTTCCATAGGCCTATGTCAATGTAAATGAACACATAACAAAAATTTATGCCAAATTCCATACCATACAAACCATTCCATGCCATTTCAATAAAAAATTTAAATTATAGAAAACATTTCTGCTAAATACTTTCCATGAATGAAAAAAAATTCATATTTTAAAATCATCGTTTTAAAATCATAAAACAAAGAAATTTTCAGAAAAACCAAATTCCACAATTTCACAAACCATCACTTAAGAGGGATCCAACCAAGATCTACACTTCAATTTCACAATTAAATTTAATAAATTCAATTAATTTGAAATCAATCCTTAAATTTCTAACAAATTATTCGAGAGTGAATCCACCTACCTCACAAACTTAGGCAAAAATGAATAATGGCACAAAAACTCCAAAAAAACATGGCTTAAATATTCAAAAAACCACCTTTGATGTTGTTCCTTATCATCCAAACAATCATAAAAAATATGATTGACATCACACAACATGAATCTATCCCCAAATGATTATATCATTGTATCCAAGATATGGAAGATTAAATCTAAGGAAGACCTCAATGAACAAGATCTTACCAAGGAATATGGCCTCCAACGCACCATGATTCGTCAATGGATCTCTCCTGGGTCATAGGGAAAGGTGTATACATCATTGGGAGGAAGTGGATTTCTATTTATGGGTTTTTAGGAAAAAAATCAGAGGTTAAGGGTCAAATTAGTGTTAGATCCACAATTTAAGGAGGGCTGCCTATACACCGCGTGGTTTGGCCACATGGTTTGGAAAACCATTTGCCAAATGTGGGGGTGATACTCTCTTAAGAAACCCCTCACATAGTTGGATCACATAGTGAATCAAAACATGATCAAACCATCTATTCGACTTTTCATTGTTTCACCTGGGTGGCCACACGGTTTGGCCAAACTGTGTGCCTATCTAGTGAACCATGTTCTACATTTCACGGTTTCTTGAAGTTGTTGAAATGTTTCCACTAACCTTGCTTAAACTTTTCTCCTCCATAAAAGCCTAAAAAACTTTTAAAACTCATCCAAGCCTTCCAAAACCTGACCCAATATCTTTATATACTTAAAGTTTATAAATAAATGGTTAATTACCTAAAATTGTGGGTAGATACCTCCCTTACAACATGATTTCATCTTTAACACCAGGATTTGTTCTTTAAAATTTAATCCACCTAAAAGTAAACAAATTTCCCCCAACCTAATTGAAATTATATGATTCACATGAGATTGAATGGGATTAATATGATGACTAATTTTTTGAAAATAAAATCCAACATCATGTTAGAAATTATACCCACTTCATCTTATATGTTAATAAACCCCCCTCAATAAACACCTTCTTTTGGGGAAAAATTCTTCCTCAAACATCTTCCTTGTCTAAAAAATCCCACCCTTTGGATATTTTTTCAACTATTGAACATAAATAACCGTTAAAAATGTGAAATGGTTCATCATTAAATCATTATAAGACCATGTGAGCATACTTGGTGTAGGAAACAAGAACTATGAATACAAATATCCAAGCCTCTCCATTAGGGGAAATTTTATCTACTTTTAAATTAGCTTTTCCACAGTAATTTTCAATAAATATTCTCAATTTTTTGTATATATTTCAAATAAACAATATATTATATACATACTCAAAAAAATAATTAAAACTATTCATAAGATAAATTTATAACCCCCCCTTTGAAAAAAACTCCTAAATATATATTCCTCTATAATAAGATATTTCTCCCACATTAGAAAATTAAACATATTCATATTTTTGTTTCTATATTCTCCTCTATTGAAAACAACATACAAAGAATAAGTGAGATATGGAATGGAACATAATACCTTTTCCTGGAGAAGAATGTGGTTATGCTCCCATCATCAACCTAAACCTATGGAATACATCCTTTGGAAATGGGTTGGTAAAGACTTCCAATATTCGTTCCTTAGTTAGAATAAATTCCAAATTAAGAATATATATCTCGAAAATTTATTTTATGAAGTGATAGTTGATATATATTTGATTTGATCAAAAAAAATTCAACGTATTTTATAAAATATTGATCAAAATTTGATTATTGCAGACCATAAGTAATGTAAACTTCACATTCACTTTGAGATCTTTATGATGAGTTCTTATCCACATAAATTATTCAACTTCTTGAGTTGTAGTGCCATAATTAACTTCAACTAAACCTAATATAAGATAAATTATACTGTTTCTCCAAGATATATCTCTTTCTATTAGGAAGGATACAAAATTAGAGGTAGACTTCCTGTCATAAATATTTCTAACCTGATCTGCATCAATAAATCTATATAGATCTAACTTTCCTTTACAATATGTAAAACCAAAGTTTAAAGTAAATTTGATATAAATTCGAATATTATTTTTATATTATGAATTGAGGTTACTTAAATCATATTTTATACCTTTCATATTATGTGACAACAAAAATAGTATATAGTCTTGAAGTAGTTAAATAGAGTAAACTCCCAATGAGTTTTTTGAACTCTGTTTCATTTACTACATTATCATTATCATCTTTATATAGACTTTTCCCAATAATATTGGATTAAAATATATTTTCATAGAAGTTAGATGAATGAAATTCAATATGGGTGGTGAATTGATCAAATAAAACAAATTAAAAAAATAGAAAAAAAATTCCAAAAAAGTAACTATAAAAACAAGATATTTTTATAGTAGTTTGGTTAAAAAAATCCTACATCTAAACTTGATACCCCTATACTCCATAACAGGTATGTAAAACACTAATAAATTAAATTTTCAACGTGAGTCACAACCCATTTAAAACATTCCTTTCCCACAAGAGGCAAAACCAAGTATACAACCATAAATTTTAAGGGGATTTATAACCTCGTTACAAATACATACCTTTTATAGAGGTAAAACCAAACTAAAAATTATTTTTATGAAAATGTATAAAATAATTAAAATAAACACAAAATGAAAAGGGTAAATAAATTTAAAACCACAAAAATAAATTTGACATAGGAAGTCTTGAACATATTACAACTCAATCACTTTAGGAAATGGAGTTCAACACGATGAAGTTATTTAAAATTATTTTAGTAGTACTGAGATCAGAAATATTTTTTGTGTATCAACTATCTTATGTAAGGGTTCAAGTTTTTCCAATATCTATTATAGAGAAATATTCATTTTAATAAAAAACTACTTCAGAGTTAGAAAATACTCTTTCAAATATTTATGATCATTGGAGAAATTATTTCATGATAATATAAGTCATAAATCCCAAAAAAAAATTAAACCTTTGAAAATAATATTCATTTAAAAATCATGATTTACCATAAATATGGATTCAAAATAATTTTTTTAATAATATCCTTAATTTAAGACTCTTAAAATATTTAATAAAATTTTCTTGAAAATAGATCCCACTTTTCTCTAAAATAGTTCCCACTATTTATATATATTTATAATTTTAATCATGATGTGAATAATCTCAACATGATTATAAAGAAATAATAATTATCTATCATAGTAAATGATAGATTATGAATATTAGTTTGTGATTTATATTCCTCATATACTTTATAATATTTTCAAGGGTTTAAATTCTGAAAACTAATGTTCAAAATCATAAGTGCATATGTTAGAATAAATTCTAAATGGGTATTTATACATAAAAGTAATATCCTAAAATGTAATAGTAAAAAATTAATGAAAAAATTATTACATAAAATAAATATACTTAACATGTAGATATGTACATTTCCTATACTTAGAAAAATTCCAAATAGCCTATACACAAGATTCAATATACAAAACATAAGATTAAATACTCAATACATAAGAATAAAGCAAAATATATAAGGGTAAAAACATAGTATGTATGGTTTATAAACTTAGAAGAAATTATTCAATTAAAGAACATGAGAAAATAATAATAATTAATAATAATAAGAAATAAATAATAATAAATAATAATAGAATAACAATAAATAATTATATATAAAAAATAAAACACAATAAACAATAAAATGGATAAACTAAGAGAGAGAAATGTAATTATAAAAACAAATAAATCAAAGTGGAAAGGTTCCCATCAACATTATCCCCCTGTGATAATTACAAATCGAAAACATTTATAACATTAACATATCCCCCACTTTTTATGAATAAAAATGATAAACAAAGATAAAATAATAAATAATTTTAATTGGGATAATTAGAGATAATTTAAAAACAATGAATCTACCATAAAAATAGAAAATATCTCCTATATAATGTAAAATAAAATAGTTAGTCCATGAAAATAATAATAATAATAAAAGGTGTATATAAACATGCTTAATTAGTAAGATCAGTCAAAACATGTTCAAAATTAATTAACCATTAAATTTAAGAGAATAACTACCATAAGATAGTGCATAATTAAAGATATAAATCAAAATTTAAGAATTGAAAATAATATTAAAATAGAAAAAACTTCCCTAAATCCATGATTTCCATCCCTTAAATAGATAAAATAGTGAATAAAAACTCCACTTACACTAAAATAAATACAGCAAGGATCCATGAAAATAATTAATAATATTCCATGAGTAATAATAAAAATATTAATTAAATAGTAAATAAAAATTTAAAAATATAATTCCATCTGAATATGTCAACTTTAAAAAATTAATATAGTTATTTCTGAGTAGTCAAGAGATTTTAAAATTGCGTCATACCCAACTCATACTTTATATTTAAAAACTTTGATGCATTTAAAGGCGTTATAAATATATTGGCTAGTTTTTATTCAGTAGGAACAAACTCTAAACTGATATCACTTTTCTGTACATGATCTCTAATAAAATGATATCTTACTTCAATATGTTTCATTCTAAAATATTGAAGAAAATTATTTTAAATAGTTATTATAAATGAATTATCATAAATAATTGGAATAATTTCATAATTTTAACACCCATGTTTTAATTGTTTTTTATTTAATATTATTTTTGCAAAAAATTTTGATGGTCAAACTTGAATTTTTAAAATTTTAAATGAATTTTTAATAATTATGATATTAAGAATTATAATAATAATGGTAATAAATAACAATAATAATGAAAATAGTAATAATATTAATAATAAGGGATACAATAGGAGTTTGTTCTTCATTCCCATATTGTGTTGACCCTGCCCCTCCCCCTGTGATGTCCCCCTAGTAGCGGCCTTCACCCTTACAGTATCCCCTTCACCTCTATCGTGTGATTCCTAGGTCGAGCCCTCCTACATTTTATCCATTATCCATTTTTAATTCATGATACCCCATTCATACCCCCTCTGGGTCATGCATCCCTCTCCCAGATCTATGTTATTGGGGGTTTATGGTGCAATCCTCATGGTTTAGGATCTACTCGCCTTGGTATGGTTTCTGTACCTTATCTTTATTTTTTCCCTCATGTTTCCACTTTATGTCAGTGTGACATGTTTATAATAACCCTAGATGTTTCATATTGGATTTATTTTTTGGGTTTTTAGGATTATAGGGATCAGAGGGGTGTTCTGGTTCTTATTAGATCCTTTTCGATCAAATTCGATGAATCCCAGCTTGCCTTTCATTGATTCCAAGTTGATTGATCAATTCCCTAATATTTTAAATTTTGAACCATTGATTTATTTTGATTTTTAGTCATGTAGTTATTATATAATGATGAAATGAATTAAATTTAGACAATAATTGAAAGTAAAATCAATTTCTACTTGATTATCACATCCATACAATGGGTTTCTAGATTTCACAACTTGCTGAAAATGTGAGTTAATTAAATTTCACAAACTGATTATTTTTCAAATGGAATGAATGGATCATTAAAATTATTTTTGATGTTGAAAAATTAATCATGTTTCTAAAGAGATGTTCCATATATTTTTGGGGTTTTGGAAATTATTATTTTTAAAGTTTTCACTTAGAGTTTCAAGTGGGACTTGAAAAAACAAGTGTTGAAAAATTATTAAAAGTTTTTTTAAATAAAATATGGGTTTTAAATGGTGTTGAAATATTTTGGGTATAGTGAATAATAAAATGGTATTTTTTCATGATTTTAGGGGTTTTTATAAAAATACAAGAAGTTTTTTATGTTGATTTGAAATGCTGGGTTTTTAAGGTGTGATGTTTTAAAGAACCTTTTAACAATGGTTTTGAAATGTGAAAAGTGGTTGGCCTTTCAAGTTAGTTTTATTTAAATGGTATCATTATCACTTTTAAATGTATTCCTAATTTCTTGCAACACCCATTGATTGAACCTTATATTTTTTTCCCGTTATGGGTTGGTTTATATTCATGAATTGTATGTATGAGGTGATATGGGATGATTTTGTATGAGGGAATCATAGGTGAGGGTGTGATGTGTTATTATGATTTGATGAATTCTCTGATTCTCATATGTTTTATCAACCTCACACTTGTATTGGCCCTAGGGAAATGGGTTGTAAAAGGAAGGTATGGGTGTGTTTTTCACTAGTGTCATGGTACTCACTGACTAGTGTTCACTAGGAGAGTTGTTCCCTTATAGGAATTTATATCTGACCTAGTCACCCTCAGGAGGGATATGGATGGTTATTTTACTGATTTCAATATGGGCCCATAGATAGAGTGTATTCTAATGATAATAGGTCCAATATCATTATAATTATAAACTAAGGATAGATCCCATGAAACTTACTACTTGATTGATGGCTTAGTACATGTTTGATTGGATTTCCCCTCATGCTTGTATTACTTATGATGCCTTTAGTCTATTATACCTTTTTCATTATATGTATTTTACTTATGGTTCCTAAATGTAGTATGTTTATACTATGGTATTTTTCTTGTATTTATTTAACATTATTTTTAAAGAGTTTTTATAAACTTTTTTAATTTAAGGATTATGAACTAGGTTTTAAAAAGAGGTTTCAGATAAGTATTGTTGTTTGAAAGATGAATTGGTCAAGAAAAAGGTTTTTAGGTGACTATTTTTATTTAATAAAATAAAAATAGGGAATCTATTTTTGAATTATATTTCAAAATATCTTAAAATTGGATCATATATCAAAGGTTGGCTATGTGTAAAGGTGGGTGGTGGAATACTGAGTGATTATGTGACAACACCAATATTATATCTTAGTTGTAGTTTTAACATTGTCTTCTGAAAAATTTTATAGTTTTGATTGATTTAAAAATTGGGGTTATTTTTATTTCATCTTGTTAGAAAATGTGTTTATATTACAATATTTCATAGGACCTATCTTTATTTTCATAGATTGTCTGGCATGTGTCTCTTTTAATGAGTTCTTTACTTATTTTAGTTTTGGTTATTAGTAGACTATATTGTTTATAAAAATACCAGTCGATTATAGAGATGCAACAAGTTAAGGAAGATTGTGGGTGATCAGAGGTATCCTGACTAAGTGTGGGAGTTTATAGGGGATATGAGTGATTTATATTCACTTCTTGTTTATATTTTTTTTAAATATAATAATTCATTTTTAGTGTGGAAATAATTCCTATTGATGGGCCATGCTACTATTTTGGTAGAATTATATTATTCTCAACTCCGATTTAAGGGTGAAACTATTAAAATTTTATTTAATAGGTTACATAGTTCTTATTTCAATCCCATATCAATTAAAAATACCCCTTGAGTAAGTAGAGATTTAGTTCAGGTTCTAGTTTGAATGGTGGCCTGGGCTCGGTCATTAAAAATTGTATCAAATCCTTTTTTTAATTTTGTAAATAATGATAGTATGAAGTTATGACTATTTATTCTTGAGTTGTATGATTAGAAAGAGATTTTATCTAGATCATTTCCAATATGAACCCTGAATTGAGAAGTTAAGTTGAGATTTTACTATTGTTTTGGTTGTTTCAATTGACTGATATTTGATATATGGTATGATTTGGTCCATATTTTCATGGAGGATTGGATTGAGGATAGTTCTCACTATTTTGATAGAATGGAGGTGAAATAAAGAGTGTTATGTTTTCTTGCATGGATTTAAAAACCAAACACTCACCGAGAATTCTATTTTTGACCCATTTTAGGAACCAATTCTTGATTGGCACATGAATAATCACCATGTGGAAAATTCGGGAATGTTTCCATATACTATTTAGTTTTTCTATTTAGACACTTTGGTTCTTGTATTACCTTTGGTGGAAATGGAAATGGTAGAGAACAAAATGTGTTCTTGTGATATGTTTATGAAATCAGTTTGTATTTTGATGACAACATATCGAGATCCATTATTAATTGAAGTAACATATAATATAAATTGCGTTTTCCTATATATATTTTAAGGGGTGATTATATTAAAAGTTGACCTAAGGGGATTTTTTTCTTATAAATTTATTGATTAATTTATTGTGATTCAATTCTTATCCTTTATAGGTTAATGATTTTTTACATGGTTGATTTATATGAAAACCCATCTTTTGGAAAATAAAATAAAAACTCATGTAGTGGCATGAGGCATGTGTAAGTGATTATGGATAGCTGTTTTAAATGAGAAAACTAATAGTGATGGTGATTATGAAGATGGTTGTAATTTTGAATATGATTTTGGAATTGGTCTCAAAAATATAATTTTCTTTTCAAATGAGCATTGTGGATGTGATTAGTTTTAATAATGTTATTGACTTGGATTATTTTTGTTGATGATTTTAGTTTTTATTGAAAACCCTTGGACTACAGGGCTTTGTTCTAATAACTAATCATATAATGGAAAATATAAGAGTTTTAATTTATTAAAATGAAGGTTTTTTATATGGGTTATGGATTAGAAGGTATAATGGGTTGTCTGTAGAGAATTGGTGAAGGGTTACGATGGTTGGGATACTAAAATTAAGTAGCTTGTAGTCATCGACTATCTAGTGGTAGGCCACTGGCTCACCTGTGGGATGACAATGGCCAAGGGTTCTACCTAGGGCCACTAAACATCCAATAGACTTTATTAGGGTTCTATATAAATAACTAAATTTAAATTATTAATTGGTTGGGTTTAATAATCTGGGCCTTGGATTAGGTTTGTATTGGGGGTGTGTTGCGAACCTTTAAATTGTATTTTTCATGGTTTCATTAAAATGAGGTCATCTAAATCCTGAGGTTGATTTTGGAACTTGGATGGGATTAATCCATAAGGGTCGCGAGGAGAATTAAAAGTCCCTAAATTCTAGGTAGGTGGTCCCTAAATTTTCCTGATTGTTTATCATCATTTTTAAGTGTTTGTAAAGTGTGGTCACACTAACCAAGTGTGCATCAATCTTGGAATTGATTAAGTGTTATAATTATGTCATTGAATTTTTCAATACCTTATTCCTATTTGTCTAATAACCTACATGGAAGGATATACAAGTAGATTCAATAGATAATATCGAACTTGAAATTATAAATAGATTTAACTTTGAGATCACCTTGATTAAGAGGCACTATTAAATGCATGCTAGACCAATGTGGTGGGCCATCCCAAAGTGCCCTAGATAGAATTAGAACTTGACATTAGCTAACTGGAATGGTAAATTGATATGGTGAACATTGAAACATTATATGAATTGATAAATCCATGAATGATAAAGAGATGGAATTTATTAAATTGATGGTTGTATTACATTGTATAGAATAAATCAGTAATTATAATTCCTTGATAAAACTTTCATTCAAATTAATGAAGAGTTGTTGTAAATATTGATTTTTTTTAAATGAAAGGGTGATTTCATATTGATATAATAAATGATTATATTTGATTGTAATTGATTATGATGATATAAAAAATGCCCATAAGAAGGTAGTTGTAAAGAGAACTCCATATGGGGAGGTTAGGAACTCACCCTCCAACAAGGTTGTGAATAATCCCTTTAGAGAGGTTATGAATAGTCCCTATAGTGAGGATGTGAATAATCCATTCATTGGGAAAATAAAAATGCACTATAATAGATTATGGGACTAGTAGAATTTTAAACCACCACCAAACGGTTCTATGATGATTTTTTAAAATTTTCACTAAAGTTTGTGCCAAAAATAAACTAGTGTCATTTTCACCCATTTACCAGTAGTTTCTGGGAATTTTGGTGAAATGATATTGAGAATTTTTTTTAAATTTTTAATGGCACTTTTGTCTCGCAAAACTATTGAGGATTTTTTGGTGGTTTAAACCGTCGATAAAAATATTTTTACCACAGATAATGGTGGTTTAAATCTCCACAATATATTGATGTCAATTTTATTTATATAATATGCAATGTAGAGACTCAATTTTTTCATTGTAAGATGTTTAATTATTTCAATATATATTTCTAGTGCCAAGCGCTGAGGCAACATGCGATTTCAAGACCCACTGTGCTTGGAATGAATTTTACAAAACTATTAAAAATATTTTATATTGTGCACACACAGTTTCTTATAGAAAATGAGATAACTCTTAAACAGAAGTTTGGAGCAGAAATCTAAGACCATGTTTGTGTTCAAAATGCATTTTATACCCTACGATCGATCTAAAATAGGTCACCGTGGGGTATTCAGACATCTCTCTTGTTGGTGGTACATTAAATGAATAAATTAATAAATTAATTTAATTAATTGTTTTATTTAAAGTAAATGAAATATCTATAAGTATAATTACTTGACGATTTTCCCAAGGTTAACCTCATAATATTGGGATATTACCAGAGCTTCATCCTCCTGCTTCAGTTGGAGAATCACCCCAGACGACGAAAAAACGATGTATTAGAGTAGATCGGGATGCAACGAATGCAATGAATTCTTTTGATCATTGGAAATCACAATCTTCGATGATTAATGATCCAATATACAGGTAGGTCTCATAATTTTTTTATTTATGCACTTTTTGATTAAATTAATTAGGAAGAATCATCATGTTTATGATCTTCACCAATTGCTGGACCTTGGCATGCTCTTATGTACTGACTATATTGATTTATTCAATTGTTTTATAACCATAATTAAACTTTTTATTGATCATTGGACATGAATTATTGTATAATAATGGTTAAAGATATGTTATTGTGCATTTCTACCTTAATTGTTTTTCATTCCTCAACAATAAGACCTTGAGGTCCTGGTTCGACATTGATGGGTGGTACCAAGCCAGACCGGACACCCAGAATCACTATGAAATGATTAATGAGGCATGGATTGATGAGAAAAGTCACTAACTAGGACGTTTTGGGTTTTGTATGTTTGATTTAATAATATATGTCTGAATCATCATTTATGGAAGAAGATATGTCATGTACGATGTAAGATGATGCGTGCGGGGCTTCAAGAAATTGGGTATCCAACCACTGAAGGGCCATAATCTATTGGCCAATGCTAGATCCACAAATAAAGGGTGGAATCATAGTTGGAATTAAAACTGAAGATTAGATCTGGAGCACAGATTTCAAATCTGAAAATATATGAAAAACTTAACTACACATTGTGTACCGTGATGAACACACAATGTGTATCCCCTTGGTAACAACGGCTAGGGTTTCAAAAATCTTTATGTATGACATGGAATGTATCACTCCAACATGATTTGTACCACCTTCCTCATGTGGATGAGACGTATGATTGAGAACACTGCCAGTCACAAACCATGTGCCTGAGTATATGGGCATGACCAGAGGACATGGGTGACACTCCGTGTGAAGAGACACACTGTGTACGAAGGTAAATGAACATAGTTTAGGGTACACAGACACAATCAGAGACATGGTCAGGACCTCGAGTTGCATGGGTATTCCATGTATGTCCCCTAAATGTCATGTTACCCTACATTATTTGAGAGCTATGTACCTATAGGGACATGACTAGGTAAAAGAGAGGGATAACACATCATGTTACTCAATGAATTCTATAGTGGGATACAATGTGGAATACTTTGGGCATGAATCTTGGTTAGGAGACACTCGACAATGGTAGTGATCACACAAGATCAACAGAGACATCCTGAGTGGAACCTTCCAGCAGAGCTGGGCATGGTTCCTCAATGAATTCTATAGTGGAACCCTCTAGCCATATTGTGCATGGGTCCTCTACCATCGAAGTGGAACCCTCATGATGGGCTGGGATGGGTCATCTACTGCTAGAGTGAAGCCCTCTTATTAGCACAGAGCATGGGACCTCTCCAGACTTCTGAGTGGAACCCTTCATATGGGTGAAGCTTGGGTCCTCAATTAATTTTAGAGTAAAACCCTCTTATCTTTAGAGGGCATGAATAATCTAAAGACTCCTGAGTGTAACCCTCCAGTTGTGATGGACATGGTTCCTTAACTACTTCTAGAGTGGAACCCTCCAGCTGGTATGGGAAAGGGTCATTTGCCGACTTCTAGAGTGGAATCCTTTAGTTGGGAAGGAAATAAGTCCCCTACTGGATTCTGAGTGGAACCCTACTGTTGTACTTGAATATGAATACTCTACTTAGATTTTTGGCCCCTTGAATATGAGGCACATAGACAAGGTGTGGATTAAATTGGATGGTTACTTCTGGGTAGACGCATGAGATGCTGGACATCATTGATGGAATTCTGGAATTTTTGGGGTCACTTCTTCTTGGGATGAGCTGTGAGATGGAGATCCCATTTCGCTCCCATTTGATATTCCTTTGACTAATCTTATATATATATATATATATATATGCATACTTCTGTTTCCATAACTTTGGATTTGGTTACTCTCCTTCATTGGGTTGTGAAGATGCATGTGGTATGCCACGTGATTTCCATTTTAAGATTCTAATGGTTAGATGATTTTACTCTCTTAATATAGGAAGAAAAGGCTCGATGTGTAGTTTATCTACACATAGTTTTGGGCCCCTTGTGTTTGAATGAGGTTACTCTCTCTCTCTTGGTTTGGGTTGAGCTATTATCTTTCATTGATTTATGCATCCTATACTATCTACACACTTTCTATTCCTGTTATATCTCTTAATATTCACCATTCTACATTTGAGGCGTCCCACTGGGTATTTATATACTATCCCCTACATGGGCTTCACCTGTGCTTGTTTTGTATTATAAAGATGAAATACATGTCAGCAGTGAACACAAAGGATATTAGGGATACCTGGTACTTTGGACCATGTATGGTGGTAAAAAATTGGATATCAAGATCTAGTTTCAATCATCGTTTTATTTTCATGTTTTTGTCAGGTTGGGATATCTTCTTTGTTGGGAGTGTATTTGTTACCTTTAATTTTCAGTTTACACTACTATACTCTTGTATTCTTAGGAGATTTTACATGCATGGTTTTTTCTTTTGTAGAGACACATTTTCACCTTGTAATAATTTGAAATATTTCTATATATATTTCTAGAGTTGGGCGCTGAGACGACGTGCAATTCGAAGGCCCGAAGTGTCTGGAATTAATTTTATAAAAATATTCAGTATATTTTATACTATGAATGCAAAGAAAATGAGATTACTCTTAAATAGTAACTTGGATCAGAAATATGAGGTCAAGGTTGAGTCCAGAATGTGGAATTTACCTTAGGTGGGGTTTAACTTTAATTGGCATGAGACTTTTGTTGAACAATTCACCCAGGGAAAAAATTGTAATTAAAATAATTATAATTAATCATTTTACCCCAGATGTAGAATCAAATAACTTTCAAATGGGGACTTAGATTAGAAATTCAAGTCCACTGTTGAGTTTTTAATGAGGTGTTTTCCTAGGAACAAAATAAAATGAGAGGGAGAGACAGATTCATTTTTCAATGTCAAGCATGATGGCTATAAGTAGAAGTTTAAGGTTTCAGATTAGGGTTAGTCCCTAATCCCCTTTCTCTATCTCTATGAAGATCTATATCTCTTCTCTATCTTTAATTATTCACTGTTCTTCATCAGATCGATGGGAAAAATCCACCAAAACTAAGGCGGATCGAAGTTGGAGCTCCATAGACATGTCACCAATAACAAACGACTGTTTTGAGGTAGGATTTATCAGATTTTTGAGTTCTGATTCAATTTTTAAATTGAATATTTTTCCTTTATTTCCTATTTTTTCCATTTCAACATTAAATCATTGATGGCTAAATGAACATGACCATCGATTTGTGTTTGAAACTATGTTCTTCATTTGTTATTCATGGGTATTCTCCATCAACATTCAAGAGAAACAAACCACCAATGGATCAATGATCTGAAGATGGTGTAGTGAAGCCTTCATTGAAAGGGTCTCAGATCCACTGACAGATTTATGGTCGTGCAACCAGATTGAGCTCGATTGTCCATAGCACGGCGGCCAGTGGCGGTAGGCTGCTCCACCGATAGAGCGGTGGTGGCACCGCGACCCGATGGTTCCGCGATGTGGTAGGCCATGTGGCCCGGATGGTCGGCTGAGTTGACACTGGCGGTGACCATCTCACTAGCCAGGTCACTGTCTGTAGCTAGCTAGGCTGCTACAAGCAGACCAAACCAAAGTTGGCGTGGCCAGGCTAACGAGTCTGGCCCAGCCTCGATGGGCTGGGCCGAGCAATTGGGTCGGGTCCAGATCTGGTGGGTCATACTCATGTTGACCGGAATGGTAGCTACCATGGCATGGGGTGTGGTCAACCAGTAAACCATGGGACAGTCTACCATGGGGTGGTCGACCATGGAGCACACTGACCATGAAGGTCGACTGCCACAATAGGTAGACCGACTATGAGTCGGTCCACCAGCCCAGTGACCCTATTTTGAGGTTTCAAATACCCATAACTTTTAAACTGAGCATCTATTTGATGAGTTTTATGTGAAAAAAAGTTCATATCTTCAAGAAAAGACTTTTGAGAATTTAAAATTCAGATTCATGATGTGGGCCCTCTTTGAACCATTCGGGCATGTTGCGGTGAAAAGATCCCTTTTCACCGATTGTTCATTTTGGGAAAATAAATAGCCTATCCTATGTGTTTTTCCACGTAGAATGTGATGGTTACCTCAGTTACAAATTTTGAGTTATGATGCATGGTGTACTGAGATTGACTCATCTTCAGGCAGTGTTCTATGACATCAATGATTAAGTGACATCATTAGTGACTTCTGAGTGGAACCCTCCAACTAAGTTGGGCATGGGTGTTTAATGACACTAGAGTGGAACCCTCCAGCCAGGATGGGCATGGGTCCACGATGATACTAGATTAGAACCCTCCGACTGGGCTGGGCATGAGTCCTCAACCATTTTTTGAGTGGAACCATCTAGCCAGGCTGGGTATGGGTCCTCGATGACACTGGAGTAGAACTATCTAGCCAGTCTGGGAATGAGTCCTAAACTTTGTGGTGACCTTCTTACTACAGATTATTAACAAGATGTACTTTGAAATTAGCTTGGGATCATGAGTAAGAGGGGTGATTTTCCCACCAAGACACATCCTCATGATGTGACCTAAAATCATGCGTGTGAGAAAGACTTTCCCAAAGTGGATAGTATCAACGTGTAGTGTTTGATCCCCTTTGAATTGCAGTTCGGGACATATGTGAGGAATATTGGGTATCAATGGTGGTTACTCCTTGGAATATTGGAAAATATTTTCCTAAACTAAACTATGATATTTAGACCCCCTTAATCTTTATTTGGGTTTCTTTGACTGAGTATATATATATATATATCCTATTACAATTCCCACTCTTTGGGTTATGGTTACTCTCCCTCCAAGAGAGGAAAAGATGCGTGGGGTATGTAATGTGTTTTCTGAGTCTAGATTCTCATGGTTGGATGATTCTACTCTTATAATATATGTAGATAAGACTCTACGATAATTTCATCTTCTCACAATTTATATCTCTTTGTGTTTGGATGATCTTACTTCACTTACTTGTTGGGTTGAGATGTAATTGTTTACTGTACTTTGTTCCACCTAATGTTTTCCTTTCGTACTGTATATCTTACTGCTCATCCTCATTTTTGGGGTTTCCTAATGAGTATGTTTATACTCACCCCTTGATGGGATTTGCCTACATTTATCATGATTTATGTATATGACAAACATGTTTGATTCGGGACATCAAGGAGCTCAGGGTCACAAGTGCCTGGACCGCATGTGGTGGTCATAGTTTGGATTTCTAGAGTAGAGATTCCTCAGTAGCTTTACTTTCAGTTTTCTATCAAGTTGGGACTATTCTAGTTGGGCATATATTTTCCCCTTTTCCTTTCTATTCACATTACTATATCAATATTGTTTTAGCGGTCCATGCTTGTCTGGGTATACTTTTCGGCAGGTTTCATCTTTTACTTATTTCCATATGCACTTTTTCATTGAGTGGGATGTATGTGTATAGGTAATTAGGAAAAGTTATCCCTGATTTTTTTTCCTTTAGTGTAGTCTCCACCCCTGGCCTATGGAGGTGGTCTTGGGGTAGTTGTGGCTCGAGCCCCAGTATGGGTCGGGTCATAACATACCTATCATTTTCCATCATTTTATCTTTTTCCTATACACTTTTTCATTGAGATAACTACATGTGTTCATACAAGTAATTAGGAAAAGGTATCCCCATGTTAGTTATTCCTTCGGTGCTGGTCTCTATCCCCTAGCCTAGGGAGGTAGTCTTGGGGTAGTTGTGGCTCGAGCATCGGCTTGGGTCAGGTCGTGAAATATTGATATCAGAGGTGGTTCGATCCTTGGGAAGGTGTTTGGAGTATTCACCTTATGAGGATTTGTTTGGTATTAGGTAAATATTTCTAGAGTGTCTCGAGTGTGACTCTCAGGTTAGTTAATCTAGTGATGGTGCATGCGGCCAACATATCCATTCACCAGGACATTGGCTACCTTCTTGTCTAATCAGCACACTGAGACACTGGTTGCAAGGATTAATGGTATATTCATTATAAATGATTGAGTATTTGGATATCATTTTTGAGTCATATACCCATTGTTATATATATATATATATTCTCATCGGACCTTGGTATATCTTGATTAAATTTCAGAATGCCTCCACGATGAAAACCATATAGGATACCAGTTATAGATCGTGATGATGATCCGATGAGCAATGAGGATTCAGTTCAGGTTACATCCCACGATCCCCTTCCTCTATGTGGTCATTTATTAGCACCAAAACTTGTTGAGTAGCAGATCATCCTAGCAGAGTAGGCCGAGGATGCACAAAGGATTAGCACGCTCTGCGAGTTCCAACATTAGAGGCCATTGAGGTTCTGTAGATAACCTCATCCCCAGGCAGTAAAGGATTGACTAGAGTTAGTGGTCCATGTTTTCAGGATTATCCTGACACTCACAGATTAGGTGGTTGTATTGGAAGCTATCCTTTTCTATGGAGTAGTTGGGTGCTCATGGATTCTTGATACTCAGACGCACAATGAGTCGACAATCTCATGGAATGACTTCCAAATGCTATTCCATGAGGAGTACAATCCATTCTATTTGTGCCCAGTTCGAATTCTAGAGCTTCTAGAGCCATAATTGGGAGGGATGATGATGTATGAGTATGTAGTGAGGTTCAAAAACCTTACCTGATACTCCCTTGACATGGTCCATGATAGTTACTTATAAGAACAAAAGTTTGAGTATGGATTCTATAGTGATATTCATTCTATATTGGTTCCATTTTTCATCCCCACATACGTTGGGGTGATGGAGTGATCACTAGTGAATGATATATTTCTGTTATAGGGGATACATATAGCTAGTGATGGTAGTGGGTTTCATATATCTGATTCATCTGTAGCATCTAAATGGATCCATTCAATGAGATCTCAACACATGATATCCTTTCAGGACTAGACTCAGGTTCATGGTTGTGCAGTACATATACAATGTAGAGAACTAGGAAATCCTAGAGATGGTTCATACAATTCTTATGATATGGGATGTCACATACCTTGAGACTTCCAAACCTAACGTGCTAAAAAGAACAGTCAGGTAGCTAGAGGACCGCTACGATAGAGGAAACACCTTGATCAGTAATCTCCCAGGTGAGGGAATGGAGGTCCCCATGGATGAAGAGTTGGAAGAGGAGTAGGAGGAGCTATGTGTGGTGTACGATGCTATGAGATCCTTCCATCACCACCACTAGGTGGCCCACATCCATCATAGGGAGCTGGCTACCGTGGCCACAACTAGCTGCATGCTTTGGAGGCTTATGCACGCTTTGGAGGCTTATGATCCCACATTGCACGAGATGATTAGAGTTATGATATGTGTTAATTACAATATTGACTAAGTATTAGTAGACATTTGTGTCAATCATTCCTTCATCTATATACTTATGGTATAAGATATGGAGCTCCTAGTTGAGATTCTAGCCCAAAAACATCATCATAAGGTTCCCATATGGAACTCTTCTTATATGTGTTTTATCTTCTAGAAGTAAGAGCTATAAATTTTTGGAGAGAGGTTCACATGGTACATATTGGTCATCATGATGGAACCCTATGATGTCATAATGGGTAAGGATTGATTTTCCATGGTCTGATCCCAGATTTAATCTCACTGAAAATGAGTTAGATGCATTCACGTTGATTGGATGAGATTCACCTTTATGGATGAGAGAGATCTCATGGGGGGATGGGTGGGTTCTATGAGGAGGCTTCATCCCATCACCCATCAGTTGGAGAGTATAACCCTTGGTGTAGAAGGCTCTTGAGGCATCTGGATTCCTTCAGTTGTGGAGGATTATATGGACGTCTTCCCTGAAGATGTTCCAAGTCTACCTCTGAGGCGGGAGATGGATTTTTTTCATTGAATTTCATCCCAATACAACTACTATATCTTTTGAGGCATAAAAATAGACACTAAAAAGATCCAGGATCTATGGTTTCAGTTGGAGGACCTCAAAGAGAAAGGTTTTATTAGGCCTAGTTTGTCCCCCTGTGCAGCTCCGTTGTTTTTTGTGAAAAAATATTATTAGATATTACGACTTTGAGTGGATTATTATCACATGAACCAGGAAAAAATAAATAAAAAGCAACCCTTTCCAAGGATTGAATATCTCTTTGAACATATGAGAGGCATGAGGTGGTTCTCAAAGATTGACCTCAGAATCGTTTCCCACTAGTTGACGGTTCATGAGGTTGATATTCCAAAGATGACATTCTGGTGTTGCTATGAAAACTATGAGTTCCTAGTGATGTCCTTTTATGTCAAAATTCCCCCACCGTGTTTATGGATGTGATGAACCAGGTATTCCATCTATACTTGGACTAATTTTTGGTCATATTCTTCCATGATATACTCATATACTCTATATCATAGGAGGATAATTCAAACTTGAGGATGGTTATAGATTTTTTTGAGAGCACTAGCCTTATGGGATTCTCTTGAAGTGATAGTTATATATTCACAAGGTTCGCTTCTGCGGACTGTCATATCTGATAATGTTTTAGTCATGGAAACAGAAAAGATTGATGTAGTGATTTCTTTAGAGGCACCCAAGAACGTGTCAAAGGTGCAAAGTGTTCCTGTATTGGTAGGGTACTACATGAAGTTTGTTGCCGACTTATCTTCAATAACCCCTTTTACCACCCTAAAATAGAAAGAGAATCAATTTACTTGGATTGAGTAATGCCATAGATCCTTTACGGAGCTAAGACCAAGGCTGATGAGTTCTCCTATATTGAGACTACCAAATTAGGGCATGAATTATATAGTGTATTGTGATTCCTCAGGAGTTGGGATCAGCTGCATGTTGATGCAACAACTGTTAGTTGTCGCATACAAGTTGAGGAAGTTGTGACCACATGAGTATAAATACAAAACTCATGACCTAGAACTAGAAGGGATAGTCTTCGCCCCAAGTATGTGAATACACTATATTCTCAGTGAGAACTTTGTGGTTTATTCAGACAATCAGAGTCTCAATTACTTATTCATGTAGAGGGAATTGAACCTGACGCAATGGTGCTAGTTTGAATTACTGCAGGACTATGACTTTGAGATAGTATATAATATAGTGAAGGGAAACACATTAGTATAATACCTTAGTAGGAATTCCTAGTTTCACTTGTTGAAGGAGTCTTTAGAGCAGTTAGCGTCCCAACAGCTGACCCTGGTGGAGAAGAATGATATAGTTTTTCTTTAGTTGATGGTGTTGACTCCCCCACTTCTCAATCATATCAGAGATTTCTAGCTGAGAGAAATTTACTATCATGTATTATGTGACCAGATATATATAAGGGATTCACCAGATGTATATTGTAAAGGAGGGAATGACATCATATTTTTCTAGTGATGAGTGATGGTCCCAGTCATGATAAAGGAGGAGGTGATGTGAGAGTTCCACACATCTCCCCTAACTATACATTCAAGTGTGGGGAAGATGTACATAGACCATTAATGAAAATTTTGGTGGTCAAACATGAGACTAAGTGTAGCTGAGTTCATCTATAGGTGCCTCACATGTCATCAAGTGAAGGAAGAACACCATGTTCTGGTAGGTTTGCTGTAGCGCCTTGAAATCCAAGACTGGATGTGGGATGACACATCCATGGACTTTGTGATAAAATTCTTTGTATAAAGAAGGGGAATAATTCCATTTGAGTGATAGTTGAATTAATCATGAAGTCAACACACTTCCTTAAGGGAGTATAATTCAATGGAGATTTTGGAGAAGTTGTATGTATAGAAGATCATTCACCTTCATTGGGTTCCCTCAATGATTGTCTCTGATATTGACATGCGGTTTACATCACCATTGTGGAGAATCCTTCAAGACCCAGATGAGGATGAGTTCATCTTTTCACCCCTAAACCGATGGATAGAATGTAAAAAGAATCAAGGTGTTGAAGAATAATCTAAGGTCTTTCATGTTAGACTTCATCCAGAGTTGGGAGGATCACTTTCCCTTTGTAGAGTTTGCGTACAACAATAGGTACCGATCTACCATTGACATGAAAACTTTTGAGACCCTGTACTGGATACCCTTAAGGTCACCCTTATACTGGATAAGGATCAATGAAACCTCTCTTGTAGGACCAAATATGGTGTAGGTGATGAATGATAAGGTCCACATCATCTATGAGCAGATGGGGATGGTCCAGAGTAGATATAAATCTTACACAGATCATTGCTGTATGACCTTGGAGTTTGAGAGGGAGAACATGTTTTCCAGATATTCTTCCCAAGACGATGAATTGAGAGGTTCTTTTGGGTAATAAAGCTATTCCCAAGGTTTATCTAGCCATTTGAGATCATGAATAGGGTTAAAAAGTT
This sequence comes from Viscum album, assembly GCA_963277665.1. Classification (NCBI taxonomy): domain Eukaryota; kingdom Viridiplantae; phylum Streptophyta; class Magnoliopsida; order Santalales; family Viscaceae; genus Viscum; species Viscum album. The sequence continues at coordinate 642,598,859 of OY728142.1, read as the reverse complement.
TACTTACCACCTCACCCTACCCCCATAACTTAAGTGGGTACATGATGTCTTCCATGTGTCCCAGTTGAGAAGATACATGTGTGACCCCCCCAACATCATTTGTTGGGGAAATCTGAACATTGTGGAAGGATAAACCTTTGTAGATCACTTGGTGGTGATCAATTATCGACATGAAAGAACCCTGTGTGGATGGGCCATCCCCTTGGTTTTCACGTTGTGGTAGTATGAGAACATGAAAGAGAGATCCTAGGAGAGGGGGTTCCAGTAGAGATCTCAGTATCCTGAGATGTTTGTTTAGTTTTAATATTTGGGAAAAAAATATTAAAGGAGGGAATGATATAGATACATGTTTTTTTCCTTTTAAGACTTTGAAATATTTCAATATATATTTCTAGATCTAGATGCTGATAAGAGATTCAATTCAGAGGCCCAATGTTCACAGAAGGTTTTTTATAAAAATATTTTATATATTTTATATTAAAAAATTAAATTTCTTCAATTAAATGGAATTACACTTAAAAAGAATCTCAAATCATTAATCTAAGACCATAGTTGAGTCTGAAATTTACTGTTTACCCTAGGCACAACTTAAAATAGGTTGGTTTGTGGTATTCAAACATATCACCCATTGGTGGTACATTTAGTAGATAAATTAATTAATTAATTTATTTAACCTAACTGAAATATATATGAGTATAATTCCATGGATATTTGACAAGGGTTATCCTCATAATCATGTGATATACCAATATCTTGTCCTTCCTCCTTCTATCGGTGAATTACCTTGGATGACGATGAAACGCTGGATCAGAGAAGATCAAGATGCATAGAACACAATGACTTCCTTCAGTCATTGGAGAGTTCATTCATCAATGATGAACAATAAAATATCTTGGTAGGACTCGTCAACTTGTAGTTTATTCCCTTTTTTAATATATTTACTGAGAAAAATCATACTATTTATGATCTGTTCCAATTTTTAGACCTTGGCATGCTCTTATGTAGCGACTAAATTGATTTATTTAATTGTTTTCTAACCTTATTTATCCTATTTTTTTATCATTGTCCATGAATACTTTGAAAACGATTCTTAACCTCTATTCTCATGCCTTTCTCCCTGAAATTATTTATGTTTTTCATCGATAGGACCCTACAATTCTAGTACGATGTTGCCAGGAAGTACTGTGCCTGATCGAACCCTCAGAATCTTGAAGAAACGATGAAAGAGGAATGGATAGGTGAAACAAGTATAGATATAGGATATTTGTGGGTTCTGGATATTTGATTCAATGATCAAATTCTGAATAAACATTAAAAAAATAATCCGGGGTGTGCATGGTGCATGGAAAAGCATGCAGGACTTTGGGAAATTGGGTTTTCGGCCACCAGAGGGCCAAAATCCATCAGCCCACACTAGATCCACAAATCATGAGAGGAATCAAAGCTGTAATAAAATCATAAGATCAGCTCTTGTGTGAGTATTATGAATTTGAAAATATGTGAAAAACTTGATTACATACCGTGTACCATGATGAATACAAAGTGTGTAGCCCCTTGGTTGTAGCAGCTTGGGTTTCAGAAAATTACAAGGATAGTACGATGTGTATCCCTCTTACACGTCATGTACCTCCTTCCCCATGTGAATTATCCATGTGATGAAGAACACAACTAGGAACATGCCATGTGTTTGAGTACACGAGAATGACTTGAGCACATGGGAGGCACACTATGTGAAGAGGCATGCTCTGTATGAAAGTACATGAACACAATTTAGGGTACACAAACATGTTCAAATACATGGGAGAGACCTTGAGTGGAATGGGAATGACATGTATATCCACTATACGCCATAAAATCCACATGGTTGGAGAGTTGTGTACCTTTAGGGACACGTCTAGGTAAAGTAACAGGACTATATGCCTTGTGGGTCCCTGCAAATTCCGTGTACCCCTTAGTCCCTTTTGAGGAATCTTTAATCTTTCATATCTCCTTCATTTGAACTCATATTTTAGCCCGCGAGTAGAATTTCCTAAGTGTTTTTTCATGTAGAACATGATGGTTTATTAAGATATAGATTTTTGTGTACAATGTGGAATGTTCTGGGCATGAATCTTGGTTAGACGATGCTCAATGATGACATTGATCTTGTAGGATCACCAGAGTCCTCCAGAGTGGAACCTTCCAATTGGGTTGGGAATGGGTTCTCAATGAATTCTAGAGTGGAACCCTCCAGCTGGGCCACATGTAGTCCCTCTACCACTAGAGTGAAATCCTCCTACCAGGTAGGGCATGGTCCTCTATCGACTACCAAAGTGGAACCCTCCAGCTGGGCTGGACATGGGTCCTCTACTGCCAGAGTGGACCTCTCATGTTAGCATATGACATGAGTCCTCTATAGACTTTGGAGTGGAACACCTAGATGGGATGGGCATGGGTCCTCAATGACCTTTAGAGTTGAACTCTCCTGTCAGCACATTGTATTGGTCCTCTACAAACCCCCCAAGTGGAACCCTTTAGCTAGGATGGATATGGGTCCTTGATGACTTCTAGAGTGGGACCCTCCAGCTGGGATGGGCATTGGTCTTTGAAGTCATTTAGAGTGGAAACCTCTAGCTAGTCTGGGCATGTGTCCTCTACTGACTTCTAGAGTGGGACCCTCTATCCAAGCTCGACATGGGTCCTCTACCAACTTCTGTGTGGAAACGTCCTATCATACTAGGGCATGGGTCCTCTACCCAAATTTTGTGGCCCCTCGACTATGTGGCACAAAGTTGGGGAGTGGCTTGACATGGAAGGTTACTTCTGGGTAGTTTTGAGAGATATTGGGCACCATTGATGGAATTTTGGTACAATTAGAGACTCTTCTTATTGGGATGAGCTGTGAGATGTAGATCCACTTTCTTCTGCGTTTGAGATTATTTTGACTGTATATATATATATATATACATACTTATGTATCCATACCATTGGATCTAGTTACTCTCCTACCATAGATTACGAAGATGTGAAGAGTATGATACATGTTTTATGTGTTTAGCTTCTTATGGTTGGATAAGTTTACTATCCTACTATAGGTGGAAAAGTCTCAATGTGTAGTTCATCTACACACCATGTTGAGACCCTTGTTCTTGGATGACGTTACTCTCTCTCTTGGTCTGGGTTGAGCTATTCTCTTTCAATTATTTCTACATCTTTTTATATCTAATGTCATTATATTCCAATTTTATCATTTACTTATCCCCCTTCATATTTCAGGGAGTCATACTAGGAAAGTATATAATCACTCTAAAATGGGCTATTCCTACACATGTCATTTTTCATATAGATGATGGATAGGTCTACGGTGACTATAGTGGAGCTTAGGGATACTTGGTACTTTAGACTATGTATGGTGGTCATAACTTCAATATCAAGAGTTGCACCCTCTCATAATTTTAATTTACATATTCTTTTAGGATAGGACATCTTCTTGATTGAGCATGTATTTTTCCCTTTACTTTTATGTTTACACTACTGTACTCTTGTAATGTATAGAGGTTTTCCTTGCATGGTTGTTTCCATAGTGTTTTGAATATTTTTCTCTTTTTCCACTGCACTTCTACATTGATATGGATGTGTGTATTCATACAAGTACTTAGGAAAATTCTTCCCAATGTTAGGTATGACTATGACACTGGTTTCCAGCCCCTGGCCTATGGAGGTGAGCTTGGGGTAGTTGTGGCTCGAGCCCCGACCTAGGCTAGGTCATGACATGAATCCCCCAAAAACAATTATTACAATAGACATAACAAATGAAAAATATAGTGGATAATACATGAAAACAAAATAGAATCATATTGATATTATAAAATCTAAAATAGACCAATTATAAATGGAGGTTCAATTAAAATATAATAAAAACATGAGAAAGATGTATGCTAGATTCAAATATATACATTTCTAGAATTGATAATGAATTATTACATATAAAAAATTATAATAGGAAGTGAGAATCAATAACAACAACTTGATTAGTGTTAATATAGGCTTAACCAAGTCGTTGATATCAATAAGAAAACCCATTTTTACAAAGAAAGAAAATCAAATCAAATAAAGATACAAATGAATATATGTAACGTTCAAAAATTAAAAGGTTAATAATAAAATATAAAATCAATGCATTAGAAATATCATAAATCAATATCACATAAGAATGAATGAAAGACCTTATCAAAACACCAAAATCCACCACTAAAATCAATAAAAAATGTGTTTGTAGAATCAACGTACAACAAACTCATCATGTTTCCACTTCATCCATGCATACATATAACCAAATTTCACAATATTACCATGTCATTACATAACTACACATAATAATATAACCCCACCATATATATATAACCCCATATCTTAATACCCATTGCACACCTCTTTTAAATTACAACCACAAATCCTCATAAATCATTACCACATCATCACCAAACAACTTATAACACAACAAAAAACATTAAATAAATTTCTATAATAATTTTCCCATAAAAATACTTCTATATAAAAAGATAACGAAGTAATCCCTCATAATATCATCAAACTTTCCTCCATTAATACTTAAAATCTTCCACACCAGACTATAAGATAATAAACATTCCAACACAACCCCAATTTCATTCTGGAAACCAAACAACACCCCCAAGACAACAATCACAACAATGATAACATTAGAAAAAATGGATAAAACCCAAAACATATACACCCATGAATTACTTCTAACCTCATCATTATATGATCCAAGCCAACTCTACCTCCTAAAATGAGCCTACTAAAATCACTACAATCTCAAAAAATCATACGACATCTATCCCAACAATAATATAAAATTTAAGAAAATTATTTAAATATTTCACCTTCTCATACATCACACATCACAAAACAAAACTGCTAGACTGTAATAACATCACTTTTTTAGGATACCGACTACCCCATATTTCCCCATTTTATAACACTTTCCTTAAATATTAATATATAACTACATTAATTACTTGTATTAGTCTCAACAGAGTAAAATAAATAAAATAACTTCCTAAAAAAACACCCAAGAAGAGATACCCACCATCCATCATCAATTACACACCAACTCTCGACTTCCCAAGACTATTTCCAACAATTTACTACACCAAAATTAAAGTAAACAATTAATCATACTATAATGAAATACTTTACAAGGAATCATTTAAAAAATTACCCAAAAAGAGTCTAAGAATGATGATTATAAGGAAAAATTCATAGTGAAAATATCAAATCAACCAAGCATATATATTTCAGGTAATGGAATAGAAATACATATATCCCCTACCTCAAACAACAACATGGTTTCTCAATAATCATATCATTATGTTAATATATCATGATTTTTGTTACAAAACACCACCATCTAATCCAAATTCAAGAATTATTTATACCTAATTAACTACGATCGACACCATCTCTATCTCCGTATCCATCTCCACCCCCTTCTACTAGAACCAATATGAAAATTTTGTTGAATATTAAATAGTTTTGTATATTTAATTTTCCACTTAAAACCAATAAAAGTTTTTTTTAATAAATGATTATGAATTTTTTTGATTTACCTTCTCACTCAAAACATCCATCAATAAAATGTCACCATGGATAAATCTAGTAATATTTTGATATAATTTATCCAATGATTTCTATAGTGAAATGAACTTCGCATCCTGCAATTGTCTATGAGTCCCCTATTGTTGGATTGTTCTCCCCTATTACTAAAATGTGTTTTCCACTATAAGAAATTTACTCTGCTAATATCAAGGTAGGGATTAACTAAAACCTCAAGTAAATGCTGATGTAATCCCTGATGGCCTTCCAACTACCTTAGATGGTAATGGCCTCGTACCCATCCTGTGTATGTGACTAGGGTTCTCCTTCTCAAGGACCTGACCAACTCGATCATCACAGGAGTCCATTTTAGATTTCAAGAGATTTAAATCCAATTATTCTTTTATTTTTAACTGTATATCAAATATCATTCAAATATTAATAAATACACATTAAAAAAGTTAAAAGCAAAAATAATTTATTATAATAAAAAAGGAATCTATACCCAAACTTCTTTAGCATGATCATTCACATAACTCCCATAAAATTTCATATGAACATACAACTAAAGTTCTATTTGGGAGACTTGGATCCCTAAATTCCTTGTATACATTAAAAAATGATAAATAAATAATTTAATATATGAAATAGATAATATTATCATATAAATATTTATACTAATGAAAATAATACCATAGTCAATCTATTTCTTACAAAACAAATTGAACCGATACTGTAGGGGATGATTTGTTTCACTCGAATTGATACTTTTTTTAGAATTCCTAAAATAAATAACATGTAATTTAATAGTAATGTATGTAATTTAATCTCCTTTTGATAGTCATGTATATATGTAAAATGAGATTAATATAATAATATATTTTTCAATACCATGTGGTTCTCATGGAAATGGATATCAAAAAACACTTTCCACTACTCTCTAGGAACCTCTTCAGGTACCTTATTATACTACTTATAATTGGTCAACAATGGATCATTTAATTCATTTAATACTCTTAATTTTAATTCTTTCCATTTCTTACCCAAAATTTTCAACATCCAATTTCATGGGATAATATCACCAATGGTAAAGTGGAATAACATCTGTACAAAGATATTCATTTTTAAAATATAAGAATTTAATTAAATAATGAAATTTAATTAATCCCTTATTGATTAAAATTAAATTTATATAATAATTAAATACTTCATTCTTCTAAGATTGAAGCACATGCCTCCAATCAGAATATATAATTAGAAGGATAACCGGCTTAGCTGCCAACTGGTCTAGAATATGGCCATATAATCCCTCAACATCATCAATGGGGACCCCATAAAAATCAAAGGGGACGACCATATTTAATCCATTCACATTACAGACATATGAACTATTATTATTTTTCTTAGTTGTAACATTGTTTCAATATTTTTTTTGAAAAAAACATTTATTAGTATTAAAAAATCTAATAAATTTATTCACATTGAAATTTGAACCTATAACCATCACCCTCCAATATCCTCATGAAGAAATATGAGTGGACACCTATTCCTTTACTATAGAGTCACTACATGATGAAAATTCTAAATTAGGAGGCAATATGCCAGATATTTATGGGAGGGAGAAGGAGGGTGTACTAGATATTGATGGGAGTGAGAAAGATGGTGTAGAAATTTTTGACAGGGGGATGATAGAGGGATATCTAAATTATATAGGGATGGAGCCTGAGGGATAATCTGGTAACACTTAAAATGTTTTTATAGTTAGTGGAATGTCAAATGGGAGTCTATTGGGATTAGTGAATCACTTATTACTTCGAATTCCTTTCATTTAAACAAGTAAAACAAATCTAGAACATATATTTTGAAATATTCATTTAGAAAAATAAATTTAGAAATGATAACAAATTCATAGCACTAAAAAATTTAATATACATACGTATGATAATGATTGAATGCACATACAAACAAATATAACATTTAATTTTTCATAATTTAACAAATCATTCATAAAAATCAATTTAAAATTGATAAAAAATCCACAATACTAGAAACAAAAAACATATAACATAGGTTGTTGATAAATTAATGGATGACCACACATATACTAATTTTTTCATTCAATCATGACAATATCATGATCCATCATTACTTCATATTCTTTATCCGCCCTTAGAAGAATAATATTTTCAATATCATGATGAGAAAATAAGTGAGTTTCTCACTATTTATGGGATTCAATGTTAGAGGTCAAATATCCCACTTCATCACCCATATCATACAAGCACCTTTGTTTTACATGAACAACTAAACTCCACCATTTATTTAAAACATATTACACATAATACACCATTTTTTCTTGTGTTGATAAGATATATAGATCATGTAATTCATGTTCACCGAAATTCATTAAGAGAGAGAAGTTCACAGAAGTAAATTTCAAGGAATCTCTTTAATACTCTTGGTAATATTGACCCACCTAAATTTAAATAAAAAAATTGAAAAATGAATGTGGCGGTTTAATTTTATAATATCATTCAACTTTCTATAGTATCCAAATTCAAAAAAAATGTAAATATTCCAAAATTATGTGTTTTTAAACCCTCTTCCGGATCAATTGTATGAAATTTAAAGCTATTCACATTGTAAGCATTGAAAATTATTTCCTGTTTTAGAGGACCTCGAGATCAGAAAATCAAATCTTTAGACAACACAACCCGAGTATCATTATTCATGATTTATAAAAAGTAATATATATTATTATATTTACAAAATATATGTGTAGTCCTAATATCTGTGTTGATTTCAATATTTATGAACATATACAATGTAAAAACCATTTTACAAGATCTTTATTAACAAATTTTTTCATATCTTTCCCATTTTGTGTTCAAATTCTCATGCATCTATTTATTTGTATCCTGAGTTCTTCATTAAATAGATTTGAAATTTCACTATTCAATAGAATATATCTATGTGATCGTAATAATTCCATTTTTGTTAGTGTAATATTTAAGACTTTTTTAAATGATTGGAAAATAGTAGGAAAGTATTTTGATTTCCCATTTAGTTGAGATTGAGTCGATATGTCATAAAAAAGTCCAAATAAGTTGAATATTTTCTCAATATCATCCAAGTATCAAGATAAAAAGTTAAAGCACTCCAATACTAAATAACCTTCAGAAATAGGGCCTTCAATTTGAACTTTATTTTTCACATATGATTTAAAATGACCATGTTATCTTTGAAATAAAATTAATAAAACATAGTAACATATTTAATGAAGTGTCAATAATCATTTAATAAATATGAAAAAAATATAAAAAATTACCTATCATTTGGATACATCCATCGATAATGTAAAGTACCACCTAATTTTGTTTCCTTGACCATATGCATAGTCAAATGGATCATGATAGTAAAAAGTGAAGGAGGAAATATCATATCCATTGCACACAGTGTTAGTAAAAATATATCCTAAATATTTTCAAGATCGCCTGGTTGTATAGTTTTCTCACATAATTTTCTAAATAATTTTCATAATTAGAGTACAACTACAATAACCTTTTTAGGTCACAATGTACATAGTGCCAATGGTAGCAACTACAGTAATAGAATATTTGAATCATAAATTATAAATCCTTGCAACCTATGATGCTTTAAGTTAGAACACCTTGATATGTTACTTGAATCTCATCATATAATTTCACATGTTTTAAAAGTTTAATGAATATATATTTTTTCTATTTTAATTCAATTTTTTTGGAACATTCTTTCAACACTCATCTATCCATAGATCATGCTTTCAATTCATTGTTTGTATGTCATTCCAAGAATTGAGTTGGTCCTTCAATTTTCTATTCTCATTAAGTAATGAAAATATTTAATTGTAAAAAACATTATTATCATTATTCAAAACATCAATATCATGATTCATATATTAAATTCCCAATATGGAATTTTTAAGAATATACTTTTTTTCTTACATTTTTGCGTTCTGATTTCAATTGATGATACACTTCTAGATCATTTTCCACTATCATTAAAATGAAACACCATTACAAATCATGTTTCTATATTTACTAGTTGTGCCAATATTTCAAAACCTATCAACAACTTCAGAGGTGGTCTACAATCAATAGACCCATTGAATTTTTACTTGTTCAACTAAATTCGATAAGATACATCAAGAAATCTATGATGAAACAAGAAGAACCATTATTTAATGTAAAGTAGTTCTTTAGGATCAAAATAAATATTACAAATAGGAAAATCCAAAACCTTGTAAGCTTTACAACCAGATAAGTTCCCAAGTATAGGTAATTCAGTAATGGTCCACATTAGTGCATCATTAATTTTGAACATTTTTCTAGAAGATGCATTTTCAATCTTAACACTGTTTCTCCATAACTCCTATAATTATTTAATTAGAGGTTGAAAGTATATATGAATATCATTTCTAGGAATTTTTTCTCCATGAATAATCATCTAAATGATAAAAGATATTTTTTATACACATCCGTAGTGGTAGATTTTAACAGATAAAAAAAATCATACAAATGATATAATTGGTACTCAAAGTCCCAAATGGGTTGAATCTACTGATATAAAATCCCAATCACACATTCATAGGATGAGAAGATAAATATAGTTGTAATGAATCAAATGTATTCCATGATTTTTAATCTCTTAGTTGTCACAATAAACATTAATTTTTATTATCCATAGAGTGCCACTTCATGTGCTCAATATTTTTCAATAATAAGAATAATCTTTTCAATCAAGGTTTCAAAGTTAAGTAACAAAAAACCTTTACTGATGTGTTATTTTTCTTCATCTTAGTAGTATTATGTTGATTCAAACTTCCAACATCACGCTTTTAAATTTTATGTAGAAGAAAATCATTTTTTATAATCATGTATACTTAAATATTCTCCACAACAAAGCATACAATCATTGAGACAAGAATGCATTTTTTTATAATTCAAACTAAACTTGTTAAAAACTATTTTCATATCAAAAAAATACTTAGGGATCTTAGATTTATTAAATGTGTCATGGAAAAATTACAATATCATTGAAATCACCTTATTTGTAATTATATATAGGCATTTGATATGGTGAAACTTATATAAAAAAGAATGTTTTGAATATTTGAGACATTCCCATTGCATCTCTTTATTTCCATCATCAACTAAATCACAAAACAATTTTTTATTCTCAGTGGAAGCCAATATTACATTAGTCTTCACAACACCAAGGGGAGGATATAATGATATGTTAAGATCTTGATCCGGTTATCCTATAGTCTTAAAAACATCATTTTCAAGTTAATATTTATATCTCCCTTAACTATTTGTATTGATATGTTTTTACGCTAACAACATTTCCTTGAAATTCTAAAATATCCATTTATATGGATCTACACATCATTTTCGATTTTTTAAGAAGTTGTGAGCTCATTTTGTTGACTTATATCAGTGCTCAAACTTGTTATAACATTCACTTGCCCATGAAAAATACAAAAAAATATTGAGTAGGGAATTTATTTAATATGAAGTGTTCATAAAATTTATGTATCTTCATCCATCTTTTAGAGTTACATTTAGGGCATGGAAATCTTTTTGTCCCATCAACATATCAATTGGAAATTTATAAATCTAAAAACTATTCTAAACCCTTAACACATTGATCTATGTTCCTTGGTAATGTGATCAAGATTTTATCCATATATCACAAATCTCCTACACTTTGTTAATGAAAATTAAAACACATAATAAATATTATGTCATTTAAAGGACAATTACTAATTTATTTGAAATCACAAATATAAAAAATTCATTATGTGGATTAATTTAATTTCATTTTTGAACAATTTTTTTTAGATTTTAATTTGAATATAGATAATACATCACAAAATTATAGATTCTATATAATAATGTTTAATTATTTGAAAAATGAAAAATTGATGTGATAGTATGGCATAAAAAAATTGTCAAATTATTCAATAAATTTACAATCAAAACTCAAGGATAATTATAAAATGATGAATGTTTTTGACAGCACCAACCTTAAATTTTTATAAATTATTCCATAATATCAGCAACAACCAAAATAGACAACCATTATAGTTTTGAAACAATGAATTAATAATTACAGAATAAATAAAAGAAAACACATTTAAAGTAAAAAAAATTAAAATGAAATAGAGAGATTATGAAAATAAACCTTGACATGTGAGAAAGGGGGATTAAGAAGTGTCCTAACGATAAGGTACATGGGATGTGGAGGGGGATGGGTAACAAGGGAGATGACGAGGTTAAGGATGAGAGATCAAGAGAGGAGGTGATGGATCATTGTCTTGACAATGAGGGATTAGAAGTGGAGGAATAAGGGCAGTGATGACTTGAAGATTAGAGATGGGTATCCAAGGGGGTAATGGGAACTCGGAAGAATGTGAGGTTGTGGATGAGGGAAAGGGTGAGAGTTGCGGTGGTGAGGGACTGGTGGCTTAGTGGAAAGGGGTAAGGGGAGGGGAAACAAGGGATTGAGGAGAAGGAGAAAGGGCTTAGGGAGTGTAGATGACTTAGGGAGTAGAGATAGCTCAGGGATCGATGACCTAGGGTAGGGTATTGAGGAATTAGGGAGCGGTAGTAAGGGGGAAAGGGGAGTGGTAGTGAGGGAACATGGGAGAAGGTTTGTGGGGAAATGAATTCAGGGAAGGGGATGAAAAGATCATTTTTCAATATATTTAAAAAATGGCATTGATTTTTTAAAAACCAATGCTAAAATATTTAATTTTTAGCATAAGTTTTCTAAACTACCACTAGTAAACCGATATTAAATAACATTTTTGGTATAGTAACTCTCTTAAAAGATGTTGTGAATAATCCCTTGATGGAGGTTGTGAATTTTCCCTCCAAGGATGTTGTGAATACTCCCTTTGGGGAGGTCATGATATAAAAGAAATTGACCAATGGTGTGGTCTTGATACTACTGGTGGGTCAAACATAGATTTAGAGTTGGGATTATTGGTTTTAGGAAAAGGAGGGTGTTCCTGTCAGGTGTTATCTTTTAGGGGGATTATGGGGTCTTTGATAGGCATGATTGAGCCTTCTGAACTATCGAGGATCTACTACTAATAACTATTGTATGCTGGGATAGAGAATTCCCTAGGTAATTATTAGTATACTAGGGTGGATGATACACCTAGTTTGTTATATTTATATTGGAATAGATGAGTCCCCTAGGCCATTACCTATATATCTTATTATGGTGGTATGATCATCATGATATGCTCATAGGAAGTCTGACACTGGCAGTAGCAGGAATGCTATTGGGTATTGGTTACATGGTAGGAATTGGTCCCCCTGTGTTCTTAAGTATGTTCAGATAATTTTGGTATGGGATAAATAAAACATGGTCATGGTTTGTGGTAGTCTAACTAATACTTGATGACTTGAAGAGTATGATTTGTGTGCCTTGTGCGTTTCTTTGATCTTTGGTTATCTATGGTTGTAAGAATTCGATGGAACCAATTTATGGATATTTATTAATAATTTATTTCTTTTGGGGGCATGACAAGTTCATTATGGATGATCACCTTTAGGGTTTCTAGTTTCTCATTTTACCACTTAGAAGATTTCTAAATGGGATGGAGATCCATGATTGACTTCCCTTTTATCTTAGTGGTGCAATAGTTTCCATTATATATTACCTTCAGCTTTGACCAAAGGTATTATGGATATAGAAATAATTATGGTGGGGATATTTTAATACCTATTATGTTAGTATTTTTATTTATTTAATATTAATCACGGATGACTAAAAAAATTAGTTGATTTTTTAAAATTTTAAATAATTTTTTTATAATTATGATATTAAGCGTAATAATAATGGAAATAAATAATAGTCATAATAATAAAGAAAATATAATAATAATAAGAATAATAAGTGATAAAAGGGGTTTCTTTTCCCCTCCCATGTCGCATAGACCCCAACCTGCATGAGCTCCCCCTGTCGGCGACCCTCTCTCCTTGCTACCTCCCATTATCCTTTATAACATGAAACCTAGGATGAGGCCTCTTCTCCCTAATATGTAATCCTCTCCCATAAAATTTCCCTTTATTTCATGTGATACCATAGGTTAAACCCCCCTCTTTTCCATTCCTCCCTCTCCCAGATCATTGTTCTTAGAGATTTATTATGCAATACTCACAATTTAGGGACATATTACCTATGTATGGTCTCTATAACATTATCTTTCTTATTTTATCATGTTTTAAACATCCTTTATACCTTTTTTATGTTCTAAAAAACCCTAATGGTTTTTATAAGAATTTATATTTAGGTTCATTATGATTTTTGGGCTCATAAGGGAATTATTGTGCTTGTTGGAGCCTCCTCTATTGAAAGAAACAAATTCTTGATTTGCCACCATTGATTCCAGGTATGTTAACACATTCCCATTAAATTTTATTTCTAATATATTGATTTCTTGATATTTTTAATTATGTAATTATCCACTAATTATGGTGTGAATTGTGTCTCAGCATGATTTGAAGGGAAAATCAAGATTTACTTAACATCAATGGCAAGGAGTTTATATAATTTATAACTTGTTAAAAATGTTATTTAATTTTATTGAACACACTAGTTATTCATCAAACATACCAAATGGGATAAATCTATCCTTTAATTTATGTGTGTTTTATAAAACTAATCCATGTTTTTAAATGAAATTTTTTAGATGTTTTGTCTTTTGGGGAATTTTTTTTTAAATTTCTTCAATTGGATTTTTAAGTGGGAATTGAAATTACAAGTGTTGAAAAATTATTAAAAGTTATATTTTCAAAAATAAGTGTGGTTTAAAATGAATTGACTTCTTTTTGGTCCTAGGAAGGATAATAGTGTAGTTTTTTGAGAATTTAGGGTTTTTATAAAAAGAGGATAAATTTTCTTATTAGATTTCAAAGGGTGTATTTTTAAAGAATGATGTTTTAAAGAATGTTTTAATAATGGTTATCAAATGTGAAAAGTGTCTGGTCATTCCTGGTAAAGTTTTTTTTAATGTTTTGATTGGAAATTTTAAATGGTTTCTTGATTTCTGAAAATAACCATTGATTTCACCTTGTATTTTTTTGTGTCCTTTATGTGTTGGTTATTGCTCTTTTGATGAATGTTTGATGTGATGGGGGATGTTTTTGTGAGATGGAATCAGAGGTGATGGAAATATATTCCTATTATTTGTTGTCTTATATGATTCTTTCCTATTTTCTCACCCCCATACTTTTACCGGTCATGGGAACATTGGTAGAAAACATAAGGAATGAACGTGCATTTCACTAGTGTAGTGGTGATCACTGGCTAGTGTACCCTAAGTGAGTTATGCTTTCCCCGATATTTCTATTTGACCCCATTGACCTCATGATGGTGATGAATAGTGATTGTTTAGTTTTCACTGGGGGGATCCTAGATAGAGTGTATTCTTGTAATACGAAGTCCAATATATTTATAGTTATAACTTAGAGATATAGACCATAACACTTCCTTATTGATTGGTGGTCTAATGAATGCTTGATTAGGTTTTCCCTCTTGCTTGTATTACCTATAGAACCATTACTTAATTATAAATTTTCCATTATATAACATTGAATTATGGTTCATAGTTATTTTATGCTTCAATTTTGGTATTTGTATTGTATTTCATTAAAATGGGTTTTAAAGAGGTTTTGGGAATTTTCAGAATTTATGGATTTAAATCTAGGTTTTTTAAAATAGTTTGAAAATAAGTATTTTCGTTTGAATGAATTTTTGGAATGGAAAAAAGATTTCAAGTGACTATTTTCATTTAATAAAATAAAAATAGGAAAATTATTTTCCAATTTTATTTTAATCAATATTGAATATAAATATTAAATTAAAGGATGGTATTATGTAAAGACGAGTGGTGGAATAAAGAGTACTTATAAGCTCAACCTTATATTATATCTCAGGTGACTGTTTAACATTGTATTCTGATCACTCTAGGATAATTAACTAATTTTTTATTTTAGGTTAGTTTTATTTTCTCACATTTGGCCATGTGTTCCTATTACATGACTTTATATGACCCATATTTATTTTCCAAGAATTTATAGCATGTTTCCCTTTAAATGATTTATTTAGCTCCTTAAGTTACAATTATTGGTGGATTTTATTATTTTTGTGAATACTAGGTTATTTTATATTTGGGGAAGGTTGAGGGTGATTGGGGGTAAGTTGAGGGATGTAGACTATGTGAGGGTGTTTGTAAGTGAGTTAAGATATTGATATCTAATTATTTTTTATGTTTTTATATCCATTGATTCACTTTTGACATGGATGTATGACCTATAAAAGGATCATGATGAAATTATAATAGAATTATATTATTCCTAACTTTTATTAAAGGTATAAATTATTCCCATTGTATATATATGATGCTCTGGTGCTTGTTTCTAGACCATGGAGATTGGGAACACCCCTTGGGTTAGTAGCGAGCTGGTCTATGCACCAGTTTTGATGGAGGCCTGGAACATGTCATTAAAAATTGTATTAAAACCTTTTTTCTAATTTAGTAAATTATAATAGAATTTTGTTTAACCTATTAAGACTTGAGTGGTATGTTTGTAAAGAGAGTATAACTATCTATTTTCTAATCTAAATTTTGAGTTTTTAGGGGAAGTTGGGATTTGAATTTCATATTGGTTGTCTCTATTGATTGACATTTGATATACAGTGTTGTGATATGGTCTTTTTTAGAATGGATGGTTGGATTGATGATATTTTATATTCTTGGGATAGAATGTAGTTGAAATTAAGAGTGTAATATTGGGTTTCATGGCCTGATGAACCACATAGTCACCAAGAATTTAATTTTTGATTAATTTTATGAACCAATGCATGATTGAAACACGGATCATCACTATATGGATAAGTTGGGATTCATTACACAACTTATTTGGTTTTTATATTTATATACTCTCTATCTTGGATTTCCTTAGGTAGAAATGGAAATGGGAAGGGAACCAAGGTTCGTCATGTGATATGTTGATTAAATTAGTTTGGATTATTATGATTCCTTTCTAGGATCCATTATTATTTAATGAAACTTGTAATATAAATAGTTTTTTCATATATATATTGTTATGGGTGATTAGATTAAAGTAGATCATAGTCCTTTTGGTTTTATCAATTGAATGATTTATTGCTTATGATTCCTTAATTTTCCTCCATAGGGTAATGATTTTTGACATGGTTGATTTCTGAGAAAACCCAATATTGGAAAAGAAAAATAAAAATCACAAGGTGACGTTAGTTCTATGTAAATGATTCGGTAAAGTTTTTTTAATTGAGATAGATTGTGTATTTGGTGATTTTAGAAAATGATTGACTTTTAAAATTGATTATTTAATTAGTATGGAACAAAATTACTTTTCAATTGAGTTTTATGGATGATATTACTTTTAGTAAAGTGAAAAACAAGGATGAATATTTTTTAGGATTTTATGGTTTAATGAAAAACCTTCAATGTCAAAGGATTTTTTTTTCAAAATTTAAACTCAGATTGAAATTATGATAGTTTTGAAAAATTATAATGATGGTTTCTGATATGTTTTTAGGCTTAAGAGGTATCCTGGTTGCTCAGGAGAGCATCAGAGAACGACTTGGTTGGATGAGTTGTTCAAATTCAGCAGTCTGAAAACTCTAGCTCGCTGGTGGGATGGATGTGGCCCGAGGTGCCAATTGGGCCACCAACTATATATTGTGGTATATTGGGTTTATTTTTTAAAAAATAATTTAAATAATCAATTTGTCAAGTTTAATATTCTCGGCCTTGTCTCAAGATTGTGTTAGGGGTCTGTTGCAAACCTTTCGAAAGTGGTTGGTCATTATTTTGGTGTGATGAAGTCGCTAAGAGCCTATGTTTGGCCTTGAAACATGGATATTCATAAGAAATAAGTTCTAAGAAGTGAATTTAAAGGGATATAATAAATTTAGGGTAGGTTTTCGCTAATCTTCCCAATAATTTATCATCATTTTTAAGTTTATGCAAATTGTGGTCACCCTGACCTACTATGTGTCAACCATGGAATTGATTAAGTGTTATAATTAAATTATTTCCTTATTTAAATTCTTATTACTAGTGTTATATGAACCTAAATAGTATGCGATATAAGAATATTACTTATATAACATTGACCTTGAAATTATAAATTGATTTAACTTTGAGATTATTTTGATTAAAAGGATTAATTAAATGTGTTATATACGAATGTGGAAGGTGATCCCAAGGGGATGTAGATAGAATTAAAACAAGATATTAGTTAAACAGTATATTAAATTGATATAGTAAACATTTAAATGCGATATGATTTGATAAGAAAGGATTTAATTTATTAAATGGATAGTGGTATTGAATTTTAATGGCGTGAATTGACAATTGTAACACCTTTATATATATTCCCTTAAAATGATGGAAGAGATGTTGTGAATTTTGATTGTTAGATGAAATGGTGTTTTAATATTGATACATTAAATGATTATATATTATTTTAATTGATGATGATGCTGTGTAATATTACTATGAGGAGGTCGTCATAAAGAAAACTCTCTATGAGGTGGCTATGATACATCCTTTAAGAAGGTTTTGAATACATCCTTCAGGGAGGTCAATGACATATTCTTAAGGGTGGTTGTGAATAATCCATTTAAGTAGGTCACGAATACCCCCTCTAGGGAGTTTATGAATACTCCCATTGGGGAGTCCATGAATACTTTCTCCTAGGATGTTTTGAATACACCCTTTATAGTGATCGTGAATACTACCTCTAGGGAGGTTCAGAATAATACATTTGAGGTGGTTGTGATATTAAAGAAAATTCTAAATGGGTAATTCTTGATATTACTCATTGGGACTATCATGGATTCAGATATAGGATTATTGGTTTTTTGAATAGAAGGGAGTTCTTACCATAGGTTATGAGTTAGGGGCTTGTGGGGGGTTTGATGGTCATGGTCGAGCCTTCCAAACTACCAGGGATCAACTGCTAAGAACCAATGTATAATAGGATGTAGTTTTCTAGAGGTTTTTATCTATATACTAGGTTGGATTATTCCCCCATGTCATTATTAGTAAACTGAGGTGGATGAGGCCCCCTGGTCGTTATCTGTATACTGGTGGAAATTAGGCTCCCGAGTCTTTATGATATTGGTGTAGTTATTTCAACATTCTTAGAGACACTTTGACACTAGATAAATCAGGAATGATATTGGGTATTGGTTCTAGTGTTGGATTTGTCCCCCCTGTATGGTTACATATGTTCAGAGATATCTGGCCCAGATTAAAGTAGGTATGGTTAGGGTTCGGGGGGGGGGGTGGTCTAACTATCACTTGGAAACCCGATGTGTTTGATTTATATTCCTTATGTATTTCTTTGATCTTTGGTTATATCTAGTTAGAATAATCCAATTTAATTTATTTAAGAATATTTTTTATGATTTATTTCTTTTAGGGGTGTGACCGGTCATTGTGGATGATCTACTTCACAGTTAATAGTTTCGTGTTTCACCTTTTAAGAAGATTCCTAAATGGTGGGGAGAGCCAGAATTAACATCCTTTTTATCTTAGGGGTGAAATATTATCCATTATTTATTGAATTCATCTTTGAAAAAAGGATTTATTAGGAAATAATTCTTTATGGTGAGGAGAATGTGACACCCATTGTGTCATTTGTTTTATCTATTTATTATTATCATTTTGATAATTTTAAAATTTTGAGGTTATGGGTAGAATTTTTAAAAGTTTAAATGAATTTGTAAAAATTATGCTATTAAAAATAATAATAATGATAATAAATAATAATAATAATTAATATAAGAGTGTATTATTCCCCTCCCATATAGCATCAACCACCCAACCCACCTACCCTGTACGTGAGATCCCTATGTCAGAGGCCTTCCCCCTAGACACCTCCCCTTATCTCATGCTATATGATGCCCAAGATGAGGCCTCCTCTCCTTGATGAAGCCTACTCTGTTTTTTTAATAACCCAATATTTTAAAAATAATGACTATGTTTGATAGTGTACAAAATACGCGACACTAAGTGTAATCGAAAGATGAAATATTATTATTTAAATAAAATCATTATATCCGAGCCATTAAATTAGAGGGAATGAATAGGATTAAATAATTTATGAAATTTATATAAAAATTTTCTAATCAATAAAAATTTATTGACTAATGATAAGGAAATAAGAACTCAATTTTTATTATAGTCATTTTATTCTTTAAAAATATGTTTTCTAAAAAAAATGATTTTTATTGTTTTTTGTGAGTGAATACTATAATTAATTTTTTAAAATTTTAGATATTGTGTTTGATAAAATAAATATCATTTTTTAAACCATTATATCAAAATCATCTTTGGGTGAAATTTTGGTACTTTTCTGATTGATTTATTTTTTCAATGAATTGTAAAAAATATTGATTTTTATTGAAATCTATATTTTATTTTAAATTATTTGCGAAGAAAAATTGTGTTTTGGATTAGTTTTGAAATTTAATTATTTATCTTTGATTTAAAATAATTCAATTATGTTATTGGAAATTAATTTTATACTTTAATTTAGTATAAAACATTTTATATTCCAAACATAAATTTTTATGAAAAGTCATTTTTCATCACATTTTCTATTTTATTTTAAATTAAATTATTACATTTATGTGTTTTTAATTTTGAAAAATTAATTCTATATTTCGAATTAGGAGTTCCAAATTTTTTAAACATGTACCTTTTATTTTTGGTTAATATGAATTGTAACCATAGTAATTTTGTTAGCACGATAAATGGTAAATCATGTAATTAAAGTTAAAAATAATATGATAAGGACTAGAGAATAACCCTAAAAATTTCCTTAATTTTATTGTATGAGGCTATTTTTTATATAATAATCCAATATTATGTTATACGTCATTTGTTTTCATTTTTATGTGATTATGATCTTTATAATATTTTATGTAAGGATAAGTAACAAAAGTCACACTCTTGTTTTTGTAACTATAATATGTTTAACATAGATATAATCAGAGAATATGTTAGGTTATTGATATTATATTGAATTATAAATTATTTATATTTATCCTGATAATTTTTTTATATTTTTATTAAGGAAGTAATTATTATAAATTCTTACACAACGTTGACGCATTAATTATTCGATTAATGGGAAAATCTAATAAAAGATATTAAAAATATTCAAATAAATATAATTTGAGAAAATTATTGTGATGAATAAATTTTATAGATTAATATAACAGGTTATATATGTAATAAAATAATTGGTTCTAATTTCCTTTGTTGTCTTGATGTTATTAAAGTCAAATTAATGAATATTTCTAAAAAATTGACATTAATGATATTTTATAATACATAGTACTTTATTAAATGATATAAAATTTATAAAAATCATATATTGAAAAACATTATTAGGATATGGTTTATAATTTCAACCACGGACTATTTATGGTATTTTCATCCATTTATAGTAACTATAATGACCCACAAAGAGTAAAAAACCTTATTGTCTTGGTAAGTGTAAAAAGGGATAAAGGGGGATTAAAACCAAAATTTAAGGGTAAAAATTTAGTCAAAAGTTGTAGAAATTTAATTTTATGAGATTAATTATTCTCATAATCGTATAATATTATAATATAATAAATTTTGAGCCATTTTAATGCGAAAATTAATTTATATCAATTTTTTAAGAAATTCTAAGAGATCTTCTCACCTATCTTATAAAAGGGCACCAATTATACTCTTTACTTCACACATAAAAAAATTTTGGTTTGGAAAATATATTCCCAAATATATTCCCAAAATACCTTCAAATTTTCTATGTTCCTTTTTTTCGGAAGAATACCAACCTTAGTGGTCTTAATTTGTAATGAAAAGGAGGTTGTTCGGAGAAGAGGTGTAACACCCGAGACTTTTATGAGAAATATTTTGTTTTTATGTTATATAAAACATCAAAGGATTCTTTCCCTGCACGCAATCGCGACCTTCCTCGATAGCGTGTGTAGTACGCAAAACCGAGTTCCACTAAACAATGATATATTATTATAATATTATAATCTAGCCGTTATGAATAGTATTAATTGAATTTTAAATTTTACAACATTATTATTCATCTTACACATTTTCTAGAACATGGTAAGAGAACAAAATAATTTTTTTGGGGTAAAATAAGTATTTATCAAAAAATGCAGTTTTGCCGCCTTTTAATGGCGCACCCACATTAAATGTAGTTTTTGACACATTTATAAGTTCAATTTTACAAAATAAAATTCTTCTTTTGAATCAGGATATAAAAATTTACTTTGGATAAATTTTTGATATTTTTCTGATAACTTTCATATTTTGATGAATAGTAAAAATACGCTAATTTTTAATTAAAAACAACTTTTTTCATTGAGATAATTTATATGGTTAAATTATAATATTGAATGGTTTTAAAGTATAGATAGAATATATTTTTACCATTTAATATAATGTATGTCATTAGCATTAATTTCACATTGAATTCATAGGTAAAAACATTTCAATCTTTGGCAATGTTTTAACTTCTAAAACCCGTTTTCTTAACAACGAGATTTATTTTAAATTAATTACTGCAACTTATATGTTTTGAATTTTGAAAAATGGATTCCATATTCAGAATAAGTGGGTCCAAATTATGTTAATAGGCTACTTTTTATTTTTGGGCATTATGAATAGTAACTACGGTAAATTTTATTTACCATAGTTGAAGGTAAATCGGGTAATTAAGGGTAAATATAAGATTATAAAATTACCCTAACACCATTCAAAATCCTATTGGATGACTAAAAGTCGATCCATATCACCTAAGGGTCATATTAGATTCATTTAATAGTCTTTTTGCCATGAAAATAATTTAATTATTATTAAAACCAAAGAATGTGACAACATGTCACTTTCTTAAATCTTATAAGTGTAATAATTTTAATTTGGTGATATACTTAATGAAACTCCGAACATGAATAGTCTCCAGAAATATAATACAATTATATACATCATATGAATTTATTTATATTTTTTAGGGATTAAATAATTATCATTAAATATGACACAATAGTGATGTTGAAATTATTTTATTAATTAAAATATCAAATAAATGGTTTTAAAATATTAAAATTATTATTATATGCACTATTTAATGTGCTCCAATAATTTTCTAGAAACATATGACAGTTTATTAATCTATTAAAGCTTTTAGTTCGAACATATACTCTGTATATATCTTATTTAAATTCAAATAAATGAATAGTGTCAAAATTGACACTATTGTTATTTTATAAAAATAACATATTATAAAATTGTTTAAATATCACAAAAATATTTAAAAATTATAAATTAAAATTTATATGGCCGAAAATGTCATAAAGTGTCAAATTATGGAAAATTCACAACACATATGTAATTATTAGTAATAATTTAAAATTTAGAATATTATTACCACAAATAAAATTAAATTGATAAATAAGGTTAAATCAAGTTGGTAATGTTTAAAATAAATTCCTAACATGTCTAAATTTTATTGGTTGATGAGATTACAACCCTATCTCATCTAATCTCTGGATATGAGTCATTTTAGAAGTTTTTAAGTGGGGTTGGGATTTAATATAAACTAACATTTCTTATATTTCCAAAGGTGCCCCTCTCCTCCCTTATAAAAGGGCACCTCCTCCCTCTCCTCCTCTCACCAATTTGAGCCTTCAATATCTTCCAAACCCTGACCATTTCACTTACCCACTTCCCTAGAATCATCCTAGAGGTTGTGGTCTTCTTTAAAGACCCACCCTAGTGCCCTAAGAGGAGGTTAAGAAGAGGCGCGTCAAAAAGAGGTAATATCCATTACCGATCCTTTCCAAATTCTTTCTTCTTCAACATCTTCTTCTTTAGTTGTTTCATTATGAAGTAATAAAATCAGTATCACTCATATAATGATATGTTATTATAAGTATGAAACAACCCTATTTCAACATCTATCCATCCTATGGAAAACGAAATCACCGCGCGTGCGTACGTACGGAATACCGTCTCCATGATGTGATGTGATTCGTTCTACATGATCTTCATTGAATAATGATTATATAAATGAATTGAATGAATAAATATGATATTTAGTACATTAATACCATTCTGGAAATGATGTATCTATAACCTAAAGAGAAGAATAAGAATTTATTCGACAAAACACGCATAAGAACAAAAAGTTATAAATACCTGAATAACAAGTAGCAATGAAATATTACTACTAAGAAGCTAAGAATATGACCATATATGATATCATAACAATAATTATGATTCTGTAATAAGTCAATAACATTATTTAAATCATTATACAGGAGGTTCGGACACTTACGAGGCAAATCGGACCTAAGGTAAGGGAAATATCACAATCTCATTTTTATCCAAGATTGTTTATACTTTAGTATTTATTAGGGTGTATTTTATCATCCACATCCATGTTTCCTCAATATTTAATATTATTTCCATCCACCTAAAATTTTTTAAATCCAATTTTACCCTTCAATGAGTTTTTAGTAAAAGATATGAAAGGAATCTTTTGTCGTTTTCGTACGAGGTACTTTTTGACTTTTCCGACAAAAGTATGAGAAGAATGTTTTTTTTTTACTTATACGGAATGAATGGATTTTTAAAACATTATTTCCAAGAAGATTACTTTACAAGTTTTCAAGTTTATTTTTAATCAACTTCTTTTAGTTTAGAATTGTACGACATGTTAAGAAAGGAAAAGTGTTTTTGAAGCAGAAAGGATATTTTCCTCAAGAATAGAGTTCAAGTGTTTTATCAAAATTATTTTCCATATAAGATAATAAAGGGTTATGTTTCTATACCTATTATTAAATTGATTTAATTATGTTGTGATGGAATTATATTTTTATGAATTCCTTTATCTTATATGAATTGTTTTATGATGTCACGATGTTTAAGATTCCCATTTTTATTACATGGGTTATGCTATGATGTATGGTTTCTGATTTTGTGGTACACATAAGAATGGTATCATTATGAGATGGGTGGGACCTATATCTCCCTCTAATGCATTGGGTAAATATTTTATATCTCATGATATAGACATGGCTGGAACGGCAGGTTAAACCGGTTCAGTGAAACAGGATTGAAACGAGGAGTGAACTCGGTTCAGAAATGGACTTTGTCCACTAAGATAGTATTGGCAATGAGTCTTGACTGACAAGAAATGATTCTATACGATTATTTGTGTATGACACAAAGTTTCATTTTTTACGTTATGATTATTGGGATTAAATTTCACTACTATGATTTAACCCATGTTATGAAATTATGATTTCTTTTGCAGGTTAAGATTTCCAAAAGTTATGTTCTTATGTATATGATGTGATTGATATTTCTTTTGTTTACCTTTACTGAGAATTTGAGCTCAACCTTTTGTAGGTTTTATTTCCCCAGGTCAGGAACAAGGTTATTAAGTAGGATATGCCAAAAGGGACTCTAGATATGATGAAATAAATGGGAGGCAAAGTAGATTCTTTATGAAACAGTTGTTTATGTTTCCCAGTTTCTAAAGACTCTATACCTATACGGTCCTTTCCTGGTTTTGTTATATGTTGTAATAAGTGTGACTAAATTTTGAAGTAATGATAATGTATGTAAAGTATGGGTCGTTATAGTTGGTATCAGAGGAAAGGTATAGTCAACCTTTGGAAACTAGGATGTGAAAGCCTTAGTAAGAATCCTAAGGATAAGTATAAGCATAGAACACAATATTAGTGTTTTAGAAATGGCCATGAACAACCTATGATAAGACCTTAAGTGTGAAATTTTATTCTTGATTATGTGGTTTTCCTATTATAATTAGTGTTGCTCACACTATTCTTCTTGGTTTTAGTCAATGGCTGGAACCCGAAGGAACCGTGTTAATGCGGAATGCGACGGGCAATGCAATGATTGTCCCCCTGAGCAACCAAATGTTATGGGAGCTGGAATGCAAAATCTTGTAGCCATGCTCACATAACTTTCTAAAGCTATGAATCATGCAGGACTTCCAAATGAGCAAAGGAAGGAGCAACATTATGTTGAATCCTTCACGAGGCAGTGTCCACCTTATTTCAGCGGGTCTACTGATCCATTAGTTGCTGAACAATGGATTAGTACTACTGAAAAGATATTTTCAGTTCTTCAGTGTTCTGAACATGATAAAGTCATCCTAGCAGTGTATCTTTTGGAAGGAGATACTGATCAATGGTGGAATCTTATTAAGAATACGAGGCAAAGGGATGAAATTTAGTCCATGGAATGGGACGAGTTCAAGAACTTATTTTTCAATAAGTACTTCCCTCGTATTCTCCGAACAAATATGGAGAAAGAGTTTCTTGAACTGAAGCAAAAGGATGATGAATCTGTTGGTACTTATGAAGCAAATTTTACAAGACTACGCTTATGGTATTATTATCCAACCTGATAGTAAGATCGACCGATTCTTTAGTGGCTTAAAACCAAGTCTTTGAAGGGAGTTATCCATAAGGGACTTCAATAGCTACGAGGAAATCGTTCGATGTGCTCTCAAAGTCGAGATGGAGATTGGAGTAACTCATCAGTCATATGGGTTTGATAAGAAGAGGAAAATGGAATTCAAAGGAAAATATAAAGAGCACACTAAAAAGAAGATGAGCTTTCCCTTATGTTCAAAGTGTGGAATGAAACATGGAGGGAGTTGTCTTAAAGGGACAAGTAAATGTTTTAAATGTGGAAAGGAAGGTCATTGGGAATTTGAATGCCGCAATGATGGGAAGAAGATGTCTAATGATGCAAACAAAGGAAGGGACACACAGAATGAACCTACTACACTTCAATGTTTCAAGTGCAAAGAGATGGGGCATTATTCCAATCAATGCCCAAATCCAAGGGTTGATGATGATGGTCGACGTCAACAAACTCTTAAGGCTAAAGACAAAGGAAAGTCACATGCAATTTCTATCAGTGATGTGGAGTACGATAATGATGTGGTGAATGGTACACTTACCATCCACTCTAAAGTAGAAAATGTTTTATTTGATTCTGGATCCACCCACTCATTTATTTCTGAAGAATTTTCTAAGGATATCACCGTATTACCTGAACAATTAGACGTTGAGTTAGCTGTGACAACCCCTAATGGCACAACAGTCGCATCAAAAGTTTATAATTATTCTCGGATTGAAGTTTGTGGGAAAGTGCGTCCTGCAAATCTTGTGATCCTTCCTATAGTGGAATTTGATGTGATTCTTGGCATGGATTGGCTTTCTCTACATGGAGCTCATATCAATTTCCAAAGAAGGGAAGTCACATTTCATATTCCAGATCAATCTATGATCGTCTATCGATGCAAGGATGAACATAACCTTCCAGTGGAAATTTCTTCCATTTTATGGGTATTGATTCCACGAAACGAAGGTTATTTATCTCAAATGGTTGGTGAGAAACTCACGATTAAGAATATGCCCATTGTACGGGAGTTTGATGATGTCTTTCCATAGGAATTATCGGGTCTTCCACCAAATCGTGAAGTTGAGTTTTCAATAGAACTCGTACCTGGTGCTTTGCCTATTTCAAAGACACCTTTTATAATGGCCCCAATTGAGTTGCAGGAATTGAAGAAGCAACTCCAAGAGAATCTTGATAAGGGGTTCATACGCCCTAGTGCGTCACCTTGGGGAGCACCTATTCTGTTTGTTAAGAAGAAAGATGGATCAATGAGACTCTTCATTGATTATTGAGAACTTAACAAGATCACTATCAAGAACAAATATCCTCTCCCACACATTGATGACTTATTTGACCAACTACGAGGAGCTCAATACTTTTACAAGATTGATCTTCGTTCAGGGTATCACCAATTAAGGGTCAAAAGGGAGGATATACCAAAGATGACTTTCCGTACAAGGTATGAACACTATGAATTTATATTGATTCCATTTGGTCTTACTAATGCCCCTGCTATCTTCATGGATCTGATGAATAGAGTCTTTAGAGACTATCTTGATCAGTTTGTGCTAGTCTTTATAGACGATATTCTTGTATATTCAAATAGCAAGGAAGAACATGAAGATCACTTGAGAATTATATTGAAGACCCTGAGAAAGGATAAGCTTTATGACAAATTTACCAAGTGTGAATTTTGGCTTCAAAGAGTTTCATTTTTGGGTCACATAATCTCAAAAGAGGGGATATCTGTGGATCTAGCAAAAACAGAGGTTATCGAAAGATTATCGAGACCAACAACAGTGACTGAGATACGAAGTTTTCATGGTTTGGCTGGATATTATCGACATTTTGTGAAAGATTTTTCACGATTATCTAATCCACTCACCAAGTTGACTCAGAAAGGAGTTAAGTTTGTTTGGACGGAGGAATGTGAAGATAATTTCAAGGAGTTGAAAAGAAGGTTATCCAGTGCACCTGTGCTCACACTGCCTTGTAGTGGAGAAAGGTTTGTGATCTATAGTGATGCATCCAAGAAGGGTTTGGGGTGTGTTCTTATGTAAAATGATATGGTGATAGCTTATGCCTCACGACAGTTGAAAATACATGAGCAAAATTACCCAACTCATGATTTGGAGTTAGCTGCGGTAATCTTTGCATTAAAGATTTGGAGGCATTACCTTTATGGTGAAAGGTGTGATATTTATACTGATCATAAATGTTTAAAGTATATTTTCACACAAAAGGAGCTGAATATGCGCCAAAGAATATGGTTGGAGCTGATTAAGGATTATGACTACTCAATTCATTACCACCCTGGGAAAGCAAACAAGGTGGCAGATGCATTAAGTCGACAAGACCATGCCAGTTTATCCATTATGAGGATCACAAAATATCCAATATTTATGGATTTACAAAGGATGGATCTTGGAATTATAATGAAAGGGAAAAAATTGTATATTTCTCAAATGAATGTTCAACCATCTATACATGTGAAGATTAAAGAGGCACAGAAAGAAGATGTTGAGTTACAAAAGAAGGTGAGCAATGTTCCTAAATTCAACCTTGATTGTGATGGGATAATAAAGTTCAGGAATTGGGTTTGTGTTCCTCCCATCCCCGAATTAAAGAAGGAGCTGCTGGATGAGGCTCATAGTTCTTCATTCTCTATTCATCCTGGAAGCACGACTGATGTATAGGGACCTGAAAGAGTACTGCTGGTGGGATGGCATGAAAAGAGATGTTGCTGAATATGTCTCTCGATGCTTGGTTTGTCAGCAAGTTAAAGCTAAGAGACAGAAGTCTAAGGGGTTGTTACAACCATTACCCATACCCGAATGGAAATGGGAAAACATCACTATGGACTTTTTCATTGGACTTCCTAAAACATCCAAAGGCAATAATGCTATCTGGGTCATAGTTGATCGTCTTACAAAGTCTGCACACTTCATCGCTATTAGAGAGAATTTCTCTCTAGATCATCTTGCCCGGATATATGTGAAGGAAGTGGTAAGATTTCATGGAGTACCACTTTCTATTATATCTGATCGGGATCCGAGGTTTACCTCAAAGTTCTAGCGAAGTCTTCAACATACTCGGGATACAGAGTTGAGTTTCAGCACTGCTTATCATCCTCAGACAGACGGTCATTCTGAGAGAAAAATTCAAACTCTAGAAGATATGTTGAGAGCTTGCTCTATGGATTTAAAAGGTGGTTGGGATCAACACCTACCTTTGGTGGAATTTTCTTATAATAATAGCTTTCACTCCAGTATTCAGATGGCTCCTTATGAAGCTCTCTATGGAAAGAAATGCAGGACTCCAACTTGCTGGGATGAAGTTGGGGAAAGAAAGCTATTAGGACCTGATATTGTTGATGAGATGGTAGAAAAGGTCCGATCTATTCAACAACATATAAGAGCAGCTCAGAGTCGACAGAAAAGTTATGCCGACAACTGAAGAAAAGACCTAGAGTTTGAAGTTGGTGATAAAGTGTTCTTACGAATATTCTTCCTAGAAGAGGGTCATGAGATTTGAAAAGAAGGGGAAGCTGAGCCCTAGGTATATCGGTCCTTTCGAAATACTGGATCATGTTGGGAAGGTAGCTTACCGATTGACACTTCCACCTAATCTCTCTCAAGTTCACAATGTGTTCCATGTATCACTCCTGAGAAAGTACATACCTGATCCTTCACATGTACTCAGCTCAGAAGGTATACCACTATAGAAAGATCTTTCTTATGAAGAACAACCAATAGAGATTATGGATCGTAGTGAAAAAGTCCTATGGAACAAGACCACTCACTTGGTGAAAGTTTTATGGAGGAACAACCAATTAGAAGAAGCTACGTGGGAGCTTGAGGATATAATGAGGGAGAGGTATCCTCATCTGTTTGTTACAAGGTGACGAATTTCGAGGGAGAAATTCATTTTAAGGGGGGTAGAATGTAACACCTGAGACTTTTATGAGAAATATTTTGTTTTTATGTTATATAAATCATCAAAGGAATATTTCGCTGCACACAATCACGACCTTCCTCGATAGCGCGTGTAGTACGCAATACCGAGTTCCACTAAACAACGATATATTATTATAATATTATAAACTAGCTGTTATGAATAGTATTAACTGAATTTTAAATTTTACAACATTATTATTCATCTTACACATTTTCTAGAACATGGTAAGAGAACAAAATAATTTTTTTTGGGTAAAATAAGTATTTATCAAAAAATACAGTTTTGCCTCCTTTTGATGGCGCACCCACATTAAATCTGGTTTTTGACACATTTATAAGTTCAATTTGACAAAATAAAATTTTTCTTTTGAATCAGGATATAAAAATTTACTTTGGATAAATTTTTGATATTTTTCTGATAACTTTCATATTTTGATGAATAGTAAAAATAAGCCAATTTTTAATTAAAAACAACTTTTTTCATTGAGATAATTTATATGGTTAAATTATAATATTGAATGGTTTTAAAGTATAAATAGAATATATTTTTACCATTTAAAATAATGTATGTCATTAGCATTAATTTCACATTGAATTCATAGGTAAAAACATTTCAATCTTTGGCAATATTTTAACTTCTAAAACCCGTTTTCTTAACAACGGGATTTATTTTAAATTAATTATTGCAACTTATATGTTTTGAATTTTGAAAAATGGATTCAATATTCAGAATAAGTGGGTTCAAATTATGTTAATAAACTACTTTTTATTTTTTGGCATTATGAATAGTAACTACGGTAAATTTTATTTACCATAGTTGAAGGTAAATTGGGTAATTAAGGGTAAATATAAGATTATAAAATTACCCTAAAACATGCCAAAATCCAATTGGATGACTAAAAGTCGACCCATATCACCTAAGGGTCGAATTAGATTTATTTAATAGACTTTTTCCCATGAAAATAATGTAATTATTATTAAAACTAAAGAATGTGACAACATGTCACTTTCTTAAATCTTATAAGTATAATAATTTTAATTTGGTGATAAACTTAATAAAACTTCAAACATGAATATTCTACAGATATCTAATACCATTATCTACATCATATTAATTTATTTAGAATTTTTAGGGATTAAATAATTATCAATAATTATGACACAATAGTGATGTTGAAATTATTTTATTAATTAAAATATCAAATAAATGGTTTTAAAATATTAAAATAATTATTATATGCACTATTTAATGTTCTCCACTAATTTTATAGATACATATGACATTTTATTAATCTATTAAAGCTTTTAGTTCGAACATATCCTCTGTATATATTTTATTTAAATTCAAATAAATGAATAGTGTCAAAATTGACACTATTGTTATTTTATAAAAATAACATATTATAAAATTGTTTAAAAATCACAAAAATATTTAAAAATTATAAATTAAAATTTATATGGTCTACAATGTCATAAAGTGTCAAATTATGGAAAATTCACAACACATATGTAATTATTAATAATAATTTAAAATTTAGAATATTATTACCACAAATAAAATTTAATTGATAAATAAGGATAAATCAAGTTGGTAATGTTTAAAATAAATTCCTAACATGTCTAAATTTTATTTGTTGATGAGATTACAACTCTATCTCATCTAATATTCTGATATGAGTCATTTTGGAAGTTTTTAAGTGGGGTTGGGATTTAATATAAACTAATATTTCTTATATTTCCAAAGGTGCCCCTCTCCTCCCTTATAAAAGGGCACCTCCTCCCTCTCCTCCTCTCACCAATTTGAGCCTTAAATCTCGGACAAAACCTGCCCATTTCAATTCCCCACTTCCCTAGAATCATCCTAGAGGTTCTGGTCTTCTTCAAAGACCAACCCTAGTGCCCTAGGAGGAGGTTAAGAAGAGGCGCGTCAAAAAGAGGTAATATCCATTACCGATCCTTTCCAAATTCTTTCTTCTTCAACATACTCTTCTTCAGTTGTTTCATTATGAAGTAATAACATAAGAATCACTCATATACTGATATGTTATTATAAGTATGAAACAACCCTATTTCAACATCTATCCATCCTATGGAAAACGAAATCACCGCGCATGCGTACGTACGAAATACCGTCTCCACGATGTGATGCGATTCGTTCTACATGATCTTCATTGAATAATGATTATATAAATGAATTGAATGAATAAATATGATATATAGTACAATAATACCATTCTGGAAATGATGTATCTATAACCTAAAGAGAAGAATAAGAATTTATTCGACAAAACACGCATAAGAACAAAAAGTTATAAACACCCGAATAACAAGTAGCAATGAAATATTACTACTAAGAAGCTAATAATATGACCATATATGATACCATAACAATAATTATGATTCTGTAAGAATTCAATAACTTTATTTAAATCATTATACAGGAGGTTTGGACACTTACGAGGCAAATCGGACCTAAGGTAAGGGAAATATCACAATCTCATTTTTATCCGAGATTGTTTATACTTTAGTATTTACCGGGGTGTATTTTATCATCCACATGAATGTTTCCTCAATATGTAATATTATTTCCATCCACCTACAATTGTGTAAATCCAATTTTACCCTTCAGTGAGTTTTTAGTAAAATATATGAAATGAATCTTTTGTCGTTTTTCGTACGAGGTACTTTTTGACTTTTTCGAAAAAAGTACGAGAAGAATGTTTTTTTAACTTATACGGAATGAATGGATTTTTAAAACATTATTTACAAGAAGATTCCTTTACAAGTTTTCAAGTTTATTTTTAATCAAATTCTTTTAGTTTAGAATTGTACGACATGTTAAGAAAGGAAAAGTGTTTTTGAAGTAGAAAGGATATTTTCCTCAAGAATGGAGTTCAAGTGTTTTATCAAAATTATTTTCCATATAATATAATAAAGGGTTTTGTTTCTATCCCTATTATTACATTGATTTGATTATGTTGTGATGGAATTATATTTTTATTAATTCCTTTATCTTATATGAATTTTTTTATGATGTCACGATGTTTAAGATTCCCATTTTTATTACATGGGTTATGCTATGATGTATGGTTTCTGATTTTGTGGCACACATAAGAATGGTATCATTATGAGATGGGTGGGACCTATATCTCCCTCCAATGCATTGGGTAAAGATTTTATATCTCATGAGATAGACATGGTTGGAACGGCAGGTTAAACCAGTTCAGTGAAATAGGACTGAAATGAGGAGTGAACTCGGTTCAGAAATGGACTTTGTCCACTAAGATAGTCTTGGAAATGAGTCTTGACTAACAAGAAATGATTCTATATGATTATCTGTGTATTCCATAAAGTTTCATGTTTTAAGTTATGATTATTGGGATTACATTTCACTACTATGATTTGTCCCATGTTATTAAATTATGATTTCTTTTGCAGGTTAAGATTTCCAAAAGTTATGTTCTTATGTATATGATGTGATTGATATTTCTTTTGTTTACCCTTAATGAGCATTTGAGCTCACACTTTTGTATGTTTTATTTCCCCAGGCCAGGAAGAAGGTTATTAAGTAGGATATGCCAAAAAGGGACTCTAGATATGATGAAATAAATGGGAGGCAAAGTAGATGATTTATGAACCAGTTGTTTATGTTTCCCAGTTTCTAAAGACTCTATACCTATACGGTCCTTTCCTGGTTTTGTTATATGTTGTAATAAGTGTGCTTAAATTCTGAAGTAATGAAAATGTATGTAAAGTATGGGTTGTTATAAGAGGTATCATTATTAACCTAGAATTTCTGTTTTATTTCTTCTTCTACATCCTTAAAATATTCTATAATCTTTATAATATAATAAAATAAGTATATTTTATATACTTATATGTTATTATTTTAATGATATAACCTATATCCATCTTTAACGTCCATCAAATGTGAAATGAATTTATCGTTCTTATGTACAATGGACTACCACCTCGCGAATTGATATAATTTTTTTCCATCACCACCTCTTATGGATGGTTATGATGATAGAATTAATGTTTATATATGACAAAATAATACTTTCCTTATTTCCATAATAACCATTTAAAATTGGAAATGTTACTCTTGAGTAAGTATGACCTATCGTCTCAATGATTTTAACATAGTTAATTTTTCAAAACCATATATCATGATTGATACTAAAGTAAAATTTATGTATAAAAATTATAACTATTTCATGATTAAAATTTTTAAGATGATGCAATAATTACTTATTTTACCTTAGTCAACATACAAAAGTCATTTTGAACTTATGAACCAAATGTCCTATATACACTTGAGGTGGAATTAACAGACTAAGTAGTGAAATATGTAATTAATAAAAGTGAAATAAATGTTTTAAGGATAATAGACTAAAAATATAAAATTTTATTAAGAAATAATATAATTTATATGACTTTATTATATAGGATTTACATGACATACATAGATAGTCTAGACTCAAGGTAAGGTATTTTGTATCAATTTATTTTATTGAGGCATATTTTATTATTATGAACCTAATTTATTTTATATGGTGTGTATAATACCCATTTCACATGTTATATCAGAAATCCCAGAGAATTCAAGAAATTTTTAGTCTGAATTTGAATTAATTAATCTATGGGTATTTGACTTGAATGTTACCATGTGGTAAAGGGTTTCTTAACTCAATTTACTTACCTTGGGTTACAACTCTTTTTCATTGAATTTATTATTCCATTATTATGTGTGAATTGATCTATAATTTTATATATATATATATTTTGGATTTACATTTGTGACACATAATCTATCCACTGATTAATTATCAATTCAATGACATGATCTTTGTAAGGGTCTTTCATCTCAAATTGTATTTCCATAGGACATACATTTATGATTTTCACCTATATTATTCTATGAGGTGTATATATAACCACTTTGACTTTTTATATCATTAATATACTTATTTTAATAATATTTAAAGTTTCATTTTATGTTATTCTTTCATGGGGCTTATGATTGAAGAGTTACCAAAGTGGAAAAGGATTTATGTTACAACCATTTTTATTTTATTGATTATCTATGTTCAAGGTTCCTTTTGAGAGGATCCATATTCTATTATTTTATAGAACCACATATCTTATATTCTTCTATGGGTATAAATTTTTTTTACATGTTTTGTTTCCACTTACCCTTTATTGAATAAAGAAATAATGTGAATGTTTTTTGTAAGTGCTACCGATCTTGTTTCTCCCTTTAGATCTGGAATATTTCTCTTTCATATCCTTGTTTTCTAAAATGTTCTTTTATAATCATAAATTATTTTAAAATATATTTTACATGATATTTTACCTTATTTTAAAAGGTTTTTAAATGTAAATTTGTTAACATTTTCCAAATGGGTAACTTTTTATTTCCTTTTACAAAAGTTTTGAAAAGAATATTTATTTTTAATATCTATGACATTAATGGATTATCCCACCATCATGACCATTATTTTATCTAAAACATACTTTATATGTTTACATGGTTATTTTCAAAGAAAATATTTTTCCTAATATTTTTTATTTTTATAAAATATTACTCATAGAAAAGGGAATTTTCCCTTATTTGCAAAGAAAAGTTTTAAATATTCCTTTAAATTTATTTTCATATTTTTCAAAATCATCTAACGATTCCTCTATTTCACTGGTATTGTGATATTATGATATCATCTCTCTTCTTTTTCTATATGGCTTGTGAATTTTTTTAAAGTGGTTTCCATGAAACCCATTTATTTTTAATGGGTTAAGAAAGCTATGATGGTTGTTTATAAAGTGTTTTATATTGAAAAATAAAGTATTATAAATGTTTTATTCCTATTATGGTTCTTAGAAATTATTAAGGATTGTTACACCTAGACAGAACCAGGTGATCCTGATATTGATTATATAATGGGTGTTCCTAGATAGCGATCTAATTCATTGGGTAATGATTATGTTCTCTGTAGAATTATATTGGAAGTGAGTGGTATAAGTATTCCAATTGTAAGAGTTTAATAAGGGTTTTATGATGATTAATCCTAATGTGCTAACATATTTTATTTATTATTGTTGTGGGTTTTTAAATATTTCTTTGATTAATATTTTAATCACATGGATCAAGAGTATTAATTCAAATGAATCTTGATTTTTTTGAAGCTTTATTCTATTCTTGATGATCTAGGTATTAATGGGTATGAATTCCATTATGTTATGTTCATTCACTATGATTATGTCATTATACCCTTATACTCATATTACTCTCATTGATGAAATTAAATTATTAATGATTATATTTACCATTACTGATAATTTGATCTCACACATCTTATGTTTCTTTCCCCCCATTTTATGAAGACTGATTCTAAATGATTTGTGTTTATAATGGTTCCATATGTGATTAATTTTATGGGATATGTTGAATACATAATTGGAAATATGAAAATATGGGTACAATGGGATGTGATGTTGAACTTTATAAACTTGTTTTTTATTAACTCTAGTTGTTAAGAGTTTTTCATAATTATATAAAACTTTAAATTGAATAGGTACTTGGTTATGTAAGTGATCCAATATTTTCTTTTGATTTTTTAAGTTTTAGTTGAAAAAAATTGGGTAACATTTATTAGTATCAATGCGGGAAATGAAAAGTTTATGTTTTTAGCACCGGATCTAGGAGTGTGTGCTCATGGTTTTTACACCTATCCACTCCCCCTTTCTCACATGTAGAACCCCAGGTTGAACCCCTCCTCTTGGACACACCCCCTCTCATGGATCATTATTCTTAGTTATTTATGGTGCGATTGTCACAATTTAGCATTGGATCATTTAGGTATGGTAACCCCTACCTTCTCTAACTTTTTTTCTCACATTTTCCTCTTCCCCCATTGATTCACCATGTTCAACTGAACCAAAGGGGTTTTGTAAAGTGTTGATTTTTAGGGTCTTCATGATTATTGGTATTTAAGGGCAATTCTAATGCTTAATGGATCCTACACCATTGAAGTTGAATAATTCCAGATCATCTTCCCTTGATTCTAGGAAGGTTTTCCTATATCATATGTGTAACATCCCAAGTAAGTAATGAATAATAGATATTTTATTTATGTCTATTAATGAATTAGATAGTGTTTTAGAGGCTTAAAATGAAAATAAATCTAATCTTAAGCATGGAATACACTAATATTTTTAAAAGATTGTTTTACTGCCTTTGATGGCAAAACAATTTTGAATCTATCTTTTGACAATTTTATAAACTATTTTTGTCAAAATAAACATATTATTTATGATTGGGACATCAAAATTTACTTTGTGTGAATTTTTGGTATTTTTCTGACAATGTTCATTTTTTAATGAATAGTGAAAAATACTGCATTTTACATCAAAACTTCTTTTTAATCTAATTTTTTTATATGATTAGATTATCTTTTGAATTGGTTTTGAGGTGAAATTAGAATATATTTTTACCATTTAATACAATGGTGTTCATTGAATCAATTTAAATTTGAAATTGGACTTAAACTGGTGTCAATCTTTTGATACTTATTGTTTCATAAAAACACGCTATTTGTCATAACAGCGGGAATTAATTATTAAATTAATTAACATGACTTATATGTTTTGAATTTTGTAAAATAGACTTCATTTTTGAATTCAGAATATCAAATATAGCTTAGGGTGAATTTTTGGTAATTTTCTGAAAAACATCAATTTTTGATGAATAGTGAAACCACTAAGTGGTAGTTAAAGAAACTGATTTTTCGTTTAAATGAAACTTTGCCACTTTTGTGTTCTGAATTTCAAAAATCCGACATACATGGTTGTCATTAGTATGTAAAATGTGGTTCAATGGGATGAAAATATTTTTTTGGTGAATAGTCACTTTTTTTCATTAATCGCGATTAGAGGTAATTAGTGTAATTTAAGGTAAAAATGATATTATAAAAATGTGAAAACACCTTGACACTTGTCCTACACCTATTGGGTGAGTAATGGATGATCAAGACAACCCATGGGTCGATTTAGGGGACCCCATGGAACCACATGGGTGAGATAATGACTTTAATGCCTTTTTTTAAATAAAGGTGAAAATGACACTAACATAAATTGTTTTACTAAAAAAAATTTAGAAGGGGTTATACTAATCATATTTTTGTCTATAAATATTCATTAGAAATCTAAAACGATTTCCTACATCATATTATTTTTTTATAATTTTTAGAAATTAAATAAATTAAATTATTTATGACATCATGATGATGAAACGATGACCTCATTATTTAACGATTTAACAAAAATGGAAAGATAATGTAATATCTAAGACCTACACTTGTCCAAAAACTATTGGATGGGAATATTTCGAAGACTTATCATATTATCTTAGAAATATATCAATGTGGGACCTTAGAAATTCGAAACACTTTTGAAAATAAAATAATAGTTTCATGATTTCCAAAAGTGCCCCTCCTCTCCTCTTATAAAATGCCCCCACCTCTACGTCATTTCACACACTCCTCAAGCCATTGGCTCGGCCATACCCTGCCCATTTACTCTCTCCACATCCCTCCCCTTATCCTAGAGGATTCCCTTTGGGCAGAATCCTTTCAAAGGAAGCCTTTAGGCTCAAATCAAAAGGAGTTACACTTTTAAAGGTAATTCTTTCTCTCATGTTCATTTGTTTTATTTTGCTTCTCCAACCCCGTAAACTCTTTTTATTTACTTCTTTTGTAACAACAACAGTATCTTCAATATACTAGGATATTATGATAATATTTATTCGAGCTAAAATCTCACACAACTACATCAAATGGTTAAAGAACATACGGTTTCCGTGGATGGCGAAATTCTGCCTCCCGAAACGATGATTGTTCAATACTCATCTAACACCTTCAAAGGTGGCCATTATAATGTCACTATTTTTATATATGATATATGATATGTTTATTCTTTCCTTAAGCTTCTGAATTTTTAATTTATGGCATACCACTATTGTTACCATTATGGGTAAACACGATATCTTCATTTTAGGAAGTGCGGACTACCGCCCCCTGAAAGTGATTTGATTCATCAATACCATATGTGGGATGTGTAAAGGATAAAGTTAATGATATTATATATGTTATTATACTGGAATTATAATATACCCTTATATCATTATGATTCCATTCCAGAAAATATGAAATAGAAATGGAAGTAGCGTTCATGCGTACGTACGGCTTACCATCTCCATGAACGGTGCATTTCATTTCTTACCTCTGAATGTGATGTAATATTATAAATACATGTATATGATGAATATATATGATATATATGTTATCCAAATCATTAATATC
This sequence comes from Viscum album, assembly GCA_963277665.1. Lineage (NCBI taxonomy): Eukaryota > Viridiplantae > Streptophyta > Magnoliopsida > Santalales > Viscaceae > Viscum > Viscum album. The sequence continues at coordinate 642,559,380 of OY728142.1, read as the reverse complement.
ATTCTGGATATAACGAACCTTTGACCAAATTAACAACATGTAAGTGTAAGAAGTCTATTTTTGACTTAAGAACCAAATACCGACAAAATGAACATTATTAACTTAAATGATTACATGATGTTCATAACATGGTATAAAAGGAATAATGAACTTGAAAAAGGTTCTTAATAAAGTAGAGATTAACTCAAGTTTATTATTCGGGAGATTAAAGAACGGTCGGGTCAAGTCGGATACGAGGTATGGGACTTCGTCTCAATCTCCTTTCATTGAGGCATATTTTGTTTTATACACAACCTTATTTTATACGGTGTATAAACCCCTTTGACTTTTAAGTTTATCCAAAATGAATCTTTTTTATACGAAGCGTTTACTAAATGACAAAAGGGAATGTTTTTGTCGTACGTATGCGGCGACAATGACTTCTCCGCCGTTGTGACCGTTATTTGAGTTTCGACTTCCTCTATAAGCCATAACTTCTTTTTAAAAGAAAAATAAATACCATGTTTTACTTTTCTTTTACTTTGGTATTGAAAATGGTTTTCACAATGTTTTTATTATATCAATGTGTTGTATTGATATCTTGTGATTGAAATGTGGAAATGTTATGTTTCCTTTATGCATGTTTTATGTGATATGATTATGTTATGGTTCTTGGGCATTATTATGAAGATGGGTGGTTCCGTGATAAACTAAGGGTGGGTGAGCCCGATATAGCTCTCCAATGCATTGGGTAACGCGAAGGAGTGAAACGTTAAGGTTTCTCCGAAGAGATTTAGGGAATATACTGTGATGAGTATTCCAAACATAACCAAGAGGGTTACTCCCTACGTAAGAATGTTATGAATGACTCAAGTTACCTTTATGTCTTATGATTTCTATGATTGATTTTATGAGGTATGTTAAAGTGCCTATGTTTTATGGGTAAAGTATGATTTCATTCTTATGTATATATGAACTCATGTTTCCTTCCCATGTTTTTTTTATAACCCATACTGAGTTTTTATGCTCATCCCAAGTTTTTGAAATGTTTTTTCACAGGTCAAGGGAAAGGTACATGATAAGATGATAGAGTCAAGGATGTGTCAAGAAAGAATCCATGTTTTATTTTCAATATGTTTCCATTGATGGGAAAAAAGAATACTATCTTTTATTGTAACCACTTTGTTTAAATGTGGGTTGTAATGCAAGTTTTAAGATCTAATTCTCTAAAACTCTAAACCTGAAAAGATCCTCAACGTGTAATCTTGTGATAACTCAAGATTATGTAAGGTTTAAGGTTGGGGCATTATAGTTGGTATCAGAGGTCCGTTTAGATAACTTTAGGAGTTATAATTTTATTAGATGATTATCCAAAAATATTTTTTTTGAAATGATATAGAATTTGAAGATTACCGTGTTGCTTCATCTAAGACATGTTTGTTCAGAATGGTTTTCCATAGAGGAAACAGGGAAGCAGTGCTAGGAAGGCATACAGAAGGAAATAACCTTCCGAATCAGCATCCTGAGATGGTCGGAATTGGAACTGAACAGTTTGTTGCAGTGATGGAACAGTTGACTCAGGCTATAAATGGTGGTGGTATCCATGCACGAGATCAGCCAGATCAACCGCAGAGGAACATGTCAGTGGTGGAACATTTCATGAGGCAACATCACCCATCATTCAGAGGATCATCTGACCATGTGTTAGCTGAAGGGTGGATTAAAGCACTGTAGAAGATTTTCGATGTCATGTGGTGTTCAAACAATCAAAAGGTTAGTCTTGCTATTTACCGTTTGGAGGGTGAAGCAGATCAGTGGTGGTTGATGGTTAAAAATATCAGGGACGCTGATGAGATTGATGCTCTCGACTGGGATGAATTCAATGGTATATTTCTTGAGAAGTATTTTCCTAAGGCTGTTCGACTTAGGATGGAAAAGCAATTATTAGAATTGAGGCAAGAGGAAGACTCAGTGGCTACCTATGAAGAATGGTTCACTCGATTGGCAAGGTATGCTCCAAATTTTATCCGAGACCTTGATAGTAAAATCAATCATTTTTACTCAGGATTAAAGACAAAATATTGAAGGGCATTAGCTTCTCGTGAGTTTAAAAGTTATGAAAATCTTGTTCGATGTGCTGAGAAGGTGGAAATGGAGTTTGCCGATGATCAAGTGTTCTATAACAACCAGAAGAAGAAGAGACCGAGGTGGCAGGAGAGAGGTAAGAATTATTCAAAAAAGTCTGATGGTAAGAAAACTAAGTTTTCAGTTTGTGATAAATGTGGCAAAAGGCATGCTGGGGAATGTCTTTTGAATTCTGGAAAGTCCTACCGATGTGGTAAGATGGGACATAAGGCTCGTGATTGCACTGAAAAGGATCAAGGTGAAGGTAAGACCAAATTTGATTTACAGTTAGTGAAATGTTATAAGTGCAATGAGATGTGTCACTATGCAAACGAGTGTCCGACAAAGAGCTTGAGTGATGGGAAGTAGTTAGACTACAAGCAGAAAGGGGTGGTGAAATCTTTTGCAACTACTTTGGCAGACGTCGGGCCATCAAATGAAGTTGTATCAGCTCTAGAGAGCTCAGTTTTTTTTTCGAATATTGACTTGAGATCAGGGTACCATCAGCTGAAGGTAAAGGAGGCAGATATTCCGAAGACCGCGTTCCGTACGAGATATGGCCATTATGAATTTGTAGTAATGCCTTTTGGGCTAACCAATGCACCTGCTGTATTCATGGACTTAATGAATATAATTTTCCATGAGTTCTTGGATAAGTTTGTGGTGGTTTTCATTGATGATATTTTGGTGTTTTCTAAAAGTAAAGAAGAGCATGAAAGACATTTAAGGGTTATCTTGCAAACATTAAAATAAAAGAAACTGTATGGAAAATTCAGAAAGTGTGAGTTTTGGTTGCAACAAATTTCTTTCCTTGGTCATATTGTTTCTAAAGATAGAATAACTGTTGATCCTGCAAAAACAAAAGTTGTGGAAGAATGGCCAAGACCCACAAATGTAACCGAGATTCGTAGCTTCCTTGGTTTGGCAGGCTATTACCGAAGGTTTGTTAGAAATTTTTCACGATTATCTATTCCAATGACTAAGCTAACTCGGAAAGGTGTTAAGTTTATCTGGACAAAAGAATGTGATGATTGTTTTTAGGAATTGAAAAGAAGATTGGTGAATGCTCCAGTTTTGGAACTACCTTCCAGAAATGGTGATTTTGTTATCTACAGTGATGCATCATTGAAAGGACTTGGTTGCGTCCTAATGCAGAATGATCAGGTAATTGCTTATGATTCATGACAGCTGAAAACTCATGAGGTAAATTGCCCTACACATTATTTGGAATTAGCTGCTGTTCTTTTTGCTTTGAAAATTTGGAGGCATCATTTGTATGGAGTAAACTGTGAAATATATACCGATCACAAAAGTTTAAAGTATATATTCACTCAGAAAGAGTTAAACATGAGACATAGGAGATGGTTGGAATTAATCAAGGATTATGATTGTACAATTCATTACCATCTGGGAAAAGCAAATAAAGTGGCTGATGCTTTGAGTCGAAAAAGTAATGCTTCATTAGAAATGTTGCATTTGGAACGTGATCCTTTGGTTAAGGATTTGATGAAATTTGGCATAGAAGTTGTTAGTGCAGGATGTTCTTCTGTTTTGTTTCAGGTATCAGTGAGATCTTCTCTATCAGGCAGAATCAAGCAAGCACAGAAGCAAGACAGTGAGTTGCAGAAAAAGGTATAGCTGGTTCAGAAAGATAAGTTTCCTGAATTCAACATTGATAATGATTGTGTTTTGAGATTTGGGAAGATATTGTGTGTTCCTTGTGATTCACAGTTGAAGAGATATTTGTTATGTGAAGCTCATAGTTCTCCGTTTTCAGTTCATCCAGGTAGTACTAAGATGTATAGAGATCTGCGGGAGTATTACTGGTGGGATGGAATGAAAAGGGATATTGCTGATTTTACTGTGAAGTGTTTGACATGTCAACAAGTTAAAGCAGAGTGGCAGTTACCGAATGGTATGCTTCAGCCTTTACCAGTGCCAGATTGGAAATGGGAGAATATATCCATGGACTTCGTTGTGGGATTACCGAAGACATCTCGAGGTAATAATGCAATCTGGGTTATTGTTGATCGCTTGACCAAATCTGCTCATTTCCTTGCTATACGAGATACTTTCTCTCTTGATCAACTTTCCCGTTTGTATCTTAAAGAGATAGTCAGGTTACATGGAGTTCCTCTCTCCATTGTATCGGATCATGATCCCAGGTTTACTTCTAACTTTTGGAAAGGCCCTCAGAAGTCGATGGGTACTGAATTAAATTTTATTACAGCTTTTCATCCTCAATCAGATGGGAAGTCAGAAGGAACAATTCAGACCTTGGAGGATATGCTACGAGCTTGTTCGATGTATTATCAGGGAAGTTGGGACCAACATCTTTCTTTGGTTTAATTTTCATATAATAATAGTTTTCATTCCAGTATACAGATGACACCATTTCAGGCATTATATGGGAAGCGGTGTCGAACTCCAGCTTTCTAGGATGAAGTGGGTGGAAGGAAGTTGATGGGACCAGAATTGGTAGAAGAGTTGGCAGAAAAAGTTCAGCTGATTCAGAAGCACATGAGAACAGCTCAGAGTAGGCAGAAAAGTTATGTAGACAACAGGAGGAAGGATCTATCCTTTGAGGTAGGTGATCATGTTTTTCTCAAAGTATCACCATGGAAAAGTGTGATGCGATTTGGTAAGAAAGGAAAGCTGAGTCCAAGGTTCATTGGATCATATGAAATTCTGGAGAGAGTTGGATCAGTTGCTTACCGAGTGGCTTTACCTCCGAGTTTATCTCAAGTACACAATGTTTTTCACGTTTCAATGTTGAGAAAGTACATGCCAGATCCATCTCAGGTTTTGAGTCCAGATGTAGTTCAGCTGGAAGAGAACCTATCTTATGAGGAACAACCGGTCCAGATTCTTAACCACAGGGAGCAAGTGTTACGAAATATGGTGATTCACCAGGTAAAGGTTTTGTGAAAAAACCACATGATTGAAGAGGCAACATGAGAATCTGAAAATGCAATGAGGGATAAGTACCCCCATTTATTCGATAAGTAAATAAATTGTGGGGGCGCAATTTTATAAAGGGGGGAAGGATGTAACATCCCAAGTAAGTAATGAATAATAGATATTTTATCTGTGTCTATTAATAAATTAGATAGTGTTTTAGAGGCTTAAAATGAAAATAAATCCAATCTTAAGCATGGAATACACTAATATTTTTAAAAGATTGTTTTACTGCCTTTGATGGCAAAACAATTTTGAATCTATCTATTAACAATTTTATAAACTATGTTTGTCAAAATAAACTTATTCTTTATGATTGGGACATAAAAATTTACTTTGTGTGAATTTTTGGTATTTTTCTGACAATGTTCATATTTTAATGAATAGTGAAAAATATTGCATTTTACATCAAAACTGATTTTTAATCTAATTTATTTATATGATTATATTATCTTTTGAATTGGTTTTGAGGTGAAATTAGAATATATTTTTACCATTTAATCCAATGGTGGTCATTGGAATAAATTTCAATTTGAAATTGGACTTAAACTGGTGTCAATCTTTTGATACTTATTGTTTCATAAAAACACGCTATTTGTCATAACAGCGGGAATTAATTATTAAATTAATTAATGTGACTTATATGTTTTGAATTTTGTAAAATAGACTTCATTTTTGAATTCGGAATATCAAATATATCTTAGGGTGAATTTTTGGTAATTTTCTGAAAAACTTCAATTTTTGATGAATAGTGAAACCACTAAGTGGTAGTTAAAGAAACTGATTTTTCGTTTAAATGAAACTTTGCCACTTTTGTGTTCTGAATTTCAAAAATCCGACATACATGGTTGTCATTAGTATGTAAAATGTGGTTCAATGGGATGAAAATAATTTTTTTGGTGAATAGTAACTTTTTTTCATTAATCGTGATTAGAGGTAATTAGTGTAATTTAAGGTAAAAATGATATTATAAAAATGTGAAAACACCATGACACTTGTCCTACACCTATTGGATGAGTCATGGCCGACCAAGACAACCCATGGGTCGATTTAGGGGACCCCATGGAGCCACATGGGTGAGATAATGACTTTAATGCCTTTTTTTTAAATAAAGGTGAAAATGACACTAACATAAATTATTTTACTAAAACAATTTTTAGAAGGGGTTATACTAATCATATTTTTGTCTATAAATATTCATTAGAAATATAAAAAGATTTCCTAAATCATATTATTTTTTTTTTTAATTTTTAGACATTAAATAAATCAAATTATTTATGACATCATGATGATGCAGCGATGACCTCATTATTTAACGATTTAAATAAAATGGAAAGATAATGTAATATCTAAGACCTACACTTGTCTAAAAACTATTGTATGGGAATAGTTCTAAGCCTTATCATCTTATCTTAGAAATATATCAATGTGGGACTTTAGAAATTCGAAACACTTTTGAAAATAAAATAATAGTTTCATGATTTCCAAAAGTGCCCCTCCTCTCCTCTTATAAAAGGCCCCCACCTCTACCTCATTTCACACACTCCTCAAGCCATTGGCTCAGCCATACCCTGCCCATTTACTCTCTCCACATACCTCTCCTCATCCTAGAGGATTCCCTTTGGGCAGAATCCTTTCAAAGGAAGCCTTTAGGCTCAAATCAAAAGGAGTTTCACTTTTAAAGGTAATTATTTCTCTCATGTTCATTTGTTTTATTTTGCTTCTCCAACCCCCTAAACTCTTTTTATTTACTTCTTTTGTAACAAAACCAGTATCTTCAATATACTAGGATGTTTTTATAAGATTTATTCGAGCTACAATCTCACACAACTACATCAAATGGTTAAAGAACATATGGTTTCCGTGGATGGCGAAATTCTGCCTCCCGAAACGATGATTGTTCAATACTCATATAACACCTTCAAAGGTGGCCATTATGATGTCACTATTTTTATATATGATATATAATATGTTTATTCTTTCCTTAAGCTTCTTTATTTTTCATTTATGGCATACCACTATTGTTTCCATTATTGGTAAACACGATATCTTCATTTTAGGAAGTGCGGACTACCGCCCCCTGAAAGTGATTTGATTCGTCAATACCATATGTGGGATGTGTAAAGGATAAAGTTAATGATATTATATATGTTATTATACTAGAAGTATAATATACTCTTATATCATTATGATTCCATTCCAGAAAATACGAAATAGAAATGGAAGTAGCGTTCATGCGTACGTACGGCTTACCGGCTCCATGAATGGTGCATTTCATTTCTTACCTCTGAATGTGATGTAATATTATAAATACATGTATATGATGAATATATATGATATATATTTTATCCAAATCATTAATATCATTCTGGATATAACGAACCTTTGACCAAATTAACAACATGTATGTGTAAGAAGTCTATTTTTTACTTAAGAACCAAATACCGAAAAAATGAACATTATTAACTTAAATGATTACATGATGTTCATAACATGGTATAAAAGGAATAATGAACTTGAAAAAGGTTCTTAAGCAAGTAGAGATTAACTCAAGTTTATTATTCTAGAGATTAAAGAACGGTCAGGTCAAGTCGGATACGAGGTATGGGACTTCGTCTCAATCTCCTTTCATTGAGGCATATTTTGTTTTATACACAACCTTATTTTATACGGTGTATAAACCCCTTTGACTTTTATGTTTATCCAAAAGGAATCTTTTTTATACGAAGCATTTACTAAACGGAAAAAGGGAATGTTTTTGTCGTACGTATGCGACGACAATTACTTCTCCGCCGTCGTGACCGTTATTTGAGTTTCGGCTTCCTCTACAAGCCATAACTTCTTTTTAAAAGAAAAATAAATACCATGTTTTACTTTTCTTTTACTTTGGTATTGAAAATGGTTTTCACAATGTTTCTATTATATCAATGTGTTGTATTGATATCTTGTGATTGAAATGTGGAAATGTTATGTTTCCTTTATGCATGTTTTATGTGATACGATTATGTTATGGTTCTTGGGCATTATTATGAAGACAGGTGGTTCCGTGATAAACTAAGGGCGGCTGAGCCCGATATAGCTCTCCAATGTATTGGGTAACGCGAAGGAGTGAAACGTTAAGGTTTCTCCGAAGAGATTTAGGGAATATTCTGTGATGGGTATTCCAAACGTAACCAAGAGGGTTACTCCCTACGTAAGAATGTTATAAATGCCTCAAGTTACCTTTATGTCTTATGATTTCTATGATTGATTTTATGAGGTATGTTAAAGTGCCTATGTTTTATGGGTAAAGTATGATTTCATTCTTATGTATATATGAACTCATGTTTCATTCCCATGTTTTTTTTATAACCCATACTGAGTTTTTATGCTCATCCCAAGTTTTTGAAATGTTTTTCACAGGTCAAGGGAAAGGTACATGATAAGATGATAGAGTCAAGGATGTGTCAAAAAAGAATCCATGTTTTATTTTCAATATGTTTCCATTGATGGGAAAAAAGAATACTATCTTTTATTGTAACCACTTTGTTTAAATGTGGGTTGTAATGCATGTTTTAAGATCTAATTCTCTAAAACTCTAAACCTGAAAAGATCCTCAATGTGTAATCTTGTGATAACTCAAGATTATGTAAGGTTTAAGGTTGGGGCCTTATAGTTGGTATCAGAGGTCGGTTTAGATAACTTTAGGAGTTAGAATTTTATTAGATGATTATCCAAAAATATTTTTTTTTTGAAATGATATAGCATTTGAAGATTACCATGTTGCTTCATCTAAGACATGTTTGTTCAGAATGGTTTTCCGCAGAGGAAACAGGGAAGCAGTGCTAGGAAGGCATACAGAAGGAAATAACCTTCCGAATCAGCATCCTGAGATGGTAGGAATTGGAACTGAAAAGTTTGTTGCAGTGATGCCACAGTTGACTCGGGCTATAAATGGTGGTGGTATCCATGCACGAGATCAGCCAGATCAACCGCAGAGGAACATGTCAGTGGTGGAACATTTCATGAGGCAACATCCCCCATCATTCAGAGGATCATCTGACCCTGTGTTAGCTGAAGGGTGGATTAAAGCACTGGAGAATATTTTTTGATGTCATGGGGTGTTCAGATAATCAAAAGGTTAGTATTTCTATTTACCGTTTGGAGGGTGAAGCAGATCAGTGGTGGTCGATAGTTAAAAATATCAGGGACGCTGATGAGATTGATTCTCTCGACTGGGATGAATTCAAAGGTATGTTTCTTGAGAAGTATTTTCCTAAGGCTGTTCGACTTAGGATGGAAAATCAATTCTTGGAATTGAGGCAAGAGGAAGACTCAGTGGATACCTATGAAGAAAGGTTCACTCGATTGGCAAGGTATGCTCCAAATTGTATCCGAGACCTTGATAGTAAAATCAATCGTTTTTACTCAGGATTAAAGCCAAAATATCAAAGGGCATTAGCTTCTCGTGAGTTTAAAAGTTATGAAAAGCTTGTTCGATGTGCTGAGAAGGTGGAAATGGAGTTTTCTGATGACCAAGTGTTCTATAACAACCAGCAGAAGAAGAGACCGAGGTGGCAGGAGAGAGGTAAGAATTCTTCAAAAAAGTCTGATGGTAAGAAAACTAAGTTTCCAGTTTGTGATAAATGTGGCAAAAGGCATGCTGGGGAATGTCTTCTGAATTCTGGAAAGTTCTACTGATGTGGTAAGATGGGACATAAGGCTCGTGATTGCACTGAAAAGGATCAAGGTGAAGGTAAGACCAAATTTGATTTACAGTTAGTGAAATGTTATAAGTGCAATGATATGGGTCACTATGCAAACGAGTGTCCTACAAAGAGCTTGAGTGATGGGAAGCAGTTAGACTACAAGCAGAAAGGGGTGGTAAAATCTTTTGCAACTACTTTGGCAGACGTCGGGCCATCAAATGAAGTTGTATCAGCTCCAGGGAGCTCAGTTTTTTTTCAAAGATTGACTTCAGATCGAGGTACCATCAGTTGAAGGTAAAGGAGGCAGATATTCCGAAGACCACGTTTCGTACGAGAGATGGACATTATGAATTTGTATTAATGCCTTTTGGGCTAACCAATGCACCTGCTGTATTCATGGACCTAATGAATATAATTTTCCACGAGTTCTTGGATAAGTTTGTGGTGGTTTTCATTGATGATATTTTGGTGTTTTCTAAAAGTAAAGAGGAGCATGAAAGACATTTAAGGGTTATCTTGCAAACATTAAAAGAAAATAAACTGTATGGAAAATTCAGCAAGTGTGAGTTTTGGTTGCAACAAATTTCTTTCCTTGGTCATATTGTTTCTAAATATGGAATAACTGTTGATCTTGCAAAAACAAAAGTTATGGAAGAATGGCCAAGACCCACAAATGTAACCGAGATTCGTAGCTTCCTTGGTTTGGCAGGCTATTACCGAAGGTTTGTTAGAAATTTTTCACGATTATCTAGTCCAATGACTAAGCTAACTCGGAAGGGTGTTAAGTTTATCTAGACAAAAGAATGTGATGATTGTTTTCAGGAATTGAAAAGAAGATTGGTGAATGCTACAGTTTTGGCACTACCTTCCAGAAATAGTGAGTTTGTTATCTACAGTGATGAATCATTGAAAGGACTTGGTTACGTCCTAATGCAGAATGATCAGGTAATTGCTTATGCTTCACGACAGTTGAAAACTCATGAGGTAAATTACCCTACACATGATTTGGAATTAGCTGCTGTTGTTTTCGCTTTGAAAATTTGGAGGCATCATTTGTATGGAGCAAAGTGTGAAATATATACCGATCACAAAAGTTTAAAGTATATATTCACTCAGAAAGAGTGAAACATGAGACAGAGGAGATGGCTGGAATTAATCAAGGATTATGATTGTACAATTCATTACCATCCGGGAAAAGAAAATAAAGTGGCTGATGCTTTGAGTCGAAAAAGTAATGCTTCGTTAGCAATGTTGCATTTGGAACGTGATCCTTTGGTTAAGGATTTGATGAACTTTGGCATAGAAGTTGTTAGTGTAGGATGTTCTTCTGTTTTTTTTTAGGTATCAGTGAGATCTTCTCTATCAGGCAGAATCAAGCAAGCACAGAAGCAAGACAGTGAGTTGCAGAAAAAGGTAGAGCTGGTTCAGAAAGATAAGTTGCCTGAATTCAACATTGATAATGATTGTGTTTTGAGATTTGGGAAGAGATTGTGTGTGCCTTATGATTCACAGTTGAAGAGATATTTTTTATGTGAAGCTCATAGTTCTCCGTTTTCAGTTCATCCAGGCAGTACTAAGATGTATAGAGATCTGCGGGAGTATTACTGGTGGGATGGAATGAAAAGGGATATTGCTGATTTTACTGTGAAGTGTTTGACATGTCAACAGGTTAAAGCAGAGCGGCAGTTACCGAATGGGATGCTTCAGCCTTTACCAGTGCCAGAATGGAAATGCGAGAATATATCCATGGACTTTGTTGTGGGATTACCGAAGACATCTTGAGGTAATAATGAAATCTGTGTTATTGTTGATCGCTTGACCAAATCTGCTCATTTCCTTGCTATACGAGATACTTTCTCTCTTGATCAACTTTCCCGTTTGTATCTTAAAGAGAAAGTCAGGTTACATGGAGTTCCTCTCTCCATTGTATCAGATCGTGATCCTAGGTTTACTTCTAACTTTTGGAAAGGCCTTAAGAAGTATATGGGTACTGAATTAAATTTTATTACAGCTTTTCATCCTCAATCAGATGGGCAGTCAGAACGAACAATTCAGACCTTGGAGGATATGCTACGAGCTTGTTCGATGGATTATCAGGGAAGTTGGGACCAATATCTTTCTTTGGTTGAATTTTCATATAATAACAGTTTTCATTCCAGTATACAGATGGCACCATTTCAGGCATTATATGGGAAGCAGTGTCGAACTCCAGCTTTCTAGGATGAAGTGGGTGGAAGGAAGTTTATGGGACCAGAATTGGTAGAAGAGTTGGTAGAAAAAGTTCAGCTGATTCAGAAGCACATGAGAACAGCTCAGAGTAGGCAGAAAAGTTATGCAGACAACAGGAGGAAGGATCTATCCTTTGAGGTAGGTGATCATGTTTTTCTCAAAGTATCACCATGGAAAAGTGTGATGTGATTTGGTAAGAAAGGAAATCTGAGTCCAAGGTTCATTGGACCATATGAAATTCTGGAGAGAGTTGGATCAGTTGCTTACCGAGTGGCTTTACCTCCGAGTTTATCTCAGGTACACAATGTTTTTCACGTTTCGATGTTGAAAAAGTACATGCCAGATCCATCTCATGTTTTGAGTCCAGATGTAGTTCAGCTGGAAGAGAACCTATCTTATCTTCTAACATATTTATTATATATATGTTATAGGTTAAACATTGAATTATAGACACTCTTGAAGCATTAATTGATTTGGGATTTTAGGTTAGTTTCATTTTATCGCATCCCGTTAAGTGTTGATTTTACACGCTTTCATAGGACCTGTCTTTATTTTTGTGGAATATCCTATGTGTAGACATTTAAATCAGTTCCTTACTACTTTAAATTGTGGTTATTAGGGGATTGTATTATTTATATAGAGACTAGGTGATTTTGGAGCTACATACTGTTGAGGGAGATTAGGGGTGAGCATTGGTATGCTATCTAGGTGAGGGAGTTTGAAGGTGAGATGATGGATTTATTTATTCTTCTTATTTCTGTTTTTTATATCTTCTAATACATTTTTTCATTGACATTTGAACTATGTACATTCCATAATAAAATTTTTGTAGAACTATCTTCTGATTAAATTTTATTTAAGTGATAAATTGTTCCTATTGTATGAATCTGATTCCTCAATGCTTTATGCCAAGCATTGGGGGATTATGAATTCCCCTCCAGTTATTAGTGAGTTGGTTTGGTCACTGGTTTAGATAGAGTCCTTGTCCAAGTGGTTAAAAATTAATTGTATCAAATGTTTTTTAATTTGGGAAATAATAATATAATGGGTTAAGGAATATTGAGACTCTATTGGTATGTTTTGAAGGAGAGTTCATCTAGTTAATTTCCAATCCAAAACTCAAGTTCTTAGGGGTGTTTTGGATTTAAATTTCATTTTTTTTGTTCTATTGATTGTGATTTGATATATGATGATGATATTTTTTATTATTATCATAGAGGTTTGACTTGAGGATTTTTATCAGTTTGGGATGAAATAGTGGTGAAATCATGAGTGTGAGGTTGTATTTCATGGCATAATGAACCAAACAGTTACCAAGTTCTAAATTTTCAACCCATTTTTAGGACCAATGTGTGATAGGCACATGAAATTTTACCATACTTCCAAGTTTGTAATGATCCCACATCCAATTTGGGTTTTTTTTAGACACTTTGGTTCGTTGATTTCTCTGGGAGGAAATGGAAATGGGAAGATAACCAACAACGGACTTGTGATATATTGATGAAATATGTTTGGTTTTTGAGGAAAACTTGTTGGGATCCATTACTAATTGAATCAACTTATAATATAAATGATCTTTTCTCGTATATATTGTAAGGGATGATTATATTAATAGTGGATTTGTGGGGATTTGTATATTATCAATTGATTGATTAATTGTGATATGTTTCTTGGATTCCATAGGGTGATGATTTTATACATGGTTTATTTCCAAGAAAACCTGAATCTGGAAAATAAAAAAAACTCATGCGGTGATATGAGGAATGCTAAGTTATTTTGGAAAATCATTTTAATTGAGAAGAATCATGGTGATTGTAATTTTTGAAAAGGTTGGAATTTTGATATTTATTTTTTAATTGGTATTGAATACAAAAATTAATATTCAAATGAGTTTTGGGGTTGATATTAATTTTAATAAAGTGACCAACAAGGATGGATTATTTAGATGATTTATAATTTTAATGAAAAACCATGGATGCTAAGGGGCCATTCTAAGAATTGAACCTTCAAAGAAAATTTCAAGAGTTATAATTTCATTAAAGTATTGTTTTAAAAATGGTTTAAGGATCATTAGGTAACATGGGTTCTTGAGAGAGAATCAAATAGGGGATGAAATTGCTAGGTTGCTGAAATTTAGCAGTGTATAGGCACTGGCTAGCTGGTGGGATGAAAGTGGACTAGGGTGGAACCTAGGTCCATTGAAAAATTGATGGGAGATATTTAAAAAAAAATTAAATTAAATTATTGATTTTTTGGATTTAATAATTTAAGACTTGTCTCAATTTTGTGTTAGGGGTGCATTACAGACCTTCTAACTATGGTTGGTCATGGTTTTGATGTTATGAGGTCTTCCGAAGTTGAGGGTTGATGTTAGAACTTTTATGGGGATATCTCATAAGGTATATGTGGTAAATTAAAATTGATATAATAAATTTTTTTTAGGTGGTCCCTAAAGTTTCGTAATAGTTTATTACTATTTTTAAGTGTGTGCCAAGTGTAGTAACACTGACCAACCATGAATTGACCATGGAATTTTTTAAGTTTCATAATTAAATCATTGCCTTGTCTAATACCTTATTCCAAGTTGTCAAAGAACCTATATGTAATCTAATCCAAGCATATTCTTTAGATAACCATAGCCTTGATATTAGAAATTGATTTAACTTTGAGATTTCCTTGATTTAGAGACTTAAGTAAATGTGTTCTAGAATAATTTGGTGGGTGATCCCAAGGGGACCTTGATAGAATTGGAAATTTATTTTAATTAATTGGAATGGTAAATTGATATGGTGACCATTGAAATGTGATATGATTTGAAGAATCATGGAATGGTAAAAAGATGGAATTTTTTAAATGTATGATGGTATTGAATTGTAATGGTATGAATTAGAAATTGTAACACATTCCTCTATCTTTGCTTAAAATGATCAAGGAGATGTTGTGATTTGTGATTTTTAAAATTTAATATTGATTTTATATTGATATGGTAAATGATTACATGTGATTTTAATTGACGATGATGATATAAAAAGAATTAATGAGGTGGTAATTATAAATAGAACTCCATAAGGGGAGGTTGTGAACACTACCTTCAGTAAGGTTATGAATACACCATTCAGGGAGGTTTTGAATACACCATCTGGGTAGGTAATGAATACCCACTTTAGCAATGTTGTGAATACTCCATCTTGGGAGGTTGTGAATACTCACTTCATGATGGTCAAGAATACTCCCTCCAAATATTTTTTGAATACTCCCTTCATTGAGGTTATGATACTAAGGAAGATTTCTTTTCAGTTCATCTTGATACTACTAGTGGGTTCGCCATGGATTTGGAGTTGGGACAATTAGTTCCAGACATATGAATTTATTCTTTCATCATGTTAAATTCCAAGGGATTATGGGGCCTTCGAAGGGCTTGGTCAAGCATTTTCGGCATCTTGAGCTTAGCTACCAAAAACCATTGTATAATGGGATAGATATTTCTACCAGTCATTATCTTTACACTAATGTAGATCAAGCTCTCAGGTTTTTATGATGATATAAAATTAATCATGGCGCGCTCAAAAACACTATGCCACTGGCTGAAATTGGCATGCTCTTGGGTATTGTCTCCAGGGTAGTATTTGGTCCCCTTGTGATGTTACCTATGTTTAGATACATTTCACACAAGCCAAAGAAGGTATGGTCAGAGTTCATGGTGGTCCACCTGAAACCTGATGACTGAACATGTATGATTTAAGTGCCTTGTGTGTTTCATTGATCATTTGTTATCTCTAGTGAGAATTATTTGATGGAACCACTTTATGGTTGTTTGTTTATATTTACTTATTTTAGTGTTGTGATTAGTAAATTTAGGATGATTCCCTTTACAACTTATACTTTCTCATTTCACTATTTAGAATATTTCAAAAAGGTGGGGAGATCCATAATTGACTTCCCTTTTCTCTTTGGGGTGAAAAAATATCCACTATTTGTTGGCATATGATTTGAAAAAAAGGCTTTATGGGGACATAAATCTTTATGGTTATGAGGTTGTAACAACCTTTGTATATGTTTTTTTATTTAATATTAATTTTTGTGTAATTTAAAAATTTTGGTTGGCCTAACTTGATATTTTTAAAATTTAGATAATTTTTTACTAATTATAATATTAATCATAATAATAATGGTGATAAATAATAGTAATGAAAATAAAATAATAATACTAACAATACTAATAATAAAAAAAGGGATACAAGAGGGATTTCCTCCCCCTCCCATATCATATCAACTTCCCCCTCCCCCTGTGTGATCTTCCCCTATCGATGACTTTAAGCCTCGATTCCTCCCATTATCCTCCATCGCATGACACATAAAACAAGTCCTCCTCCCCCTCATGCAATTTCCTCCCACCACCCCTTCTCCCTTTCTTGTATGTTGCACCCTAGGCTGATCCACACTCGTGGACACACCTCCCTCCCCAAGATCTGCATTCTTAGTTTTGTATGGTGTGATCCTCATTGTCTTGGGTTGGCTAACCTAGGTATGGTCTCCATTATATCCTCTTCCTTATTTTGTAACGTTTCCCCCTTCCCCAATCACTAAACCATGTTCAATCATACCCTATTTATATTATAATAGTCTTTATTTTTGAGTTATTCATGATTCATGGGATGAAAGGGAAGTTATCAATATTTTTAGATCCTTTACTGTCGATGGTGATGAATATCAGATAACTTATCTCTGATTCTAGGAATGTTTACCCATTTTCTAATATTTTAATTTATGAACTATTAATTGATTGATTTTTTTAATTATACTATTATTCACTAATGATGGTTTGAATTATGTTTACGCAAGGTTTGAATGGAAAATAAAGTTTTACTTGATTTTATTTTCTATGAAAAGGGTTTCTAGATTTCAAAACGTGTTGAAAATATGATTTAATTTAATTACACACACTAGTTTTTTATCCAAAAGACTGAATAGAACCTTAAAATTATTTAATATTTATAAAAATGATTCAAGTTTTAAATGGAAGTTCCAAGGTGTTTTTGGGTTTTGGAAATAATTTTTTTGAGAGGTTTCACTTGTAATTTCCTGTGGGGATTTAAATTACATGTGTTAAAAAATTATTAAAAGTTTTTTTTTGAATAAAAAATGGGGTTTGAAATGTGTTGACCATATTTGGGTCTTATGAATAATGATAGGGGTGTGTTTTAGTCTTTTTGGGGTTTTTATAAAAATAAGAATAATTTTCTAATGGTATTTAAATGTGTGGATTTAAAATTTTTCTATTTTAACGAATGTTTTAATAATGGTTTTGAAATGTGAAATGTGGATTATACTTCCAAGTTTGTTTTATTTTAGAGACTTGATTAACCATTTTTAATAGTTTCCTAACTAATTGTGACATCAATTGATTTTAACTTTTATTTTTTTCTTTTTATGGGTTGGTTTATATTATTAAAATGGATGTATGAGGTTATAATGGATGATTTTTTGTAAGTGAATCATAGGTTAGGGTGAGATCTTCTTATGATTTGATTCCATATTTGATTCTTATATGTTTTCTCACCATCAAACTTATATTAGTTATGCAAACCTAGGTAGCTAAAAAAGGCATGGGAATGTGTTTCAATAGTGTAGTGGTGCCCAATGGTTAGTGTTACTCATGAGTGTTGTGCCCGAATAGATGTTTATGTTTTACTCGGTCACACCCAAGTGGGTGCTGGATAGTGATTATACTAGCTTCACTAGGGGCCCCTATACTGAGTGTATTACAATGATACAAAGTCCAATATATTTCTATTTATAACCTTGTTACATATCCCGTGACACTTCATTTATTGTTTGCTTAATGTGTACTTGATTGGATTGTCACTCATGCTTGTATTACTTGTGTCACCTTTACTTTATTCTGCTATTTTTCATTATTTTCCATTGAATTTTGGTGACTAGATTTAGTATTTTTTGATAGTATTCTTTTTTTTAATTTTTTAAAATGTGTATTAAAGTGGTTTTGGAAAGATTTTGGATTTATAGTTTTCGAAGTAGATTTTTAAAAGTGGTCACAAATAAGATTTTTATTTTAAAATTAGTTTTAACTAGGAAAATTGATTTCAAGTGAATTTTTTAATAAAATATAATAAAAATAGAGAACATATTTTAAATTTGTATTTCAAACTAGGTTAAAAATTGATCTCTAATTAATAGTTGGTCATGTGGCAAGGTGTGTGGTGGTCTTCTGAGACCTTATGTGATCACGCCTATATTACATATCAGTTATGATTTCATCATAAAATTATGACCACTCTTAGAGTGTTGATTAATTTGGGATTTGAGGTTAGATTTATTTTGTTGTATTTATCCAATTGTTCCTATTTCATGGTTTTGTAACACCTATATTTATTTTCATATATTTTTGTGTGTGTGGCCCTTTAAATGATTTCTTTACTAATTTATGTTAAAGTTATCAGTGGATTGCATTATTTATATCGAAAATGTAATATTATAGAGATATAATTTGTTGAGGGGGATTGGTGGTGAGTGGAGGTATGCTTGCTAGGTGAGGGTGTTCAGAGATGAATCGAGAGATTTATATATTTTGTTTGTTTATGTTTTATTTATATCTGCTGATTAATTTCTAGCATAGATGTATGCCCTATATATGAGTCATGATGAAATTCTAGTAGAATTATATTATTCTTAAATCTGATTTAAGGGAAAAATAATTCACATTATATGTAACTTATACACTGGTACTAGTCTCTAGGCTTACCGACCAACAATTTCTCTCAGGTCTGTGGAAAGCTAGTTTATCCACTAGTTTGGATGGCAGCCTAGGATGGGCCATTATAATAATGAATATATAAATATGATAAAGTTTGTCTAATCCTAAGTGTTTGAGCACATAAACTTGTGACTATGACCAACTTGACTTCATCTATTAATAAACCTATTGAAATCTACATATTTGAACTTCATGAAACCAAAATTTTACCTAGAAAATGTAACATACCATTGGTGATTTTTATAAATATCATTCAACCTAAAAGGTTTGAATAAAAATAATTATTTAATTTAAAATAAGTCTTACCAACAAATACTAAACCAATATTAATAGTACCTTTCATATACATAATAACCCTAATTACTGCTATTAAGTGACTTTTGTTTGGTTCAACCTTAAATATTACACACATGCAAACATAAACATTAAATATTGTTTAATAACTACTAAATAATAAAAATTTAGAATCATTTTTATAAAAATATTATGATCTACTAATTTACCAAAAAAATATTCAGCTATTCTATATAAAGTAATCATAAGACTATTTATACTTTTACAGAATTTAGGTCCAAACCTCCATACTAATTCATTATCAAAATTACTTAGATTCATTTTTTTTATTATTTCAATGAAAAATAGGAAATCCTAAAAAACATGAGTATTCCCATACGACACATGTGAAACTCATTAGACATCAAATTTAAAAATTCATTAAAAAAAATTCACTGGATGAACAAAATATAATTTAATTTACATCAATATGAAGAATTGTAATCTTCTAGTAATACCTTTTAATAAAAAAAGTTGGGTCATATTTACTTTTAACAAATCCATTATTCAAATGTAATAGTGGAAACATCTCATATCAAGCTTGAGGTTCCTATTTCAGTTGATAAATAGATTTAGAATTATTAAACAAATTCCCTATATTATTTTTAGGATTGAATGACTGTGGTTGTCTTATATATAAAATTGTTAAAATATAGCCCTTATGAAATTCACTTTTCACATCCATTTTATATAACATTAAACATTTTTGTTCTTAATAATATAGTAATATATGAATTGATTCTAATCTTGAAACTAGTAATAAATTATCACTATAGAAAATACCTTCCCCTTGATAATAACATTGGGTAACTAATATGACCTTATTTCATAAATGTTATTTGTATTCATCAATCTTATTATTGTAAATACATTTATATCTAATTACTTTTTGATCTTTGGGTGGCTCAACAAACTATATAATTTTTTTACTGAAAATTAGTTAAGATCCAATTGCATATCCATAACCCAATTATGATCTTTCATTGCTTCTGTCACATCATTTGGAACAAAATATGAAATAAATTAATAATGTGTAAAAACATTCTTTACAAATAATCTTGTTTAAACTACTAAATAACCATTACCAATTAATCATTTTATTAGGAGAGCTTGATGTGTTTTCCTAATCATTTATTTATTTAATGATACCCGCTCAACTAGTGCATCCAACATATGAGTTTGATCTTCTCCAAAGTTTAATTCTTTAAATTATTCTTTAACATGATCTTCATTAGAAGTCCTATCCTTAAAATCATTTTCATCAAATATAATATGAACCAATTCTTCAACAACCATAATCCCTTTTTTATAAACTCTATAATCTTATCTAATATTAAAATATTCAAAATATATTCCTTCATCATATTTTTATCAAATTTATCTAAAATATCATTATTATTGAGGATAAATACTTTACAACCAAAAAGTATAAAATAACTAACTTTTGGTTTCTTACCATTAAATAACTCATAAGGATTTAATGGGTCTATTGAGAATTTTATTGGAAATAAAAAAACTATATGAACAAATTCTACCCAAAAATATTTTTATAAAACCATACTCACTTAGAATTGTATTTTCCATTTCTTAAAGTGTCTAGTTATTCTTTTACACAAACACATTTTTATATGGAGTCTCAAGGGAGGAATATGTATGAGAATAATGTATCACCCAGATATATTATGATATATTTCTCTTCAAATAAATTTTATTTCTTTGATAGCTTGTGATATACGCAAACCCGAGTCTATGTGAACCGTAATATAGTATACCATTATAACCTATCTATTAAGTTGATAAAGTGAAAAGGAATAACTAAAATTTAAAAATTATGTATAACATTTTTATATAAAAGAAATATATTGATAAATTAAATATTAATTTTTTATTAATGTCTTCATATGCTTAAAAAATAATTTTTTTCTCAAATTTTCTCTTTTAATTTTTTTGAGAACATAATATAATTGAGATTTTAAAATTTTAAAAAAATTATTTGAAAAAATTAAATTAGTTTTTGAAATTATAATTTCGAAAAAATCCTAAAATGAATTTTTTAGAATCTTATGAAAATATTGATTTTTTGATTAATTGTTGAAAATATCGATTTTTATTGAAAATCATATTTTATTTTTAAGAATTTATAAAGTTATATTTTATTTTAAAATAGTTTTAAAAGTAAAATTTTTTCATTTATATTATTAATATTCCAATTAATGTCATTAGAGTTAATTTTATGCTGGAATTTTGTATAAAAAAGTTTAATACTTAGGAAAACATTTTTTGGGAAAATGATTTTCATCAATTTTTATGGGTTAATTTTAAAATTATTTTCTACCAATAATAGAAATTTAATATTGGAAAATCAATTTAATATTTGGAATTAGTAAGTCTAAATTTTTCAAATAGGTCAATTTTATTTTTTATTAATGAGAATATTAAACATAATAAATTTTTGTTAAGATAGTAAAAGTAAAATAGGTTAGTTAAGGTTAAATATAATGCGATATGGATTAAAATTCATTACAATAATTTTATTTATTTCATTAAATGAGTCTACTTCATATATAATCATCTAAAATTATAAAATATTTTCTTTTTTTTTCTGTTTAAATTTGATTTTGTCCTTAATAATATTTAAGTAAAAGTAAAAGTAAAAAAAGTCACATTCTATATTTTAACATCTATAATATTTTGTGATAAGGATGAAAAACAAATTATTTTTAGTTATAAATGTTTATTTTAAATATTAATTACTCTTTTTATCATTATAACTTAATTTTAATCTTTATTGATGAAAAAATTACCCTAAATGCTTACACAATGCTGACATAGTAATTGTGCAAGTTGTAGAAAAATCATGTAAATTATTTTAAAATATTTAAAAGTATTAATTTTTTCATGATTTATAGTGTTACATGAATTTTATAGATATATATAATATTATAGTAAATTTGAAAAGGTTTATATTATAATTAATTTTCTATCATGTTGTTTTCAAATTCAAATTAAATTAATTTTTTCAAAAATTACATTAATGGTATTTAAACATAAGTAATATTTTATTAAATGATTTTAAATTTCATGAAAACCATATATTCAGGAATTTAATATATATATGGTTTAAGATATCAATAATTATCCATTTATTAGTCACATTTCATTTTATATTAACTCTATTGACTCTTAAAGAGTTAAAAAACATTGTTATCATAGTAATTATAAAAAGTGTTAACATGAGTTAAAAGGAAAAGATAACGGTTAAAACATAACAAAAAAATTTACAAATTTTATTTATGAGAATGTTTAAACTCATACTCATATTATATTCTAATTATATCAATTAGGTTCCATTTAAACATAAAAAATGAATTGATATTAATGTAATACTTTATGTAATTACAAGGGTGCCACTCCCCTCGCTTATAAAAGGGAACCTCATATCCTTTATTATTCACAATGTGTGAGCCTTATATATGGGCCTATCCCTTCCCTAATATAATCTTATATTAATTCATAACATCTAATAACTTATTTTATTTTCAGAATACTATCCATTCATGTCTTAAGGTGTAAGCCAAAAGATGATTCTCAATGAAGAGGTATAATTCTTAACCAAGAATTTTCAATCTTATTTATTCTTATTCCTCTTTAAATATATCGCATGCATTTTAAAATAATTAATTCACTATCTTAAATACAATTAATTTCTATTATGATGATTGAACAACCATTATACAACTTCTTTCCATCAATTGTAAAATGATAACTTTGCTCGAGCATATGTGTGGACTATCACCTCCACAAAGCCATGAAATCCGTTTTTTACTTAAATTTTACATATATAGTAATAAGGATAAATTTAATGAATATATATGATATATATATGATTTTATAAATTTTAATTATTACTTTTCTTTCTTTTGTTCCATCCATTAAAAAGTGAAAACAATGTTTCGGCGTATGTACAACCTACCATCTCCATAAATGGTGTAAATCATTTTTCTAACTAAAAATTTTATGGATAAATTTATATCTATATATATAATTAATATATATGAAACTTATATTTTTATTAAAATTTGTAACTTTATTGGACTATGATCAATGTTCAAGGACTAAAACTACCGAACTGAAACTCTCTTGAAAAATGTAATAGGTTATACCTGAGAATGACATTATTAATAAGTAATTATTTATAAATGGGTGTTAAAATATTATAAAAGGATAATATATGATGTTATAAGTATGTAAATGATTATTTTATATAATTATATAAAATTAAAATTTATTATATTTTAGGAAAGAGAGCTTTGGAATCAAGTTGAACTTTATAAAAGTGTTTTATGTAACAATATCATTGTTTATCATGATTGTAATTGATTAAGTTTAAGATGACAAAAATTAATGAATTTTATCTCAATAAGCCCAAGAATTTCATTCTAATCTAGTTTTTTATTAACATTTCATATTTTAATTTCATTTTACTCTCCATAAGTATTCAAGATACCACAAAAATTCTTTCATGGAAATTTGTCTTTATTTTTCTCTCTGGTGGGAAATCCATTTTCTTCCATGTCATTATTTAAAAAAAACGTTTTCATGAAAATTTTTAC
Organism: Viscum album; assembly: GCA_963277665.1. Lineage (NCBI taxonomy): Eukaryota > Viridiplantae > Streptophyta > Magnoliopsida > Santalales > Viscaceae > Viscum > Viscum album. The sequence goes on along the minus strand of OY728142.1, from coordinate 642,535,681 downwards.
TATTATAAAATGATAATTTAACATCAATTTCATGACTGTTTTATTTTTTATAAAACTGATTAAAATTAATATTATTATTATTTTGAAAATGATTTATTTTTGACCTCTTTATAGAAAATGTGAAAGGAATATTTATTTTAACATATAGAACAAGAAAAAAATTTCATTTCATCATGACCCTAAATGATTTTATGATTAATTTTCATGCTTCTAAAGTTATTTTCAATGAAAATGTTTTTGATAATATTTTTAATTTTTTTAGATTTTAAAGAAGTTATTTGAAAATTAAAAGGGTATTTTCCTTAAGAAATATTCAATGTAAATTTTTTAAAGGAATTATAATATAAGCTGACCTAAGTTTATGTCACTTATACTTTAAAGAGGATATGATCTGATGATACCAGCACACACCTCACAACATGTGAAAATTTGAGAATTTATTAACTGAACAACTACTGTAGAAGTAGAGAATAGGGTTAAACCATAGAGGGAAAGTGTATAGAAACTAGGAATATATTCTGGAAAGAATTTTTAGGTAGATTAATTTTAATTTGTTAAATAAATAAAAATCATAAAAACTAAACAAGTATTTGAAAACTATTATTTTAATTTAACTAATAATATCCAAGTGAAGTAAATTAATATATAAAGGAAAAAAGGGGAGGTGAATGTGTCTGAGTTTTGATGTCTGTTTAGGTGCATGAAAAGTCAATTATTTAATTCCCGCATCTGAATATTTATTCATTCAATTATCATCGATACTAAAATTAATAAAAGTACTATCAGATATAATTCTATGATGTTATATATTATTATAATTTATCTAATGAATCATTCATCATTCCATGATCTGGTTTGATGAATAATTTTAATATTATTCTAACAAAAAATAAATTGGTGAAATGAAATTAACCATTTCTCAGAAAGTTGAGGTATCCATTTGTGTTGATTTTTCTCACATGATATCACTTATTAGGAATCACTCATGCATGTTTTAAGGGGAACACACATAGAATAATAATTTTTAAATTAATATAATTTTTTTTTCATAATTTAATTACATGTGATTTATGAGTCTCTCACATGAGTGAACGAGTTTGAAAAAAATAAATTCTGTGATGATCTCCCAACCATGATTACTAGGTATCACATGAATGGGAACCAAAAAATGTTTTCAAACACAATAAAAATTAATCCAAACACTAATATAATTTAATAAATAAAAATCTTATAAATATGAATCAACTGATAACAAAAAATAAAAAAATTAAAGGAATGAAATTACCATTATATTCATTGCAACCCAGACACAAAATAATTAGCTGTCCATGATGATGAAATGAAATAGAAAATAATAAAAATATGATATCAGTATGTTTGTATCATCACAATTGTTACTGTAATTTGTCATCAATGATCACAAAATAATAACCATCGCTTTGCTAATCATCATAATGTAGAACTGAACCATAATGTGTGTAAATGACACATATGCACCAACTACCCCTGAACACGAATAAAAAATTGGTTCACAAAATAAATATATGAATGAAGAGTGACATTGTCCTAGCTTGGTGTTGATTAGTGCTTGATGGGTGATGCGTGGCTGCCATGGGTTGGACAAGGAGAGAAGGATGATAGTGATGAGTGGGAGGAAGGTAACCCATATGATGTGTAGTGAATATAAGAGGGGTATAAATTGATCATGCAATGTGGTGAATAGAGGTTAACGATGTTTAGGGTTTTGGATGTTGGGGCATTCTTAGTTCACTACACACCAAGAAAGAGTAGGTGGCTAGTGTAGAGACACACAATAGTGGAGGTCTACATTGTTTCGTGTGAAGGTGAGGGTGATGTCAGTGGTATTTTCTTCTTGTGATGCATAGAACGTAGAAAAATGTTTTATAAGGAGATGGGTGACATGTTGGGGTTTTGTTGATAGAGGATTCATGTAGAAAGGATGATGGAGGGAGGTGCTTAGTGGGATGCTGGTGATGCACACCCCTCTCTGCATGTCAGGGTTTTCCCCTTATCTCTCGTAGAAGAAAACTTACAAAAATAGATGTATATAAATAAAATTGTTTTAGAAATATAAAAAAGTAGAAAATAATAATAGATATAAAAATAACTATTATATATAAATATATATAAATGTGTGTGTGAAAATGCAACTAAGATTAGAAATACTAATATAATTCATAAAATATAATTAGTAGTGAGATAAAATTATAATCTATACTAGATATAATACTACTACTATTAAATGTGAATATAATTTAATAAAAATAAAAACTAATAAAAATAATAATGCTAATATTTTAAATAATATAAAATATTAAATAATATATAATGAAAATAAATATTACTGATACAGAACATTAATACATATACTAATTTTTTTTAAAAAGGCTGGGGCTGAAGCCTCAATTTATTATTAAAGAAAACACCTCTTTAGACTGGGTAGAGGGAGACCCATTACATAGCCCAAAGGCCCAAGGCCATGTGGCCTGAATAAAAGGCTTTAAATCCCATTTTTGGCCCAAATTACCCCTCGGTGAACAATACTGCTATAGTACCCGCGCTGCTAGAGTACCTACTACCGTACCACCACCGCTAGAGAGGTGTTTGCTATAATAAAAGTCTAACAATAAAACTAATATTAATGAAACTACTTATAAATAAAAACATATAGTTAAATATTATATGTTAAAAATATATAAAATCAATAAATAATTATAAATTAAACATATTACTAAAATTAATACAAAATTAAAAAAAATTATAAAAATAACCAAAGCACCACAAAACATTAAAAATAATGTTAAAACACTAAAAATATTTAAAATATTTAATAAAAACTTATTAATAAGATAATAACAACAATATATAAATCCATGTCAATAAAATTCCACACGCTTAAATGTTTTCACACATGGGGAAAATAATCAGAATGAATACACAACTAGATTAGTAGAAAAATCAAAACATCAAAATTACAAGTTTAAAATTTTTTAATCCCTTTTTACCAAAAAACATCTTGATTCATTTAATATCCCAATTTTCAAAAATATTTTCTCTTCCACTCATAGTTTTTCCAAAACAAGCATCACACTCTTGCATCATGTGACCTACCTCACCATCACTCTCATCACTCAAACAATTTGATCAAATATTTTCTCAATTATTGAACACATTCATGATTACCATAGTCGTGTGATGAAATTATAATCTCCCCTAGTGGATATAAAAACAATGAATTAATATCAATGACTTTACATTATATTCAAATGTCTCTATGGCTATTGGATGGTAGGTCATAATAATTTTTGCCATTTTCGAAAAATGAGGGTTAAATATTGAAATAAATGCACGATAAGTGTCAGTCAAAATGTCACCCTCAAAATATAACTCCCCCACACTTAAAAAATTTCTTTTCCCCAAGAATATGAAAATCTAATGACTCTCTAAAAAAATTATATTTTTTTATCTATTTCTTTTTCTTTTTAAGGAAAAAACTCATGAAAATATAATAGATAGTAAAACTAGAGAGTATCAAATCCAAAACCATAAAATATATATAAGAAAATATCACAGGTAAAAGTAAACAAGTAGATCATACTCAGTATAATCTTAGTGAAAGTATGTCATATAGAAAACTCTATCTCATTGAGTAATGAATCACCACTTTTATAGGTATCCCCAAAAGCGAGGGTTATTATATAATGACCACAAATGTACTCGTTTTTAGAACCATAAAAGAATCTAAATGCCCATATAAAAATACATGTAATGTATTTGGATACTATGGAATAAAAAATCATATAATCATGAAAGGATAATGTTGATACATGTGTATCAAATAAATCAATACCCATCAAACAACCCTCTCCATGAATAAATATCCCCCACACTTAAATATAAAACAATTTGAAAATAGTCAAGAAAAGGGTAGGAAAGGGTATCAAATATGGTATTATCCAAAAATTATTTTTCATGGATTCTAAGGGATACATGATGGAGAAAATGTATGTGTGGATTAGTGGGTCAAAGGGGATAAATAATTCAAATAGATGCCTAAATCATTTTAGCTAAACTTTGAATTTTTTTATCTCTTTGATGGAAAACACAGAATTTTCTTGAAGACATACCATGGTTGAGATTCCCTCAAGAAAAATAGAAATATTAGATGATATAAAAATGGGTCAAAATACTCATGGGTATTGAAATATAATGATAGAAAACAAAAATTATAATTAGTTCAAATATGTGTAAAAAATATAAAATTTTACAAAAAACATCTTTGAATTATGGAATAATATTAAAAATCATATAAGTCATGAGATAAGGGATCAAATAATTCTGAATATGATTCATGTTCTCAGAATGACTAAGGAAAAAAGTGGTATGTTCCCAACCATGTGACGAAAAAATAGAAAAAATTTCACATAGGTTCAAAATTAATTTTTTTATGAATGTTTTACATGGTATTTTTGGAAGCATAAAATACCATAGAAAATAAAACACTTCGCAAAGTAAGTGTAGATCAATACAAAAATGTTTACTATATCTAATGATGTTCTAGAAATGATGTACCTATAAAATCTTCCTATAGAAATCACATACCAACATCATATAAAAGATATAGCAACAAAATAAAATTAACATATGGATGGTAAAAATGAATATGATGAACTCATCTATACTGTAGTCCTAGGAGACAATAGATAATGGAAAATTCATGCCATAATATTAACTAAAAAAATAAATGAAATGAAACTAAATATAGTGAAAAAAGAAATTAGTAATGTGTATCCCCCCATTTACCACTAAGTTTAATTAATCTTTAGATATACATTGATGAAAATCTATTATTATTTAATGATAAAGTATACCATGAATCTGATTCTTTTTTGGTGAAAGTGTTTCATATACCAATTGAGAAAACAATTATCTTGTATTAATCACAACATCTAAAAAGAAAAATGATAGAAAAATGGATGTGTGGATGAAATTAAAATATACCAACTCACAATGGTATGAATATACCACTTCTGAAGAAAAAATAAAAATATAGTTGAATTTAATGAAACTTGCATCATAATGAAGATAAAGAACATTGCCTTTTTGAATTTTCATAAGATATGAAATGAACTTACCAAATAATTTTAGTATTTTTCTTATACCCATCATATAATTGAATGCAATATCTAGGTCAATGATGTATCCTAATTAATTTTCATCACCAACCACTTCCATAGGGAAATCCACCGATTTCCAACTCAATCCATATCACATAGTTTCATTAATTAAATCGAGGACATGAGTATTTCTAACATATATAAGTATTTGAAGTGATATTTTTTTAACCTTGATGCATGAAGCAACTGGGGATATCTCAATTGGAGTAGGTGAATCCATTATTTCAAGAATATAATCATTTTCAAAAGTTTTTTTATATTACCCTCATCATATTTCTCTATTATCACATGTGGCACCATGAACTCATGATCTTCCAGTAAATTCCATTCTTCCATTATTTTTAGAAAATTATGATTGTTCTCTACCACCATCAATGAATTATTTTCTAACTCTATAATTTTTTTTAGATGTATCCATTTTGGAAAACATTCAGACTCACAAGGAGTTTTAGAAATAGGTGATTCAATTTCATTTGAAGTGACTCCCTTTTGTGTGTGGAAATTTATGTTGTCATGGATAGATTCTAACTCCTTCATATTAAAATAGGTTATAGTTCAATGTACTCTTCATCCTCAAAATTTATAGTTTTATAGAAGTTTAATACATCTTTTTACACATTGGGATGGATGGGCTGTGAACTCACATAAAAAGAATATTGAATATCATTTTTCTAGGGGACCATTATATTCAACAGGGTGGAATATTGAGCTCTCATATTCTAGAAATATGATTAGTTTGTATAAATAAAATTGCGAGGGTTTGGAGTCACCAATGGTATGATAAAATGGAGGAACAATAAAAGTATCCCCATTATCAAAATTATGAAATCAATGTTTTTCTAATGAAACCTCAACTACACTTTATTCAAAAAAATTGTTATTAATTGGATAATCAGTTTTTAGTGAGGTTAATAGTTGGGCAAGATAAGTCATTTTATTTTCTATATTATTTATTTGCTTTTATAAATATTTCATTGAGGAAATAAAATTTAAATTATATTCATCTTGAATTTCAAACAGCCTATTTGTCCCTATGATAGAAGAAATCAACATGTACTCAATTATTAAATTGTTTGTTTTACATGGTGGTTGGTAAAACTAAATGTCTTACTCTAGTATACAAGTTGATTTGTAAACCATAATGTCCTCAGATTTGGTATTTCAACATTGAAAGTTTTAAAAAATATTCTACAATGTAGATATAGATCATGAATTACTGATTTCTATATTTTTAGGAATGATTTGGATTTTAGAATTCTCAAATGGTGTTTAGGAACTAGAATATGGTGGAATATTATCACTTGGATCACGAAATTATTGGAATAATAACCATTAAAATAAAAACATTACCTAGATTGATCATGTGTGTTGTGATTTTGTATTCTATAACATGAAATACTGGTTGTTGGGGAAGGTATTGGTTGTAACTTTGTGGTGCGGCCCACACCATTCTGAACATCTGGTGTCTTGAAATTCCCTAAAATTAAAAAAGAAATACCTAGAGTAGATCCAATTTTTTTATTTATACCTAAATAACTCTATTTAAGGATCTAATAATGATACTATTCTCCTTGAAAATGGTGCCATAAATTTGGAATACACATCACAATGCATTAAAATTTGAAAATTTATTAACCTAGAAACTACTATAGAAACATTGAGAAGAGTCAAACCATAGAGAGAGTGTTTGTAGACACTAGGAATATACTCTAAATATAATGTACATGCAGATGAGTTTTAATGTGATTAACAACTAGAAATTAGAAAAACTAAACAACTATTTTAAAAAGATTATTTATAAAATAACCAACACTATATAAATTAATTAAACTAGTCTATGGAGGAAACATACCGAGATGAATGTGTCAGAGTTTTGATGTCTATTCTAGTTCATGAAATGCTAATTATATAATTTCCACATCTGAATATTTATTCATTCAATTATCACTAAATCCATATTTAATCAAAATTCTGTCAGGTCCCATTCTTTGATGCTAGATAGTATTCTATTTTTTCACAAAAACCATCCATCATTTCATTCTCTTATTTGATGAATAATTTTCACATCATTTTTGCATCAAATCACTTGGTGAAATTCAATAACCTATTTTTCAAAAAGTTGAGGTATCTGTCTGTGTCAGGTTCATTCACATGAGACTAATTATTTAGAATCACTCAAGCAAGTTTAAAGGGATAATCACTAAAAATATTAGTTTTTCAATTAAGTCAATTATTTATTTGGAATTCAATCATGTTCAATTTATGATCCTATCACATGCATGAATGAGTTCCAAACAAATAAGTTCTCTAATGATCCCTACCCATTATTACTTATTTGGTATCACATGAACGAACACCAAAACATGTGTGAATACTCCATAAAAAATAAGGCAAACATAAATATAATTTAGTAAATAAAATATTTTCAATATGAATTAACTAATAATAGAATATAAAAAAATTAAAGTCATTTAATTACCGTCACGTTCATCATAACTCTGAGACCAAATAATTATCCAACCATGATGACAACACAACACATAAAATTATAAAAAGTGAATGTAATCATATTTTTTTTGTCATAATTGTCACCAAAATATTCCATAAATGGGTGTAAAATAATAACTATCACTCCAGTGATCATTAGAATTCTAAACCAAACCATCATGCATGTTAATGATGCATGCACACTAACTACCCCCGAACAAGAATATAACATTGGTGCGAGGAATGAAGATAAGAAGTAGGGTGAGATCATCCTAGATTTGTGTGGTGTGGAAATACCCTGGTGATGCATGATTTCCAAAGGTTGGATGAGGAGAGAAGGATGGTAGTGGTGAGTGGGAGAATAGTGATGCCAATGGTGTGCAATAAATATAAGAGTGGTCGATAGTGGGCCTTCTGGGAGGTTGAGAGAGGTCATTGAAGGCTATGTTTTTGAATGTAGGGGGAACACCTATTTCACTGAACACCAAGAAGGAGGAATAATCCATCATGGTGAGGCACAATAGAGTATTTTAGAGATATCTTGTGTGCAAGTAAGGATGAGGGAGGAGGCTCCCACCTCTTATGGTGCATATGATGTGACACAACGCTACAAAAGGAGGTGTCTGACACACTGGGGTGTTATAGATAGAGGATGTGTGAATAAAGGATGATTGAGGGAGGCACCTGGGGCTAACAGTGATGTGCCCCCTCTCTAATCACTAGGGTTTCCCCTTACTTCCAGTAGAAGAAAAAAATTCCCAAATAGATACATATTTAAAGAAAAATTCTTATATTTATATAAAAATAAAAATAAAAATAATAGGTAAAACTAATCGATATAAAAATATTTATAAGATATAAATATATATAAATTTGTGTTATAAAATGATTCTAATATTATAAATAATAATATAATACATAAAATATAATTAGTAGCAAGATAAAATTATAATCTATCCTAAAAATAATAATACTAGCATTAAATATTAATCTAATTTAATAATAATAACAAATAATAAAACTAATAAAACTAATATTTTAAATAATACACAATGTTATATAATATATGATACAAATATATAATACCAATATTAAAAATTAATACAAATACTAATTAGTATTGATAAAATAGAGTAATAATTAAACTAATATTATTGAAACTACTTATAAATAAAAATATTGTGTACGATATTATATGTTAAAAATATATAAAACTAATAAATATTAGTAAACAAAATATATTACTGCAATAAATATATAGTTAACTAAAATTATAAAAATAATAAAAAACACTGTAAAACTGTGAAAATAAACTAAAAAATAAAAAAATTAAAATATTTAATTAACACATAGTTAGAAAATTCTAAAAATACTAGATAAATCCAAGTAAATCTGATACCATCCTTATAATTAATTTGGATTGTTTATGATTATGATGATCAGATTTTTATGAATCCCATTTATTTTCAAAGGATTATGTTATGATGAATTTAGAAAATGCTTATGAAACCCATTTCCTTTCAACGGGATATGATATGTGATAAATGATTTTTTAATCTTGTGGCACAAATATGAATGGATTATGATTATGTGATTGGTGGTCTTGGATTATATATCCCTCAAATGAATTGAGTAAATATAGATATATAATTAGATAATAAGGACTGGAATGGGGAGTAAACGAAATTCAGAAAGAGACATTGTCCACTAGGATAGTCATGGAAGGGAACCTTGACAAAGGATATGATGTAATGAGGAGTTAACCCAATCCATCATGATATTCTTGGCAGTTAGACTAGACTAAGGAAATTATTTTATATATTTATTTATATTCCACAAACTTATGCATTATACAAATGTTATGCCCTCATGGATTATTTTTTTTGATTACTTTATGATTCATGTCTTATATACTGCCAAGATTTTTACAATGACTCTAGATTATGATCTATGATATAAATAATATGGTTCTCAAATTTGAAGCTCATGTTATAATACCCTTATGTTCTTGTTATGTTTAAGATATGATTGATATCTCAATTGTTTATAATCAATGAGCATCTAAACTCACCCTTACTTATGTTTCCTTTCCCTAGGTTATGAAGAAAGTTTTTAAGCAAGGTATGCCCATGAAAATCACTATATGGAATGAAATTTGTAGGATATATTGAATATATTTCAGGAAATACGAATATTTTGTATATAGTCTCCAAAGGCACTAAAAATTTATATTTATGACATGAATTGTAATATTACATAATTAATATTCATATTTTAAGATGTAATATCAAAGTATAAAAATTATGTGTCACTATAGTTGGTATTAGAGTAGGGTTTACTCAATATTTGGAGATTAAGATTAGATAACTTTAGTGAAAACCCTAGATAAAAGTTTAAGTATAGGATACCATTACATTTTTTTTGGAAATGACCGTGGATAACAAAGGTTAAACATAAGGTTCCATAGATTGAGGAGAATGTGTTATGATTTATATATACTATAAATAAATTTTCATGATTATGTGGTTTACCACTATGATTATTATTTTTCACATGATGATTTTTGGTTTTAGTCAATTAATGTAACCTGAAGGAAGCATGCTAATTATGATTGTGGTGGAAAATACAATGATTTTAATTTATAATAAGAAAATATTATAGGAGATGGAATGAAAAATATTATTTCTATGCTTATGCAAATTTCTCATGCTATGAATCATACTAAGATTCCAAATGATAAAATGAGGGGATATGATTCTATTTATTCCTTTATAATGAAACATCCACATTCTTTTAGTGGGTCAACTAATTCAATAGCTTCTGAGAAAAATATTAGCACCACTGAAAACCACTTTCCATTCTCCAGTGTTCAAAAAATGAAAAAACTATTTTATATTTTTATTATTTTAAAGGAGAAACAATTCAATGGTGGAATTTTTTCAAAGAAAATGACGTGACAAGAAGAAATTTATTCCATGGAGTGGGATGAGTTTAAGTGTTTATCTTTCAATAAGTACATTCCCTATATTATTCATATGAAAAATTATAAGTAATTCCTTTAGTTAAAGTAGAAGTATTATGAATCTATTAGTTCCCATGAGGAAAATTTCATAAGACTTGCGAGGTACATTTCTTATATTATCATCCAACTTGAATGTAAGATTGATCGATTTTTCGGTGATTTAAAACCAAGTCTCCTGAGGGTGTTATCTAAACGATAAATTGGTATCTTTGAAGAAATAATTATATGTTCTATGAAGGTAGTGATAAATTTTGAAGTTACCCATAAATATCATGGTTATTATAAGAAAAGAAATATGGAATTAAAAATAAATTATAATAATAAAAATCATGGAGTGAAGAAGAGTTGATTTCATTTATGCTTAAAGTGTGGAAGTAAAATAGAATAAATTGTATTAAATAGACAGATAAATGTTTTTAGTTTGGAAAGGATGTTCATCTGGAAATAATATACCAATGTGATAGGAAGAAGTTAACTAATTATAGAGAGAAAGAACCAAAAATAGACCACCCACACTCCAGGGTTTCAAATTCACGGTGTATGGGAATTATAGAAATTAATTCTTAAATATAATGATTAATGATGATGATCAATGTCAGTATACTATTAATAAAAAATATAAAGATAAATCGAACACAATCACTATTGCTGATTTGGGAACAATAATGATGTGGTGAAAAGTACACTTTCTATCCACTCTAGAACTGCCAATTTATTATTTGATTCTAAATACACCCAATCCAATCCATTTTTTTATTTTTTAAAAACCTATTTTTTGATATGTGGGAACCTTACAAAAACACACTACCATGTAAACCAAAAAAACGGGTTCAAAATTTAAATTTCAAAATTCAAAAATCATCATTTAAATTATAGTGAACATCACCACATCGGGCCACCACCCACCTAATTATGCATACCCAAACACAAATCACCCATAATTACACTAGGTCACTGATGAAGAAGACCGTAGAAGTCCATCGTCATCATCATTGAAGCACCATCACCATCGTAAAAAAAACACCCAATTGAAAACTATAGAACATCAAATACCCTATCAATGATCATAATCAAGAAATATAACACTACTACCCAAAGACTTTTTGTATTAAATTATCAATGGTAACATCACATAGATAGTTGAAGGAGAAAAACCATGCCAGAGTGCCTCCTGGAATGTCTTCGACCAATCGCACCCGATATCTCATCTATGATTCTTCTCCAATTGAAGTTTGTAGGAATTTGCTTCCAAAAAATGTCATTATTCTCCCTATAGTGGTATTTGGTATTAGTTTAGGCATTTATTTTATTTATTTATTTAAATCCAATGTTAATTACCATGTAATGGAATTCGAATTTTATATTTTGAACTATCCTATGATTATTTTTTAGTGCAATGATAAATATGAAATTATAGTAGAAATTTCATATATTATGTGGGTATTTATTCCAATTAAAAATGAATATTTATCTTAGATGGTTTGGGATAATATCAATATCAACTATATTCTTATTTTATGAGAGTTTTTTGATGTATTTCCGATATAGTTTACTAGTCTTACTTCAAATCATGAATTTAATTTTTCAATAGAATTCATACCTAGTGATACACCTATTTTGAAGACTCCATATAAAATAGATTTGATTAATTAATGTTAATTAAAGAAGAAAAATTAGGATAATATTGGTAATGTATTCATTTAGCCTTGTATTTCACCATGGGGTGCACTGAATATTTTTGTTAAGAAAGAAGATGGATCGATGTGACTCTATACTGATTATTAGGAACTAAACAAGATCACATTCAAGAAAAAGTATCCTCTATAAGATATTGATGACTTTTTTGATTCATTACATGGAGATAAAACTTTTATATGATTTAACTTCACTCTTGATATCATCAATTGAGGGTTAAAAAGGAGGATATACACATGAAAACATTATGTACATGTTATGGAAACTATGAATTTATAGTGATACTATTTGGTCTTACTAATTCCCCTTTTATCTTTATGTATTTAATGAATAAAGTCTTTATAGATTACCCAGACCTATTTTTGATAGTCTTTATAAATGATATTATTATATATTATAAGAGCAAGTTTGATAATGAATATCACTTGAGAATTGTAATAAAGATAATTAGAAATGATAAGTTTTATGAAAAATTTACCAAGTGTGAATTTTGGTTAATTTTTTTTTCTTGGGTCATATAATCTCAAGAGAGGGTATATTGGGGGATCCATCAAAGAAAGAAGTTACTGAATTTTGACCCATACTAACCACAATGAATAAGAAAATATTTTTCTCGGTTTAAACTGATATAATCAAATTTTTTTAAATAATTTAACATGGATATCTAATCTACTCACCATGTTAACTCAGACAGGATCCAAGTTCCTTTGTAAAGAATAATGTGAAGAAAATTTCATGTAAGTTAAGTGAAGGTTATTTAGTGTACTTATTCTTACAATACCCTCCAATGGAGAAAGCTTTGTGATCATTATTAAATCATAAAATAATGGAAAACATCACCATGTAATATTTTATCTGACTCCCTAAAACAACTAAAGACGATAATTCTATTTGGGATATAGTTGATCTTTTTACAAAGTCAACACACTAAATTTATATAATAGATTATTTATCTCTTGAGCATATTTTGATATTATACACTAATGAAGTGGTAAGTTTACATGGAGTAACATATTCTATTATAATTGATCAGGATCCAAGGATTACCTCAATGTTTTGGCTATGTATTCAGCAAGGTCTGGATTTATAGTTGTGTTTTAGTAATCTATATCATCCTCAGATAGATGTTCAATTTGAGAGAACCACTCAAACCATGAATGATATATTTAGTTATTGTGTTATATATTTAGAATGTTGTTAGAATCAATACCTCCCTCTAATCGACTTTTCTTACAACAATAATGTTCACTCAAGAATGTAGATGGTTCCTTATGAATCTATTTATGAAAAGTAGTGTAAAAATCTAATGTTTTAGTTTCAAATTGATTCAATAAATCCTTTTGGACATAAGTTATCTATGGAAATAACAAAGAAGGTTATATCCATTCGGTAACACATAAAGGAATCCGATAATAAAAAAAATTATGATGGAAATAATTAGTGATATTTGGAATTAAAAGTTGTTAAGAAATTACTCCTATGAATTTTTACAAGGAATAAGAAAATGAGATTTATAAAGAAGGAAAACTTGAGACATAGGAATATTTTTCCCTTCGAGATTCTTGTTCTCATAAGGATGGTAGTTTATCTTTTGGAACATCCATTGAACCTCTCTTAAGTTCACAATGTTATCCATGTATCTCTCTAGAAGAAGTATATAACTGATCATTCACATATATTGAAGTTAGAAGATATACTATTGGAGAATGATCTTTCCAATGAAGAAAAACTAATATAAATCTTGGATCATAGAGATATTGTGATATGGAACAATAAAACTCCCCTAGTTAAATATATCTAGAGGAATCATAAATTCTAAGAGTTTACTTGGGAACCTGAGGATGCGATGGGGTAAAAAGTATCCTTATTTTTTTATATTAGAGTCATATAATTTCTAGGGAGAAGTTCTCTTAATGGGGGGGGTATAATATATTAACTGAATATTTTATTATATATTCCTCTAAAATTGAATTTAATTTCTTTGATAGCTTGTGATATATGAAAACCCAATTATAAATGAACTGTAATATAGTATACCATTATAATATGGCTGCTAAATTGGTAGAGTGAATAGTGGTAATAAAAATTTGAAAATTATTCATAAAATTTTTAGAGAGAGAAAATATATTAATAAATAAATATTCAATTTTTTAGTAAATTTTTTATATGCTTTCAAAAAAAATATTTCTCAAAAAGGTTTGTTATTAACTTTTGGAGAAAATAATATAATCAAAATTGTCAACTTTTTGAATATTTTTTAAAAAATAATCTTTATTTTCAAAATTATAATGTCAAAATTATATTTCAATTAATTTTTGATATTTTTTTTGAAAATATTTATTTTCTGATGAATATTGAAAAATATAGATTTTTTATTTGAAATTTATCATTTCATTTAAATCATATAAAAAGTTATATTCTATTTTAAAATGGGTTAAAAGGTAATATTAGTTCATTTATTGTATTCATTATCCAATTAATTTCATTATAATTAAATTTATGTTATATTTAGGTATAAATTTTTTTTATTTAAATTACATTTTTTAGAAAATTGTTTTTCATTTCATTTTTTGAGTTAATTTTAAAATTATTTTATAGAAAATATAGATATTGAATCTTGAAAAAAGGATTATATATTTATAATCACAAGGTCCAAATTTTTTAAATACGTCTCTTTTATTTTTGAAAAATATTAATAGCAACCATAATAAATTTATTTTACCACGGTAAAATTACAATGGTTTAATTAGTGTTAAAACTAATGTGTTAAGGCTTTAAATTCATTAAAAAAATCATTTATTTAATTTAATGATTCTATTGCATCCATAATAATTCAATCTTCAAAAATATGTCATTTTTCCATGTAACTTTTATTTTTGGACCTTTATAATATTTAGGTAGAAGATAATGTAAAAAATGACACTTTCTTCCTTTTATTAACTATAATATTTTATGACCGGAAAAAACTTATGTTTGAATATAAATAATTAATTTGAATTTTGATTAATTTTTTTTCATGATTATTTTCTTAATATTATTTATGAAATAATTACTTTAAATGCTTAGGAAATTATGACACACTACTTGTGCAAGTAGTAGAAAAACAAAGACATTTTTTTAAAACCAGTAAAGAAATAATTTTTGGGTGATATATAGTGTTTCAAGAATTTTATAGAAAAATATAAAATATTTAGAATTTTTTAAAGTTTTATATTTTATTTCCTTTTCTATTTTTTCAAAGTCAAATTAAATTAATAGTTCTAAAAATTTCATTAATAATATTTTATTATAAATAATATTTTATTAAATTATTTAAAATTCATAAAAATACCATCTTCATCCAAGTGAATTTTATATGATTTAAAATATTATCCATGGTCCATTTATAAGTTTTTTTTTCTATTTATAATAACTTTTATGACCACTAATGATGAAATAAACATTGTTATCCTGATAATTTTCAAGAAGGGTTAATCTGAGTTAACACTAAGAGATATGGGTGAAAACATAACCAAAACATGTAAAAATATTATTTTATGATATAATTTTCACTAATTGTTATTTTATATTTGAATTATATCAATTTGGATCCATTTTAACATAAAAATAAATTTATATTAATTTAACATATGTAATTCCAAGGGTGACCCTCTCCTCGCTTATAAGAGGGAACCTCTTCTCCTTCATTATTCACAATGATTGAGAATTATATCTCAAAAAATACCTACTCTAATTTTTACCAATATTAATTCAAAACATACCATATATTCTTATCTTTCCAAAATATTATCCTTTCATGTCTTAAGGTGTAATCCCAAATAGGTTTCTCAATGAAGAGGTATAAATCTTAACCAACCATTTTCAATTTTATTTATTCCAATTACTCCAATAAATAAATGGTTTCTATTATAAAATAACAACTTATGTATCTTAAATATAGTTACTTTTTATTTTTATGGTTTAACAACCGTTATCCACCTTCTTTCCATCTGTTGGAAAATGATAACATCGCTCCTGCATATATATGGACTACCACCTCCATTAATCGGTGAAAATCATTTTTCTATTCCATTTTACATGGATTATTGCAAGGATAAATTTAAAGAATATATATAATATATATTATATTAAAATAACTCTAGAAAGATGAATTATTACTTAAATTTATTTAGTTCCATCTATCTAAAAGTAAAAACATCGTTCATGCGCATGTACGTCCTACCGTCTCTATGAATGATGCAAAACATTTTTCTATATATAATTTTAATTGATAACCATATATATATATATATACATAATTAATATATATAATATTTTTTTCATGATTTAAATTTAATATTTTATGTAACCATGATCAAAGTTCAAGGACTAAAGCTGCTGAACTAAAATGATCATGAAAAAAAAGAAACAATTAAAACAGAAAAATGAAATTTTTTATAAGTAATTATTTATAAATGGGTGTCTAAATTTTATAAGTGGATAATATATGATATTATAAGTATTTATATTATTATGTTACATAAATTTAATAAATTTAAATTTATTATACAGGATGGTAGAGTGCTTTTGAAGCAATTCAAATTAAAGGTATGAGTTTTATGTTTCAATATCATTATTTACCGAGATTATTTTTGATTAAGTTTAGAATGATGGAATTTTATAAATTGTATACAAATAATACCATGAATTTTATTATACTTTGGTTTTTTTGAATATTACATGCATTAATTTCATTTTCCACTCTTTAAGTACTCAAAAGATGAAACAAAATATTTTTTTATAGAAATATGAGTTTACTTCTCACTTCGGTTAAAAATAATTTTTATTATATATCCATGTTTAATAATACTATTTTAAATAATATTATTTATATTATCCAATTATTTCTTAAAATAATATTCTTCCATGAATTATTTTTTAAAAAATGGATTAAATGGAATATTTTTTTTGTTTTTAGAAAAAGATACTTTTGACCTTTTTACCGAAAACATAAATGGAATCTTTATTTTTACATATTCAGCATGAACAAAATTTATTAACATCATGAAAAATCAATGTTTTGAGTATTATAATGAATTTTTCCATAGTTTTTTTTAATATGAATTTCCCATAATATTTTGATAATTTTTATATTTTAAATAAGTGATATCAAAATGAAAAGGGTATTTTCCTCAAGAAATATTTAAAGTTATTTTTAATGGAATTTTCATCTAAGATGAAATAATATGATGATACTTATTATTTTATGGGTATATGATCCAATTATACTATATTTATTATAACTATATATGGTTAATTATTATGATAATGATTTTTTATGAATCATATTTATTTCCATGGTTTAATTTATGATGAATTGTTGAAATAATTCTAAAAACCATTTATTTTCCCCATGTTATGATATAAGATGAATGTTTTAGGATCTAATAGAACACAAATTAATGTATTATGATTATATAATGGGTTTTATTGAATTATATATCCATAAAATTCATTAGGTAATTATGGATATCGCATAAGATAATAAGAACTGGAATGGGGAGTGAACCCAGTTCAGTAAGGGGCTCTGTCCACTATGATAGTCATGGGAGTGAACCTTGACTAAGGATATTATGAAATGAGTTGTGAACCCAATCCAATATGAAAGACTTGTAAGTTACTCTTGACTAAGTAATTCCTTTATATGATTATATGTATGCCCAAAACATATTTCTTATTCCAATGTTATGCACTCATGGCTCATGTTATTTGATCCTTTATGATTCATGTCATATGAACTGCTATGATTTATTCTACAACTAAAGATTATGATCTATGATATACAGGGTATGGTTCTTAAATTCAAATATAATGTTTTCATACCCTTATCATTATGTTATGTTTAAGTGATAATTAATATATCCTTTTTTTACACTTTCTAAGCATCTGAGATCACCCTTTCTTATGTTTCCTTTCCCCAAATTATGAATACAGTTTTAATATAGGGTACGTATAAGAATAGTAATACATAGAAACATCTTTATGGGATATGTTAAAGATCTCTCATGAAATAAGAATATTGTGTATTTAATCTCCAAAGGCACTAAAACTTTACGATTCTTGGGTGGATCATTATATAATACAATGAATATTCTTTTATTAAGATTTAGTTTATATGTATGAAATGTATGTTTTTCTATAAATAACCATTATGTTCATCAAAATTCTCAAATTCCAAATTCTAAAATTTTCCTCCTATATCACTTATAATATAATTAATCATATATCCTTTCTCACTCCCAACTAAAATATAGTAATTATAAAACCTAGATAACGTTTCAATCTTATGAGAATGAAAATATTCCCAAGTAAATCTATTATAGTCATCCACAATTACAATTAAATATTTATTTCCTACAAGTATTGTGGTCTGAATAGGTCCATATAAATTGAGATAAATCTTTTAGAGTGGTATGATGTTGTTCACATCTCCTATTAGCCAAAATTACTTCTTTTGATTCTTTAATTTCATTCAGTGATAACTTACATTATATTTTTCAATGTTAAGTAATGGAAATTGAAGTAATATTTGTTGGTTTGAAAGATTTTAAAGCATTCTAAAGTTTACATATCTATTCCTCTAATTCCATAAAACATTTTATATTAGTGTTTTATTTAATAAATTTATATATTGAACCATTTTTTATAAAAGTTAATAGAATAATTATTCTCCTTGTGGTTATCATAGAATTATACAAAATCACCTTCAAAATTAAGACATTTATAATTTCTAAATTTAACATGCATTCCATCACAAAAAAATTGTGAAATTGTAATCAAGTGATATTTTAAACAATAAACATAAAATAATTTATTAATAATAAAAAAATTAGGTATTAAAACCTCATGAAAACCTTTTTCCTTTACTTTTTAATTGTCTCAAAAAGAGTAATTTCTTATATAAAATTTATTGTAGGAATTAAAGTTTTATGGAAATCTAGTCATATTTCAAGAGAATCCATTATCCATATACCACAATTATTTCTTGAGACTTCCAAGGAATATTTATTTTAAAACCAATAAATACATAATTTTCATACACATGAAACATTGGGTCCACTAGGATTCCTAAATCAATTATTTGATACCCATATAAATTTTAAACAAGTATTAATAATAATTTTAAAAGAAAAATATTTATAAATAAGTGCTTCAGTATTTCCAAAATATTACTATAACTTAAGATATAATTCACTAAAATAATGTTCATTCATCCTACATCTAAAAAAAATAAAAGTAGAGATACCACCTTTCAAAAAATTTATCATGAAATTACTTTATATTTGAGGTGGTTTGTGATCAAACCAACACCATTTTTGTTTTAGTCCATTTTGTTTATCAAAATTATTTTTTCATAAACTTATGCACCTTCAACAATGGGGAATATATTTTCCTTCAAAAACTAAAAATACTTATTAATCATTTATTTTAAATATCTAATAATATTTAAATTAACACAAACCTTTTTATTTGTCCTAGAATTAATTTTATTCAACTTCTCATTCTCTTGAGTAAGAAACTTGTTTTCCTTATTTATATTTTTATTACGACCTTTTATTTCCTCTCACAAATCCAAAATTATAATGGAATCCCTTTGAAATGTTTCTATATTTTCATTCAGATCATCTATACTAGGTTTATGAAAATCAAAATTTTCATTAAAATCATAGTTATATTTGAAAATAAAATTACCAACCTCATTCATTGATGTTATAAAGAACAAGTTTTCTGATTCTTTATTGCTTCCAGATTTATCACTAGAATTCGAATCTTTAGTGAAAATCAAACCAATAACCAATGGTATTTTACATTTGTTCTTCAGTTTATCTTAATTGAATTTTTAATATTGTTTAATTGGGTTTGATGTGACGTTTATTTATGAATTCATAAGAGGTGATATATAAATTATTTTAAATATTATTATAATTATATTACTTATTTATTTTGGGATAATATCTTCAATATTATTTTCTAAATCATCTAGATAAACCTTTATTTATTTTTTAATCTTTATATAATCATTTTAATTATTGAGATAAATCATCCTTTTTAGTTACATATACCTCATAATCAAAAGGGAAAGAAACAATATTTACAGATTTAAATAATACACCATTATTTTTTACTTATATCTTTTTCACTATGTTCTTAAAATCTAATTCATATTGAAAATGTGAAATAATAACTTCATATAGTGTAAAATTTAAACTATTGGTTTCATAAATGGTTACTTTCTTAGAGAACCAATTATTTTTTCGTGATCTAAGAACTCTTTTTACCATTAGTGTGTTGTAAAAAGTTTCACCAAGTTCACTCATTGCATTCACTATACCTGTGAATCTATAGAAAATTTGATTTAAAGTCTCACCTTCTTCCATATTAAATTATCAACACTCAACACAATATATTTCTAATTTAGTTATTTTTAGTTTTTCTATTCCATATTGAGTAACTTTCCAAATTATAAAATTTTAATGAGAAGTTTTACAAGCTGAAACATGACATAATACATTTCCACTAATAGGTCAATATAAAATAATCATAGCCTTATAATTAAGTGAATACTTAGTTACATCATTATCATTCAGTAAATCATTGTTATTCTTAGGAAATTTATATGGTTTTATCATAGTAGTATAATGTTCACTTCTAGGATTCTTGAGTTAATATTCAATCATTTCTTTCCAATATCCATATCCATTCCCATCAAATATGGGTTTATTTTGAGAAATCACTCCACTATTTTGGTCTAAACCTTCTATATAGAGAGATATTTCCCTTAGACTATTAAGTAAATGATATGGTTAACAATAATAATAAATTCAAAATAGATAATGATTCAATACCAATTTCTTAAAAAAATTAGATGTTCGAAAGTCAAGAGGGGGATGGGGTGGGTGTGTGGGTGAATTGATCGAATAAAAAAACAATAGAAAAATAATAAAAATTAAATATCAACACAAGATATTTCTATGTAGTTAAGCTCCTAAAGTTCCCATGTCAACAATTTACAACCCTATACTTCTTTAGAGGCCTGAAACCCACTAAGAACCTAACTTTTCATGGGGAGTCACAACCCAATTACAACATGCCTTTTCTATTAGAGTAAAAACTAATTGTAAAACTTGAATTTTAAATATAATTCACAAACTAGTTTCAAATATTTACATTTTAGAGTGGTATAATCAAATAAAGCTTTCTTTTGTATAGAAAAGTATAAACCTTTGATAATTGACACGTAATAGCACTACTAGAATACTGGTCTTTAGCGACCGCCAAAAGCGGTCGCTAAAGGTCTTTAGCGGCCGCCTTGCGACCGCTTTTGGCTGTCGCAGTTGCTCGGTCGGTAAAGACCAACAGCGGCCGCCTAAGGCGGCCGCTAAAACTCCACTACGAAAACACCCATGTTCGGGTGGTATTTGGTGTTGCCGACACAACGAGGCACGAAGAGGTGTTGGGGGAGGGAACCCAAAGCTTTACTGCCGGCCATGGAGGATATACGGCGGCCAGAGGGAATCAACTAAACCAGCAGACATCGATGGGTGGCTGGGGAATGTCATGAGAATGACAGAGGACCACTCGGACATGTTTGGGGGTGTCCGGTAGTGATTGGTGGGTGTGCGGGGTGAGCGTGGGTGTCATGGCAGCGGTGGCGGAGCGTTAGGTGCGGTGCGGCTGCTGTTGCAGCGGTGTTTCAGGGAAGAAGACGCTGGAGGCGGGAAAAATCCCGCGCTAATTATTTTCAGCATTAGCGACCGCTTTTGGCGGTCGCTATTGATGGATTTAGCGACCGCCAATGGCGGTCGCCCGTTCCGCACAACGCAGCAGCTCAAAATTCTTGTAGTGTAGATAAAATAAATAAATACAAAAAACAAAACCAAATTTGATAGATGAAGCCTTAAATAGGTTGTGGCTCAATCACTTTAAAAAATGAAGTTTAGTATGAAAAGTTTCTTCAAAATAATTATTAAAGAATTGTGATCATAATTTTTCTATATCTTCACTATCTCATGTCATGGTTCTAGGTTTTTATAAAATCTATTTATAGAAAAATATTTCTTTGAATAATAAACCACTTAATACTTGGAAAATCCTTTTTATATCTTCATGAAAATTGAAGAAATTGTTTCTTGAAAATATTTTTCATAAATACTAAAATAAAATAAAAAATACCAAACCATTAAAAATACTAGTCATTTAAGAATATCCATTTCCCATCAAGATGGATTTGAAAAATCTCTTTAATAGACTCCTTAATTTATGCCTCATGAAATACTCAATAAATAATTCTTAAAAATAGATATTTCTTTTCCATAAAAAATAATAAATCATCATAGTAATAGATAAATTTAATCATATCATGAATAATATTAAAATGGTTTTCAAAATAAATAAATAAATATCTACTAGAGTAAACAATAGATTATCTATTTCATATTATGATTTATAATACCCATACTAGTCGTAAAATTTTTGAATCTATAATTTTTTTTTAAAAAACTTATAAAATCATAATTGAATATGTAAGAGTAAATTATAAATAGGTATTCATACATAAAATTAATATTCTAAAATCTAATAGTCAACAATTTGTGAAAATCCATATGTTAAAGTAATGAACATAACATGTAATAGTAAATATTTGATACCCATGGGTCCCATACTTAACCAAAATGATTAAGACCCCATAAATAAAAGTCAATATACAAAGCACAAGTGTAAATTATAAATATATAAGAGTAAAATAGAATAAATTAATGTAAAAACTTAATATTAGTCATATATGTGGGAGAAATTATTCAATAATAAATTAATATAAAATAATAACAACAAATATTAATAAGTAATAATTTAGAAAAAATAATTAGAGAATTAAATTATGGAATAATTTAAATAAATTAAAACATAATAAAAAATAAAATTAATAAACTAGGAGAGTGATATTTTATTATCAAAACAAATACATGAAGTCATTAAGGATCCACCCAACAAATACTATATTTATGTCTTCCATAAAAAACATATTAAACAAATCCCCAAAATACTTCTCCTAAGAAAATAAAATGAAATTTATTCCTTGATAAATTTGAATAACTAAGAAGTAGTCCATTTCTCCTAACATTAACATTTCAAACATCTTCTTCATTTTAGTGGAAAAATATATGCAAATATTTTATTCACTTACACTAAATATAATATCATCAATATAAAAAATAACAATGAGTGATACCTTTTCATTTTATTGGATATAGTGGTTGTCATCAACTCCTACTTTGTTGAAATTCATCTTCTCGAAGAATGATTAATGTTTCAAACACTAATCCATCATATATTATTTTAAAACATACAATACCTTCTTCAATTTTCAAAAACATCCTTTATCTTCTCAAAGAATAAAACCTTATCATATCTCATTACACACTTCTTATTCAAGTTCATCATTGAGTATGGTTGAATTTACATCCATTTGGAAAATATTATATAATATTTGAGAAATGATAACAAGAAAATCATTATAGTCTCAATTTTAAAACTTAGTAAAATGACTTATCAAATTAAATCCATTCCACTTAAGTAAATCTTTTACAAATGAGACTTTCTTTATTTTCCATCACTTCAAATTTTTCATTAAAATTGTTATAAAACACCTAATTTTCTGAATAAAATTATTGTTCATTGTTTTAGGTAACAACTAAAAAGTTTCATTTTTCTCAATCTGATATAATTCCTCATTTATAGTATCTACCCATTCATGATTCTTTAATACCTCATCCACAATTCCTGATTTAACTTTTGATAATAATGAAGTTTATAATATTTCTCTTAAAGTTATCCTTGTTTGAATTTATTGTTCATAAGGAAAAATTATATTTTTAATCTAAAAAAACATAATAAACCTTTTAATATATTAATTTTATTATTACTTATCACTTGATAAGGTTTGATCACCATATTATTCATAAACTTCATTAGAATCTTCACAATTTTTAGATTTTTCAACATACTGTTTAACTTTTTTTACATCATCTTAATCACTTATATGAACTTGTTATTTATTTCACATATCTATTTTATGAGTGTTATAGAGAATTAAAATTAGATATATCAACAATATTCTATGTATGCTTATTATATAAATAATATCCTCTCATATTTAGAGCATAACTAAGAAAATTCCATCAACACCACTTCTCTCAAACATTCCAATTTTTCTCCCTTCACTTTGATAAAATAAAGGGTACCAAAAATCCTTGTGTAATTAAAATTAGTATTCTTCTTATGGTACATTTAAAATAGATATATATCTATGTTTTGGTTATACATACATGAGTTTTGAATATGTACAATGTTCTAACCATTTTTCTCCAAAATAATAATGAAGAATTATGATCCACTAAAATTATTCAATAATTTCCATAAAATATTAATCTTACTTTGATTGAATTTATTTACTGTATATAGTGAAATAAAATAATTTAAAATACCAACATATTAGAAACAATCTTCCAACATTACTCTTATATACTCAGCTTTATTGTACATCCAGATTCTCTACAAATAAAAACAATGCTCCTACGATACACTTCTCTCAAAAATTGTAAACCTATTCAAGGACCCCAATTTATATTTTATAAACATATTATATTTAATTTTATTAAATTAATTAATAAAATATATAGTGTTCTTACCTCTATTTATTTATTTATTTCTCACATGCCTATAAATATTCGAAATGATTAAGCTTTAGTGAGCGAGAAGTCTAAATCTACACCTTCTTATATAAATAATTAACTATATTTACCATTTTAAAAGTGTAATAAATCCAATATATATAATTTCTAAATATAGAAACACAATTAAACTTTTCACCAAAATTATGTTTGTTCATGTTTCTCTGGACAAGGTGACCAAATTATTGATTCTATAAATCATTTTCCTCATTCAAGCTCACATATTAATATTTTATATCATATACCAATTGAAATACTATTTTTCCCAAATATACTATGGTTACAACAAGAAAATATTTAAAATGATTCTCTAATAATGAATTCATTCAAAAAATCACTTCATTTTATTAAACTTAAAGTTGAGAAACACTCAAAAAGTTGTGATTCAACTGATAAATATAGAGTGTATTTTTTGACTTCAATATATTCAATCTAATATCTCTTGAGAAAAATCTTTTAATTTTGAGTTATGAATTATTTTCAAATGAAACTGAGACATAAATTAAATTTTTATAATTTTCAGTAGATTTATATGACCCATAATGTGTGAAGAACACATGTTGTCCATAATCCATAAGCATTCCATTTTTAAATCTTTTAGTGAAACTCCCGCAATGATAAGATGTTATTTTACTTTATCCATTTTCTTCTAAACCTTTTGACAATTACTATTTATACTCAATTGATAAGGTAAAATGGTGAGGTGATTATCAAAATTATTACATGGATGATCACATCTTATTTAAAATTCCATAAATATCTAAAATTTATTTTCCATATTTATTTTAGGAGCATTATCTTTCTTTTGAACTTTATTACTTTTAGTGGGATGAATCCCAATAAACTCTTAACTTAAAAATATTTTGATTTTATAGAAATAAAATTCATTAAAAAATATATTCCATAGATAAATTTTAATTCATTGAAACATCAAAAATTTCCATAAAATAATTATTTTCTTCAATATCTAATTTAATATATAAAATGTAATACCTAATATCCTTAAAACTTTTGAATTTGGTTTTTGGATTCTTTTTTCAACAAAAAATTCTTGGATACTATAAACAAAATTCATTAATAATTGATCCTATTTATTGAATTATAAACTATCAATTTCTTGTTGAATTTCCAATATAGTTGGAAATTTTATATTTTCATAATTTTTGGAATTTCATTTCTTTTCCCAAAATATTTAATTTTTTACTTCAAATAAGAACTATATTTCACAAATACATAAACTTTTAATAATATTTAGTTAGTTTCTTTAGATTAATATAATCATCTCACCCTTTTGAGGATTTATCATCCTTGATATTTCCCTTTGTGTTTTTTTCAAATTCATGGTTTGACTTATCAAAGTCAAACTATAACCAATTCATATATTTCTATACATATAATATATTTTTTTGAGAACTTTTAAGAAAATTTTATTTCCATTTATCCTTCACTTACATAGACTTCATTATCTATATATATTCAAAAAGTAATACCTTGAATTTATCAATATCCTTTAAAAAATTTGAATCTTTTTAAACATGGGTAGAGTTAGTTTACTTATATTTTTGAGAGTATTTATATTTATCTATTTTAGAAAATTTTGAAATTCAATATTTCAAATCACTCTTTAACATGATATCTATCTCGGTTTATTCCACCATTTAATTTCCATCAACTTCAATGCTAGTGAACTCATAATTATTCTATTTAGAAGTCTCACCCATTTCACTTAAAGTATAAAATTTAGTTTCATCTTTTATAATTTATTTATCTTACAAATAAGATAATAAATTAAAATTTTTGGACATTAAGATTCTATTACCTTTTCCCTTGAAAGGAAACTCATGCTTATTTAATTTCAAAATTTTCTTATTTGAGGAATTTCTTGATGAATTCAAATCATTGTCACCTTCTCCAAACTTTAATATTGAAAAATTAATAGAAAAATTTCCAATAGATCCACAATTTCAAAAAAAAATAGATGTTTCCTTACTCAATATATTACTTTTTTATTGTAAAGCATTCTTATAAAAAATGACATTAACCTATCCAAATTTATTCCAATTTCTTCATCTACCTCTGAATTATCCTCATATTATATTTCTTCATTCCAAATATTATATTACTTCTAAAATTTAAGGTATGAATCCTTTTTAACCTTTTCATTTATCCTAGGATCACATCCTTTACTTATTTCACAGACAATCAATATGCTATGTAAATCATCCAATGAAACTATATTAGAATCATGTTCTTAAAGATTTGAGAGTTTTATATAAAAATTATATTAAAATATACAAAATACATATTTTAAAACAATAAAATATTCAAAATTATCACAAAGACCTCGAATATTTCTCACAACTTCATTGAATCTTATGCATAAATCATCAATAGACTTTGTCACGACCCGACCCTAACCGGGCTCGAGCCGCAACTACCCCAAGCCCACCTCCATAGGTCAGGGGCTGGCGACAAGCGCTGAAGGATAAACAACTCGGGGAGGCCTTTTCCTGAGTACCTGTACACACACACATGCATCCCACTCAATGCAGAAGTGTTGAGTAAAAGGAAAAGTAAAGTATTAATTGCTATAAACAACCATGAAAGTGCATCGACCTCTAAATAGTACAAAGTAAAAGATGAAGGTAAACTGAAAAAAGGGAAAAACACGCGCCCAACCAGAAAAGTTCCACAACCCAGTAATAGGTAAACAAATGTACAACTGCTGGGAGGGTCCCTCACCTAGAACACGACTACGACCACTGTATGCGGTCCAAGCTCCCAAACTCCTAACCTACTCTGATGTCACGATTGACCTGTCCGTCGTCTGCAAGGGAACACCAAGTGCGGGTAAATCCCAAGCAGGGGTGAGTATAAAAATAATTAGTAGGATGCCCCGAATACTCAAGGGAGCAACAAAGGAGGTACTGAAGAGGTGAGCAGTAGATCGAATAGAGAACAATAAAGAAGTACCACAAAGAGTGCAATATAGAGTACAATAGAGTAACAACTCAACCCAACAAGAGGAAGGAAGTACACTCGCACAAAAACAAGGAGCAGGAAATGGTGAGAAGATGAACTTCTCATCGAGTCTTCGCTACCTATAGTTGGAGAGTATACTTGTTCAACCACAAGAAGCTATACACGGAAAGCACGTGTCATAGCCCGCGCATCTTTGCCTCTCATGGAAGGGGAGTAAACAAAACCCAAGGAGTGGGTACTGGAACAAGGTATACATATATATATGCTTTGTCAAGAAACCCAAACAAGATCATAATGGAATTTCCATCTCATAGCTCATCCCAAGAAAGTGAGTCGCCAACAGTCCCAGAAGTAAACACCATCGATGCCTAGTATCTCGTACGTCTTCCCTGAAGTGCAAGTCAAGGGGCTCAAATCACCGCACCTTGACACTATCCGATTTAGGCAACACTAACTCACCTGCACAATTTTAGGTCGCGTCACAATGACGTGTCTTTGTGGGGAAAGCGCCCCTCGTTCTTGAGAGTTCTGGGGAAAGTCGAACCACACCTCATCACTGACACATAGTCGAGAGGTCCTCAAAGTCAAGATGTCACATCACTGACCTGTACAACCAAGGGTACCACTCTAGTGGTTATGGAGTAATGTCACCAACTAGCCTCATAAGAAGGCTTGAGTCTGAAATGCCAACAGGTGACCCACTGACCATCCCTACTGGAGGGTAAACCCTAATACATCATCAGACAACCCACTGCCCAGCCCTGCTAGAGGGTAAACTTGGAACAAGTCGAAAGGCGACCCACTGCCCAGCCCTGCTGGAGGGTAGACCTGGAAGAAGTCGACAGGCGACCCACTGCCTAGCCTTGCTGGAGGGTAGACCTGGAACAAGATGACAGGCGACCCACTGCCCAGCCCTGCTGGAGGGTAGACCTGGAAGAAGTCGACAGGCGACCCACTGCCTAGCCTTGCTGGAGGGTAGACCTGGAACAAGATGACAGGCGACCCACTGCCCAGCCCTACTAGAGGGTAGACCTGGAAGAAGTCGACAGGAGACCCACTGCCTATGCCTGCTGGAGGGTAGACCTGGAATAAGTCGACAGGAGACCCACTGTCCAGCCCTGCTGAAGGGTAGACCTGGAATAAGTCAACAGGCGACCCACTTCCCAGCCCTACTGGTCTAAACAATTGTGAACAAGAGGACCCTCTACGTCGTGAGAGGTCAAAGGTACGTAAAGCAGAACATGGCATGCATAAGGGGCCCACACGACGTGTGGCCCCATCTCATCTCCAAACCACAAACACAAACATTTTAGGGTACAACTAAAAAATGTACCTCCTAGCATTCTCGTATACTCCCAGAGTATATCACATCTCTAGCCCAAAGGCTATCGAACACATGGCACCCAAAGTAAGCACGAAGATAAAAAATGTAATTTCACCAACCTGCTTCCTACATGGCCCTAGCACGGCCAACCATACCTTTCTAAACACTAACTTCACTCTCACAGGAGTGAACGCGATCACACGCCAAGGGTTTGCTTCCAAACACAGTAAGAAGAACCGCCACCGGAGCACCTTCCATGCTTCCACATTTAATGAGATATCGAATGAGACTCCACACATCCAAACGGATCATACCATTGTAATCCTCACGAGATCGACTATTTACTCGCCTCCAACAGATATCCGACGAAGACGTCGACCAACACCGCTTTACGCCTGAACGACGTCCTGTTGTCCCGAGCCTCCGTCCCAAAAACAGTCGGGCACATCACACCGTTGCGATCCCCTCGGAAAAACATGCTGAAACGACTACTCATTCCCCCGGAATGGGTGCCCGATGAAGAACTCGTGTTCATCGCGTCGTGCATGAACTAGCCCTCGTGGGGCCCATGCCTTAACTTTTGTTTCAACCTTTGAAATTTATCTCATAAAGTTTGTCCTTACTCTTGGGTCACAGTGCCCCTGACGGCGCATCAAACTGACTTTAGGCATGGTTGCAGCATCCGACCGAAGAGTCCAAAAATAATAAATAAATATTTTATTATTATTAAAAAGGATATTTCATGTCGCGCACCTTCTGAAGCGAGGCTTTAATTTCCTGAAGCCATTATAAAATGTTCAGCTCAACTTAAAGTCTGTGTGGCTGCAGAAAACACATCCATCAAACGTCATATGCATGCGTACAGTCTGACACAAGTTTTCCAAAAGATAATAATATTATTAATATTGGTGATCTCCTTGACCCGAGACAGGAGTCCAAAAAAGAGATTCAATATCAGATTTAAAATGGCTGCATCGAAAACAGGGTTACATTGCCACTAACGATGGGTCAATCGGACACTGTATGAGGGATTTATGGACGTATAATTGATATCAAAAATAATAATAATAACTTGTGTTATTATAATTATTTATTATTATCTCTTATCATTATTTTTTTAATCATCAAAAATAAACAAGGGCGCAAGTGCCCCCCCGTTAATCTCACGTGGGTCAACCCACACCCACTTCCAATTTATTTATTTTTTCTTTGTTTTTTTATTACTCTCCTCTCTCCAATCTTCCTCCCACTATCTTCTCTCCTATCTTCCTTCACGCCATCCCTCCCCACCATCCCAATTCCTCGCACTTTTTTCTTCAATTTCCACCCCCTTTTTTCTGTGTCCCCTGCATGAACGTATTTTTTTTATCATTTTACTTATTATAATTTTTTTTATCTCTCTCAAAAAACTCCTCCCTCCCATGACCTACAACCCTAATTTCCTCAGGTTTCCACCCTTGCCTCACCCACTCCGGCCGACTCCTCACTAAACCATCGTCCTAAACTACCGTCCTGCTCACCCCGCCTTGCTCCTCGATCGATCGAGCCGTCAACCTACTCCCGACCTCGCTGCTACTTCCGGAAACCTAGAAACACTGTCTCGGTCACCTCCCATCCCCACCGCCGTGCTGGCCCCGTTGACCACAGCTGCTTCGCACCACCAACTCGCCCAGACGGCTGGCTCCCATAGCAGCCGCCTCCATGCGCCGCCATCGGCACCGGTGCATTTGTGGTCTATTCCGTGGACCACTGTACCTTCTCCTCTTTCCTGATCTGAGATCTAAAAACAGATCGGTTTCCCCTACGATGAGACCGTCACAACGCCAGAATCCGCTCAATGATCCATTGGTGTGTTAATGCATTCAAAAGTGGGCGATGAATATATGCAAAGAACAAATGGATTTCAGATACATTTATAGGCTTCCAACACTGTAGTCATCGACGATTGATAAAGGAAATGACAAAACAATACAAGAAAGAATGAATTTATGAGAACAACTTCAATTTGAAAATGAAATCGGAATACATCCTACCTCGATTTGTTTGTTGGTCGATGATGACGTGTTCATCTTGCTTCCGCTGCGATCCACCAAAGTTCTGTTGTCATCCGCCGAAGGAAGGAGGATGAAAATATGGGAGAGGGAGTGGTTCTTGGGAGGAAAGGGAGGGTGTTCGGGGAGAAGGACGGTGGAAGGGGTATGAGATAACATAAATAAGATAAAAGGAATTAATCCCTTTAATTAAAGAAAACACAACCCCTAAATAAATCCGCCTCTAAAACCCCCGACGTGGTTAAAGGTAGGTCGCGCCTAGGGTAAACACCAACTTCCGAGCACAATAGTGGTCTCATAACTTTAATCTGAGGCTCCGTTCAAAAGATATAAAATCTAACACCTGAGACCACTTTATTACGAAAATGCCCTTGGCGGCATTTTCCACAGAAGGCCCACACCTGCGAAAGTTACACCCCTTCTA
This sequence comes from Viscum album, assembly GCA_963277665.1. NCBI lineage: Eukaryota > Viridiplantae > Streptophyta > Magnoliopsida > Santalales > Viscaceae > Viscum > Viscum album. Next base: position 642,503,728 of record OY728142.1, on the reverse strand, counting down.
GGGTAAACAGCATGCTCCAAACTCAATGGTGCCATCAGTTTTCCAATCCAAGCTACCGTTTAATATATACTTGAGTTTAACCATTAAATGAATAAATTAATTGTTTTATTTATCCATTTACTGTTTCGTTAATGGGCGAGGGGTCCCAACGTCCCATGCCGATATGTTCTATGTCATTCCTAGGGTAAACACCCCATTTCGGATCCATCTGTACTCTCAGATTTTGGATCCTAATTACCGTGTATGAGTTATCACATTTATTTGGCGTACCCAGTGTGAACGCACTGAAAATTTAATTCCGGCTACACTGGGGCTCGGAATCGCAGGCCGTCAGAAGGCGCTGCACTGGAATAACATCAAGAAATTTTTCAAAGTCTTCTTATAGAAAAAAATGGGTTCTTATAGACTCATCATCATGAATCGAAAGGTCTTTGTTCTTTAAGTGTAAAATTTGTAATTTTGGCTTCTTTAACCTTCACATTTCATTTATATACGTTCTATAAATTTACCCATATACATATATTCAATATTAATAATCATGAATTTGATAAATTCATTCTTTAATAGGGTTAAAGGTATTTAATTTCAAGCTCATCCATAAATCTCAATGTTCTTTAAATCATCCACTGCCATTGCTTCATTTTACACAAAAGGAATATACAAGTTTTTTACATTTTTAAAAACATGTAAAATAATGTATATTAGGTATGAAAACATACTATATTTAAAATTTTTATATTTTTTACCATTAGACATGAAAAAAACATTAATTTTCAACAAATTTAAGTTAACTATTATGAAGAAAACAAAACTAATTAATATTCCCAAATAATGAACACGATTCATCTAAAATATCCAAAAATATTATTGTCTTCAAAGAAAACCTAGTTCTTTAATAATAATTAAGTGGTACTAAGATACAAATATGTATTTTTGCCTATATGAATAACCTATAAGGAGGTTGAATCAACATATAAATTACCATTAGGTTTCACCACAGAACAATATTCTTTTTCTATTAAGGTAGATGGCTTGATTTATTTTAAAAAATTAATTCTTATTAAACAGTACATTTTAATGATGCAAATCACTAAAATAAATATCCACAAACCCAAAAATAAAAAAACAACGAGCATATTGAATTTAAAAGGTATACTATTCAAAACAAATGGATATAACCTTGCATGGTGTGGCAAAACTTGAGACCTCCCAATAAACTAAAATCACCATCATGAATAAAAATGAGTGGGGGTTATCATTGAAATCATGTTACAAATTTTTTTATCTTGATTAATTTACCAAGATCCTATATAATAAAAAATAGTATTCAATGCTACAATAATAAGAATCTTATACATTCAATAAGAGACTCTGATTTTCTATAGACGAGTTCCAAATTTAGTTTTATTCTTCACATAATAAATTTATCATAAAGTAGTGAATGATAACATTCATTTACTAGCCCACACAATATATTATTTACTATTAAATATTTAATAGAGGGTGGTAAATTAAATTAAATCAATAAGAAGAAATGAAAAACATCACTACACAGACCAAGGTATCTTTATTTATCTTCAATAAGATATCTATGATTCAGATTCAAAGTATTCTTAGTTAAATAATTAAAAATATGAATATTTTACGAATTTCTTGGGTTTCTTTCTATTCCCATTTTTCTATTAAAAAAATAGTATATATAAAAAAATTCTCTTCTTCAATTTTTATACACTGTACTTATATTTTTGTTCAAACTTCTCTAAACTCTCTTTAGTTGCACAATACCAACACTTCTTAATTAAAATATAAATTTTAAATTCAAATTCAATAACATATATATGAATTTATCTTATCTCACTTAATTTAGAGCCATTGGATCAATCCATACATTATTTTCACCCTTTAAATAACTTGGGGACTTAAGAATTTGAGTTATAGTGTCCCCTTAAAATATTCACTATGAGACATCATCAAGACCCTTGAATATAGACTTTACAACTTATCCTGGCGTGATGAAGATATTTATCATGAAAAAAATATTGATTTTTTTAACTTTTAATAAAATTCTAGGTGTATTTCAGTGTGTCCTTTTATCATTATAGAATGATCTCTCAATCCATCCATTTTAGAGATGCACAAAAAATATCATAGACACTTTCATTTTGGCACAACCTTCTTATCCATAAAGAAATAATCATCACTATGATTCAATTTTGTTAACTAAACTAACCAGTGTTTACATGTAAAATCCTTTTTTTCTCATTGTGTAACGATCTTCATGTCTTGAAATATCAGTTTAATATACTCAGATTTCAAAATTTATTTATATAATGGCCACTTACATTATGAAATTATTTGTTATGACATCAAAAACCTTTCAATTATACACAAAATAATCACAACATGAATAATTATATTACAGTGTGAACAATTATTCTTCACTATAATTTTATTCTTATATCCGAAAATCATGGTGAGAAGACCTCCCTTACAGTTTAATTTCATGTCCCTCACTAGAACTTCCACAAAAAATATTTTTCCACATTCAATACTCTATAAAAATATTCCATATAATAAAATATAATTTACATTAATTAAATTTCCAAGATTCACCGAATATTTAATATAATTTATATGATAGATAAAGTGTTGATAATAAAATCTAACATTAATTCACAAATCATATTCACTTTTGCATCTCCATAAACAACCTCCCCCTTTGATAAACCCCTTATTTTAGGGTAGCCTTATCCTAAAACATCATACTAGTCTCAACACCCTAGATAAATGAAATCATCTACAAACATGTGTCTACACATAATATTTGTCAAAGGATAGGCACCACTACTATATAGACCCGAAGCTTGATGTACATGGACATTACATTACTTTTGCAGAATACTTAGTACATAACAAAAACACACACACAAGGATCGTAATAGTTTAGTGTCTTTGGAAACTCGGAATATAATCTTCTAATCATGGTGAAAGATCTTCAACATCTCCCATAAAGATCTTCCCTTTTTTTTCTTACCTAAAACCCTTCTTTATATCCTAGGGAAAAGAAAACATAAAAGGGTGAGCTCAAATGCTCAGTAAGGGTAAACAAAAGAAAAACCAATCACATCATATTCATAAGAACATAACATTTTAGAAATCTTAACCTAAAAAAGAGATCATAATATCATAACATGGGATAAATCATAGTAGTGAAATGAAATCCCAATAATCATAACTTAAAACATGAAACTTTGTGGCATACACACATAATCATAGAGAATCATATCTTATTAATCAAGACTCATTGCCAAGACTATCTTAGTGGACAAAGTCCATTTCTGAACCGAGTCACCCTCGTTTCAGTCCTGTTTCACTGAACCGGTATAAACTACCATTCCATCCATGTCTATCTCATGAGATATAAAATCTTTACCCAAGGCATTGGAGGGAGATATAGGTCCCACCTATCTCATAATGATACCATTCTTATGTGTGCCACAAAATCTTAAATCATACATCATTGCATAACCCATGTAGTAAAAATGGGATTCTTAAACAACATGACATCATAAAACAATTCATATAAGATAAATGAATTCATAAAAATATTTCCATCACAACATAATAAAATTCATGTAATAATAGGGATAGAAACAAAACCCTATATTATCTTAGATGGAAAATAATTTTGATAAAACACTTGAACTCCATTCTTGAGGAAAATATCCTTTCTACTTCAAAAACATTTTTCCTTTCTTAACATGTCATACAATTTTAAACTAAAAGAAGTTGATTAAAAATAAACTTGAAAACTTGTAAAGTAAGATTCTTGGAAATAATGTTTTTAAAAATCCATTCGTGCCGTATAAGTTAAAAAAAACATTCTTCTCGTACTTTTGTCGGAAAAGTCAAAAAAGTACCTCGTACGAAAAACGAGAAAAGATTCCTTTCATATCCTTTACTAAAAACTCACCAGTGGGTAAAATAGGATTTAAAAAATTGTAGGTGAATGGGAATAATATTACATATTGAGGAAACATGGATGTGGATAATGAAATACACCCCAGTAAATACCAAAGTATAAACAATCTCGGATAAAAATGAGATTGTGGTATTTCCCTTACCTTATGTCCGATATGCTTTGTACGTATCCGAAACTCCTGTATAATGATTTAAATAATGTCATTAACTTATTACAGAATCATATTCATTGTTATGATATCATATATGGTTCACTTATGACTTTATATTACCCGTTCTTTTGTAAATTCCATGTTAAAGAAGCGTTTTGGGTAAAATCGTTTCATTTATCGTAGGTGTTTGGACTTGTTGTTCTTGACATTATTATTAATTATATCATGATTTACTTACTTCTAGAATATAAAACATGAATTATATATCATATATATTCAGTATATATATATATATAATAGATAGATAAATGAAATGAAACACACCGTTCATGGAGACGGTAGTCCGTACGTACGCATGAACGCTGTTTTCCTTTCCTTATTGTCTTGAATGGAAGTAAGTAGATGACATACATATATATATATATATACATAAATCCAGTACATTTAACATGTCATATATTTCATTATTATTCATTATATATACTTTATAATCATTCATGAATGGTTAATGTGGAGAATGAATCTCATCACGTCGTGGAGACGGTAGTCCGTACGTACGCACGAGCGATGATATCATTCCCATGGTCATGGAATTTTGTTGAAGTTTATGTATACTCTTTCAGTATCAATATAACTTTATAATAATCATATATAGTTACTCATTACACCATTATAACCATCCAATTAAGGTGGTGGCGGAAAATAGATTACACCACGGCGTGGAGACGGTATTCCGTACGTACGCACGCGCGGTGATTTCCTTTTTCCGTAGGATGGATAGAAGGTTAATTAGAGTTGTTTCATATTTATAATAAAATATCAGTATATAAAAAATACTGATGTTATTACTTTATCATGAAACAACTAAAGAAGAAGAAGTTGAAGAAGAAAGAAATTGAAAAAGATCGGTAATGGATATTACCTCTTTTTGACGCGTCTTCACTTAACCTCCACTTAAAGAACTAAGGATGGTATTTGAAGAAGACCAGGACCTCTAGGATGATACTAGGGAAGTGGAGAAGAGATTTTGTCAGGGGTTTTCCTAGCTTGAATGCTCAAATTGGTGTGAGGAGGAGAGGGATGAGGTGCCCTTTTATAAGGGAGGAGAGGGGCACCTTAGGAAAATCTCAAAATATTATTTTATATTAAGGTCAAATTCGGTTTATAATGGTTCCAAAGGGTCTTATTTTGAAGCTAAAGTGGGGATGGGTCGAAATAATCTCATCCAATATGATTTAGACAAGTTTAGGGTATTATTTTAACCTTATCAATTAGATTTAACACTAAGTTAAATAATTTAACTTTTACCGTGTCTTTTTGTTTTCTTACACTATATGGTTAATAAACTTACTATATCAAGCCAAACGAGCCCCAAGTTGTTTATTATTAATATATATAACCTTATCTAAGTCATTTTTCCGAACCTTAGATTTTTAGGAATAAAATAACAATTAATAATATAATATTTGTTTTAAAAACTAATTTATGTCAATTTTGACACTATTTGGTACATGATTTTTATGAAATTCATAACAGAATGATAAGTTCGAACCAAGTAACTTAAATCAACAATAACATGTCATATTAAACTAGAAAATTAGTGTAAGTCATAAAAAGTCTCAAATTACATTTATTTGGGCATTTATAACATCAATTATGTCAATATTTCATTAATAAGACAATTACTGCATCATCTTTGTGTCATAATAAATGATACTTATTTAATCCTTAAAAATTATAAATAAATTACTATGATGTAGATAATTGTATTATATTTCTGGAGACTATTAATGTTCTAAGTTTCATAAAGTTTATCACTAAATTAAAATTATTATACTTATAATATTTAAGAAAGTGACATGTTGTCCCATTCTTTGGTTTTAATAATAATTAAATTATTTTCATGGAAAAAAGTCCATAAAATGAATCTAATATGACCTTTAGGTTACATGGGTCTACTTTTAGCCATCCAATAGGATTTTTCCAAGTGTTAGGGTAATTTTATAATCTTATATTTACCCTTAATTACCCGATTTACCTTTAACTATAGTAAATAAAATTTACCGTAGTTACTATTCACAATGCCCAAAAATAAAAAGTAGCTTATTAACATAATTTGGACCCACTGATTCCAAATATGGAATCCATTTTTCCAAATTCAATACACAAAAGATGCAGAAATTAAATTAAAATTAATCCCGTTGTCGAAAGAAAATGGGGTTTTCTTTAAAACATTGCAAAAGATTGAATTGATTTAACCTACAAATTCAAGGTAAAATCAATGCTAATGGCATACATTATATTAAATGGTAAAAATATATTCTATTTATACTTTAAAACCATTCAATATTATAATTTAACCACATAAGATATTATGATGAAAAAAGTTGTTTTTAATTAAAATATAGCATGTTTTTACTATTCATTAAAATATGAAAGTTATCGGAAAAATATCAAAACTTTATCTAATGTAAATTTTTATATCCTGATTCAAAAGAAGAATTTTATTTTTGTCAAATTGAACATATAAACATGTCAAAAACTAGATTTAATGTGGGTGCGCCATCAAAAGGCGGCAAAACTGCATTTTTTGAAAAATACTTATTTTACCCGAAAAATTTATTTTGTTCTTATACCATGTTCTAGAAATGTGTAAGATGAATAATAATGTTATAAAATTCAAAATTTAGTTAACACTATTCATAATGGCTAGTTCATAACAATATTATAATAATATATCGTTGTTTAGTAAAACCCGGTATTGCGTACAAGACACGCTATCGAGGAAGGTCACGATTGCGTGTAATGCAAGCCAAGTCAGGGTTCCGTGTAGTGCACAACTTCTTTTTTGTTGCGTATAATAGAATCCAACCATATTTTATTTATACATTGAATATATATATATATATACACACTCAATATTTCATAGAATAACTTCTATCAAACGAACTTGAAATTGTGTGTTACAAGAGCCAAGAAAAGTGTTGCGTATACTGCAAGCTAATACAATGTTGCGTATAGTGCAAGATAATCTTGGTGTGTCATACAATAGAATATATGAATGAAATCAAAAAGAATGTATCTTATAAAATCTCGGGTTGTTACATTCTACCCCCCTTAAAATGAATTTCGCCCTCGAAATTCGTCAGGGTTATAAATCGTTTATTATTCATAAAAACCCACATCGTAAAAAGAAATACCAAAACTGAACTTTAAAAACTAAAGTATGAAATATAACGGTTACCCAAATGAACTCATCACTGGGTTTCCATATAGGAGAAAATATGGATATGGAAGAGAAATCTAACCGTCATGTTCTGATAGAGAGTGGTAGAGAACATGGCTATGAAAAAGCCAACAATCACAAAGCTATTGATTTGTGTTGATCTAAGGCACCATCTGATTCATCGAATATAAGGGCAGTAGGACAACATTTTTGGTTTTTTCAAGATCATTTCCCTAAAGTTGATGAAATTGGAATTAGAAGAAATAATTTCATGATTTTGGTATAGTCTCACCGTTTGTCATTCTTTGGACAATTTCCACTTCATCTATTAAAGAAATGATGTTGAATTTGTCATTCGGGATGTGTTAGCAGATCATGTGATAGAATGATGGGTCATTCCATCTGTCTCAAACAAAAGGTTAGAAAAGTTATAAAAAAAATACATAAGTCCATCTATAGTGAGATTAATCTTATATAGTTCCTAAAATGGACTTATACTGCTTAATATAATAAAACTAGTTTCTACTAAACAGGGACTTCCTGTAGGCCAGTGGTAGGAGAAAAAGGCCAGTCGCACTTCGGTTGTGGGTTCGATTCCCACAGCCTTGTCTGACGCGATGGGTTGTCATCCGTCCTGCAGGTTGTCCTTTTTCTAAAACTACATTACTATAAAATCCCATCAGTAATATCGAAAAAAGTTCTATCCTTAAACAATACTTAGAATATGTCCAACATAATCCATTCCAATATTTAGGCTTATCTAAAATACTTCGGTCCAAGCTCATAGTATAAAGAAAACGATTACTTGAAATGTCATCAACCAAACATGTGAATACCACCATTTATCCCCCATATATATATATATATTGTTGGCCACATTCCAATCATGTGAATACCTTAATCATGTATTCTCTTGAAAAAATGAATACCCATTGAACCATAGTGAAAACTTGAATGCAGTTAAAAGTTAACACTTTCCACATACCAAAATCCTCAAAATTCTATATACTCAAACCATGATATCACTTAGTCCTTATATCAATCATGATCTCATGAATACTGTTAAACATTTCATTTTCTCATTTTCCCTTCATTATGCGCATATCATCTTATTTCCAAAAATATCTCAATCACTTTGAATACCACATTAGACCAATACATAAATATTCCAATACTCCATGATACAACATTATTTTGGAATCCCATTACATAAACACTTAATCATTCCACCACATCGTTTTCATATTCAACATCGCCAATAGTGATCGCATGTGACTTCCCTTTATCCTTTGCCTTAAGCGGTTGCTCATGTCGATCATCACTAACCCTTGGATTAGGGAATTTATTAGCATAATGCCCCATTTCCTTGCACTTGAAGCATTGAAGTGTTGGTGGTGTGTTCTCTGTAGTGTTTGCTTTATTCACATCATTAGAAACCCTTTTTCCATTACTTCGACACTCAGCTGCTCGATGACCTTCGTTTCCACACATAAAACATTTTCTAGTCCCTTTAAGACAATCTCCACCATGCTTCTTTCCACACTTTGTGAATAAGGAAACATTCATCTTCTTTTCACCATTATTCTGAGATTTCTCCTTGAACTCCATCTTTCGTTTCTTGTCAAAACCATGAGATGGATATGTAACACCAACTTCCATTTCTACCTTGACAACACAACGCACAATTTCTTCATAGCTACTGAAGTCTCTTATAGCTAATGCCCTTCGAAGACTTGGTTTTAAGCCACTGAAAAATCGATCAACTTTACTTTCAGGTTGGATGATAATGCCATATGCATACTTTTCAAGTCTTGTAAAATTCGCTTCGTATATATCAACAGATTCATCATCCTTCTGCTTCAGCTCAAGAAACTCCTTTTCCATCTTTGTTCGAAGAATACGAGGGAAGTACTTACTGAAAAACAAGTTCTTGAACTCGTCCCATTCCATGGACTCAATTTCATCTCTTGGACTCGTATTCTTGATAAGATTCCACCATTGATCAACTTCACCTTCCAAACGATATACTGCTAAGATGACTTTATCATGTTCAGAACATTGAAGAATTGAAAATATCTTTTCAGTGGTACTGATCCATTGTTCAGAAACAAGTGGATCGGAAGAACCACTGAAAGAAGGTGGACATTGCCTCATGAAGGACTCAATAGAATATTGTTCCCTTCTCTGCTCATTTGGAAGTCCAGAATGATTCATAGCTTGTGTAAGTATAGCAATAATATTTTGCACTCCATCTCCCATAACACTTGTTTGTTCAGGAGGAAAATCATTGCATTGTCCATTACAGTGATCAACACGGTTCCTTCGGGTTCCAACCATCGTCTAAAACCCAAAAAGAATAGTGTGAGAGGAAAAAATAATGCTAGGGAAAACAACATAGTAAAGGGGAGTACCCTTAATATCTAACATCTTAGGTTAAATTCTATGATCGTTACTGTAGTTCTAGGACTATATCCTATACGTATACTTATCCTTAGGCACATCCCTAGACATACCTTAGTAATATCTATAGGGATCTCACTAACATTTTCGCATCCAAGTTTCCAAAGGTTGACTAAACCTTTCCTCTGATACCAACTGTAGAGACCCGAAGCTTGACGTACATGGACATTACATTACTTTTGCGGAATACTTAGTACATAACAAAAACACACACACAAGGATAGTAATAGTTTAGTGTCTTTGGAAACTCTGAATATAATCTTCTAATCATGGTGAAAGATCTACAACATCTCCCATAAAGATCTTCCCTTTTTTTTTTCTTACCTAAAACCTTTCTTTATATCATGGGGAAAAGAAAACATAAAAGGCTGAGCTCAAATACTCAGTAAGGGTAAACAAAAGAAAAATCAATCACATCATATTCATAAGAACATAACATTTTAGAAATCTTAACCTGCAAAAGAGATCATAATATCATAACATGGGATAAATCATAGTAGTTAAATGAAATCCCAATAATCATAACTTAAGACATGAAACTTTGTGGCATACACACATAATCATAGATAATCATATCTTATTAGTCAAGACTCATTTCCAAGACTATCTTAGTGGACAAAGTCCATTTTTGAACCGAGTCACCCTCGTTTCAGTCCTGTTTCACTGAACCGGTATAACCTACCATTCCAGCCATGTCTATCTCATGAGATATAAAATCTTTACCCAATGCATTGGAGGGAGATATAGGTCCCACCCATCTCATAATGATACCATTCTTATGTGTGCCACAAAATCTTAAATCATACATCATTGCATAACCCATGTAGTAAAAATGGGATTCTTAAACAACATGACATCATAAAACAATTCATATAAGATAAAGGAATTCATAAAAATATTTCCATCACAACAAAATCAAATCCATGTAATAATAGGGACAGAAACAGAACCCTATATTATCTTAGATGGAAAATAATTTTGATAAAACACTTGAACTCCATTCTTGAGGAAAATATCCTTTCTACTTCAAAAACATTTTTCCTTTCTTAACATGTCATACAATTTTAAACTAAAAAAAGTTGATTAAAAATAAACTTGAAAAATTGTAAAGCAAGCTTCTTGGAAATAATGTTTTTAAAAATCCATTCATGCCGTATAAGTTAAAAAAACATTCTTCGTGTACTTTTGTCGGAAAATTCAAAAAAGTACCTCGTACGAAAAACGAGAAAAGATTCCTTTCATATCCTTTACTAAAAACTCACCGGAGGGTAAAATAGGATTTAAGCAATTGTAGGTGAATGGGAATAATATTACATATTGAGGAAAGATGGATGTGGATAATGAAATACACCCCAGTAAATTCCAAAGTATAAACAATCTCGGATAAAAATGAGATTGTGATATTTCCCTTACCTTATGTCTGATATGCTTTGTACATATCCGAACCTCCTGTATAATGATTTAAATAATGTCATTAACTTATTACAGAATCATATTCATTTTTATGATATCATATATGGTTCACTTATGACTTTATATTACCCGTTCTTTTGTAAATTCCATGTTAAAGAAGCGTTTTGGGTAAAATCGTTTCATTTATCGTAGGTGTTTGGACTTGTTGTTCTTGACATTATTATTACTTATATCATGATTTACTTACTTATAGAATATAAAACATGATTTATATATCATATATATTCAGTATATATATATATAATAGATAGATAAATGAAATGAAACACACCGTTCATGGAGAGAGTAGTCCGTACATACGCATGAACGCTGTTTTCCTTTCCTTATTGTCTTGAATGGAAGTAAGTAGATGGCATACATATATATATATATATACATAAATCCAGTAGATTTAACATGTCATATATTTCATTATTATTAATTATATATACTTTATAATCATTTATGAATGGTTAATGTGGAGAATGAATCTCATCGCGTCGTGGAGACGGTAGTCCGTACGTACGCACGAGCGATGATATCGTTCCCATGGTCGTGTAATTGTGATGAAGTGTATGTATAATATTTCAGTATCAATATCACTTTATAATAATCATATATAGTTACTCATTACACCATTATACCCATCCAATTAAGGTGGTGGCGGAAAATAGATTACACCACGGTGTGGAGACAGTATTCCGTACGTACGCACGCGCGGTGATTTCCTTTTTCCGTAGGATGGATAGAAGGTTAATTAGAGTTGTTTCATATTTATAATAACATATCAGTATATAAGAAATATTGATGTTATTACTTTATCATGACACAAATAAAGAATAAGAAGTTGAAGAAGAAAGAAATTGAAAAAGATCGGTAATGGATATTACCTCTTTTTGACGCGCCTTCACTTAACCTCCACTTAAAGAACTAAGGATGGTATTTGAAGAAGACCATGACCTCTTGGATGATACTAGGGAAGTGGAGAAGAGATTTTTTCAGGGGTAGTCCGAGCATGAATGCTCAAATTGGTGTGAGGAGGAGAGGGAGGAGGTTCCCTTTTATAAGGGAGGAGAGGGGCACCTTAGGAAAATCTCAAAATATTATTTTATATTAGGGTCAAATTCGGTTTATAATGGTTCCAAAGGGTCTTATTTTAAAGCTAAAGTGGGGATTGGTCGAAATACTCTCATACAATAGGATTTAGACAAGTTTAGGTTATTATTTTACCTTATCAATTAGATTTAACTCTAAGTTAAATAATTTAACTTTTACCGTGTCTTTTTGTTTTCTTACACTATATGGTTAATAAACTTACTATATCAAGACACACAAACCCCAAGTTGTTTATTATTAATATATATAACCTTATCTAAGTCATTTGTCTGAACCTTAGATTTTTAGGAATAAAATAACAATTAATAATATAATATTTGTTTTAAAAACTAATTTATGTCAATTTTGACACTATTTGGTACATGATTTTTATGAAATTCATAACAGAATTATAAGTTCAAACTGAGTTACTTAAATCAACAATAACATGTCATATTAACCTAGAAAATTAGTGTAAGTCATAAAAAGTCTCAAATTACATTTATTTGGGCATTTATAACATCAATTATGTCAATATATCATTAATAAGACAATTACTGCATCATCTTTGTGTCATAATAAATGATAATTATTTAATCCCTAAAAATTATAAATAAATTCTTATGATGTAGATAATTGTATTAGATTTCTGGATACTATTTATTTTCGAGGTTTCATTAAGTTTATCACTAAATTAAAATTATTATACTAATAAGATTTAAGAAAGTGACATGTTGTCACATTCTTTGGTTTTAATAATAATTAAATTATTTTCATTGACAAAAGTTCATAAAATAAATCTAATCAGACCCTTAGGTTATATGGGTATACTTTTAGCCATCCAATAGAATTTTTCCAAGTGTTATGGTAATTTTATAATATTATATTTACCCTTAATTACCCGATTTACCTTTAACTATAGTAAATAAAATTTACCGTAGTTACTATTCACAATGCCCAAAAATAAAAAGTAGATTATTAACATAATTTGGACCCACTGATTACAAATATGGAATCCATTTTTTCAAATTCAATACACAAAAGATGCAGAAATTAAATTAAAATTAATCCCGTTGTCGAAAGAAAACAGGTTTTTCTTTGAAACATTGCAAAAGATTGAATTGATTTAACCTATGAATTCAAGGTAAAATCAATGCTAATGACATAAATTATATTAAATGGTAAAAATATATTCTATTTATAATTTAAAACCATTAAATATTATAATTTAACCACATAAGATATTACGATGAAAAAAGTTGTTTTTAATTAAAATATAGCGTGTTTTTACTATTCATTAAAATATGAAAGTTATCGGAAAAATATCAAAACTTTAACTAATGTAAATTTTTATATCCTGATTCAAAAGAAGAATTTTATTTTGTCAAATTGAACATATAAAAATGCCAAAAACTATATTTAAAGTAGGTGCACCATCAAAAGGCGGCAAAACTGCATTTGTTGAAAAATACTTATTTTACCCGAAAAATTTATTTTGTTCTTATACCATGTTCTAGAAATGTGTAAGATGAATAATAATGTTAAAAAATTTAAAATTTAGTTAACAATATTCATAACGGCTAGTTCAGAACAATATTATAATAATATATCATTGTTTAGTAAAATCCGGTATTGCGTACAAGACACGCTATCGAGGAAGGTCGTGATTGCGTGTAATGCACGCCAAGTCAGGGTTGTGTGTAGTGCACAACTCCTTTGTTGTTGCGTATAACATAATCCAACCATATTTTATTTATACATTGAATATATATATATATACACTCAATGTTGCGTAGAATAACTTCTATCAAACGAACTTGAAATTGCGTGTTACAAGAGCCAAGAAAAGTGTTGCGTATACTGCAAGCTAATAAAATGTTGCATATAGCAGAAGATAATCTTGGTGTGTCGTACAATAGAAGATATGAATGAAATTAAAAAGAATGTATCTTATAAAATCTCAGGTTGTTACAACTACTTCTTTCACATCCAAACCAAACACGATATAAGGGATGGCCATTGATGATCTTATGTAATCAACCTTAAAGAATATATGATGATTTATGGGTTAATCATACCTAGGGTGGAGATGAAAATCATCCATGAGACCCTTCTAAAATAAATCTTCATGGGGAATAATATTTAATATTACACTCCATATAGATTTGGGACTAAGGATTTGGGCTTTGAGTTAGAGTCACTAAGAACCCATCTTCCAAATGATGAATTACAGAGGCCCCTTAGACTAGACTTGGTGTAAGATATCATTATGGATTAGTTGGAAATATTAATCGCTATGGACATGAGAACTTTATTTTGAAATGGTTTTAATAAGTTCTTCTCAAAAAATATTCCATTAACCAATGACTCTTTACCTTATTCCTTAAATACACCACTAATTTTTTAAATTTTAGTCTTTTTGTTTGATTTCTTGAGATTGGGAAATATTAAATATTTCCATAGTGATGTTGATTTGTTTGAAAAAATGTTTGGAAAGATTCTATTTTTAGAAGAAACATAATACACATTCTTTATCAAGGGTGAGACCAGTTCTGAAAACATGTGGTAGGAACCGAATTGTGAGAAAAATACCAATTATGTACCATTATTCTACCACCAACCAATATACCATTACCAAGTTGATCAAAGAAGAATATATATCATTCCTCCTACATAAATTGTGGGAAATGTTCAACTTACTTACCAAATTATGAATTCTATTGATATCCATGATGGTTATATAAAATATCTTGATGAATAGTATAATTAGGTTGACCTCACTTCCCTCCCAGTACCATGGAACACTAGGCGAGCTGATAGTGTGAACTCCTTTAATGTGATTATGAGAACTACCTCTGGTTGACCTAAAAAATAATCGAAGAAGATTCCTCCCATGTATGCATTAGGTGTTTGGGGTGGTATGTTGATCAATAGTTTTCCACTACCATTCATCAGTAAGGATACACTAAGATCTCATATGTATCTCTCCTTCGGAAGTATCCTCCATGAGTGAGATGCAATGTAATCTCCATTGGTCACACCTCTAATGTTGGGATAAAAAATTCCAGTCTTCTTACTCGGTAGGATCACCCTATCTTAAAATTAAAAGGAGACATAATTGGGGAGAGTTAATAATCGGTAAATTCTTACCCAAGGTTTACCATTTAGTAAATATTATGAAAGCTTATAATTGGTTAAAAAATAAAGTGTCCAGTGAATTTAATTTTTAATCAATGAGGGTTTTGTGTAAGATTTAATTTTTGTAATGTTTTTAATTATGATGATTGTAGAGATGGTTTCTAGTTCATAGGGAATGTGTATTTGGTTATTTTATTTTGATAGTAATGTCTAAAATA
The DNA here is from genome assembly GCA_963277665.1 of Viscum album. Lineage (NCBI taxonomy): Eukaryota > Viridiplantae > Streptophyta > Magnoliopsida > Santalales > Viscaceae > Viscum > Viscum album. Next base: position 642,488,006 of record OY728142.1, on the reverse strand, counting down.
TTGAGAGGAATTATGATTGTGAATTATTATTTAAATCCAAAATAAATTAGTAGAGAAGTATAGTGAATAAATGTTGGATTTTATAAGTTGGTTTGAAGGTTTGGGAATTACATTTGAAAAAGGATATATTTCAATATCTTAATTAGAATTTTTATAAGTACACAATTTGGTCCTTAGTTATAAAAGGGGATCCATCACATGTGACGACTCTATCAAACTCAACCCCTGCCATATATGGGACCATAGAGAGTAAACCATAACCACATGTAGCTAGTTAGAGACATCCCATAGGCTGTATAAAGGACCATGTGTATGACTAAGGCACATGGCCGAGATAGTGCATAGTATGACCCAAGATCCTATAAGTAGGTGGGAACAGAAGCGTGCCCACATAACTGGTACAGGGCAGTATTAGAGGAGGGATAGAATATTTATGGTTGATTGTTCTCACATTGAGTATTATTAATAGGCACTCAACATTGAGGCATTTCGATGTGGGATTTCTAGGAATTAATAATGACTGTATAATTTTCTAATCATTTTATCCTGGACATTGATATGTTCGTCTGCATTAAAAAGATGGTTAGAACTATGGTCATCTGATCTTCTTGATCTAAACATATGGAGAAAAATTATCTCCATGAAACCACATATTCTTCAATGTCATTTCGCACATGAGAGTTATGCTTGCCAAGATCTTCAGGGGTGACATTGATAGTCAAGTGAACCCAAGATTCCGAGCCTTATGTGAGAGTTTTAAAAATTAAAAGATGATCAAAATCACCTCAGAATTCATTTCCATTATAAATCTAAGATCAAACTGAAGCTTTTTAGTGTGTTGAAAATATGAAATTATCAGTGATAGTGATTCTATACAAACCTTAACCTAAAGGCAACAAGTTCATCCATGATTCTAGAAGATTATAATTTGGTGGTTCATTGCCTATAAATACCACCTGAGGGGTTCGGTTTTGATGTCGAGTTCAAGTGGTTTGGATTTCCAGTGAAGTAGAGTCATCATGATCGCTCTGGTTCACAGAAAAGAGGGTCACACTCACTTTGACTAGAACAAATAAGAGAGTTTCATTAATAAAAATGATATTTTCCTTGCACACTCATTATCTTCATGAATAATAGTTTTCCATGAAGAAATTAGGAGATTGTGATACCCATACATGATTATATTATGGTATTTTAATTTATTTCATTGAGATACCATGGTACAATGTATAAAAATTCTCCAACTCATGAATAAGAACTTGCATGCATCATGAATATACCCATTCAGGTTTTCATGAAATAAGAAAGAAGAGTACACACCCAAGTGAAGGAATTACACTTACATGAAAAGTCTTGAACTAATGATCTATTATCCTTTTCAAAGGAGTTTGAGAGAAGATTGATTTATGTGACTCATTTTAAAAATGGGGAATACACTATGAAATAACATATTATGCAAAGGATAAGTTGAAAATGCATTGTTTGGATTTATGTGCTTATGCATATGTGAATGTACAAACATTGAAAAACAAATTGTGAAGATAGTGAGTATAAAAATCTTATGCTAATATACAATGTGTGTTAAAGTAAGTGCATAATAAGGTAGTGGAGAGTATATTCTTAAAAGTGTGTACATGAAGTTGAGTTTTCACATGCATGTTGAGAAGTCCATGGATTGTTTTACACATTCATGATGATTAAAAAGTGCACGTGTTATATAGTTTTCTTAATCAGTGTGAAGAGTTTTGAGGATGAAGCCATGACAGTTTGACTATAAGTTATTCAGTAGTATTTTTGTATCCGAGTTTTCTGTGTTTAGTGAGACTGGTTCTTTCGCATAAGAAAGAATGTTTTCATGAGTAGTTTTTTATTGAGGAATCTGATTATATTCAGTGATCGTATATTATTTAAGAGAGTACAACATTAGCGCAAAGGAACATGAAATTGAACATGAGCCTGTGTGATCAGAAAATATTGTAGAGGATCAACTAATCATCCTATATGTGTATTAATTATTCAAGAAGAAGTTGAAGGCTTATTCTGGGGGTCTAACCAGTTTCTGAAGTTTGTGACTGGGGGGGGGGTTCTAACCAATAACTATGAAGAAGGTGTTGTTGGGCAGTGTAACCAACTAATAAAGGCTGATTATAATAGGAGAGTATAACCAGTCTTTAATTTGGGGGTCTAACCAATTACTATTGTAAATAACTTTTTATATAGTGGAGAATCCATTTTGGGGGGTCTAACCATCATGACATGGAGTAGGTATTTGTACCAAAACTTATAAATCCTTGTGTGCTGTGTTTTCTTTGTTTATTATTAATTTCAGGGTGAGGATGAGTATTAAAGATGAGGGATCAAGATTAAATCAGTCACAAAGGTTGAATCAAAAGTAAAAGATTTTGTAAAAATAGTATACCACTAATTCACCCCTCTCTCAGTGGTATCTAATTGATCCTTGGCCACTTTAATTATTACCAGTGGAAAGGTACCCTCTGTAGATCCATAAAATGTTTCCAAAAAATATACACTTTTAATTAAATGAACAACTATGGAATTAAAAGTTTTTATGGAATGAACTACCATAGTTGGAGGAATAAGATGCTTCCTTACCTCACATCTCTTGGTTTGGAATTTGAGATATGCAGTAATAGTGGGTTTCACCAATACTAATGAGGATGTTGTTAGGACTCAAGAAGAAAAGAGAAATCTGGAATTTGATGGCAAGGATCAATTTGCAATATTGATGAATTTATCAAAAAAAAATTTACACTAAAGTGATGGGTATTAAAACTACAAAGGAGATATGGGATAAACTAAGAAGTAGTTACAAAGGAAATATTAAATTTAGAGAAGCTAAGTTTAAAATCTAGAGAAGAAAATTTAAAGATATCAAAATTAATGAAGATGAAAATTTTGATGACTAATTTACAATATTGAATGAAATGGTCAGCAATATCAGAGGTTTTGGAGATAAGTTTAATGATTCTTTTATTTTAAAAAATCTTATGAGAAATTTCCTAGATAAATTCAACTCAAAGATTTCTGCACTGGATAAAAGAGAATATCTATCATTGGATGAACTTCATAATACTATCATATCTTATGAAATGAGAAATATTCTAGCATTCAAGAGAAAATTAAGATATATTATGGCCTTTGAATCCATGATAAAAGGTAAAAATAAAATCAAAGAAGAATCAAAATCAATTGATTCTAAGGATAAAGAATATAAACAATACTTCAAAAAAATTATGGCCTTTTTTGTAAAGATTTTCAATAGGGGAATATGGAATGTAAATTGGAAACACTCACCAAAGTGTTGGAATTGTCAACGCGTTGGTCATTTTACTAGGAACTGCCTAGAGAAGAAGACAGATGATAGTGAATCAGATGAAGAGTATAAGAAGTATCAAAAAAGGAAGTGGAAGAAACATAAGAATAGGTTTACTTCAAATAATATAAATATGTTGACAAGATAAATAGATTAATTTACATCATCATGTTGTGAGTCAGAAGATGGAAGATATTTTAAGAATCAAATTTTCAATATGGGTAAATCGAAGAAATATAGAGACCCATTTTAAGGTGATGAAGGTGATAAAAGAACTTATTTGGAATGTATGTTAAAATAAAATCTCTAAGATACTCTTATTGAAAATATGAATCTCAAGAAAGAAAAGATAATAATGAAGAATTTTTTTGACAAGATATCCTTTGAGAATAAAGAATGTGTCAATAAATAGGAGATTCATATAAATGAGATAAGATAAAATAAGAATAATATAACTAGGTTAGAAAGAAATATGAAAACTATTCAAAAAGAAGATATTGATATGGAAGAATTAGAATTTTTTTAATCGAATAAACAAAAACATTTGAAATTATATGAATTTGAAAAGATGGTGAATGATCATGAAGAGAGACTTATTGATAAAGAGGAATAATTATCTGAGACACAATATATCTATCTTTCATCTCAATGTGAATTGAAGAAGATGAAATAAAACATCACAAAATCTGTTAAGATTAAGGGTTAATATTATAAATGTGCTGATAAGAAGGGTTCCAAGAAAAAGGTGATTCAAAACCAAATGAATCTCAATGTACATTTGGTGTTTCTAATAATGTAGGTCTAAAAGGAAAGACTAAATCTAACTAGATCAAAAGAACAAATGAGAAACTAATTCTCAAAAAATAATAATGTACTAATTCATCCATAAGATTTCTTACTAAATAGATACATCTAGAGTTTTTGAAAAGGAAACACCTATAATCTTCAGAGTCGAATTTTTATCAGTCTAGAAGATCAAGGTTTATAAGATACTGTTGGTGTTGTGGAGTGTTTGGTCATAAAGATTTTTTATATTGGTATAAAAAATCACTACCGAGGAGGAGGAAAAAATAAATGGTTAGAAATTATGAGAATATTAGATCATATTATCAAAAAAGAGAAGCCTGTGATCAAGAATTTATATAAATTATCAATGCAGAACATAAATGTTTTTTTGAAAGAAGTCTCTAGAATATGTGGTAAAAAAGGTGACAATGATGAAAAGTGCAATGTTTTTTATCAAGTGAGATTCTTCATAATGAATTTGAGAAGAAAAGTTAGACAGTGAAGAAAGATACAATCACTAGTGAATTGTGTGAGAAGATGAAACAATTTGAAAAAGAGTAGAAGATTGTGAGAGAAAAATAAGAGAAAAGATGACATATGAAGAATTTAATGATGATGAAAAGTCATCTATAAATGATGAATTAAAAATCCTGAAGTGTGAAAGGTGTAGAAATATTAGTCATGTCATAAAACAATCCATGATACTATTAACATCCCCAGAGATGAGGGTAAACTTTTCCAAATCAAAATTTAAAAGGAAGAAGGGAAAAACAAGGTTGAGAGGTAGCTCTTAGACTGAATTTTATTTCCAAGGAAGAAACATGTTCCTCATAATTCCCTTTTATAAATTATTTTCACTGACATTTAGTGAATTTAAAGAGATGGTTGCATCCCTTGAGGGGGAGCATTGATGATTTGAAGTTTTTAATTTTTCACAATCCTATAAAAATGATGATCACTCTCATACTTTTAATATGAATATTAAAGGGGAAGATATTTGTTTTTTCACTTGAACATTATAATTCATTTTTTGAGATTTTTTAAGAAACCCCTTTGTAATCTTGTTCAAAATTTTCCCTAGGATGAAGTTTTTGAAACAAGTTTTTGATTGGTACGATGATTATAAGATTTGAATAGCTTTGATGCTTATATTACATCTCTCTTTTTTTCTACATTGGGATTTACCATGTAGAATTAGAGTTGATTAATTAAAAGCATATTTCTATTATCGAGTGAGGTTTCATTTTTAAAAAAAATTTGGAGAATAAGTTGTTTGATGTTTTAACTCCTAAACTCAACTTTGTATTCATTTACAATAAGGGGGAGAAATAAAAGTAATGACATTGACATTATTTGAGTTTTTAAGAAAAATAAAATTATAGAGATTGAAGTGTCCAGTGAATTTCATATGTTATAAATGAGTGTTTAGTGGAAGATTTAAATTTGTTTAAGGTTTTTAATTATGATGATTTAAGATATGGTTTTTTTGTTCATAAGGAACATGTCTTTTGTTATTTGAGTTTGAAACTAATTTCTTCATCATTGAGAAGAATTAAGATTGGGAATTATGGTTGAATTCCCAAATAAGTGAGAAGAAAAATGTAGTGAAGATATGTGGGCTTTGAAAAGTTGGTTTATGGGTTTGGGAATTACATTTGAAGAAGGATATATTTCACTACATTACATAGAATTTTTCTACATACACAATTTGGCCCTTAGTTAAAAAAGGGGACCCATCACATGAGACAAATATATCCAACTCAACCCCTTCCATATATGGGAGCATGGAGGGTCAACCATCACCAAGGGGATCTATCCCAAGCCAGTACACTAGAGGAATTAAGGGTTGTGGGTAAGTCCAAGGTGCATGCATGAGATAGTGCATAGCATGGTCCAAGAGCCTACAAGTAGGTGAACACAGAAGTGTTCCAAAAAAAATCAGTATAGGGTAGTATCGAAAGAGGGATATGAGATTTCTATCCAATGGTTTTCCTTTTTAGTATTAAAATAGGTGGTCAACATTTTGTAAGAACCCGATTCTTATTTTGAGGTACATATTTCTTCTTTTCTCTTTTCCTTAAGTGTTTTTGAGAAAATAAATAAAATGGGGAAAAATCCTAAATTTTGTGACTACACGCCATGTACTATTCCACACACCATGTACCTTGGCCGTGTGGGATTAGTACACAGGGTGTGTAGCCATGTCGGCGACGAAGGGTGTAAAAACCGACAACACACCGTGCAGTGGTATTTACATGTCGTGTAGTCAGTCGGTAGGGGAAACAGTAAGGCGGTGGAAGCCACCGCTAGCTGGGCAACAGTACACACCGTGTAGTCAACAATATACGCCGTGTACTCATGTTGACAGATGAACAGTTTGGCAGTGCCACCATAGGAATAGTTAAATGAAAAAGTACACGCCGTGTACTTGGAAGTACACGCCGTGTAGTTTGTTTTTTTTTCTTAAAATGGGCAGTATCCTCCTCATTTGGTAGAGGAGGCATTTGGGTTTGTTTTGGAGCATGATAGGAGGCCAGAGCTTTGGAGATTCGCCGAGCGCATGTTAGGAATCAGATTCTTCTACCGACAATCAAGTTGGAACCGCACAGGTAATCCCTCTGCTCTCCTTAAGCCGTTTTTACCAATTCTTTCCTAAGGGGAAGTTATTTACATTTGAACTAGTTTTCTTCTAACCCAGATCTACATTGTCTTTGGGTGTTTATGGAATCGACGTTCACGTATATCGTTTATGGGTGTTTTATGTAGGTGGTTTGGTGTTTAATTTTCCAACTAATATGTGTTTTGTGTAACGTTGTGCAACGAACCCATGTTGAGGTGTTGTGTGGATAAGGCCTTGGCCATTTTAAATACCTATAATTGTATAGGTAATTAAATATGATAATAAACTACTGTTTGGGATCACTGCTTGGATCGCGGACCACCCCAGGGGTGTGTTCCTCTATTTAGACGTTTGGCCATGATACCCGAGGGTATGACATGTTTATTTTATGCATTAATGTTTACTTGAGAGGAATTGTATGTGTATTGCTTGTGTATATGTTGGGAATGGACCAGTTACTTCATAGCCTGAGGGCAGTGATATATTTTCCTGAGGGTAGTGGTTATTTCGGCCTGAGGGAAACTTCTTCCGTGCTTGTGGGCAATATACTATGTGCCTGAGGGTGATAATTTGTACGATTGAGGGCAATATCTGTTATGCCTGTGGTCAATTACCCGTGGGTTACGTTTCTGTTTACCTGAGGGTAAGGGTTTGCGTGTCTGAGGACACTGACTGTTTACATAAAAATTCACTGTGGTGGTTTCCTTATAATGAATGATTAAATGAATAATAAAATGGCAATATAACCGGTAAAGTTAGTTACTTTTGAGTACTGCTTAGTTTATTGAATTTTACTACTGCACACTGTTGTTTCATATTCTCACACAGTTGGGCACGAGCCTTTGGTGGGTGCCTACTAGGATTTATTTCTTACACCCTGTTTGGGTCATGTTTTCATCCCAAATAGATTATATTTATGCAGGTGTGGATAGAGGAAAGGGTCCTTATATAGGTACTTGATTGCTGCTGAGGATTATGGGAGCATGAGACCGGGATTAGGCTTGCGATGCTACCAGCTGTTTTGTTTTGATTTGCTGTACTCTGTATTGTATTGTACTGTATTGTTGTGTAACATGTTCTGGCTATTTTCTTAGAACTTGAGACATGCGCTACACTTTGACAAATGAGGGCATAGTTTTCCCACTATCAGACTTGGGCCCTCACTGCTAGTCGGTGGCCTCTGGCTTTTGGGGAAATATGCTTGAGGTCATGTGGAGAATGGGGTTCGGGGCACCTGTTGAGTGGCACCCGAAACCAGGATGTTACAAAGTGGTATCAGAGGAGTTCTTTTCTTTGACTTACTATTTGGAGCCTTATTGAGGGATATGATGAGAACAGTAGTTGGTAATAAGCTGTGCCCAGGCGTAGCTAACCCGTGTATAGGTAAAAGCCAATTTACATCATGTTGCAATTTTTATGATTTTGCAAATTTACAGTTAAATTGATTTTCACCGAAGGGTGACACACTTGTGATTGTGCTGTTTATATTTTATTCATGGGTTACATCTAGTTGAAACCCGATGAGATGAGGGTATGCCATCTCATGAATAATTTAGGCACATTCTAGAAATCACATATCATGCATAGTTTACGTTCCATTTAGGTGCATTAGACATTGCATGTTTTTGTGTTAGATGTTGTGCTAGAAAAAGCCTACTGTTGTGATAAATGCTTTGATAAATACCTATTATGTGATAGGGTACTTTTGTGTGAGCTTGTTGAGAGAATGGACTCCAAAATTTGGTTTTTTCGGGAGTATGGACCTCATTGACTGGAATTTGATGGATCATTAACGGTTTATCCGATTATAACACATATAAGATGTAAATTTTGATTTGCGGGGAGTATGAGCCCTCACGGATTGAAATTTGGAACTTAGGTGTTTTTTTTCCAGTATTTTCTGGGTTTCGGAGAAGTTTCTAAGGCATACTGTCTGGAAACCCAGTATACACGCTGTGTAGTACCTTAAACATGCCGTGTATATTCTTCTGTTAGGGAAGAAAAGAATACTCTTTGAGTACACGCCGTGTATTCCTTCCCGTGTCATAGACCGTGTGGGCAGGGACACAGGGAAGGAAAATTCTTGGGGAGAACACGCCGTGTACCGGATGTACACGCCATGTAGTGTTGACCTGGAGTCCACCTGTGTAACTAACAACAAAGACGAAGGAGACCTTAAGACATACACGCCGTGTCCATTATGGAACACACCGTGTAGTGTGACCTAGGATTTGGCTGTGTAACTAACAACACGGTTTGGTGTACTTCTTTCGTGTACATGCCGTGCCCATCTGGAACACGCTGTGTCGTGTGAACTGTGTATCCAACCATGTAACTAACAACACGGGTCGACGAAGCACATCTAGAACATGCTGTGTACATGTGGGACTCGCCGTGCAGTCTTGTCCAATGACAGACCGTGTGGACTTAGCCATGTGGCCGGGAAATGGGGTAGTGTAAATGTCAGGTGCGGGTGTAAACACACCGTGTAGTATCAAGCCGAGTAGTCGGCCGTGTCACAAATGACACGGGCAGTTGGAAAATTACACCATAAACTCCATGTAGATTATATACACGCCGTGTAGTTTTGTTTAACGGGAGCCGTGTGGCTTGTCCATGTAGAAGGACCTAAGAAGGGGAAGATAAGTCAGGTACATTCCATGTAGTTAGTATATACGCCGTGTAGTCTTTTTGTGCAATCTTAAATGACTTATTCCTCATGTTCCCCTTTTTGGTTCCTTCATTTTCAGACTATGAAAATATTGATCTAAGGTGTGTGTTTGACCTTGTAGTTTCATGCTGCTGAGACGTTCACACGTTGTTCTCTAGGAGAGCAGTAACGAGTATACTCCGGAGATGGTGGGCCATGGGATACCAGTTGATCCTCCAGCAGAGCCAGATGTGGTGCTAACCATTATACCAGACATAGGCGCAAAGGTGTAGTTCCGTGAAGGCTTTTTGTGGTTCATACATACCTTTTAGGGAGCACCACTGGCTACCACATCTATGGCCGAGGTGACTCATATCATCCAGCATGATCATCCACCTACGTTTTCAGGGGATGGAGGACCACAAGCTGTGGAGTCTTGGCTAGGGTCGATGAAGACTATTTTTGAGCACCTAGAGACGCCTCCAGGGTGGAGGGTCAAGCTCGCGACTTATATGCTGCGTGATTCCACCAAGAGGTGGTGGGATGTTACCACCCAGTCAGAGCATCACAGAGACATGGCATGGGTAGATTTCCATATATCCTTCTATGAATTCTTCTTCCCAGACACGCTGAGGGAAGATCGCGCTTCAGAGTTCATGAATTTGCAGCAGGGCGCTACATCAGTGATGGATTATTCTGCTCATTTCACCGAGATTCAACATTTTCACCCATTCTGGTGGCCGATGAGACGCTGAGAGCCAGACGCTTTGAGGATGGTCTTTGATATGAAATTCGAGCACTAGTGATTGTTTTCAAGTTGCCTTCAGTACATGCTATTGTGAACCAGGTGCTGATTACAGAGAGGAACCTGTGGGAAGCTAGTGGTGTGGGCCAGGGGGTTCAACACCAGTTTATGGTACTATTTCTACTGGTAAGAGGAAGAGATAGATGGAATTCTCTCAGGGTGGAAGTACCAGCCATAAGAATGTTTCAGGTGGCCAGGTCATGTGCAACCAGTTTAGTAAGGAGGGGCACAAGCAAACTCAGTGTACACGAGACCCAGTGGAGTGCCAAGATTGTGGCAAGATGGGGCATCTGTAGCGCTTTTGCAGGGCATTTACATCAGTGGATAGTGAGAGGGGTTCTATGAAGACTTCACGTGCAGGGGAAGGACCAACATCTTCTTACTAGTCAGGGAACTGGAATACGTCAGGGCGTGCATGCATGGATGGTGTTCGTCGCCGTGGTAGCCAGACACCAGGATCTCAGAGGTAGCAGGGCGGGACAGATCAGGGTAGCCAAGCTGTATCACAGGGCCATGACACTGGGCATGCATATGTAGTGCATCATACCCAACAGAAGTATAATCCCATACCTTCTACAGTCAGAGGTACTATTCTAGTAGCTTCTGTTTTATCTTCAGTACTTTTTGATATGGGTTCTACACATAGTTTCATATTTGTGCCTGTTGTGGAGAGCCTAGGGATCTGTGTTTCTTCTTCATCTGCTGTTATAACGCTAGACACTCCATTTGAGACTAGAAAGACTGGTGTGTGTCAGTGCAAGGAGTTCTCTGTTGAGGTTGGTGGGTGTCACTTCCTTTGGGACCTCTATGTATTACAGATGACGAGTTATGATGTCATTCTCGGGACAGACTAGTTAGTTCCCTTTCGAGCCTTTGTGGATTTCTATCATTGCAGGGTGAGTTTCACATCACCAAAGGGTGGAGAGTTTCTATACAAGGGTGAGTGGGATGTTCAGGCGAGTCGATCTGGACCAAAGCATCATGGGCAAGGTGGTATCATAGCCCAGATTGCGAGCTTATATCTGGACAACCAGGGGACTTGTAAGAAGGTTTTCCCTCCAGTGGTTGATCGTTTCAGGGATGTCGTCCTAGATGACTTTTCAGGTCTTCCTCCGGAGCATGAGGTGGATTTATCTATTGAGCTTGTGCCAGGAGCAGCACCAGTGTCCATTCCTTTTTATAGGATGGCAAAACCAAAGTTGTAGGAGGTCAAGATACAGTTAGAGGAGTTACAAGCAAAGGGTTTCATCCGACCCAATACTTCTCCTTGGGGTTCACCGGTCCACTTTGCGAAGAAGGAGGATGGTACCCTCAGACTCTTTGAGGATTATCAGAAGTTGAACCAGTTGACAGTTAAGAACTGATATCCCTTGCCTAGGATTGATGATCTTTTTGATCAACTTCATGGATCACGAGTGTTCTCAAAGATTGACTTGAGATCAGGATATCATCAATTGCGCATGAGACCATCAGATATACCGCTTACATCTTTTCAGAGTAGATATGGTTTGTATGATTACTTGGTTATGCCGTTTGGACTCACGAACGTGCAAGAAGTCTTCATGGCTCTGATGAATCGTGTATTCCATCCTTATCCGGATTTTTTGGGGTAGTATTCGTGGGCAATATCTTGGTGTACTCTCACACTCGACATGACCATGCCACCCATTTTGAGATTGTATTGAGTACACTGAGAGAGAATAAGCTATATGCTAAGCTCTCAAAGTGCCACTTTTGGATGGACCAGATACAATTCATGGGTCATATCATCTTGGAGGCAGGAGTTGTAGTAGACCCAGAGAAGGTGAGAGCAGTAGTTTCCTGGGAGCAACCCAAGAATGTGTTTGAGATACAGAGTTTCTTAGGGCAGACTAGTTACTACAAACGCTTTATACAGGACTTCACCTGCTTAGTAGCACCATTGACGACTTTGACTAATAAGGGTGTGAAGTTTGTTTGGTCGAAAGAATGCCAGACAACCTTCCATGAGCTGAAGGGAAAGTTGACATCAGCACTGAACCTGATAATCCCAGAGTAGGGGAAGAGCTATACAGTTTACTGTGATACATCAGGTTTTGGGCTATGAGCTGTGTTGATTCAGGGAAATCGAGTAGTTGCGTACGGGTCTCGGCAGTTGAGGCCACACGAGAGGAATTACCCGACGCATGATCTTGAGTTGGCTACAGTTGTTCATGTGTTGCACTTTTGGAGACATTATCTATTTGGAGAACATTTTGTGGTGTTCACGGACCACAAAAGTCTCAAGTACATCTTTACCCAGCGTGACTTGAACCTGAGACAACGATGGTGGGTTGAATACCTTTAGTCCTTTGATTTTGAGCTTGCCTATACACCAGGTAAGGGTAATGCAGTAGCTGATGCATTGAGAAGGAAGACTCAGATACAGGTAGTGAAGGAGGCCAGTGGTGAATGGAAGCTGATGGCTTTGTTCTCTGAGATGCATCTGGAGGTGCACGACTGTCTGGTGTAGACCTATCGTTCATCTTTAGCTGTGACCTCTACCCTCTTAGATAGAGTGAGGATGAGACAACTATCCGATTTAGAAGGCCTAGTTCTACGGGAGTTGGTGGAAAGTGAGGACCCTTGTCCTGGGTGGACGATAGGCAATGATGAAGTTTTGTGTTTCCATGGAAGAGTGTGGATTCCAGGGGATATACGCGAGGAGATGATACAGGTGTTTCAGGCTTCAGCCTGGGCAGTTCATTCTGGAGTTACCAAGATGTACCGTGACTTGAGGCATCAGTACTGGTGGCCGGGTATGAAGAGTGAGATAGCTAGTTTTGTTAAGAGATGTTCCACCTATCAGTAGGTGAAGGCAGAGCATCAGAGGATAGCCAGACTGTTGCAGCAGTTACCCATACTGGCATGGAAATGGAATAATGTCACGATGGATTTCGTGACTGGGTTGCCGAGGTCACCTCGAGGTAATGACGCCGTGTGGGTTGTTGTGGACAGACTCACAAAGGTAGCTCACTTTTTGACGATCAAGGAGACCTTCAGAGTTGTAGAGCTCGGGAAGTTTTATATCCGAGAGGTCATACGTCTAATGGGGTCCCTCATTCTATCATTTCAGATAGGGACACCCATTTTACATCTCGATTCTAGTAGAGTTTTCAGAGGGAACTGGGTACACAGGTGCTTCTGAGCACAACTTATCACCCTCAGATCGATGATCAGTCAGAGCATACGATACAGGTGCTTAAGGATATGCTGCGTACATGCATCCTAGACTTTGGGGGCTCTTGGGAGAAGCATATACCCCTAGTCGAGTTTTCCTATAATAATAGTTTTTAGGAAACTATTGAGATGTCACCTTATGAGGATTTATATGGTAGGCCATGCCGATCACCCTTATGCTGGTTAGAGGTAGGTGAGGCAGCTTTATTGGGACCACGTCTCATGTAGGAGACTTCTGAGCAGGTCCTGTTGATTCAAAAACGGATGGATATCACACAATCTCGTCGGAAATCTTATGTTGATCGCCACAGACGACCCTTGGAGTTTGTGGTTGGGGATTAGGTTTTCTGGTGTGTTTCACCGAGGTTGGGACACAGGCGGATCAGGAGACAGGGTAAACTTTCACCGAGGTATGTGGGGCCATTTGAGATTATGGAGAGAGTCGGACCAGTTGCCTATCAGTTATAGTTACCACAGAGGTACCGATACATGCACGATGTCTTCCATGTATCTCAGTTGCATCGCTATCATTCAGACCCATCTCATGTATTTCAGCCTAAGGAGGTTGAGCTGGAGTTAAATGCATCCTTTGAGGAGAATCTGATTCATATTATTGATAGGAGCATGGAGGTTCTCCAATCCCGGTCAGTTCCTCTCGTACGGGTGCTATGACAGCATAACCGAGTGCTGGATGAAACCTGGGAGCGGGAGACTGACGTACGTGCTCAGTGGTCAGAGTTGTTCACGGCTATATCTTCACCACCGTTGGAAGGAAAATTCGTGGACGAATTTCTTTAAGGGGGGAAGTTTGTAAGAAACTGGTTCTTATTTTGAGGTACGAGTTTCTTCTTTTCTCTTTTCCTTAAGTGTTTTTGAGAAAATAAAGAAAATGGTGAAAAATCCTAAATTTTGTGACTACACGCCATGTACTATTCCACACGCAGTGTACCTTGGCCGTGTGGTATGAGTACACAGGGTGTGTATCCATGTCGGCGATGAAGGGTGTAAAAACTGAATACATGCCGTATAGTGGTATTTACACGCCGTGTAGTTAGTCGACAGGGGAAACAGTAAGGTGGTGGAAGCCGCCGAAAGCTTGGCAACAATACATTCCATGTAGTCAATAATATATGCTATGTACTCATGTCGACGGATGGACAGTTTGGTCGTGCCGCCAGAGGAATAATTAAATGAAAAAGTACACGTCGTGTACTTGGATGTTCACGCTGTGTAGTTTGTTTTTTCGCTTAAAATGGGCAGTAGCCTCCTCATTTGGCAGAAGAGGCGTTTGGGTTCATTTTGGAGTAAGAGAGGAGGCCAAAGCTTTGGAGATCTGCCGAGCGAATGTCGAGAATCAGATTCTCCCACCGATGATCTCATTGGAACTGCACATGTAATCCCTCCGCTCTCCTTAATCCATTCTTACTAATTCTTTCTCGAGGGGAAGTTATTTACATTTGAACAGGTTTTATTCTAACCCAGATCTACATCGTCTTTGGGCGTTTCTGGAATCGATGTTCACGTATACCGTTCTTGTGTGTTTAAGGTCGGTGGATTTGTGTTTAATTTTCCAACTGATGTGCATTTTGTATACCGTTGTGCTATGAACCCATGTTTGGGTGTCGTGTGGCTGAGGTCTTGGCCGTTTTAAATACCTAGAATTGTATAGGTAATTAAATGTGATAATAAACTGCTGTTTGGGATCACTGCTTGGATCCAGGACCACCCCGGGGGTGCGTTCCTCTGTTTAGCCATTTGGACTGAATACCTGAGGGTATGCCATGTTTATTTTACTCATTACTTTTTCCTTGAGAGGAATTTTATGAGTATTTCTTATGTATATGTTGGGCATGGACCGGTTACTTTATATCCTGAGGGCTGTGATATATTAGCCTGAGGGCAGTGGTTTTTTCGGCCTGAGGGAAACTTCTTCCGTGCTTATGCGCAATAGACTCTGTGCCTGAGGGAGACACATTGTACGCCTGAGGGCAATATCTGTTATGCCTATGGGAAATTACATGTGGGTTACGTTTCTGATTACCTGAGGGTAAGGGTTTGCGTGTCTGAGGATACCGACTATTTACATAAAAATTCACTATGGTGGTTTCCTTATAATGAATGATTAAATGAATAATAAAATGACAATATAACTGGTAAAGTTAGTTACTTTTGAGTAATTATTAGTTTATTTCATTTTACTACTACACACTGTTGTTTCATATTTTCACACAGTTGGGCACATGCCTTTGGTGGGTGCCTACTAGGATTTATTTCTCACACCCTATTTGGGTCATGTCTTTAGCCCAAACAGATTACATTTCTGCAGGTGTGGATAAGGGCAAGGGTCCTTATACAGGTACTTGATTGCTGCTAAGGAGTAGGGGAACATGGGATCGGGCTTAGGCTCACGATGCTACTGGATGTTTTGTTATGTTTTGCTGTACTTTGTATTGTATTGTACTGTATTGCTGTGTGACATGTTCTGGTTGTTTTCTTAGAACTTGAGACATGTTGCATCATTATCTTTATAACTGTTGGTTATCTTTTATTGTAGTTGTTTATTTTAAATGTGTATGGTATATTTCTTCTACTGTTGTTTTATGATTTTTATTATTCCGCTGCACTACACTTTGACAAATGAGGGCATAATTTCCCCACTGTCATACCTGAGCCCTCACTGCTAGTCAGAAGCCTCTGGCATTTGGGGAAATGCACTTTAGGTCACGTGGAGAACTGGGTTCGGGGCACCCGTTGAGTGGCACCCGGAACCGGGACGTTACACATTGATTCTTTTTTATGTGGGATTTATCAAAATTAACCAGGATCATCTGATTTCTTAATCATTTTATCCTAGCTGTTCATCTTTTCATCGGAATTAAAACACATAAAAAACCATGGATGCTTGATATTCTCGATCTATACATCTAGAGTCATAAGATCTCCATGCAGCTACATCATCTTCACCCTCAGTTCTCACCTACGAGTTCTATTTTCCGAGATCTTCATGGGTGACGTTGATAGTCGAGTGAACCCTAGCTTCTGAGCCTTAATTGAGAGTTCTGAAAATTTAAAGATGATATAAATCACTTGAGAATTTGTTTACATGATAAATTGAAGATCAAACTGAAGCTTTGTAGTGTGTTTAAAATATGAAATCATCATTGATGGTGAAGTTATGAAAATAGTAACTTGAAGGAAAAAATTTCATCCATGATTCTATAATATTATATTTTGGTAGTTTATTGCCTAAAAATTCTACTTGAGGGGTTTGGTTTTGCTATTGAGTTCAAGAGGTTTGGTTTTCCAGTGAAGTTGAGTCTCTGTGATCGCTCTGGTTTGCAGTAAAGAGTGTGATGCTCACTTTGAATCACATGAAGAAGTGTGTTTCTATAATGTAAATTATATATTCCTTGAACACTCATTAGATTTGCGAAGAATAGTTTTCTGTGAAGCAATCAGGAGATTGTGATACCCCTATGTGATTATCTTATAGTATTTGAGAGAACGTACTTGAGATACCACGGGACAATGTATACTTATGCTACCACACATTAAGAAGAACTTTGGTGCATCAATAATATACCCATTCCGGTTTTCACACAAGATCAAAGTAGACTACACCTTTCAAGTGAAGGAAGTACACTTACACGAAGAATCTTGAACTCATGCTCTATTGTATTTTGCAAAGTATTTTGAGAGAATATTGATTTATACGAATCATTTGAAAAAGTGGGTGTACACTATGAGACATTATATTGTGTGAAGGATAAGTGGAAAATTCATATTTGGATTTCTTTGCTTATGAATGTTTAGGCGTGTGTTAATGTACACACATTGAGAAACAAATTGTGTGGACAGTGAGTATCAAAATCATGTGCTAATATAAAATATGTTCTAAAGTAAGTTCATAATAAGGAAGTGTAATTTACTTTTTGAAAAGTGTGTACATAATGTTGTGTTTTCCCATGAATGTTGAGAAGTCCATGTATTGTTTTACAAAATCACGATGATTGAAAAATGAATGTGAAATATAGTTTGCATAATCATTGTGCAATGTTTTGATATTGAAGCCAAGATAGTTTGACTATCAGTGATTCAATCGTATTTTGTATCCTTGTTTTCAGTGTTTAGTGAGGCAGGGTCTTTAACAGAAAAAAATGTTTTCCGGATAAGTTTTGTATTGAGGAACTTGATTATATTCAGTGATTAGATATTATTTTAGCAAGGCCAACATTAGTGAAAAGGAACTTGAAATTGTACATGAGTTTATGTTTTCCAGAATTCTTGTGGAAGAGGATCAAATGATCATCCTATCTATGGATCAATTATCTAAGAAGAAGTTGAAGGCTGCAACTGGGGTTCTAACCAGTTTTTGAAGTTTGTGATTGGTGGTTCTAACTAATCAGAGTGAAGAATGTGAATTGGGGGTGGTGGGGGGGGGGGTCTAAAAAACAATTGAAGTCTGATTGTAATTGGGGAGTATAACTAGTTTGTAATTATATTTCTAACCAATTATATTGTAATCACCTTCTGATATAGTGGAGAATCCATGTTGGGGGGTCTAACCAACATAGAAATGAGTAGGTCTTTGTTGAAAACCTTTTAAATATCTCTAGGTTTTATTTTCTTTTTTTTATTGTAGTGTTAGGATGACTATTAGAGATGAGGGATCTAGACTTTAATCAGTCATAGAGGTTGAACAAAAAGTAAAATATTTTTTTAAAAACAATATACTACTAATTCACCTCCCCTATCAGTGGTATCTAATTAATACTTAGACACTTCAAAAACCATTAGATTAAAACCATACCCAATGATATTTTTTCCCCACCAATAACGACCAGGCTCAGGGAAGCATCTTTGATGGACTTCTCACATCCAATGCTCATAAAAATACCAGAATGGGAAGCATAAGAGGATTACATAAATTTTTCACAAGAACAACCACACCCCATAAGGTTAGGTGAAATTTTAACCAAACCACCACCTCCCATTAATAAATCTATTAAAATGTCATTCTTAGTCACTGTTAATCTAATTTCAAAGAAACTAGTGTCCACTAGATTTGGGTTAATCCCATAGATTGAAAGTTAACGAATCACACTTCTTGAAAAAAATATCACGTCCATGAAATATAGATTATTCAATTTCACTAATGTAACATATCAATTGAATCACTGACTCTAAGATGAAATTACACCTGACCATAGGCATGCCTCCCCATATGTCATAGGTTACTAAATAGTAGTGAGGGTCTCGAGTGGAACCATGGGGAGACTATAAACTCTATCAGAGTTCATAGTAGTAAATAAATAACCAAAAGTATAATAATAAACAACCAAAAGAAAAAGAAGCATCTAAAATACCAATTGTATAATTGTATATGTATACAATAGACTCAAACCAGAGTATAAGGCACTAATCATCCACTGGGATGATCACATATACAAATAAAAAAAATAAAAAAGTACAGGCATATCTACTCCCACCCCATTACACATATCATATGTTTATATATACTCATATACATATATCCCACTAGAAAATAAACATGGGCCTTAGACCAACCTATACATGCAACAAGTGAGGCTGGCTCAGGTACCCAAGTTCCATTGTTTCCTAAGAAGAGTGTGAGTAAAACATATTATGACACTACCAAAGTAGTTTAGTACCCAATCAGTAATATAAAATTTATATTTTATTAATAATATCAATAAAAATCAAACATGATATATGTATCTACACAATATAGAATGTAATCACCAAGCACACACAGGAAATAAAAACTACGTGCTAAGAAGTTGTGAACTTAATATACCACCATTAAACCTTACCATACCTACATTGACTATATTCCAGAAGGATAAACATAAGGGAATTCAAGAGAAAACAATATTTCCATAGGTCTAGTGAATCAATTGCTAGAAAAAATCATGGAATTGTACGTACATATATCTTGTATTCGCTTGAAAAAAATAATGACATAGTGCTCAAACATAATCCTGGCATTGTGTATGATAGTAAAAAATCAAATAGGAATCAAGAAACCCGATACATGACATGAATTGGGAATAAAATTCATCCTCAACATGGAATTACTTGGCATCATCCTATCTCTATCCAATTCTTAGGTCCATCATCACCATTTTCTCAAGTCATGTGCACAACCCCAATAAGGGAAAATCATGTCACAAAGGACCACCTATTTTGAGTACTAATAATTTTACCTCTAAAGGCATGGTAACATACATAACAAGGGAGAACATATGAGATAAACATAACATGGAATTACGTCATGAGTTTTAGTTTCAACATACAGATACAAGTTATCATCATCGAATATGGCACAATAAGATACACATGCGTACTTATAACATAAAATATCATAAAGGGTATTAGAGGATACACATACACCCACATGAGATCAAAACAAATCTTTCTCAACAAGATACATACATATAGGTATCACATCAATGTAGGATTGCATATATAAATTGAGCATGGAATATCATTATGAGTTATAAAAACTATATATATGTGATCTAAAAAAACATGGTCTATCATAATATCATAAAAAATCTTTAAATACTTAAATAAATGGTCCCATAAGGCTACAAACACCACAAACATGTGTTCTAGGCATAAAAAATAATCTCATAGGATCCATGTCTCATGTAGCACATGAAATCACCTCAATGAGTCTATGTAGTCTAATAAACTCATATGCAATAAAACCATGTCCTTTGGTGTTTGGTATCAATCCTTTGAAAAAGGGTCCATTGAGGCCCTTTACACATTTTCCAATTTCATTAGGCATGGCTATTTTAATTAATTAAGACTAAGGCCACATTAATTAATTAAATATTATTATTATTATTATTCATAACTCATACAAAAATAAGAGTCATTGAATTAAGATGGAGAATCTCATAAGTCATGCCAAT
The DNA here is from genome assembly GCA_963277665.1 of Viscum album. Classification (NCBI taxonomy): domain Eukaryota; kingdom Viridiplantae; phylum Streptophyta; class Magnoliopsida; order Santalales; family Viscaceae; genus Viscum; species Viscum album. Next base: position 642,467,669 of record OY728142.1, on the reverse strand, counting down.
AGTCATGCACAATTACCAAAGGGTAGAGAATACATGACCACCTACCGTAAACGGATTCAACTACAAGATAAGAAAATCCCATTGACTTTATCTAAGTTGCATAAGTTTATTTGACCTTCCTTAAATACCAAGGGTCCTTATATCAAGAAAAAATTCCTATTAATTAATTATAACTTAATTATAGTTAATTAAATCATTATATGATCTCAAATCCAAGGAGAATGTACAATAGCCAGAAGAGTTACTGGATTTCACTACTTAGCTGGATCCATGGCCAACCACCTATGGAAGGTTCATCACATTATTCTAATACAAAACCAAGTGAAATCCCTAGATTAAGGAAAAAAATTACCAATTTAATATAATTAATTTGTAATCTCTATAATAAATCCATCGATGACATACCTTATCTTAAACACAATGAGAAGGAATTCAAAGGAAGGGAACTTTGCTCTTAATATTGACATATCTAAGTCTTTTGATACCCTTAAATGGAGTTTTCTAATTGAGATACTTCATATGCGTGGGTTCTCAAATAGATTTGTAAACCTGATTAACACTATTCTTGGATCCTCACGGATGTCAATTCTTGTGAATGGGGCACCGAGAGGGTTGTTTTCTTTCTCAAGGGGCGTACGAAAAGGCGACCCCTTATCGGGTATACTATTTTATATTACAGATGATTACATAAGCCAATGCATCAGTGAGATTGCTCATATGGGTATGTATAAGAGGATTAGAGCTGGTATTAATGATCATTCCCTATCCCATCTTCTCTATGCTGATGACACATTATTGCTGGGGCAGTCTTCAAAGAGAACCATATCTTTTATTAAGGCTCTTTTCACTCATTATGAGGATGTGGCTAGATAGGCCATAAGCGGGGACAAATATTCAATTGTTTTTGGCAATGGAATTCCTGGTGAAAAAAGAATAGGATCAATCAATACCTTGGGGTGAAGTGGGGATCCTTGCCCTTCCAGTATCTTGGGGTACCTATTTTCTAGTGAAGGGTGAAATGATGATATCTGGAAGGCATTTATGCTGGCATTACTCATCAGCTTTCTAGTTGGAAAGGGAAATCTATGTCCATGGCTGGGAGGGTTTTCCTTGTGAACTCAGTGATTACATCCAAATTCGTTTACTCATTCTCTCTCTACAAATGGCCGCGAGGACTGATTAAAGAACTTCCAAGCCTGGTGAGAAATTTTATATGGACTGGATTAATATTTGAAAGGAAGTTGGTCATAGTGAAGTTGAAATAATGCATAAAACTTGTCGAAATGGGAGGATTAGGAGTCAAGGATCTTAGTGCCTTTAATGATGGTTTGATTGGAAATTTCACTTGGAGGATGATATCAAATGATGTTGATTATGAGTTTCTATCGAGAAGGTTCACAAAACGACTGGTTAATGGATATAAATACTACCTCCAGTCTTCGGTATGAGATTCCCTTAACCAGGCCTATGTAATGATAATGTAGGATTCTAAATGGATGGTCAGCAGAGACTCCACTATTAGCTATTGGAACACCTTGTGGCAAGATAAACCCCTGCAATCTATTAATGTCACACCTGAAGTTTCTTCATTATCCATATATGGTAATCTCTCATATCAGACTTCGCATGATCTGAATATTTCTGACTATGTGCTGTCTAAAATTAACAATTATGCATTTATGGATTATGACAAACTGATCTGGCTTTATAGAAGGACTGGGATCTTTGACACCAAATAATTTTATAGGATTTCATGTGGAGGTACTGACCATTCCGCAACCTAGCTTATGAAGTTCAGGGATCCATTCATTCGGCCAGCCCGGTTTCTCCGGCATTGGAGAATCTGAAAAAACAGATTTCCCACTTCTGAACACTTGGAGCGAGCTGGATTTCAGATGGAATCTAGGTGAACTATTTTCTAGGCTGGGGAAGACACCCCACAACATGTGTTTATGGAGTTCGATCAGGCCCGACAACTCTGGAGCTATTTGGGTGTGCTGTTTGGACTTGCGATGGATCTTAGAAATATGCTTACTGATCTGCTATCTAGGCTGCTACAGATGTGCTGTAGTGAGAAGCTGTGAAACCTCCTTACTGCTGCTATTACAGCAGTCATTGATTCCTTGTGGGAATCAAGGAACATGGCTCTGTTTGATGGTGCAAATGATGTTGTCCAGAAGGGAATGATCTCTATCCACAGGGACGTGTACGCTACGGCAGTGATCCAGGATTGCGAAATGTCTAACACCATTTATGACCTCCAAACTCTCAGGTTTCTTGGTGTTTCAGGCCATCCACGTAAACCTCGGATGCTTAAACATATCATATGGATACCACTGATTATACCATGCCTCAAAGTTAATGTTGATGGAGCCGAGTCAGGTGCACCGGGTCCAGCTGGATGCGGATGAATTTTACACACTTTTCGTGGGGTTTTCAAGGGATTATTTTATCACTACCTTAGTCTTGGAACTGCTTTTGAAGCTAATATATGGGCCATGATTCATGCGATAATGTATGCTGTCCAATTTAACTTGAAATGGCTCTGGATTGAATCTGACACAATGATTGATGTTCATGCACTGAGTACTAGAATGCGAGATGTGCCTTGGCATGTGCTGCCTCAGTGGGTTGAATGTCTCAGCCAAACCAATCAAATACAGATGGTTGTTTCTCATGTGTATTGGGAGGCCAATCAGGTTACTGATACACTTGCAAAAAAGGCTATACTTGATCTTGATATGATGTGGTCTTTCATGGCCCCATATTATTGTGCTCCGATGGTGGAGGTGGATAGATGTGGTGTGTTGCACACTCGCTTATGTAATAACCCATTGTATGCCCGACTCCTTCTTTTTATATATATAAATTTTGAGGATGGGCTCACACTGGATCTAGATCTTCTTACTATGGTATGTATCATCATTACATGACATCCTCTTTCCATGTCGATCCAAAGTCTCTTTATCCTCAGGAAAATCCTTCTAGATCTGATGTAATTTTACATCCAATTTCTCTAATCAAATTTAGAAAAACATAAATAGATAAAGTATATTTTAAAGACAATTGTAAACATCAAGGGATCGTGATGGAAATAAATCACCAAGGGGGATCCATTGAAATGAAAAATGCTTTAATTGGTGGAGGGATAAGATTGAATGATATATCAAAATCCAAACCCCCCATTCCCATCTCATTATATGTAAGGGGTTTTAAGGGATTAATTAGGAGGGTTATGTGTGAAACTCATCACTTTAAATCCTCTATAATATTTCCCAGAGGAAGTTCACAACATGAAATATGGTTTCACGTTGTGAGTTTTAGAATAAAAATCTCTTTTTAGGCCTGGCCAACATGTGTCACAGTGTGACACTATGTGTCACAAATTGATTTATCATCCAATGGATCCCATATTAGTTTTCATGTGTTAAAATATCTCAAACACCATGAATTTGTTTCACATCATTAACACCCTATTCATGATGTGGATGCAATTTTCTTTCACCTGACAGTAGTTCTAGGTGCTTGGACACTCCTATAGTGGTCGTTTGGACCCTCGGGTCACCCTCTTAACCTTGAAACACATCCCAAAACACCATTCTGGTACATTCATAAACTCATAACCTCATTATAATTATGGGTTCTCAAAAATTACTATTAAGAAAAATGAATGGTTCAAAATTCTTGTTAATATTTGAACACATAATGGCATAGTCCATTACAATCTCTGCACCATAACACTTCTCATCCTAGAGTAGATTAGGTAGCACATGAAACATGCCACCCAAACAACCATCAACAAGGATTTCTCTCGATTTTACATCTTTGGATGCTAAAAGTAGCCTCAAGTCTAGGATCACCCTGAATTCTTATCAACACACCACTTCATGACCATAAATATGATCATAAAAAACCAAACCAAAAGCTCACCATCCTCATGAACTGAGACTGTGATTAATACTTCCATTGAACATGACATACCATTATGTACCCAATAGATTCCTCATGTAGCATCATGATATTCACTACAATAGGAATCAAAAAACAATTTATTATTTTTGGCAGTCCAATGACACACCCATTACGGTTCATTCCATCAACATCATTCCATGAAAGACCCAGGTTGAAAGTTGATACCAGCATTTCATTCCTAATTTCAAAATAAGATAATGAGTACCTATTGAGTAAAGAAAATAAAGAAACCATCCTTTCATAAAAGTTCCTAGACGATTCAAAATTCATCAATCATACCCAGTATGGTGAACTTGATATGGTTCCAAACCACTGCATTCTGGTTCAAAAAAATACACCACTCGGTACTTTACAACCATGCATCTATAAAGGTCCCTAGTAGAAGAAACTGATGATCCACAAAGACAATAATTATGATAACTTAAGATGAATAAGATTTATTAAATTGGTTTTACATCCTTACCGAAGTTTAAAATGACTCTGAAGTAATTTCTTCGGTTGATTCAACAACCACTTGTACTAGCCAAATGGCTCTCAACTATGCATCAACACACCAATGATCCAACTCCCTCTCATTAGAGTATTTTTTATTGATTCTAAAGCCCTGATATGATATCCATATGGTTATATATTTTAATAAAATATTATTAATTCATTGAAAAACCTGGTTCTCTTGGTTTAACAACACATCTGTCATTCAGAGTCACCACGACCATCCAATGGTCAGTCATACGCAATACAAAGACCCTTCTCACAAGAGAGGCCATTAAAAACATAAAAAGTAGATGATCTAGACCATATGAGTATCCTTAAAGTCACGTATCAAGTCTCACATTGATATATCAAACCCCAAACCAGTCCATCGCTGTATAAAATGACTAAACTTGTCTGTCTGATCAAACCAACAGTCAAGAAACACACCAAGCACTATGTACACCTAGATTTCTTAGAATACATCCCACTGCATCAAAAAATCCATTATTTATGTTCATATAATACTAAAAAATCATAGAAATAGGTTATAACCTCCATCCAGTGGGTGTTTTCCCCTTACAGAAGTCTTTATTTTATATGAAGACATCTCCACCATCGAAAAACTTAGGCTGACCACACAATGGCACCCTCATCCATTGTAGATGTCATCTCCCGCCACTGAGAATATATCATTATAAATAACCACTCAGACACAAAATCCTATGATATTCATGAAAAATGTGCCTAGTTTAAACAGAAAGGGTGAAATCAAACTGATTTGTTTCATTGAAATACCATCACTAGCTTCATCGGGTTCATCCACAAAACCAGGAATAATCTCATCAATCATGTCACCAAATTTATTACAATAGTTAAACCATTTTTAGGCAATCAACACATAAATTTTCAGTAATTAACGATCTCCTAGTAAGTTAATAAAACCTCACTAGTTATTCTAATAGGGTTATTACACCATGATTCAAGAACCTCCAAGCCAGACTAACATGCCTTTTAAAATATCCAAGAATGAAAAGGTTCTATATTACCCAAATATAATCACTCACATAAATCTCTTTTGAAGAAGAAAAATCCTTGAGTCCTAGTTTCACTATAGAAAACCCATGTCATGGGTGTGAGATCAAGCTATTATACATCCACCATGATCTTAAAAACCAACCTTATAACTCGAGTACTAATACTCAGGGTATGAAGTAATCCAGGGATGCATGAAAATTTTCAATGACCTTTTTCTAATACTCAAAAAAGTTACTCACATGAACATATAATTTATATTAATGAGAAGTAGGCTTCAACGTTAACCTTGAATATTAATTCACAAGGAATATTCTCAATCAAGTTACTTTCAAGTAGTACAAGGCACTAAACTTCTAGTAACTTGTGCCACATTTCCAAGGCCATAAGGTCTCTAAAAAACTCATATAAGATTTCATTAGGGTTATAATCCATGAAATATCACATATGAATATTTAAAAATACTTTTCATAATAGAATATCCCTTAGACTAACCATGTCAGGATTCTATGTATACCTAGTTTTGTTAAATAGCATTCCACCAAGTGCAAGATGGATCACTCCAAAAAGGCTATAGTATGAACCTTTATCAACTGTACTAATCCCCTGGATACTCTAACAAGGTTCTTACTATGGCATTTAATAACAAAAAAGTCCAACCAACTCATGAAACCATATATGAAATAAGGAACTGAATCACCATCACCGTTATCATCACCATCCACATAACCATCATCATTATTACTAAGGTGAACCATACCATAATAGTCTCATATGGCCTACTATTAGAAGTATACAAACATAGGGGTCAATATAATAACATAAAAGAAACATGTTTTTTATAAGAGAACCATGTTATAAATATGATGCATAAGAAACATATTAATAATATGTTCAAGAGTCAAATACATATTAAATCACAACCTAAAAATCATAGTATATTACCTGAGGTGAAAATATAATTTAATAATGAAAACCAAGAACATCAATCTCATGCCCTGGTAACCTAGAATCCACTCGTAAAATGTGTTTGTGATGCACTAGTATAAGTTTCATAACAAGATCTAAAAAATTACTATATGTCACATCTACCAACTCTCCTAAATTGGAAAAAACATATCATGTTCTCTAATTCCATTTTTTAACATCCTGAGCTGATTCACCAGATTCAATCTAAAATTCTATATGACATCAAGCATGCCTCCCCATAGGCCAGAGGTTGCCAACTAGTAACAAGGGTATTTTTTGACACTATGGGGAGACTATACCATCCCCCAGAGTGGATAATAGGAAATAAATATCCAATAGTATAATAATAAAAACCATAGTAAGAAAAAACATATAATTAACCAACTTTATAAATGTATATGAAAACAACATAGTTAAACCTGAGTACAAGGCACTGGACACCCACTAGGATGACCACACATACAAATAATAAAAGAAAAAAGTATAAGATGATATTTTCCCAATCCCATCCACATATCATCCCAGTTTATAGACTCATAGTGAGCTATCCCACTATAAAATAAACTTGGGAATCAACCCAACCTATACTTACAACAAATGAGGTATACTCAGGTACCCAAGTTCCATGGACACCTAAGCCAGGTGTGAGTACAACTTAGTAGGAAACTATCAATGATGTACAATACCAATCTAGTATTATGAAATGTATGTAAATGAGATAAAAATAAATTAAACAGGTGATACATATCTACACGACATAGCATATAATCACCAAGCACACATAGGCACTAATAACTATGTGCTAAGAGGTTATGAAATTTCTAATCCACCATGAACCCCAAACGTACCATATTAAGTTTCATTACGAAAGGATAAACATAACATAAGTCAAGAGTAACCAGGATATCCTTTGGGCTAGTGAATCTATCACTATAATTACTCACGGTATCATGTGTACATGCATCTTGGATTCCCCAATCCACAATCACAATATGATTCATGGAAATCAAATAGGTATTGAGTACGCTACATTAAAATAAACTAGGAATTAAGTAACCTGATACTTGGAATCAATTGGGAATTAAGGGAATTTGCAACACAATATTCCAACACATCATCATATATCATCCATTCACTTAAGTCTATCATCGCTATTGTTGCAAGTCATGTTCACACCCCACTAAGGGAAAATCATGTCATGACAGTCCATCTACTTTGAGTACTAGGAATGATGCCCCTAATGATATGGTAACAGGCATAACAAGGGAGATCAAACAAGTCAAGAATATAATGTAATAAAATCAGGAGTATTATTTTCAACAAAAGAATATATGTGATGATAATCTAACATTGAACAATAAGATAAAAAGGTATATTTATGGTGTAAAACACCATAAAGGGTCTCACTGGGTACACATGCACCCACATGTGATCACAATCCAGAATGGTCAAAAAGATATTCCAATACAGGTATCATATCAAGGAAAGAGTGCATATATAAATAGAGTATGGAATATCATCATGAGTTATAACAAAAAAAATGTGACCAATAACAAACATTGTCTATCAGGATGTCAAGAATACACATGGAATAATCAAATACATGGCCTCATAGGGATACACACTGAAACAACCTATATTTTATAAATGATATTTTTCTCTTGAATAAATGTGTGTCATAATATACTATATAGTATTATACACATAGAAACCAAAAAAAACATTTCATTAATAAATACTATTACATTAATCAGAAATGAAACCAATTAAAATTCCAAACATTAAAGTTAAAAAAATAGAAAATCTAAAATGGGAAAATATTGGTCACCCAATCCACTAGAATCATCGCCCCCACTGACAACACTATAGAAATGAAAAAAAATGTTAGTAAACCAATCAACATTATAAAAAATATAAATAGAGAACCTTAATGGGAATTGCATTTAATAATGAATTAATTAATGTATATGTATTTATAGGATTTTCATCAAAATATTGAAATTTTATAAGGATGTTTTTTTTGGTAATTTTTTGAAATATATCATTTTTCAGGTGAATAGTAAAAATACAGTTTTTCCCATAATCAGTGTAGCTTATATTACAACATTCAGGATGTAATAATGAAATAATCTTTTCTAGAACATTAGCTTAGGCCATGATATATTTTATTTCATAAATTATTCAAAAAAATATGATAAAATTAATTTATAAATCGAAAAAAGAACTTTCCATGATATAAAGTCAAATGTGATTCCTTAAAGTAATAATTCTACTTTCTTTCCATTATACTTTTTAATAAACTATTGAATTAGAATTATAAATGGGATTTAAATTGTTGACCATATTATATTATATTTATATATTTTTATATTTTAAAAAATTCACTATTACATGTTTTACATTTGATATATTATTTTATTCAAATTTTATTCTAGAAATACCCCTCTCTTAAAGTATAAATAACCCCTCCCTTCCCTTGGAAAACCACTCCTCCAACCTATTCCAAATCACAACATCTTCAAAAATAATCTCTATAAAGAACCTTAAAATAAATAGATACATTTTAGAAAAATCCATGTCTAATCACCAAGGGTGTTATAGTGTCGTACAAGAGTAGCTACACCGAGGAGAGAGTAAGTCTCTATTAACTCTCCCATATTTTTTATTCTATTTATTATTTTCCCAATTAATTTTAAAACCAAAAACTAAAAAATAAATTATTCTGTAATTTAAAATTATATTAATGATTTTAACCAACTTTAACATTAATATTTATGAAAAATATAAATTTCATACTTCTCTTTTCCACCCTTTCAATAACGTCCCATTAAAGGTCAGTTAACCACCTACAGAGAAATTTCCTAGAAAGTTATTAAATCCAAATTCATGGATGGATAATATTAAATATATATAATATATAAATAATTAATTACATGTATTAACATCTTATGGATTAAATCATACTTTCTATAAATTACGTTGAATAATAATAGATAAATCAACGAGAAATGTGAATTTTCTAAGACAAAAATGGTATCAAAATGATTTTATTTGATAAATGGAAATTAATAAATATAATCCAATGATTATAAATGATAAATATTTTTATAAATTACTATAATAAAATTCTATAACAATATTTTTATAAATCTATGTTTTTTATTCAAGAGGCGCAAGAGCAATGAAATAAAGATGAAATTAAAGTAAAGGGTTCTCGAACCCAACTCCTTTTATCTGGGTTATCCCTATTTCAAGAAACATTTTGTATGAATACTCCCCTAATGTTAATTAAATGAAATTTTATTATTCATTCATTTTCTTTTAAGAGATATAAAATTTTACAACTTGTTTTTACAATAAATACAATGATTTTCCAAAATAACCCTTCTTTCCAAAACACATATTTGACTCCTGTTGAGCCATTTCTTCTTCATTTAAGAATGGTTATTTTTAAAAAAATTATTTTCCCTTATTTAATTTGGGTCTCTTATTTTGTTCATGAAATCATGATTGATGAAATCCTTATGAAACAAATTCATTTCTGTGTGTTAATTCATAACTATGATTGTAATACATTCTATGTGGCATGGATGATTATGTAAATATTATGATGTGACGAGTGGGCCCAGAATTATGTAGTCCTCAAATGCATTGGATAATGTGATGTATCTCATAGGATAATGTGTATTATGCGTGAAAATTATGATATATTGGTTCATAATGATGAATTCATGATTATGCACATATGTTGTGTGCGAACATGATGGTAGCTTTTTTCACAACTACATATTGTATTTGACCACTATGAATTGATTATTAATTTTAATGAATTTACACATTCCATTCCATTATCACAGGTTTACTTCATAATGTTTATGATGATCCTATGCTTATGATATGATTAGGATGATTGTTGTCACCATAGTTATATTGATTCATTTTCTTTATTCATCCTCTTACTGGGCTTTTATCTCACCCATTTCATTGATGTATATCCTACAATGATTATATGTACTAAGGAGAATGAAATATTTTAGAAGTATAAATAATAAGGATTAAATAAATATTTATGATTTATTATGTACAAGTTATATATGAGTCTAATTTTCCCATGTCAGTAAACCTTTTGATCCTGGATTTGTAATGCTATTTTGTTGTTTATCTTTAAAGTGATTCAATAGTCATGTAAGAAAAGTAGGGTCACTATAGTTGACATCAAATCATGGTTTAGTTAATTTGGTAATTAATATTAGATTACATGATTGATAACCATAAGTATAAGTCTATGTATAGGTAAAACATAATAGAATAATATTTGTTTAGAAAATTATAAAAATAGGGATCCCATTAGATATTTCATTAGTGTTAATCTCATAAAATAATAAATTATTCATGATTTTTTGACTTATATTTATTCAAAATCTTCTATATTTTAGAAAATGGTTGGAACCAGGGGAAACTAGGCTAATAACCAATGTTAGGGATAATGTAAAAAATTGATCAAATGATATCCCTAATTCCATGGTAGGTTGAGTTAAAAACTTCAAGGAAATTATTACCTGGTTATCTAAGGATATGAATAATGGCTTGAACCGTGTAGAACATCCACCTTTACCAAAGAAGGATCAACTAGCCATTGAGTCCTTTATGTATCAACGACCACCAATGTTTAGTGGAACATCTAATCCACTTATAACAGAATAGCATGGGAATAAATTAAGAAATTTTTTCTTACTAAGTATTTTCCTCGAATTCCCAAAATAAAGATAGAAAGAGAATACATCAAGATAAAGAAAAAGGAAGGTGAATTAGTCAATAAATATAAGGAAAACTTCACAAGGATTTCAAGATATACCTCAAGTTTTTTTATCCATAATGATTGAAAAATAGATAAACTCTTTAGTGGTTTAAAACCACACTATCTAAAGGAAATATCTATCCATGAATTTGGGACTTATAAAGAAGTAGGTCAATGTGCTCTCAAAGTAGATATGAAGTTCGGATAATTGTCCCTTGGTTATAGTGATAAGAAGATAAGAATGGAGTTTTAATCTAGTGGGTTAAAATAAATAGGAGGAAAGAGGATCCAACTACCCACATGAAAAAATGTGGGAAGATGAATCATGGGAATTTTCTCAAAGGGATGGGAAAATGATTCAAGTGAAGGAGAGAATAACACCAAGATCATGAATGTAGAAGAGAAATTAAGAACATGGCCAACCCGATGGAGGAAGGAAAGGAACCTCCTAATTCACCACCCATGGTTCAATGTTTCAACTATAGGGAGAAAGGGCACTACAGATTAAACTATAATAAACCACGGGTCCTTGAGGGAAATCTATGTTAGCAACCACCAAAGCTAAAGGAGGAAGGAAAATATTATGCTATCACTACATCTAAAGCGGAGCATGAAAATAATGTTTTACATGGTAAAATTCCTATTCACTCAAGAATGTATATTTTTTTATTTGATTTTGGTTCCATGCATTCCATTATATCTATTATGTTTTCAAGAATTGCTGAATCTAAGCCCTAATACCTTGAAGTAGAGATATATGTAAAAAAAACTAGTGGTAAAATCATTGCAACCTTAGTGTTGGACTCTTCTCTTATTAGCGTATGTGGGAATATTCTTCCAGTGAATCTCATAATCCTTACCTTAGTGTAATTTGATGCTATAATAGGAATGGATTAGATCTCATTATATATAGAACACATCATTTTTCAATAAAAGTAAATCTATTTTCATATTCCAAGACATCCAATGATCAAGTATAAATACAAGGAAGATTATGAATATCTTCTGGAAAATAACTCAATGGTGTGGGTAATGATACCCAATAAAGAAGCATACCTTTATTAAATGGCTGAGTCAATATAAGGTATTAACCACGAGGAAATTTACATTATTAGGGAATACACTAATGTATTTCCTAAAGAGTTACATGGAATTCCCCTAGATAGTGCGGTAGAGTTCTTAAAAGAGCTCATACCCAGATCCAATCCTTTCTCAAAATTCCCCTACAAGATGACCCTGATCAAACTAGTGGAGTTAAAGAAACATCTTCTAGAGAAATTAAAAAAATGGTTCATATTCCCTAGTGCATCACCATGGGGCATGCCTATTCTCTTTCTCAACAAGAAGGATGGATTAATTCGGTAGTGTATTAATTACTGAGAACTCAACAATATCACCATAAAGTACAAGTATTATATACCAAGGATTGATGACTTGTTCGATCAACTATATGGAGATCATTAATTCTCAAAGGTGGATCTTAGTTCTGGATATCATCATCTGATGTAGAGGAAGTAATATATTTAGAATACTACATTTCGTATAATGTATGGGAACTATGAGTTCATAGTGATTCCCTTCAAACTTACAAATTCCAATGAAATATTTATGGATTTGATGAATAGAGTAATTAGAGACTACCTTTAAAAATCCGATGTAGTATTTATTGATGACATTTTCATTTAATCTAAGAGAAATTACAAACATGAAGAGTATCTAAGGATTGTGTTGGAAGTATTAAGAAAGGAGAAAATGTATGCTAAGTTTATAAAGTGTGACTTTTGGATGCAAAAAGTTTCATTCATGGGGAACATGATCATAAATGATGGAATTTATGTGGACCCTTGAAAGACAATGTCAATTGAGGAATGGTCCAGATCGAATAGTGTCATGGAAATTCATAGTTTTCCTATGTTAGTTGGGTACTACCGATATTTTGTGAGAAATTTATCATGATTTTCTATCTTGATAAATATATTAACATATAAATGGGTACAATATATATGAATTTAAGAACGTGAGGAATGATTTAATGATCTCAAGAAGAGGCTAATCACTACAACAATCCTCACATTACCAACAATTGGAGAAGGTTTTGTGATATAAAAATATTCTTCAATGAAAGGATTGGGTTCAATAATAATGTAGAATGATAAAGTGATATCCTATGCTTCATGAAATTTGGATATCCATGAGCATAACCACCTGACACATTATCTGGAGTGAGAAGCTGGGATCTTTACTCTGAAGTTTTAGTGGTTCTATCTCTATAGTGAAAAGTGTGATAGATATATTGATCACAATTGTATAAAATATATATTAACACAAAATGAGATCAACATGAATTAAAGAAGATGTTTAGAGATAATTAAGGAATATGTATTCTCTATTCACATTCATATGAGGAAGGTGAATAAGGTATCTATTTATCTTAGCAGAAAAGAACTTGTTACTCTATTCGTGATGCTGATTGAGAAAGACCCTATCTTAATGGATATTCAATGGATAGATCTGAAATCATAATGGAATAGAATACATCCTACCTTTCCCAAATTATTACCCAACCATATATCCAAGTTAAGATCAAGGAGGAACAAATGGATGCTCTATAACTACAAAAGAGGGTGAAATAAATAAAGGAAGAGAATATATAGTAGTTACACATTGATTATGATGGTGTGATTCGGTTTTGAGAGAGGATTTTGGTTCATTAATCACCTTAGATTAATAATTATCTATTTGATAATGCACATTTCTAACCTTTATCCATCTATCCTAGAAGCACCATGATGTACTGTGATATTTGAGAACACTTCTGGTGTGACAACATAAAGAAAGAGATTGTGGAGTATATATCACTGTGTTTGGTTGTCAATAGGTTAAGGCAGAGAAAAAAAGTCCAAAGGGATGATGCAAACATTTCTGATACCCATATTAAAATGGGAGAATTTTATTACGTAATTTTTTAAAAGTATACTGAAACCATCTAAATGAAACAATGCGATATGGGTTATGGTGGATTGACTCACCAAGACTACCCAGTTTATCAATATTTAGGAATATTTCTTGGTTGAAAAATGTTACAAGATATATGTCAAGGATGTAATGAGGATGTATGGGGTTCCACTTTAGATCATCTTTGATCATGATCCAAGGTTAACCTCTAAATTTTAGATAATTATTCAACGTGATTTGTGTAATAAATTTAATTTTAGTATGGCATATCACCCCCAAATAGATGGATAGTCTGAAATGACTATTAAAATTCTTGAGGGCATTATAAGAGCATGCTCAATAGAATTTAAAGGAGGATGGGATCAACATCTCCCATTAGTTGAGTTATCATATAAAAAAACTTCCACTTGATTATTCGAATGGATCCATATAAAGCTATGTTTGGTAATTGGTGTATAACTCCAACTTATTGGGATGAAGTTGGGGAACAAAAGCTACTTGGTCCTAATCTTATGCAATAGATAATATAGAAGGTTCAAGACATCCAAAACCATATAAAAGCTTCTTAGATTTAGAGAATGATCTAGGATTAAAACCATCATATGGACTTGGAGTTTGATGTTGGAGACCATTTTTTCCTTTGAATATGTTCATGGAAGAGAATCAAACAGTTTGGAAAGAATGTGAAGCTATTCCCAAGGTAAATTGGCCCCCTTGAGGTCCTTGATCGTATAAGAGTAGTTGCCTATCATATTTCACCTCCACCAAGTATGGTTCAGCTTCATCACTTGTTCTATTTTTCACTCATGAGGATGTACATACCTGATCCCTCACATATACTAAATCTCTAGGTGGTATAATTATAGAATGGCCTCTTATACAAAGAAGAGATGCTGAAGATTTTGGACCGTAGAGACAAGGATGTATGAAAAAAGACAACACACCTTGTCAAAGTGCTGTGGAAGAAACATAAGTATGAAGATGAGATAAGTGAAACAATGAAAAGAATGAAACATAAGTACCCTCACCGTTTCTCAACTAATAATACAAGTTTAAATTTTGGGGAAGAAATTTCTAAAGGGGGGAAGAATGTAACAACCCAGAGTTTATAAATGATTTATGACTATTGAATAAATATGCATTATAATATACTATATAATATTATACACATAGTGAAACCAAAAAAAATCATTAATAAATACTGTTACATTAATTAGAAATTAAACCAATTAAAATTCCAAATATTACAATCGAACAGAATATATAAAATTGAAAAGATAAAATAGGAAAATATGGATCTCCCCAATTAACTAGAATCATTTCCCCCACTTCCAACACTATAGAAAAAAATTCTAGTAAAAAACCGATATTATATAAAATAGAAACATATATCCTTAATGGGAATTTAGTTGAATAAGAAATTAGTGAATATATAGGTATTTATATGAGGTAATGTGACTGTTAGAATACTAATGTGACCATTGAGAATAATAACCTGACCATTGGGAAAAGTAACATGACTATTGGAATAGTAATTTTACAAAAATAATAATAAATTTTGATATAAATAATATTTATTATTATTTATTTATGTAAATATAAAAATTACAATGCAAAAAATAAGTACAATGATTAAAAAACTCAAAGAAAATATAATTAGTTTTTTAATAAACTGTATTTTAATGTATTTCGTAAAAATCATAAATATTTATATTGAAAGTGAAAATTAACTTTTTTAGAAATTTATTTTTATAAAATAATATAATTTTTGAAATTATCACATTAAAATTTTATAAGGATGTTTGTTGGCATTTTCATGAATTACTTCAATTTTTAGGTGTATAGTAAAAATACTTTTTTTCACATAACTGGTGTATCTTAAATTACATCATTCATGATTTAATAATGATATAATCCTATCTAGAACTTGATTTTCAGACATGATATATTTTATTTCATAAATTATTCATTAAAATATGATAAAATTTATTTCCATTCCTAAAAAAGAACTTTCCAAATCATAAAGTCAAATGTGATTCCTTACAATAACAAATTTTCTTTCTTTCAATTTTAGTTTTTAATAAACTAATTAATTAGAATTATAAAGGTAATTTATAGTTTTAAAAAAATTATATTATATTTATATATGATTTATATTGTAAAAAATTCACTATTACATGTTTTACCTTTGATATATTATTTTATTCTAAAAATACCCCTCTCCCCAAGAATAAATAACCCCTCTCCCTTCCCTTAGAAAACAACTCTTTTCACCGATTCCAAATCCCATTTAGAACCAAAATACTACCTATAAATCTACGTAGAATGCTTAGGGTAATTATGGAGCAGTCCATCTCCAATCACCAAGGGAGTTATAGTGTCGTAAATGATAAGCTACACCAAGGAGAGAGTAAGACTCTATTAACTCTTCACTCTTTTCTTCTTATCTTTCTTATTTTTCCCAATTATTTTCAAAAACATATAATTTAAAATTAATTATTCAGTAAGTTAAAAATATATTAATGATGTTAGACTACTATAATTTTCATATTTATGAAAAATAGAAATGCCATATTTCCCTTTTCTGCTCTTTCGACAACACCCCATTGAAGGTCTGTTAACCAACAACAGAGACATTTCGAATACAATTATTATAACCACATTCATGGTTAGATAATATTACTATATATAATATATAAATATTTAATTAAATGTATTATAAGCTTATATATTTAATTATAATTTTCTATAAATTAATTTGAATGAAAATAGAGAAATCAAAGCGAAACTAGATTTTTTAAAGAAAAATACACTATCAAAACGCTTAAATTTAATCAAATTAAATAATGAAATATAATCCAATGATTATAATTGAAGAATATTTGTATAAATTACTATTTTTTATTCAAATATGTTTGGGAACATCCCCTATATTAAAAATAGAAATAAAAACAAAGATCCATTTTGAATGATGTTAGGGAGAATCCATTACTTGCCCAAAGGCCAGATCCCTTATGAAGGGGGTGAGGGATAACCCAATAAATTAGAGACATAAAACCTAAAATTTGTGGAAATAATCGTAAAATCAGTTCTGCTATTCCAAGAAACACATTAAAAAACCCATTACAGGCCAGAGCATCCTGACCAGTGGATCCACAGACCAACGACACATGGGATCAGACTGGTCCTACCGCCACTATGAGGTTCAATCACTAAGGAATATCCAGTGAAAACAATATTCCTCTTACCATCGCCCCCACCATGCCCTACCGAAACCGCCAACAGTACTGATGATCCATAATTGGAGGAACCGATGACCAGATAGACCAGATCTGAGTGAGAGTACATAGATATGAGTCAATCGGCCATAAAAAGGACACCCAACTAAAACCATAGTTCCCCGCCACACCATCTCTGCTGGTCCATGATGCCACTTCCCACCTTGAGGATAACTTCCATCTAAAGCCATATATCGTTTTATTCTTATCTGTTATAGACGACCACCCTCTATTACTATAATGAATACACTGACATCGAAATGTGAACAAAACCAAGTGCCGACAAAGGACACCATCTCTCACCGAGAAATTTGTTGATGACCGTGAAAAACCACCCTCCTATAAGAATTAAGGGCCATCAACCGTTAAAACCAGTATGAAATTTCCTGCAGTTCCCACAACCAAAAAAACTATATCGGTGTGACATACCATCGGTGCAATAAATATATGACTAGAACTTCCCTGATTCATGGCACACAACACACAAGCTACCACAATGATGCTAGATGGGTTGAGAGAGGAGAGACCAAGAGAATCCCAAAAACATGGACGAATCCTTCCTCCACACTATACTTGAGGAAACCCTTGATAGGGAAGTTCTAGATCAATGTTTTAATAAATATAATTTTATTATTTAGGAGGTTCAAAATTGATGAAATAAATCCAGAATTAAGGTTAGGGGATTCCCAAACCCGACTCATTTTCTTTGGGTTATCTCTCTTTCACAAAATCATTTGTATGAATACTTTACAATGTTCCTTAAATATCATTTCATTATTCTTAACTATTCTTTTTAGGGATATATATGGATTTTACTTGATTTTATGACAAATATAATGATTTTATAAAATAAATCCTCTTTTCAAAACACATATTAGAATCCTCTTAAGTCGTTTCTTATTCACTCAAGAATGGTGATTCTTATACCAAATATGTTTTTAACTTGTTCATTTGGTACCCCAAGTTTATTTCTGAAAAAATTATTGATTAAATTTTTATGAATCCCATTTCATTACATGGGTTAATTCATGGATATGATTGTAATATATTTTATGTGGCATGCATGATTATATAAATATTAGGTAATAATGGGTGGGACCAGAATAATATAGACCTCCAATGCATTGGGTAATGTGATTTATCTCATGAGATACTGTATATTATGTATGAAAATGATTTTTGGTTTGTTGTAAATGATGATGTTATGATTATTCACATATCTTACGAATGAACATGATGTTAGATTTATTCACAACTATGTGTGGTATTTGACTACTATGACATGATATTTAATTTTTATGCATTGGAACATTGAATTCTATTATCACAAGTTTTTTTAATGATATTGATGAACATCCTATGATTATGATATGACTATGATTATTGTTCTCACCAATTTTATATTGATTCATGTTCTTTATTCATCATCTATACGGGATTTTAGCTCACCCCTTTCATTGATTTATATCCTTAGGTGATTACATGTAATAAAGAGAATGAGATATTTTAAAATGATAGAGAATAAAGATTAAATTAAAAGTTTATGTTTTATTATGTAAAAGTTATGTATAAGCCTAATTTTTATGAGACACTAATCCTATGGATCCTAGATTTGTAATGGTATTATTTTGTTTATATTTAAAATAATGTATTAGTCATGTAATATATTTAGGGTCACTATAAACACACCAGATGCAAGTGATCTAGAGATCAAACATGTTCTCATAGGCTCTAGGTCTCATGTAGCACATCAACTCACCTCCAGGTGTCGATGTAGTGTATGGAACACATATATGATTAATCCTCGACCATCAACAGCTAGTATGAAGGCAGTGCACAAGGTTCCACCAAGTAACTTGGCACTTTTTAAAATTATATTCAGCATCAGACCTTTAATTATTTATGACTAAATCATTATTAATTAATTAACAATTACTATAATTCATAAATTATATGAAAATCAAAGTCATTTTCCCATGGTGTAAAACCTCATACCTCATTCCAATAAATATTCACAATGACCAGATGGTAGAGTACATGGGGCCACCTACCTCAAACAGAGACATGAAATGCTTAATTTCTTTTTCTGAGTTGCCTAATTCCAATCAGCCTACCTCAAATTCCATGAGTACCTATCTGATTCTAAATAATTACCATTAATTATTTTACCTAAATCATAATTAATTAAATAATTACAAGAACTCAAATCCTAGGTAAAGGAAAACTAGCTAAAAGACTTATCAGACACCACCACCTAGCTAGATCCATGACCAACCACTCATGGAAGGTATGTCAATCATATCAGACACCAAACCATGTGAAATCCCCATCACACAGAAACACAATTACCAATTCAATAGAATGAAATTGGAATCTATAAAATCAATAAAATGGAAATTTTAATACATTGTAATTATTTCCTGTGAAAAGTATATATCATCCCACGACATCCTATTTCCATGCTGACCCAATTTATTTTCAAACTTGAAAATATCCTTCACGATTCTCTAGAATTTTCCATCTAATTTCTAGAATTGTAATAAATACATTATCAAAAGATGATGGAAATTTTTAAGGTAATTTGAAACATATAGGGATTAAAATATAAAGGACTCACCAATAGAGATCCATTGTAATGAATGATGATTCAATCAGTAAAGGAATGAATTTGATTGATCTCATGGAATCCAAAACCTCCCATTCCCATATCTTTATGTGTAATGGGATTTGGGGGATAAATTATTAGGGTATGGGTTAAAAACATCACCTTAAATCCAATATCAAACTTCCTATTGGGAGTTTACAACATGAACAATGGTTTCACATTGGGAGTTTTCAGGGCAAAATCCCTTTTTCGGATAGCACAACATGTGTTACCGTGTGACACTTTGTGTCATTCCATGGTTTTCCATATATTGAATCATGGACCCATTTTCACATCTAAAGTCACATTGTTCCACCCTATGAACTTTATTTACAATGTAAATACCCTATTAATGATGTTAATGGGATTTTACAGCATTTGAAAGAATTCATTCCCCCTATAAGCTCCTTCGGTGGATACCTAAACCACCAAGTCATCACTTGAGACTTTATAATCATCAAAAAACACCATTTAATATTTTCAAACACTCATAACCTCATTATAATTCTTGGTTCTAAAAAATGAAAATTTCAAAAATTAAAATTTCAAAATTTCCCAGAATATTCCAACATATAATAGAGCATGTCTTTAGAAACCACCATGGGGAACCCACTTCTCTATCATATAAAGTTCATATTATTAAAATGAAAAAACAAAAAAATGGTGATAAATATGTAATCTTCATTGAAAGGGTAATTACAAGGAAAAACCATCATGATTACTTTGATTATTATTCAAAATATGAGTAAACCAACTATTTCATATAACCCAATGATGACTTAGGTACACTGAGCTTTAAAAAAGTAAATGAAGTTAACTAAAGTTTGTGTTTGTTATGTTTGTTGTCAATAAATGTGTCAATAGGTCAATGATATGTAAATATGTAACTTTTATGATGAAGGAAGAATACACCCAATTATTTAAGGAGTTAAAATTTTATTTATAAAATGATAGGTAAATAAGTTTTAGATGACACTATCTTTGAGTACACAACTGGAATGATTCAAGATAATAACTTTTCAATCATATTATCATTGAGAAAGTCCTCTGGTGAATGAAATGTGTTTAAGTTCAAAGAAAACCATATACAACATGTTACTATGAAATTTGATGAAGCTAGATTCTCAAATAACTGAGCTAAATTACTTGTATAATTGATATTAAAAGGATTAAACCAAGGCCATATTTTGATGGAATATAGATAAATGTTATAGAAACCATCATAGGTTTTATCTATGTAGATATTAAGAGGATAAATATTGTATAATCCATACTAGTGTAAGTGATATTGAATATTACTAGAATCTCTAAAGAAATTCACTTATATAGAGGATAAAATGAAGTTGAATGTTTTTAGGTAGTGAAGCCACATTAAAGAAATCTAAATAGATCTTATATAATGTAATAAATATTGGGAATTATACTAAAGATGTTTAATCATGTTGGATAAAATACTAAAAGTGTTTTTTGTTTATTTGAAGAGTTTTAGAAGGCCTTAATGTAGATTGAGAAGGTTTTTATCTTATTTCGTGAAGTCTAGAATCCTTATATTCAATCTAGAAATTGGATAAATATGAAAATTTTAAATACATTTTAGACTTAATTTGACTTTAGAGGAACATCATAAGAGATTGCCTCCAAAGTTTGAAAAAATGGAAAATTCTTAATTGGTTATACTTTTAGTGTCTTCTTATGACTTAAGAGGTAAGAATTTATGTGATCTTCCTAATACATTTTAAAAACCTCATATGTATTTTCCAAATATTGAAATATTTTTTAGTTGGATGGAAATTTTCAAAGTCATAGAACTTCATAAGAATTTGGTGAAATTAGTAAGACTTCCCTGGATCTTTGTAAGACTTTTCAGTTTTTTAAATTTTATAATGATATGGATTTTAAAGGGACCTCTTAAGGCTTTTTAAATCATAAAAATATCAGTTCCAATGTTTAAAAATGAAAAATTCATTAACATTTTAGGTATTACATAATTAGTGACTATAAAATTCATAATATTTATGTTGAAAACTATCTAAATCCAAAAGTTAGTGAAAAATTGAGATTTCAGAAGAATTAAAAAGTTGGGATTTCTATAATTAATATTCAGAAGAAGGATATTATATCATTTAATGAAAATTTTTCCTTATAAGTTTAAAACATCACAATTATTTATCAAACCATGATTCAATATTTTATTTTATAAAGATAAAATGAGAAGAGATTTTGGTGATATCTATTTTATTAGTTCTATTATTTTCAAATGAGGATATTTGAAAATTAATATTTATTATCAAAAGATGAAATTAAATCATATGATGTATATGATGATATTTAATGAATAACACATCATAAAATAACTTGTTATTCAATATAAATGAATTATTAATTTGATCTTAATGATTGATAAAAAAGGATATCAAAGTTAAAGTGATTCAAAGAAAAATAATGTTACTGAAATGTAAAAATTTCATAATGGAATATTCTTTAAATTAAATTTATTAACAATTTTATTGTGCTCTATTTTTTTAAATATAATAAAAAATAATTTTATTTCAAGTTGGGAATGAGATATTAGACACTAATAATATATTTTTATTATGATTTTCATACATTTATGGAGAATAATTTTCTGCAAACATTAGTGATGATATTTTGAGAAGAAGCCTCTTGAGACTACTAGATGAATCAACTGGTAGATTTATTAGCTAAGAAAAAAAATAATAAATATAGATGAAAATTTTATTTCTAGAAATTTTATAAAGAAAATTAGTTAAGGAAAATAATTATTTATGATCGTGGAAAAAAACTGATATGATCTCCTTGATAAAAAGAGGCGAGATTGTGTTAACACACCCACATGGTTTATTCGAGGAAAATTATATGAATGATTATGGAACCAAAATTAATTGAATAATTATTAATGTTATATATATAAAATATATATTAATATAACCTATTTATATCTATATAGGATGAGGAAGATTAAATACCTGTGTATTGAGAGAGAACCTATCCAGATAATTAGTAGTGCTCTTGGTGTATAGAACGAGAACCTATTATTACACTTGAGGTGAAGAAATTTTTTTGCATCAAATAAAGAAAAAGAAGAAGTCAACATATTTATGATTAATTAGAATTAATTTTCCATGAAGAATAAAATAAATAGAACAAACTATGATATCTTGTATTTAATAATATTAAGAAAGAAGGTGGAGGATAATGATTTGAGGAAGGTTGATGTACATGGATTTATTTTGATAATTTAATGGTAGTTGGGATCCTTGAATTTTGAGTTAAGTGAATCCAGTAATTAATTCTTGAATAAGAATAAGGAGTAATTCGTTGAATAGTGACCCTGTTTCAAGATGATTCTCTTTAAGATTCAAAGGGATATAGAGACTTTGTATTAATGAAGTCTATATGAATACTAGATATAATGAAATCTCATGCAGATTGAAGATCTACTTCAAGAAGATAAAGGATGTTGGCAATTGGAGAGATCTAGTATAAAGAACCTATGAGAGGTGAATGTACTGACCTGTTCAATATGGTGAACATTGCTTTATAATGATACACGACCAACCCACTTATAATTGATGAAAATATTATAGTATAAAATATATGACTCAGATGATATATATCCCTATAAGGAGTAGGTTTCCTGAGAGGGTATGGACCTTATAAAAACATTACATGCTACGGTTGATGTCTCCAAGCCTCCAGTTGATTGGGTGTGGATTATTGATGGGATGAATTTCAATGGAGACCGGATGTTAAGTTCGAGTCGTGGACAAACTATTTTAGTTCGTGACAACGGTAGGGTCATCGTGCTTCGGCTTTCCGGAACGGGTCTTTAAGTAGGAAGGGGAAGGATCAGTCAGATTGAGGGTTGCATGCAGACCAATCCATGACCCCTCAGCCTCGGGTGGCGGATGTCATGGACTGTGGTGGCATTGACAAGGGGGATGAGCTGAAATAATCAAGTGTGGTGCCTTCTAGGCCGAAGGTCAAGGATATATTCTATAGGTTGAAGCAAGATTTGGGAAAGGTTGGCTCTATGAATGGAAATGGTTAATCTTTTCATTCTCATAAGGTTGTAGGGGGTGCTTATGAATCACTACTGGAAAAACAACCTATACCCACAGTTCAAAACCGTGGGTATATCCCTCAAAACCGTGGGTATAGCCTATACCCACGGTTTTGGGAACCGTGGGATGGAAAGGCGTCGGTATAGGGGTCTCATCCTATACCCACGGTTTTGGAGAACCGTGGTTATAGGGGTGTCCAATGTGGCACACCAGCTGTGCCACCGTGGCACACAATAGACCCCACGGTTCTCAAACCGTGGGGTATTTAATTCAAGAAATAGGTGCCCAGGTGTTTTTGAAAAAAGGCCTCTTTCTGCCACGCAGATCGGCAACACCCTTGGACCGACTAATCTGTGATCATTTTTTGTTATATATATAGATATATTCTTATATATATTAATATAATTATGGTCGGGATTTTAAATTAAAAAAAAGCGCTTCCTGGGATTCAGACCCGCATCTTCGGCAGCGCCGCGCGCACGCGCACCACAATGGACCAACCAAGCTGTTAACATTATTTGTTCTATATAGATATTTTAGCGTATATATATTAATATAATGGGGTATTTAAATTTGAAAAGCGCGGCCACCGGGATTCGAACCACCATACATCAGAACGCCTCAACGCCTCTTTTCAATAAGATACCAACCAACCTAACGTTGATCTTTGATATATATATATTCATCTACATATATATATTAATAGGATCCATGAAAAAGTATCTTCCCGCCAATTTTTTTCCCATGTCCCACCTCATGTTTTTTCCCCGCCATAATGAGGGAAAGCTATACCCACGGTTCTTGAGAACCGTGGGTACAGGTCTTCCAAAAAAAAATGCAATACCTACGGTTTTGAAGAACCGTCAGTATAGGTATTCAGAAAATACCCTATACCCACGTTTTTCTCCAAAACCATGGGTATAGGTCTTAAAATAAAACAATACCCATGGTTTTTGGCACAAACATGGGTATAGGTGGCCTATACCCACAGTTTTGGAAAACCATGGGTATATTTTCAAATAGTATCCCTATACCCACGGTTTGTTGAAAAAACGTGGGTATAGACCTATTTTCTAGTAGTTAATCTTGAAAGATTGAGGTATTCTTAATGGTAGAAATCCTTCGAAGAGAAGTGGTTAGTGTTGAGTTGGACAATCGGTGTGTGAAACCTCCAATGTATTTGGAGTCTGAAGATGCCCAACTCATGGGGAGGGATGCTTCTTTAGAATCTGTTTTTGATGAAGTGGAAAAGGATACAGGCCATGGTGGTTAAGCCAGTGGTGAGGCCTTCCTCTATTTAGAACCTATGGGTGAACCTGCAGTAAATGATGCGGTTTTTTTGAACAAGCCAACAATGATTGTTCTCTTGGGATATTTAAAGAGGGTACCATCATCCCTTCACATTACATGGGTCATGGTTTTGTGAATCCAACAGGGAAACTGACAGCCTTTGTGAAGAAAGTTGTTGTTGAAAGTGGTGCGTAGGTGAAGATTTCAGTTTGGATGCAACCATTTTATGGAAAGCAGGTGACCAGCATTGAACTCAATAACTGTTTTTTGGTATTGGTGAATGACGACTTGGATTTGGATCAAGATCGGGTTTTACCTTTGAGTGAAAAATCTTATGAGGGTCAAATTTCTATATCTTTAGGTGTTTGTATTGACCCATTGATAGTCTCTATTGGTAACTGTGTACAATAAATGGATAATGGGAAGACCTCTCCTATTGAAGAGGGTACTGCAATAAATGAAGATGGCAGTACTTCTATGAATACTATTTCTCGAGAAGGTATTCCGAAGAAGGGGATATATGTTGGCCATGATTTTGTTGATCACCCACCTTGTCTTTCCATGAGTGACACTAATAATAAATCTTATCATGAATGGGGAGTGAGTGAGGGTTATCTTTAGGTGCACAAATCTTGAAAATGGGTGATTTCTCTGATAGTGACAAGGAAAATGATGGTGTCATGGTCCGTCCTTACTATAGTGATGTTGTTCAGGGTGGGAAAAGAAGGCTTCTAAGAATGAGGAAGTGACGACTGACCCACCATGAAGAAGGATGAGGAAAGATTATTCTTATTTTACAAAGCCAATATCTTCCAGGTCTTCTATTGAGAAGGAAAACTGGGTTGCGTAGTCTTCTAAGGAGTTTATTTATTTGGATAATTTGAATCTTAGAAGAAAGTATGCTAAGATTTTGAAACACTATGAAATTTTAGAGTGGGAATCAGATACTGCGGAGGAAGCAATCTATCATGGATGTGGTGATGGATCTCATTTTTATGATATGTAGTTGTCTTTTACACCTTGTTGTACCTCCTTGATGTACTTTTCTTTTTTTGTTCTTTCTAATAAATGATCATAGGCTTATATTTGACTGAGACTTTATAGTATATTAAATGTTGTGTGTGTTATTGGGTAAAATTAAAAAATTCACTATTATCCTAATAGAAAACAGTGATTTAAAAACTAGGGGGGGTAAATCCAATATGAGAAATTGAAATTTTGTAAAATATTAACAACAAAGGATTCACCCCCTATCACGTGTTTTCACAAGACCACTAGTACTAAAAAGTGGTATTAGAGATAACTAGGTTCTATCTGGTTTGATATATTTCAATACCCATGTTTTTTATCATACAAGTATGAAGTAAAAATTTTTGGAATTTTTAGAAGAACCTCAAATATAGAATTCTATCTATATCCTTGTTAAGAAATATATGTTAATTTTAACCAAGACTTCAATAAATAGGAAAAAGAGGGAGGACAATAAGCTAATGATGAACTATTATGTGAAGGAAGAAACACTAATAGATGAAGGTAATTAGAATGGTATGTTATTTTTAAATCTATTTAAAGTTATTACACTAATGAATCATGTTTACATGGTATATAGTTATAATATTATATGGTTTATGAGTCACTTAAATACTTTTACTCTAAGATTCAGGATTATTTCAAAATGGTCCCTATTGAAATTTTCACATATATACTTGCATATATTATGGGGATAAATAACAAAACTTTATACCTATAACAGAAAGATCATGTAATTAAAGATACATTGGTTCTAAAATTGAGTAGATTCAACACCCTCAAAAAACTTTTCAAAAATAAGGAATAAATTTTTTCTATGAAATGAAATATATTCTCTAGATAAAGAATACTATTAATGAGTTATTAATGAGGATATTGTGAGTGATAAATTATTTTATGAAGTAATCCATTGATTGGATAAATTAAACAATATGTCCATGAATGTCAAAATACTCAGATGGTGGTTATAACAATGAAATAAGAGAGTTAGATAATTATATTCTATAGATAGGTAAATTTCATAAGGATCATATTATAAAGATGAAAATAAAATGTGAAAAAATGGTTATAGAACTTAAAGACTTGATGAACATGATTAATCTAAAATTTATTGAGTTGGATGTTTAGTTGAGAAATCCAAAAAACCTAGAAGAATAAATTTTAAAATTATGTAGAAGAGGAATTTATAACTTATGTATTTATGATAAGTTTATTTATTTTTTAAATAATGAATTTGATAGAAATATGATCTTGATATCATCAGATGAATAACCTATAATAAGATGATATAAAATGGGAACCCATGAAAAACAAAATTTTTAAAGTAATAATGATATTTCACTTGATAGTACATGACTAAAATCAAGATATATTAAAATATTGAGGAGTGAAAATGTTGAGAAACCGACCAAATCATCAAGGGTAGGATTTAGAACTATATGAAACTTAACTCCCCAAATAAATATCAAAAGACAATAAATTATATCCAAAAATGAAATAAATAAGGAACATATTAATAGACTAATCCTAAATTCAAAATAAATATATAAATTGTACATTTTTTATGTTCTTAGGGGTTTAGACATAATTCCATAGAGTATTAGAATAATATTTTAACATATTAAAATCAAAGAATTCCTAAAGAATGGGGAAGAAAATTTGAAGCTGAGAGAAAAACTATTAGACTAATGAAATCCTCATTGAAAAAGAAACAAGTGTTAACTAAAAACACATTTGATTTTTTGGAAGTATTATATGATTACTGCAATAAAGGTTTTCACTATTAAGATGAGTATTGATATTTACTAATACAATCCAACTCATATGTTTAAGATAATAGAATAACCAATTAAAAAAGTTATAGGTTAGAAAAGAAGAAAATTCCTCCTTGAGGAGAAAAAATAACACTATTGAAACAAGTTTTTCCATGAATTCACTAAATAAAGTATATAAAGGTGTCACATATAAAAGGAGAATATTCTTATATTTTGGTAATATAGTCTATATCATGTACCACTTCAAGATGGTCATTATTATCATGAAGAAAGGGATAAATAAATATTCAAAAAGGAAAGAATCAATCCTAGAAAGGGATAATATGATTAGTTTAGTCCTTGACACTCCTGATAAATAGATTCAGAGGATTCCATAAAAGTTAAAATAAAAATCTGTTAATTCTTGGTATGGAAGGTTCAATAAGGTTTTAAATATTACTTTTAAATTCATGACGCGTATGCTTGAACAAGAAAATATATTGATGAAAAAAGAAAATAACCATTGATTTTGAGTTCCAGAAATGTTACTAGAAAGAATTAGTTAATAGTAAAAAATAAAGATGATAAATTAAATAATAATTACCTAATCATATGACCAGATATGTGAGAAATAGATAAGAAAATGGAGCAAGTAGAAAAGAGTGAAAGTTATTTTCTTTCAAAAGTAAAGAAGGTTGTTCTATCTAATAAGAAGACACAAAAATAAAATAATCCAATGCTTCCCAAGAAGGTAGCATTTTTTAAATTCAAATATAATGAAATAATAAATAGATCCATACATTTTATAGATTAAAAAAAGAGAGTTTTTAGGTTTATAAATAGATAGAATCCTAATTTCTCACATTAATGAATTTATTGGAAGTCACTTTATTACCTTATCTATTTATTATTAATTCATGCATAGGTAATTTAAAGTGATTTATCAAGGAATAAATTGTTAATAAATTTTTTTTATATTTTTATAAAAAAGAATATTTATCCATAATATACATTATTAAGTTGTATCCTGTTGTATCCTTATAAAATATTATTTTCAAATTATCAATTGGTATAACAAATCAACTATTATTCAAATTATTAGATCTTATTTCTTGATGGAGAACAACAATGATGAATACCATTTATGTGAGTCCCTTGAGAAGAAGAGTAGAAGAGAAAGTTTATAGAGATTTATTATTTCTTGTAAAATATAGAATTCTTTACAAACCCAATCGAAATAAAGGTTGAGTATTGATGATAAATTTTCCCATATTGTTATATCTTATCTTTATTCATATTATCAATGGGGTATGATTGTTAAACCATAAATGAAGAGAAATATAAACTTTCACTTGAATGTTTTTGATGAGTTTGTTGAATTCAAGTGAAAGTTAATAAAACTTCATGAAAATATATTTATATAGCCCCTAAGAAGTAAAATCAAATTTGGTATCACATTGTGGATAGTTTAATAGAAATATTTGTTTTATAAATCCATCACCATTTTTTTCTATTCTAGTTTATACTAAATAAGGTTAGAGTTTATTTGTTGATGACACTTTTCTAAGAAATTTGTGGGGTTAAAATTATATTAGGGAAATTAACTAAATCTCTTAGGATAATGGAGGAGATAAATGCTAAATATCTAGTGGGGAAAATATATTTTCCTTGGGGAAGTTGAAATAATTATAACAACTTACTATAAAATTATTATATCAATAAGGATGAGAAATACTTTTCAATTTTCCTTTATTATCAATAAGGGGGAAAAGTTGATAACACATTTTTATATTCATTTATGTATAGCAGTTCAAGGTATTGATAACAAACAGAAAAGGGGATATTGAAGTGACCAAAGGTTTGTGTTGGTTTTATTTGTTTTGAATAAGCATGTAAATAGTTCATTGATATTTCAGTATGTAAGTTGGGTGATGGAGAAAACATTTACCTAATGATTCAAGGAGTGATTTATTTTCCATAAAATAATGGGTAAGAAAGTTCAAGTCACAGATACCTTTGAATACCAAGATATAAAGATTAAGGATATAAACTATTAAATAATATGGATTTTTAGAGAATACTCATATCGAAAAAAAGTTTTGAAGTTTAAAGAACATTTTCAATAATATGATTAAATGGTAGTTGAAGAATCATTCTGATGACGTAATTGAGCTGAAAAACATGTATAATTGAAATTAAAAGTATTAAAACAAGCTCATGTTTTGATGAAATCTTATTGAATTATGGAGAAACCATCCAAGGGTTCATGGATAAATATTTTAAGTGTCTAAGTGTTAAATATTTAATCACTATGTAGGTGAGCTTGAATACTATTGGGATTTGTAAAATAATTCACTTGGATAGAGGTTAAATTGAAAGTAATGTTTTTTAATCCATGGAGATACATTTAAGAACATAGATATGACCTTATATGTTGTAAAAAAATTTAGTAATGGTAATGAATAGGTATAAGAATATTTGAAAAATTCCGAAATTATTTTTATGTTGGTTTGAGGTGTTTGGGAAGGCCATAGATTTTTTTGAGAATTTTTTGATCTTATTTATTGAATTACAGAATTTTTTTTACTAAATTTGGAAAATGGTTAAGTCCTAAATTTTGTAAGACATTTCAGTCTTTATAAAAAATTTAAAGGAACTTCATATTTTTTTGCCTCTAGAGTTACGAAAAATGGAGAAGAATTATTTCTTAAGACTTTGAGTGAATCCAAAAGTCTTTGGAAGACATGATAAGAATTTATTTGAACATCATAAAATTTTTGAAAACCTTGAAAGACTTTGATGAAGTCCGTAATAATTTTTAGTTGGCCAAACATTCACCAAGGAATGGATGTTCAGGGAACTTCGTACAAATTTAGTGAACTTAGTAATACTTCCTTGAATCTTTATAAGAATTTTTTAGATTACCAAATCTAATAAAACATAGAATTTAAGGAATTCTTAAGAATATTTTGGTCATATGAAAATTATTTGGAACCTTAAATAATGAAAAATATAAAACTACAATATTTTAAAAGAACACTATGTTTGATAATGTATACAACACAAACCACCATGCTTAAATGAACCGTGAAATATTATTCTTTAAATGTTGTATTTGTAACCTAACCGTTGAATTTATGGGTTTGAAAAATATTAACCAAATTATGAAATATTTATAATGTTCATACTCAATACAACTGTATTGATTAATTATTAGGAAATAAGTGCTCAAATTTTAGAATTCATTTTATTATTCAAAAATACATTTTCTTGAAAAAAATATTTTATTGCTCTTTTCGAGAGAATGTTATAATTAATTTATGGAAATTTTAAAAATTTTATTTGATAAAAAATATAATTTATTAAATCAGCATTTCAAAATTAACTTAGGGGTAAATTTTGGGGAGTTTTATGAAAAGGGTGATTTTCAATGAATAGTTAAAATAAATTTTTTAAAGAAAACATTATTTTATTTTCTGGTATTTTAAATGGACAATTTTTATTTGGATCAGTTTTAAAATTTCATTAGTTCAATTTTTATAAAAATAATTCAATATATGCCTTTTGTATTAACCATTAACTTGATCTTGTCATAAAAATACTTTTACACTTTAAAATACATTTTTCAAAAAACTATTTTTTCCATGCGTTGTGGGATTATTATAAAATGATTTCTACCACTTATATAGATTTAATTTGTTAAAATTGTTTCCAAATTTATATTTATTTTAAATAATATTATTTAATATGGCCAATTTATTTTTTGTATCATAATAACTAGTAAAAATGTTAAAAAAATTCACCATGGTAAAAAGGTAAATTGAGTTAACCTATGTTAAAATTAAGTGAAAATACCATGAATTTTCATATTAATTATTATTGGATCAGGGAATTTTTACCCTTATCAACTCTGGATATAGATTTAATTTTTATTGGAAAATTACCCATGAAATGACCTATATAATATTTTATGTAATGGATAAAGTCAAAATTTGAACTCTCTTGCTTTTAATATTTTTAAATTGTTTTGAAATGCATAAATAATTTTTTATGTTATAAATTATTATTTGGAAGATAATTTTTTTATCATGGTAATATTTTATTAATTTTTATTTTTGAAACAATTAGCTTAATTTCTTACGCAATGCTTACATAGTTCTTGGGAAAGTAGTATAAAAATCAAGTAATGGATTACAAAAAACTGTAAAAGTAATATTTTTATGGTGAGTAATAGTTTTTCATGAATTATATAGATATATATGACGTATTTTTAATGTTCAAAATGTTTTGATTCTAAATATATTACCATCCATTTATCTTTAAAGTCAAACTAAATGAAGAGTATCAAAAATAAAATTTGTGATATTTTATATTAAATAATAATAAATAAATTTTTTTAAAAATAATAAAAACCATAAAAGAGAACAAATTGGATAATTAATGGTTGAAAATATCATCCCTCAGGCATTTATTTTTCTATTTTTACCTTATAAGAAAAATTATAACCCTTTAAATTTGAATTTTTTTACCATGGTTAAGGTTAAAATTGGTTAACCAAGGGGTTTAACCAAAAGATAAGGTTTAAAATTATATCTAAATCTATATATATATATGATTTTATGATTATATTAAGACCATATAATCCTTATATTGTAATTAATTTCATTTTTGAACCATTTTACATGATTTTGACACATATTATATTATAATATTTCATGAATTTTCAAAAGTTCCCTTGCCCTCACTTATAAAAGGACACCCCTCCCCTCTCTTATTTGAACCACCTTGAGACACCTATCCGAATAATAAAACACCTAATTATCATATAAAAATATATATAATCTAATTATATGTTCTTATATTCTTAAAATACCATCCCAAGATTCCTTAATAAGGTATCTAAAGGAGGTCTAACGAAGAAGAGGAAATATTTTTTATGAATCATTAAAATTTATTTCAACTTAAAATTACTCTAAATATATTATAGACACACAAAATTAATAACTAAAGTATCATAGATATTTTAATATTTTATTATGAAAGTGGGACTATAATTTTCCATATCTTTTATATTCTATGAAAAGGTGTAAACATCACTTGTGCATAGATACGACTTACCGCCTCCACATAGCAGATTAATTTTTTTTCAGAAAAAATTTACTTGGTTGATTATAAATATGAAAATAATGAATATATATGAAATTTATGACATAATTATATTTTTCTAATTAAAATATGTCATTTTACTTCTTACCCATCCACTCGTTAAAAGAATTATTACATGGCTCATGCATACATGTGAACTACCACATCCACAAAGCGATATAATTGATTTTTACATGTCCTCTTTTAAAGGATGATTATAAATATTTATATAATGAATAAATATGATATTTATATTATTATTAAAATTATATAGATGATGTAACCATGATCAATATTCAAGGAATAAAAGTACCGAATCGAAACATACATGAAAAATGAAATAGTTAACACTCAGAAATGATGGTTTTTAATAAATAATTATTAATTAATTAGTATTGAAATGTTATAAGTGGATAATATATGATATTAAAAGTATATATAGTTAGGTTATATAATTATAATAAATTTAAATTTATTACACATTAGGGTAAAATAACTTACAAAGTAAGTCAGAGTTAAGGTAAGGGATTTTGTCTCAATTTCTCTTCACTAAGGCATGGTTTAATTTTATGCACTTAATTTGTTTTATATATTTAATATATTTACCATTTTAAATTATTTATCATGAATCATTAGTATTTAATTATATATTAAGTTAAAATTCAGGTTACTTCTTCAAAGGGTTTTGATTAAGAAGTTTCTAATGGTATAAGGGGTTTCTTAACTCAAATTCCATTCATTGGGTTAAACTTATACTTCATAGAATTTGTGTTTACATGATTATGTGTGAAATGTAATTTGATTTCATTATATTTTTTTTAAAATGGGTTCTTTGAAAGATTTAAATTTTTCACACATAATCAATTCATTGAATAATTCCCACTTCACTGATACAATCTTTGTATGGTTTTATTTCACAATCATATGCTTATTTGGGATTATATATGATTAATATTGTATTTGAATAATAATTTGATATGTTTATATTAATCCCCATAAATTTTATTCTTTTTTTGTTATTTATGTGGTTTTAATGTATTACATCCATTTTTACATTCTATGGCATTAAAAAATATCAAAATAATTCTTTAAAGTTATGTTAACTTTGTTTTTCAATTTGACTAGGAATAATTTTATTCCATTTCCATATTTTATTTAAAATATTTTCAAGAATGGTTTACTATTATCTAATGATTTATTAAATAAATTTTTACCCTTTTATGAAGTTCTTTATATTTTTTAAAAATAAATCTTTTGGTCATTCTCTAAATGAGACATTTTTTACCAAAGGTGTGCATGAAATATTTGTTTTAACATACACTACATGAATGGATTTTCCAACCACCATGACTAATATTTTATTTTAATATTCCATTATAAATTTCCATTGTTTTTTTCTAAGAAAATGTTTTTCCAAATATTTTGGAAATATTTAAATTTTAATGTAAGTGATCTCAAAATGAAAAGGGTATTTTTATCCTAAAATATACAATTTTTATTTTTAAAGTGTTTTTATCTATTTCAAAATAATTTTCTGAATGTTATTATTTATGTGGAATATAATACTTTGATACCATCCAAAAATATTAGTTTGGATGGATTATGATCATGTTATATGTACCATCACTACACCTACATTCAGGTATTTCTATTATGTATTTTTGTTTCCCTCTTTATTTGGGTTCACTTTGGGACTCCCGAGTATGGAGATTATTTACTAGAAAAAATAAACTATATTTAAGTTATTTATATTTATTTAGATTAATAGAGTTTTGTTATAAATTTATTAAAGGATTTGTGGGGCTCCACCTGAGTTCGGAGAACACCAGATTTGGTTTTTGTTTTTTTCAAGAGAAATTACAAATTTTTAACCTGTAATAGAAATAAACTCCATGTAAAGTGATTAAACACCGTGTATTGGGTGTCTTAAAGATTTCGTGAATTAGTATAAGGCATGAAGAATACAAAGCAATAAAATATTGAACATCGCATAATCATAAAATTAGGATTTTAACCTAAGGCAATGGGGTTTTAAATATAGTTGAGTTTCATGTATTACACAACATGAAAAGTTATTACAAATAATCTAATCCTCATAGGTTATGTTTTTAGGGAACTTAATGAAATATTTTTTTTCCTTTTGGATTAAATATTTTTCAATCTCAACCTAGGAGCTCTCCCAAGTTATTTTGGAGACCTCCACTCCCTTCGAGTTGTTTCATTCTGCCATTGATTGTCATTGTAGTTATGATGCATTTCTACAGGTGAGTAATCCTATATTTAATCATTATCATTGATTGTAGGGAAAAAATTGTGGAACAATATTGAATTTTTTGATTTATGATAATACTATTCTTGATCTTTTCTAGATCCATAATGTGATATTCTTCCGAGGTCCAATCCTTTGGATCTGGTGTTGAGGGTGTGAGTTTTTTTAGCTTTATCGAGATCTATCCTTTAATACATCTAATTTGTTTGTGGGATGTGATTCTAATATATGGGAATAAATCTTATGCTTTTTTGGTTATGGTTTCATTATTTATTCTTTTTGGATCCCATTTTTGGCATGTGTTCCCTATGTTTGAGGTAGGTGGTTCTATCTCTAGCCTATGTTGGATGAACTGTCTTGATATTGTTTTATAAATTTTTTTATAAATGAAATGACATGATTTATTTATTTATTTTTGTGTGTGGAAAATGTGTTTTTAGAAAAGATGGATTTTCTTTATTTTGTTAAAATTAAAGGTATTTTTAAAGAATTGTGAAATGGTTTTCTGAAATAGTTTTCAATGAATGATTTTGATGGAATGGTTTATAAGACATAACACATGAGAATCATTGGGTACTTTGGTGGATGGTTTTTCCTAGAGAAATCATCATTGTATTTGGGGGGGGGGAGTTCACTTACGGGGTGTTCCTCTATTCCCTAGGATAGTTGTTCTACTTAATTGTTATCAATATTGTTGGGGGGTTCACTCATGGGGTTTTTATCTATCCTTAGGATTGTATTATAAGTATAAGGGTGTGCACTAGTCATTGAATGTGGAACATTTAGTCTACTATCATAAACTATAGTGATCCTTGGTATGATGTTACATGTGGTTATGATTTTTAGGGGATTTGACATGATATTTGATGCATTATTTGAATAGATTTGACTGCTTTAATGTAAATTAAATTATTTGAAATTGTTTCACATAGATTATTTTGGAAACTTTGAAGAGATATAATTAAAATTTTCCCATTATTTTGATATAAAAGATGTTTGAATGTTTATCATTGATTTTTTAATTAAATTTGAGAATATTTAGACTATTTTATAGTGACTTTTTATGGAACACCTGATTTGGATCCTACTGATCCTATTAGATCACACCTTGGTCACCCCTTCGACGGTGCATAGAACTTTGTAGGTATTTTGATGAAGGGAAATGAAAGGAACTATAGTGAGGCGTTGAGGTTTTTTCTCACCTTTTTTTGTGTAGCTAGTGGTGAGATGGAGGGAGTTTTCCCATGCTATCAAATAGAGTAGTTTGTTTCTATTTTAGTTTTCCTTGGATAATGGACTTGTCCTTTGTGATGTTCTAATGTTTTTTGAGTTCTATAACTTATTATAACTTATTGAATTTGAGTCTTATATTTATCTCTTCTATAATTTCTCTCTATTATATATATATATATAAATATATATATTCCATTATCTTTTATTCAAGTTGAGAGAAATTATTTTATATGGTTGTTATTGATGAACATGTGGTAGTATCCTTGCCCATGGGGATTGGGAACACCTATCGAGTATGCAGAAATTTTGGTTGGGTACCAATTTGAGATGGTATATGTGTCTGGTTTGTTAAATTTTGTTATCAAAGGTGGTATGTAATCAAGAGTCCTTGTCTTGGGACATTTATTTGACAAGGTATATGATTTTAAAGACGTTGGAGGTAGGTTGTAGTGAGTTCCTAGCCATCTTTTTCTGTGACGAGACTCAATTTACCATGGGATGTTAGGATGTGTGCCTTCTATTTTGAGTTCTTGATCTTAATCTCTGTTATTGCTTATTTTTTTTAGTTTTAACTAATATTATCTTGTTCCATGATCATTTCATCTATTTTGGTGTACAATAGTATTCCTCTGAGATGTGTTCCACATGTTCATTATGAGGGTGAAATGGATGATCTATAAGGGAGTCCTCTTATAGATCAGAATATTTTTGAGGTTATCATGTGGTAAGTTTTATTTGTTGAAAAAAAACATACCAAAAGTACAAAATGCAGTTGTTGAGGGAAAACTAGGATCTAGAGGATACAGCGACCTGTCA
Organism: Viscum album; assembly: GCA_963277665.1. Taxonomy (NCBI): domain Eukaryota; kingdom Viridiplantae; phylum Streptophyta; class Magnoliopsida; order Santalales; family Viscaceae; genus Viscum; species Viscum album. Next base: position 642,429,926 of record OY728142.1, on the reverse strand, counting down.
TGGTAATAAATGCGTAAGAAGACACTATACTTTAAGTATACGAATGAACCTCAAGAGGTGGAGGAATTTTTGGATAATATATATAAGATCTTAAATTTCAAGGATACACCTGAGAGGATTATTTTTAGGTGTGTTACATTCAGACTCGAGGGTACTAGAAAGTTATGGTGAGATTCTATGGTATAGGAGGATATGAATGCAATCTTATACTATAAGGGTTTCAAGACCCACTTATTTAAGTAGTTTTATCCAAATTCGCTGATGATGGAGAAGTATCTATAGTTCCTCTATTCATAGTGTGTATAGAGTTCAATGTTTCCATACACCAATTGGTCTGCTGAACTAGTTTCATTTTCTCAATAGGTAGTAATGAATGATCAGATGAAGGATCATAAGTACCTATAGGGTTTGACACCATATATTATATCACATATATTTATGATGAATATTTATGTCTATATGGATATGGTAGATAGAGTGATGATGAAAGAGATGAATATGGAAATAAATGTTTGTTATTATTCCCCATCTCTTCCTCCTAGTGGTAGATTCAGTGTAGTGTAAGGGAAAAAGAGTAAGTGTCAAGATCATTACAAGAGTGGTGGAGGTGGTTCTCCGGGGCAGGCATCCTCTTTACCCCAATTTATAGCTATCAGTGTGCCCCTAAATTTCTATCAATGTGGCAAGGTTGAGCACACCCAATTTTCCTATCTTTCACCTAAAAATATGTGTCACATTTTTTGATGTTATGGTCATCGAAAGCGTTTATGTCTGACAATGTCTATGGCTCTTTATGCTATGTGATTTTCTACTCTAAAGGCTAATTCATCATAGTAAAATTCTTATAATACTATAGGGATTCATCCAATGTTAGCAAGAGTAAAGAACCTTCCCACATTAGATGAGTTTCCTGTGGAGGTAGATGCAGGTCTAGTGACTAGAGAGGTACTATCTCTTTTGCATCTTTAGTAGCGATTGATTTATTTGATACTGGTTCTTCCAACTCATTTTTTTGTTGATATAATTAAAATTACAATATAACACATGTACTTTTTTATGGAGTTAGAGAAACATCTTGGAAAGAGGAAAGAGTAGGGGTTTCAATGTATTTATTTCTAATAAATAACTAATACAGATTTAGTATTGTATTTCTGGTGTTCTCAACTTAGATCTATTTGATTAAATTATTGGGATGGATTTTCTTATCACTCATCTTGTTGAGGTTGATTTTTATCATCAATGTGTTTTATTTCTTGAGATCTATGGGAGATATTAGGTGTTTCAGAGAGTGTGAAATCTAAGGCCTAGTCATACATGACCTTCCCACCTCGAGATGAAGAGTGTTTTGTCCTCTATAGTAGTTGATCACGAAGAAATTTCATCTATAGTTTATATTCCAATTTTTTTGGATTTTCCTAATGTTTCCCTAGATGATTTATCTGGTCTCCCTCTATAAGGGTTGGTAGAGTTTAAAATTGATTTGGTTCTAGGTATGGTACCTATTTTAATACCTTTTTATCATATAGAATGAGTAAAGATGAAATAGATAAATATTTAGTTCGATGATATGATAGAAAAAGGTTTTGTTCACCCTAGTGTTTCAACTTTGGTATCCCTTATTCTATTTATAAAGAAGGAATTTGGTTCAACCTAATTATGCATGGATTATCGAAAGTTGAATATAGTAATAGTAGATAATAAGTATCCTTTGAATCATGTGGGTGACTTTTTTGATTATTTAAAGGGGGGAATATGTTTTTCAAGATTGATATTTAGTCGGGTTATAATCAACATAGTGTTCGGGAGTCTGATATAATGAAGAAAACTTTTAAGATCAAGTATAGAAATTTCAAAAAGCTAGTGATGTTGTTTAGTCTAACTAACACTCATGAATTCTTCATGGATGTTATGAACAAAATATTCTATGAGTATATTAACACTTTTGTGGTAGTATTAATGGATATTATTTTGGTTTTTTTAGATTCAAGCATGATCACTAACACCATTTGAGTTTACTTTTGGAAATATTGAAGAGTCAACATTTGTATAAAAATCATTCAAACTGAAACTTAAGGATCCAATAGGTGAATTTATTGAGGAAAGTGATTTTTGAGAATCTATTATTAGTTTATCCTGAGAAGGTGAAGGCTATTTTCTCTTGGGAATAACCACGAAAATTATTTGAGATTTAGAGCTTCATTGGTCATGCTGGATATTATTGATGATTCATCAAGGATTTCTCAAAGTTAGAATCATATTTGACAACTATTACCCATAAATGGGTGAAATTAATATTGGACTCAATGTTATAGTCTTCATTAAATGAGTTTAAATGACACCAAACATCTGATCCCATTCTAATATTGCAGGATCTCAATGAGTGGTATGTAGTTTTCTATGATTCTTCTGGTGCTGGTTTCAGGTACATTCTTATGAAATATGATCATGTGGTGGTTTACCACTCTCACCATATTCAACCACATGAGAAAAATTAACCCACTCCTGAAATAGATATTTCTATGGTTATTCATGCAATTAATTGTTTTTGGAATAATATTTTTGGGGAGAGGTACACCGCCTTTTATGAAAAAAAGTATGATCTATATATTTTATCAACAGACTCAAATATTAGACAAAGGATATGGGAAAAATAACTTTAAATGTTTGAATTCTACATTTCCTATACCCTAGGGAAGGGGAATATTGTTACAGATTTCATCCATAGGAAAGTACCATCACATACTATTATGGAATTGAAGGAACATTGGAACCTTATGGGGATCTTTGATCAGTTTCACCTTTATGCTTAGGATTATGATTCGGGAATGGTTATGGAAAGTGCTTATTTTTCAGAATCTCTCATATTGTATTTTCTAGAGTTAGTGATAGGAAATTGAATTTAGTGGAATTTGAGAAACCCTATATGGTTGGGAGACTGTTACTGGTTGATCTCTCTCTTTAGATGGTATTCTTCATTTTGCGAATTGTTCTATTATCCTAGAAATTTTGAGTAGATCAGTTATGTTTAATGGTCATAGTTATTCATGTTCTGGTCATTTAGGCACTATGAAGATATATTTTGACATGAGATGGTGATTATGGTGGATAATTCTAAATCATGATATTTTTTATTATGTTTCCCACTATTACACATGCTAAACGATAAATATAGTGTATCTGAAACCTTTTCGATTTCCAGCCTCTTCCAGTGACATTTTTGAAATGGGGTGATGTTTCCATGGACTTCGTTTTTATGTTGACATAAACTCATCAAGATAGAAATGATATTTGATTGGTGATTTATCGGTTAAAAAGTCATCTCAATTTATTCTGACAGAGGTCATCACTATAGTTGAAGATCTTGGTAAGGTGTATGTTTTAGAGATCATATGTTTACGTAAGGTTCCTTATTCCATTGTATTAAATAGGGATCCAAGTTTTACTTTTATCTTTTCTATGATTCTTTAAGAGGTTATAAGGAATTAAGTTGGGACGTATAAAAATTACCACCCATAGATATACAATCAAGTGAATCATGCTATTCAAATCTTGGAGGATATACATTGTGCCTATGTCTTGGATTTTGGTTAATCTCAAGATACCCATCTATGACTATTTCCGATTTCATATAACAAAAATTATCATTTTTTGATTAGAATGGATCTCATAAATTCTATTTATAAATACCCATGCAGATCACATATTTGTTGGGAAGAGGTGGGAGAAGCTTCTTTGGTGGGACCAAGACTAATTCAAAAGACATCAGTGAGGATTTGGGATATACATTGGGGCCTGGTTATAGATCAGAGTCTATATAAATCTTATACGGATCATCGGTGTTTTCCTTTAGAGGATTCTTTTTGTGAACGAGTTTTCGTGAATGTTTCTCCTCATTTGGGTCACTATTGACTTGGAAAATAGGGAATGTAGAATTCGAGATATGTTGGACCTTTTGAGGTCGCTGAGAATCAAGGTTAGGTTTCTTTATTGGTTGGAATTTTCTATTAAGTGGACATGAATTCATGATTTTCTCCACAAATCACAACTTAGGAAATACCCTCTTGACCCATATCATGTTTTTGAGTTAGATATATCTTTATTTAGAGCTAGAAGTTTCTGTTGTAGAGACTCCAGCTAAGATCATTGGATTACTAGAAAAATTCATATGTTGGAAGTCAATTCCATTGGTTAAATTGTAATGGAGGAACGAATCAGAGTCTCATAAGTCTTGGAGCGTGATATATTGATAAGGGAGCGATGGACTTACCTCTTTTACACACATAATTCTTCCACGTGGCCTATCAGGGATGGAAAGTCTTATAGTGTGGAGTTTTTAACATCTTATTACGTAATTTAAGGTATTTATCTTCTCTATTTTTGTTTCCCTCTTTATTTGGGTTCATTTTAGGTCTACCAAGGATAGATAAAATTTGATGGGGAAAATGAACTAATGTTCAGGGATGTATGTTTGTTTGAATTAATGGAGTTTGGGTATAAATGTGTTAAATTATTTAAAGGTCTCTCTCCATGTTCGGATAACACCAGAGTTGGTTTTGTTTTTTTAGGAGAAAATTCACATTTCACTATCTATTAGAGAATAATACACTGTGGGAAGTATTTAAACACCATGTATTAGGTAGTGGGAAGATTCCATGAATTAGTATAAGTATGAATATTACATTCCATGAAAATAATACACGCCATGTAATATTAAAATCAGTATTTTTAACCATGGTGATGATATTTTCATCATATTTGGGTTTCATGGATACATGATATAAAAAGGTATTACACACCATGTAATCCTTACAAGTTATGTTTTAGGGTGCTGTATGAATGATTTTGTTTTCATTTGGCTGTAATATTTTTCCATCTCAAACATAGAGATCTCCCAAGAGATTTTGGATACCTCTGATCCCTCTGATTCATTCTTCTCATTGATTGATAATCGTTGTAGTTGAAATGAATTTATATGGGTGATTAATCCTTCTAGTTCATCATTAATATTATCATGGTGAAAATATTGTGTTGTGTGATTTTATCCACTGATTTGTGATGATAATTTTCTTGATACTTTCTTGAGCTGTGGTGTGATATTCCTATAGGGACCAATCATTTGTTGGTTGGAGTGTGATAGGTGAAAGTCCATTGATTATTTTCATGATATACTATTTCCACCATCTTATTTTTTTGGGGTATGTGATTCAAAGATATCGGAATCAATATCACATGCTTTGTGGTTATCTTTACAATATTTCTTGCAAGTGGATTCTGTTGCAGGCATGTGTGACCCAAAGTTTAGGTAGGTGGTTCCATCTGTAGGCTATGATGGATGAACTAAATTTATCTAGTTTTATAAATTATTTTATAAATTAAATAGAATGGATAATTGATTGATTGATTTGTGTCTATGGAAAATAGGTTTTTATAAAATATTATCTACCCCTTATTTTGATAAAATAAACTTTATTTTCAAAGTATTTTGAAATGGATTTCTGAATTAGGTTTCAAAACATTATTTTGATAAAATGGTTTTGAAAAAAGTATCACATGGGAAGCCTTGAGTAAAGAGGTGGAAGGTGTATATTTGGGCCATCATCAATGTATTTTCATGAGGTTTACACATGGGGTGTTCCTCTGTTCCCTAGGTCCGTTGTTCTAGGGAACTGATATTGAAATTCTTGGTGGATTCACTCATGGGGAATTTCTCTATCCGTTGGATTGTGTTTTAAGGACTTGGTTGCACACGAGTCATTGATTTTAGTACGAATAGTCTATTATCCTTACCTATTGTGATCCTTGTCATGATATTACCCGTGAATATGATTTTATTGGATTTTATATGATATGCAATACATTATTTTACTGTATTTTATTGATTTAATTTAAGTTAAATGATTTGAAAATATTTTACCATGATTACTTTTGAAATTTTTAAAAAGGAAAAATTAAAAGTTTTTTAATGATTTTGATATAAAAATTGTTTGACTATTTATCATTCCTTGTTTTCTTTAATGTTGAGAATGTTTAAATATGTTATAGAGACTTGTTATAGAACACTTGGATGGGATCATATTAAACCTATTATCTCTCACCCTATGAACCTATTTTGAAGTGTGTAAACCTTTTTATGTATTTTGATTCAGAGAAAGGAAAGGTGCCATTGTGAGGCAGTGAGGATTTTTATCAATGTTTTCTCGGTAGCTAGTGGTGACATGGTGGGAGTTTGACCAATCTATCATTTGGATTTTTCTATGTCATTTTTAGCTATCCTTTGATGTTAGAATTTTTCTTTGGGATTCCTTTAATAATATGGAGTTGTATCATTTTCACTGACTTATTTAAGTGGTGGAATATATTTATTACTTATATTATTTCTCTCTAATGTATAAATTTTTGTATTACATGTTGTGTGTTTCAGGTTAGGATAATTTGTTCGCTCTAGATATTGTTGATTCCCAGGCACTATTCTCTAACCCTTGGGGATTAGGAAGGCCCTTCTGGAATGTAGAAATTCAAGTCGAGTACCTTTTGAGAGGGTCTCTATGTCAGGTTCGTCACATTATATTTGTTTATTAAGGAAAATATTAACATTTTAAATGTTAATTTTTTAATAAGAATGTTAATGTTGATCATGTATTGAATTTCTATTCACCCCTCTCATATAATAAATACTTTAGACTTAGTAAGTTAATGGAGGGGACTGTTATATCCCAGATATGCATCAATAAGTCTCATGAGACAATCTAGTTTGAATATTTTTGATATTCCTTACTTGTTTATGTATGTTTTCTTAGAACAAGGCCTTAATAATAAGATTATAATGTTCAACAATATGTATTATATCATTATGAAACTAGTTAATATTATCTATGTGATTATTTATGTTATTATGTTATCCATTGATTTAGTCCCTTTTCATTGTATTAGTTATATGGAACATGTGATTATTGTTTATCTCAACCATATAATTAATGTTTAATTTACTTTATCATAGCTTCTATTGTACTTTACCCCTTACTAAGCAAATGAGATAACCCTTTATTATATATTATTTTACTAAGGATACCAAGAAGGTATCTATAAATAAATTTAGGTATTTAATTGAAGGAATAATAAAGTTACCATAACAATTATTATATTATATTTCATTTATTAGAGGTAATTTGAGAATCATGATTTTATCTAGTCTCTTAAGATGATTACACTATTTGATCCTTCATGATAGAATTTCTTGAATCTCATGCAAATTTAGTAGAATAACCATCAACTCTGGGCTAATTGAGTTAGGTTATTATAGTTGTAATCAAAGAAAGTTTAGTAGAAACCTTGGGAAAAATATTTAGGAAAATATTTATGGGGGAATATAACCCCATGACAAACTCTAAGGATACTTCTAATTATAGGATAATATCATATTGCTTTGGTAAGGTAGAGATTATGTGGTTTTCATAGAAATATATCCCTATCTAGATACTATAAGTGGATATGTTTTTGAGATATATGTATTTAGGGGTAATAACTCTAAAAAGAGTTATTCTAGTATATCATAAACATCACTATGGTTCATAATCAGGGGTACTGTTCTGCAATCCTTGTTTAAAACTCCTAGGGGATATGATTGGGCTAATTTAGATTTTCTTAAAGAACCATAATGAAGAATGAGATAATAGAACCAATAGAAAAATATTATATTCTATAGTGACAAGGGATAACCCTAAATTGCCTTGGGTTGATAAGAATATGGTTGACCATATGTTTAAAAACATAGATTCTATTTTTGATGTTTTATGTGATGGTAGATTAACACGACTAAGGAGATTTAGGGAGAGATTTATGAGAATAAAACCATTTTTTCTAGTATATGTTTTACTGAAAAGGTTATTTAAGGCATAATGTTTTTTTAATTTTTTAACATAAGTTTAAATTTATTGATAACCTTAGGGTAAATATGATCATTTATGTTAAATATGGTTGATAGAGAATCAAAATCTAGTATATTTTGAGAATATATCATAAAGATAGCCATAAGATTGAAAAGTGATTTGGTGACTAAGTTATTAATGTTAAGTAATGTATATTAAGAATATTATATGATTAAGGTAAAATTTATTTGAGGAATGAAGATTGAGTAAATTTATGGAATCATGTATGATTTTATTATGGCTTTATGGTGATTCAATATATTTAATGAAATGTTTATCATATTTTGGGGAGTATAAGACTAGGGTATATACATTTTTGGTATATATCCTTATAAGAGATTGATATTATTTAGAGATAATAGTTAAGTTTATCTTTAAAATAATATAATCAATTTTTTTCAGATATTTGGTCTTTGAATTTGGTCAGAAATTTTTTGAAGGTTATGTTAATCTTTGGGTTTTATTGTTAATTTTTTAGAGATTAATGTATTATTTTCTCATATAAAGATATATCAATATAGGATAACTCATTTTAGTAATTTTTTGTTTTTGTTAAATATTTAGATTAATAAAGAATAACTTTTCATTCTTTCATTGATTTTAATATATATTAAAAGTTAATTTTATTGCCTCAATTAGGAAATATTCATCTTGAATAATAATTTATTAAAATAATAAGTGAGGTTGAAATTAATTAAAGAAGAACCAAAGGATGAAATTGTGCTTCTAAAATAGAACGAAATCAAGTAAGTACATTTCATTATGTTCTCTATCATGAAAGTAAATAAACTCCTCATATTTAAGAAAAGGATCATGAAAATAAAATGCTATCCCTTTACAATAATTTATGATGAATTTATAGGTTTTCCACCATTAATGATTTGTGGTTTTGTGTATATTAACTTTATTGTCAATAAAAAGTTGATTGAAGGTGTTTCAAATATACAAAAAGTTGTTATGGAAGATGTTAATAATTTTTTTTTTATTTTTTATGACAAAAAAATCATATTTATTTGTAAGTATTTTCAAAATATAAAAATTTAAAAAGAAAAATTGTTGGAGAAGAACAGAACATTTTTTTTAGAAAAAGTACATCAGATGGATGATTCCAGACTAAGATATTCCGACAGAGTTTTTGTGGTGAATGCTTATCATACTTTTCTTAGAATGTTCATTAGATAGATTTTTAGTGATATAAAATTCTGGTGATGATTTGATGTCATTAATGTTTCAAACATCATGAGTTATTAAAGATATAATGATCCAAGAAGAAGAAGAAAAAGAGAGAAATATCTTTTTATTTAAAAAGTTAATACTTTGAATTTCTAAGGATGTTTTCAAAATAGAATATTTCTGATAGAGGTTTTGATGAAAGAAGTTTGTGTTCAAATGTTTTTAAAGTTAAAATAGAAAATGCTAAGGAACATAATCAGATAAAGTCCAAATTATATTAATTCCAACTGGATGAATACATTCAGATGATTTCTCACGATAACATTAGATAGAGTCCATTAGATATACCAAAGACCAAACACAATATCCTGAGTTTTTAGATATAAGGTACTGTTTGAAAATAATTAGATGAATCTATTTATGTGAATACCATCATACATAGGTTTTAATATGAAGTAAATATAAAAATACAATTCATTTAAGTCATCAAATTGAAAAATTTTCTTGGAAGGAATTCTAAAAAAGTTTTAAAAGTTTTTATTGGAAAATTAGATAGAGAATATTTGAATGGATGTTTTTCTAAAAATTTATTCTAGATGAATGATTGCTATAATTTTTTATTGGTTTTAGATTCTTTTCAAAGTTTTAATAAATATATAAAATTTTATGATGATGTGCTGATTGTTGAAGGTTCTAAATATCATAGAGTGAAGATCCTTAATTCTCACCATGTTTAATGAATTTTTTCAAAGGTAGTGGATTCTTGAGTTTGTGAGAAGAACCAAGAACACTCTATAATATATGATAAGTGTCTAAGTGAATTTTTAGGAGTTAGAGATTATAAATTTGAGTATTCATTAAAAAAAAATATTATAATTCCTCCTGTTCTCTTAATCACAAATTTATAAACATGGTGTAAGTATAGTATAGTATTTCATATTATTAATGTGTGTAAAAGATGAAGTAACTCAAAAATAGATTTATAAAGATATACGAGAGGAAAATATAAGAGATAAATCTTAATAAGTGAAACTTTACTACTACGGAATATCTTGGTTAAATAATATGTTTTTATCAAATGGAATAGTTTTGATTAGAGGCACCAGAAAGAGGACACCAGAAAATGTTTTATATCTAGTAATTTTGATATAATGTCTGTAGTGTTAAAAAAATGGAAAAAGTTTAAGAAAGTGGTATTTATTTTTAGATCATACTAGAAAATGTTTTCTAGAAAAAAATTACCAGATGGATAACCATTCGAAGAATCTGTATATACAAAGAATGAAGAGATGTTTTATACAGAAGTCCAAGGAAGAAGTTCTTACCCACTATTGGGTAAGAAAGTGTAGAAGTTGTTCTTTAAATAAGTGAAAGAGTGAGTAAAATACATGTAGTATAATGAAAACCTATGGATTTTTGTTATTAAAGGTTTCTAATAATTATTATAAAATATTGGTTACATATTTTTCGTTGCAAAGAGAACATGAACTGCTGTACTGATCATAGTGCAGTACAAGTGTAATGATAATCCCTTTTTACTATAACCACATAAAAGGATTTTTTATAGTGGATTTTGTGGTATTATATTATTTCCAAACTATGATAAGGATATGATAATATTGTTGATTAGTGAACCTTGAAAGTACCAGTATTAATGTGAATTGTGATTGTTTTTTGATTTTCTTGAAAAGTCACAACTCCTTAACCGAAGTTGAATTTTTTTTAAAAAAAAAAATTTAAAAAGAAAATATCATTGATTCACTCACCCTATCAGTGATAAAAAATATCCTAACTATTTTTTACAGGTTGTATAAATGGTAATGTTCCCATTATTATCTCTTTATTAAAGATTGAAGAAAATTTATGTTTCCTTGGATGTTTATAATTTTATGAATAGAAACATGATTCCTATTTTTTATGGAAGTAAATATCATATTTGGAATGATATAATACTTCTATATCTTATTTTCCACACTTACTATATCCTTGAAGATGATAAAATTTTTTCCCCCTAGTGCAGAGAGAGTTTCCCGAACAACTACTGATAATAAGAATTTAATGAATGATGGGTCATATAGAAATTTTATAACTTCCAAAATCTCTAAAATAGAGTTTCATAGAGTTAATTATGTTAGGATGACTATAAGAATATGATAAAAGGTGAAGAAAATCTATTAATTAAACATGAGATTAAAAAAAGAATAATTAAAAATATGGATACCAATGTTTGTAGATCTTAAGATGGGTGATTATGAATCTTTTAGTAATTTATTAGAAGGGTGAATGAAATTTTAAACACCATAATATGTCTTAGATTGAAGTTGGAAGATTCAATCATTGTTAAAAATATCATATGAATTCATCTTGATAAATTTGATGAAATTTTTTCATCATTATAAGATAGAGATCTTGAAACTCTATTCTAGGTGATTTAAATAGCACTCTCATTATGTACGAAATGAGAAAAAAAGGTTATTAAGAACAGAGAGAAGGATGTTTAGGAAATTTCTATCAATGAGGCCAAGAAAGGAATGTATAATAAAGTTCTCAAAGAATAATATAATGAATATACCCCAAAAAATGAGGTTAGTTAATTTTTTAATTAACATATCTCATTGTTTTATAAAATGATAAAAACAGGTACAAAAAAGTACAAAGAAAACTTAATGTTGAAATGATTTGGCTTTGGAGATGTTGGACACTTTGGTTTATATTTTCCATGATGAAATGAAGTTTAAGAAGGCGATGAAGATGAAAAAAACTCAAGTATATCTCTCAAGATCTAGGGAAAAAAGTTCAAATCGTATTCCAATGGAAAGAACAATAATTTCTCAAAATAAAAAAAGGATAAACTATTTGTTTATTTTTGAGGAAGATAGTGATAAAAAAGAAGAAGATTATAACTTTAGTGATGATGATTTTTAAAAAAGTATTATTAAAAAAGTGAATGATTAAAAATTTATCAATGAGGAAAGGAAAACTTTAAAATAATAAGAAACTAAAATGTATATTATGCTAAATAAATTGGTGAAAGAATGTATCATGAAGGTTGTAAGACTTTTGAGGGAGAACAAGAATATGAAGAAATATAATTTTTTAGTAAAAAAACCAGAATAGTTTCTTAATGATAAATCTAGGTTTATAAATGAAATTGGTGATCCAAATATGTTTCATAATGATATGAAAATTCTCAATATCATGATTTAATACAAGCTAAAAGTGAATGAGGAATAATTATTACATTCTTAACAAAATTGTGTTATATTTGAGAAAGGAATTACAAATTTCTAAAAATTACTTCAAAAATTTGGTGAAAGTTATTAAAAATTTAGACCATATGAGGACCATTAAAAATTTACTAGAAAGAATCACAATAATGATGAAAATTTATAAGAGAAAAATAAATCCATGAAGTTCTTGTTCATAGATAAAATATTAAGAGATTTAAAACAAGAAATTTATATGGTTTTTATGTCTAAAAAAATAGCTGCTACAACTATAGTTATTGTTGAAGGTAAGAATAAAATTTTAGGAGGTAACTAAAACATTCATGCACAACAAAATATAAAGATGAAGGTTATAAATTTGAGAAAAAAAAGAAATGAAACATTAGATAATATATAATATATAAAGGTAAATATTATTTTTATGGTAACTACTAGTATTTTAGAGTATTCAAGAATATAAAAAATAAGTTGTAGTTTAATCAAAAATAATATAGTGAATCCAGGAGAAACTGGAGGCAAAGTTTGAGGGGGATTCAACCCAATCAAGGAGGGAAACCTGAGAAAGTCAGTTTGAAGGCTGAAAATAGATTCCAACCTTTGGAAAATATTTTTGAAATGTGTGATCAACCTAGAAATATTTAAAAATTATTTCTTATCTGGATTTTTAAACAAAAATATTTATATGATAAATCTCAAAAGATACATGTGAAGAATTAAAAAGGGAAGGGAAACACTGTAGTTGTTGAAAGTGATCTCAAATATACATATGGATAATGACCTTGGATATTATAAATTTGTTATTATTCACACATTATAGTATATTTTATGTTATTTAATAATTTGGAAGACTATAGAGAAGGTAAACTGACTTTTTTAAATAATGAGTTATATTGAATCAAACACATTAGATTTTCTATCATCAAGTATGAAAAGTCAAAATCCAAAAGATCCTTTTTTTGATGGGATGATTTTTTTTCAAATGTTTTAAAACATTATGATGATGGAAATAAAGATAATTTTAAAAGATATGGTTTTTTGAAGCGGATAGAATTTGAGAAAGTTTTTATGAAAGTTCATTAAAATATATGGAAACTTGTTTCAATTTGGTAATTCAAGAATTTCATGCAATATGAGCATGATGAAATGAAATTAGATATCATATAAAAGTATGGGGAATATGTGTCTAATAAATATGAGCAAAAAAATAAATATATGAGGTATTCATGATATTCTTGACATGATAAAAAGAAGAGGATAATGTTGTGCTATTTTTTAGAAAAGGTATATTACAAACCCTGTACACAAGAAAGTTAAGATATGTTCACATGTTCCCTTAGAGATGATACATTCAGATATCAGAGGGCCCATGTGTAAATAGTAAAAATATTGAGATAGGTAATTTATTTATTTAATTTATGTCTTCAATCACATTACATGTATTATTTTTTTGAAACATAAATTAGAGCCTCTAAAATGTTTAAAAGTTTCTAGAGAAGTAAATAAAATGAATTCAGATATTCTATGAACAAGATTCATATTGATAATAATAGTGAAAATAAAAGTATAATTTTTATATATTATCTTGAAAAGAATGGAATTATTTATCATTTTAGTGGAACATACACACTGTTACAGAATGATGTTTCTAAAATAATAAATAGAAATTTTGTGGAGATGACATGAAAAATGTTGATCGAACATGATAATTCTTGAAATTTTTAGAGATAACCAATAAGAGCACTGGTTAATGTTCAAAATCAATGTTTCTATAGTTAAACCTATAATATGGATCCTTATGAGATATATTATAATAAAAAAAATATTGAAGAACCTAAGGATTTTTAGCAGTCCTTTTATTATAAAAGTCATGTGTGAGAATCTTTGGATATTTGATAAGAGAGGTGTTAATTAAATATTTCTTGGATATCTGCCTAATGACATAGAATACACATATTATAGTAAAGAAATAGGGAATTTTTTTGACTCGATAGATGTAAAATTTATTGAAAAATATAATACAATAGTTTCTAAAATAATTAGATATTTCTAATATAGGGTCGATGAGGTTGTTGTAGTTGAAAAATATGAAAAATTTATTAATGAGAGTAAAAATGTTCAAACTTCTCAAAATTTGGATTTAGACTCATCCATACCAAGTGAAAATGAATAAATACACACATTAAATCCAAGGATGATGAATAATTTAGAAGTTCGTAACATCATTGGAGATCAACTTCAATAGGTCCAAACCATAAAAATATTATGTTTTGTATCTCATACTTCCTTATATTGAAAAGTTGAGCGAAAAGATATTGATGAATCTTTAGATCAGCTAGAGAGGATTGATTCTAGGAATAAAGTGCTAGATCAGATTGATAATAATGATACTTTGATACTTTTACGTAAAACAAGTTATAATAATGTGATTGGTACAAAGTTGGTGTTCAAAAAAATTTGGATGAAAAAGGTGAAGTGATAAGAAATCAAGAATGAATGGTTTGTAATGGTTAATCTCAAAGTGAAGGGATTGAATTTTATGATACCTTTTATCCAATTGAATGATTAAAAATTACTAGAATAATTCTTTCTATCATTGCGTCATAGAAATAAAAAATTTTCAAGATGAATTTGCAGTCATCTTTACTTAATAGAGATGTTGATAAAAAAATTTATAATGAAAAACAATGTGGTTTCATGCATAAGAAAAATGAAAGTTATGTGCTTAATTTAAATAAGTTGTTGTATGGGTTGAATCCATATTTGAGAGGTTGGTATTCAAAATGGGATACATTGTTATGGAAGTTGAAGTTCAAGAAAAAAATAGTAGACAATAAACAATATATAAAATAAAATCACTAGGTTTCCATCATTGTGTTTATTTATATTAATGACATCATATTGGTAGGTAATTATTAATTAACTTGTTAGAAGATTTCTAAGGAGTTAATGAGTTTATATGAAATTTCAATACATGGAGAATTGAAATAATTTCTTTTCTTAAAAATATTTTTAAAGAATAAATATATATTCCTATCTCCAGAGAAGTATGTTGAGGATATTTGAAGGAAGTTTGGAATGGAATAATCAAATCCTTTTCCACACCAATTTAAATGGGAATAAAATTTTTAAAAATTATGAAGTAAAGGAGGTAGATCTTAAAGATTTTAGAAATTTTCTTGGAAGTATAAAATATCAATGAATGTCAAGGATAAATATAGCGTATGTTGTTACACTTTGTGCCAGGTATCAAAGTGCTCCAATGAAATCTCATCTCATTGTGGGAAAATTAATTCTCAGATATATCAGTGGAACATCTGATTTCAGTTTGAAATATTACTGTGTAGGAATGATTTCTTAGGTTATCTATAGAGATACATACTATACATTAATTGTAAATGATAGAAAATACATAATTATGGAGTGTTTTTTTTGGATAAATATGTGTTTTATAGAATAAAAATAAAAAGAATTTAGCGACTATAAGAAAAAAAATGAGTTTTTTACAGGTACTCATGTTAAAACACAAATTATTTGGGTGAGGACATAGTTACAAGAGTTTTTTGTTCATATAGAAATTTTCCATCTCTTGGGTTATGATAGTGAAAGTGCTATAAATATCACTAAAAATACAGTGTAAAATTTTTATTCCACGAACATTGATATAAGATATCACTTCATAAAATATCATGTAGAGAAAAATGAATTGAATCTGGAGTTTCTCCCTACAATAGAGCAAGTTACTTATATATTCTCAAAACCAATACTGAAGGAAAAATTTCAAAAAATGAATTTAATAATAGGTGTTCTGTTGAGTCAATAAGGTTTTCCTTATGACATTTCCATTCCTTCATACTTGGGGGAGATTATTAAGTCAATAAGGTATCCTTATGACTTTACTATTCCATCTTGTTTTGAAAATCACAAACACCTTATTTCAAGGATAACTCATTTTACTCCTTGTTTTAATTCTATAAGGAAAATTTCCTTCCCAAGGAAATTTACCCCTACCTAGATTTCATTGCTCATATCAATATTTTTTCTTAAGTATAAAATATGGTTTGTAATCAAAAACCTCGGAATCTTAAAATTACTTAGATATTAAGAATTCTTTTTTAGGATCTGAATTCTTAGAATTCTGGTTACGAACTCTTCTGAGCTCTGAATCCGAATTATGAATCAGAATTCTGGTTACAGACTCTTATGAGTACTAACTTCGAATTATGAATAAGAATTTTGGTTATGAACTCTTCTAAGTTCTGACTCTGAATTCTGAATCAGAATTTTGGTTACAAATTCTTCTGAGTTTTGACTCTGAATTCTGAATACAAATTCTGGATACGAACTTCTCTAAGTTCTGACTCTGAGTTCTCTGAATTCAAACTCCATAATCTTATGAGTTCTGACTCTAAATTCTCATGAACTCTGACTCCGAAATTTGTAAGTTCAAGTTCTGAATTCTTATGAATCCAGATTCTAAATTTCATTGAAATTCAGACTTCGGAATTCTATAGAATTCATGTTCTGAATTTAAATAAAACAGAATCCAAATATCCTTGTATTGTAGACTCCAAATTCAATTTTGGTTAGATTCTTAACTTTCATTTCCTTACATTATGAATATCAAATTCAAGTTATGCTTACACTCTTTTTGTTATAAAATGATGTCGTGCTTTCAGTTATCAAATAACAATTGTTTGAGTGACACATGTACAGGTCCCTCCGAAATTCAAGGAAAAATATGACTGTTGGAGGAGGGAGCCGACCGTTGGAACCGTGCCTATAAATAGGAGCACATTTGAAAGAGCTCATGATGATTTTAGTAACTTCAGCTTAGACTTTTGACAAAGTGCCAGAGAAGTGATTTCTAGAGAGATAGGCTCTTATAAACTCTCAGGATTCGTGCAAAAAGTTTTGAACGACTTGTTCTAACTTTTCTTCATGCATATTTTCTTAGTGCAAAGGTTCGATTCCTTGAAATCAGATACTTCGGGTTGTGAAGTCAGAGGTGTCTATTTCCTTACAAATCGAGGCCTTGTAGGGATAGAAAGATAGATACCGATCATCGGATTGATGGATTACCTAGGTTTGGGTAAGAGAGACTTTCTTTAAAGTATAAATTAAGGGACCTCTTATCTAGGGTTGTTGGATATTCTCCTCTTTGGGTTAATAGAGTTAATATTTTTTACTTGTAGTATTTTTTTTTTCCACTATGTATTTTAGTTTTTGAGGAAAGTATAACTTTCTTATACTTCCTTAAACTTGTACTCTGATTTTATAGGATTCTATACGCTTTAAGAAAGAATTTTTTTGTTGTAAACTTTTGTTATTTTTAATTTCTAGAATCACTTTTCTAGAATCAAGCAAGATAATAGAACTTAGAGGTGTTGTGAATTTTGGTTACAAAAAATTTCCATAAGTATTTTTTAAAGTATACAATTCACCCCCAATTGTATTTGAGCATCTCATGTTTATATTTTCGATCCTATATTTCGTATTATAGAGTTTATCATACTCAGACATACCATCTAACAATTGGTATAAGATAAAGGTCTCTGAAATACTTATGTTCACATATAAGTTTTTCCCTGGTCAATGTTTTTGGAATAGAATTTTTGGATTCATATTTTCGGATACATACTTTGTTTCATATTTTCAGATTCATATTTTCGTACTCATAAAGTTCATATTCATTCTTTCATAAAGATAAAATATTTAGTTTATTGGTTAGGGTATTTTATATTGTTTCCAAACACATACTACTAACAAGTTTGTGTGCCAAGGATTATCTAAAGGATGGAAGGTTTAAATGTTTGTTCTATTTATAACCTAAATCCTACCAGACCTTCTGTTTTTGATGGAAATGATTATGAGTAATGGAGAGATAGGATGAAGACTTTCGTTATCAATACTGGAGTTGATAACTATCCAATGATGACTGGAGATTATAATATTCTAGATAAGGAATTGAGAACCTTTAAGAATCAGGATAAATCAGAAAGTCAAGCAAACATCAGAGTCAGAAATACTTTGTTATGTTCCATGACTAGGAACATATATATTCAAATATCATCGTGTGAACCTGCAAACAGTATCTGGATGAAACTTCAAGTTACACATTTTGGTATATCTAAAGTCCTAGATACAAGAAGAGCTATGTTGAGAGCTGAATATCATGGATTTAACCTTCCTTATGGAGAACCTATAAGCAATGTACAACAAAGGTTTATGAAGATCGTGAATAGTTTACAATCTATGGGAGAAAACGGTTTGGATGATGAGGCTCTTGTTGACAAGATCATAGATATCATGCCAAATTAATGGGATTCCAAGAGGACAACTATTGATGAGAACATGAAAGTCAATCAAATTTCCTTAAATGAGTTGTTTGGAACTCTTCTTCAGCATGAAACCAGAATGAAGAGAGATGCTGAAAATGTTAAGAAGAAGAATGGGAATGGAGGAGTTGCTTTTAAAACCACTTCTAAACATATGAAAGCCAAGACCCCAGAAAGAGTAAAGAGATCAAAAACAAAGAAATTCATTATTTAGTCAGAATCTAGTGACACATAAAAGTCTGAAAATGAATTGGCTAATCTTGCTTGGATAATGAACAAGATTGTAGCTCAAAAGAACCATCAGATTAAGTACAGGAAGAAAGAATACAGAGATAAGAAAGATGGTGAAGTTATGTATTATTAATGTAGAAGAATAGGTCATATCAAACCTGATTGTCCCTTGTTGAAAAAGAAGGAAAAGAAGGAAAGGAATTCAGAAAGGAACAAGAAGAAATAATATCAATCAAATAATAAGAATACCCTTAAAGATAATGATACTTGGAGTGCTAGCTATAAAGACTCTTTAGAAAGTGAATCTTCTGAATATGATTCATCAGTATAGAAGAATATGAGATTCATTGCTACTACTTCTTTCCCTAATACATGTTTTATGGCCAAGGTACGCTCTGCCGAGGCTTTAACAAATTTATCTCATGATAATAATTACTATTCCAAAAATAGTACTTCTAATGAAGATACTTCATCCTCAGAAAATGAAGAAATACCTTCATATGAAGATGTTCCCAGATTTTCCAAGTTACATGAAGCAAGAAATTGTAAAATTTCTAAGAAATTAGACAATGAAAATACTAGGGAAGAAATTCTTATAAAAGAGATTTCAGATCATTTTAGAGATCTTAGAGATAAAGATGAGATTTTAGAAAAACTTTCTAAAGACCCTGAGAAAGCAAATTCTTTTAAGGAATAACTTTCTAAAGATCTTAAGAATTCTATTTTAGAGCTAAAAGTTTTTGAAGAAAAATATAAATCTAAGGAAATGATTCATGAGGATAAGAATTTAGTCATCAGAATCAAATCCAAAATATTTTCTCTTAAGAAGGTTCTTGAAAACTTTACCTCTGGGAAGGAAAATTTTAACAAGATTTATTCTCAAATTAAACCTCAAAGAAACACTACTAGAATAGGTTATACTCACCAAAAACTAGTTTTCAAAAACAACTATTTTGTTCCTTCTACAGCCCCTTTTTTCACTAAATGTCAAAGTGGTGTGCATTGGAAGAAAAATTTCTCTTTGAATATGGTTAAGTATCTTGGGTTTCATACAACTTATTTTTCTAAACAAATGTCGATACCCAAAATTTTGTTTTCTAACAATTCCAGATCCAAGAAATTTTGGATTCCGAAAGTCTAACTTTCTTATTTTCAGGAAGATAAAGAAGGTACCAACAACAATATGTGGTACATGGATACTGGATGTTCCAAGCATATGAATGGTAGCAGAAATTATTTTGAAAAGATTATCAAGAAGAAAGGAGGAAAAGTAACTTTCAAAGATAATGCTCAGAGAGAAATTATTGGTATAAGTAACATCTCTCTTCTTAGAAAAACTTTGATTTCCAATGTTTTATTTGTTAATGGTTTTAAGCACAAACTCATTAGCATAAGTAAGTTATGTTATGTAGGTTACCTTGTGAATTTTAGGAATGATAAGTACTTAGTACACAATTCCAAGGAATAATTTATTCTTTCTGCCAATAGGAAAGAGAATGTTTACACACTAAACTTAGAAGACATTAGGAGCCATGTTCTACCTTGCCTTAGTACAATGGAAGATCATTCTTGGTTATGACATAGAAGGTTATGGCACTATAACCTTAAGAACATATGCAAACATTCTAAGAAAGGACTAGTTAAGGATCTACCGGAGCTTAGATTTGATTCTTCAAAAGTTTTTGACCCATGTTAATATAGAAAGAAACAAAAATAAAGTTTTAAATCAGTCGGTGAAGTCTCAACTACTGATGCATTACAGTTAGTGCATATGGATCTCTTTGGTCCTATACAAACTGGAAGCATTGGGGGGAAAATATTATGCATTTGTCTTGGTTTATTATTACACTAGATTTATGTGGGTCTATTTTCTAGCAAAGAAGTCTGAAGCTTTTTCATATTCCAAAATTTATAGATCCCATGTTAAAAATGAGAAAAACCATCCATTGAAAACTATTCATAGAGATCATGGTAGAGAATTTCAAAATTATGATTTTGAAACTTTTTGTAGTAGAAAATGAATTACTCATAACTTTTTATCACCCGAAACACCTCAAAAAAATGGTCTGGTTGAAAGAATAAATATAAATTTTCAAGAGATAACCAGAACCATGTTGAGTGAGTATTCTGTAGCTCAACATTTTTGGGCTGAAGCTGTAAGTACTGCTTATTATACTATAAATCGAGTCTTGATTAAACCTTTTCTTAACAAAAATCCTTATGAGTTATGGAATGGTAGAAAACCTAGACTTTCCTACTTTAAGGTTTTTGGTTTCAAGGTATTAATTTTTAACACTAAAGATAATCTAAATAAATTCTCACCAAAATATGATGAAGGAATCTTCTTAGGATACTCCAAAACTTCTAAGGAATATAGAGTTTTCAATAAAAAAACTTGTACTGTTGAAGAGACAGTATATGCCAAATTTGATGAAACTGATCCTTTTGTTTTTAAACAACCCCAACCTACATCCTTAGATGTGTTTTCAAAAACTGATTATCATCCTTTGATAGAAGATCCTTCTAATAAGGAAAATGTTCAACAAGATACTTCTGAAACATTTACCCTAAAATATTTCTTACCCTATGCTGATGAAAATGTTTTACAAAACCCAAATTAGTTTTTTCTAAAGAATCATACCAGTTATAGTATCATTGGTGATGTGAATCAACCTGTAAGGACTCGAAGTTCTTTAATAAATGAAGTAGAACATCTAGAATTTCTTTCCCAATTAGAACCAAAAAGCACTGATGAAGCTTTAGGTGATGATGATTGGATTAAAGCCATGCAAGATGAACTAAATGAATTCAAAAGGAATATAGTCTGGACCTTGGTTGAAAGACCTAAGGAAACTTCTATTATTGGAGTAAAATGGGTCTTCAGAAATAAGTGTGATGAAAATGGAACCATTGTTATAAATAAAGAAAGATTAGTTGCTAAAGTCTATAATAAACAATAAGGAATAGACTATGAAGAAACCTATTCTCTAGTATCTATACTTAAATCTAATCGTATTTTACTTGCCTTTTCAGCATTCTTCAATTTCAAACTTTTTCAAATGGATGTGAAATGTGCTTTCCATAATTTTTATGTTCCAGAGGATGTTTTTGTTGAAAAACCTCATGTTTTTGAAGATACAAAACATCCTGATCATGTTTTCAGACATACCAATGGTCTGTATGGACTTAAACAAGCCCCTCGAGCTTGGTATGACAGACTTATAGGATTTCTTCTTGAAAATAACTATGTTAATGGAAATGGAGATCCAACCCTTTATGTAAAGAAATATAAGAAAAATGTTTTGATTGTTCAAATTTATGTGGACGACAGTATATTTGGTTCAACTCAGCAATCTTTAACCGATTGCTTTGCGGATCTAATGAAGTTTGAGTCTGAAATGAGTATGATGGGTGAGTTAACATTTTTTCTTGGTTTTCAAATTTATCAAAAACCAGAAGGAATCTATATATCTCAACATAAGTATATTAATGATCTTATTAAAAAGTATGGATATGACAACACTAAAAGTATAATTACTCCCATTTATACCTCAAACAGACTTGATCTTGATGAAGCTGGGAAACCAGTAGATCAAACATCCTTTAGACGTATGATAGGAAGTTTACATTACTTGACAGCTAGTCATCCAGACTTAATGTTTTCAGTATACTTATGTGCAAGATATCAATCCAATCCTAAGGAATGTCATTTAAAGGTAGTGAAAAGAATGTTTTTTTTCTTAAAGAGAACCATGGATCTAGGAATGTTTTATTCTTATGGAAATGATTTTGTTTTGAAAAGTTTTTCAGATTCTGACTTTGGTGGATGTAGAATGGATAGAAAGAGTACATCCAGAACTTTTCATTTCTTAAGAGATTCATTAGTTTCTTGGTCATGAATGAAGAAACACTCAATAACACTTTCCACTGCTGAAGCTGAATATGTAGCAGTTGGAAGTTGTTGTGCTCAAGTGTTGTGGATGAAACACACACTCACAGACTATGACTTGAGTTTTACCAAAACACAAATTTTGTGTGATAATACAAGTACCTTTTCCCTTAGTAAAAACCTTGCACATCACTCTCGTGAAAATCACATAGATATTAGGCATCACTTTCTTAGGGATCACAAAAAAAAGGAGATGTCATTCTTCGATTCATCAGAATGCAAGATCAACTTGACGATATTTTCACAAATTCTTTACCCTCCGATAGATTTGAATACATTAAACAGAATTTAGGAATAATAACTATAAGGTAATCTTCCTCATTAACTTCTTGTTTAACTAACCTCCTTATAGTAATAAACTGCTTTTCATAGGGGGAGTACATTTGTTTGAAAGTTTTTTATATTATTCATAATGAAGTTTCTCATATTTTTCTTAATGAAGTTTTTCAGTTTTTTTCGTATTATAGTCTTTCAATTTCGAATGAAAATTTTTTTAATTGAAAATTTAGTAAAGAAAATTTCGGACATGAAATTTTCATAATGGAAATTCTCATATTTACAATTTTTTAATGTAAATTCTCATACTTGAAATTTTTGTAATAGAAATTCTCATACTTTCAATTTTCATAATAGAAATTCTAGTACTTAAAATTTTCATAATGGAAATTTTCATACTAAAAATTTTCATAGATAGTTTTTCAAAATCTTTATAGTGAAAATTTTCGTAGTTAGTTTTTCAAAATTTTTGTAATGAAATTTTTCGCAGTCAGTTTCGTAATGAATATTTTCGTATTGAAATTTTCATAAAGAAATTTTTGTACTCAAAATTTTTCAATATTTTTTTAACCAAATATTTTCTATAATAAGTTTTTTTATTGTCGTGATTGTTTTAATCTAAAGTTATTCAAGAATAACATCATCTCTTACGAATAATCCTCTTAGAAATATGAAAGGTATGATTTCTTTCTTAAATTTTCGTAGTCATTATTTCATTGCTGGTATTTTCTTTTGTATTTTAAATTCTCAGATTCTAGTTTTTCTTAAAAAAAACCTCAAAAGATCAGATCCTACCCAACTTTTCCTTGCGGCTTTCATATCAACCTTCAGATATGATTAGAAAGTTTTTCAACCATTAGATTGGATTTGGATGATGAAAGGTCCCTTCCTTCGCCTATATAAAGGACCCCTGAAGGGTTGTCCCACATCACTTTTCAAGCTCTCATGTGCTAAAGTTCTTCCCACCTTTATTAAGACCATTCAAAATCTCTCAGGGTTCCTCTAATCCGAATGTCTATAGAAGCCTCTTCTCAAGATATGTCTACCGTGATTCCAATCTCAAGTCGGCAAGTGTACAGAGAAATGTTGGTCTATCTGAACATTTTCAAATACGATTCTATTATCTCCAAGAACATCAAGCTCAATAGATGGGAAAGTGTAGCTATTTCAAAGACAGGAGCTCAGGATGTTGTCTATCCAAATTTGATTATAGAATTTTATGAGTCAGTTTCTTTTCTTAAGGAAGATGGCAGAGAAAAATTCTCCTTCAAGAGTTATGGAAAGACAAATAAACTCTCTTACACCAAGGCTACTAGCCTAGTAGGGCTGTGTTATGAAGGGGAAGCCGAGTTTTGCTCTCACAAACTAACAGATGTACAAGGAAGTTTTATTAAGGTGAAATCCTTAGAATGTCTTGGACTATCAGATGTTAAGACCGCAAAAAATTATCACTTATCAGTCAACAATCAGATCTTGCAGTTATGGGTTCAAGGTTTTTTTCATACCGAGAAAAGGTTATAAAGACACCTAAAAGAAAAGTGAAATATATATCTTGGATTTCTTGGTAAATCTAAGGACAATCAATTTGATGAGGCACATTATGATTACAATAGAGAATATCAAAAATGGGAATTTGAGAGCTCAGATTATTATATATCTCGCCTTACTTTCCAAGCTGATAGTTCGGTGTCTTGAATCATTCAAGATCCATTGCAGTTCCAAGACAAGGAATGGTAAAGTTATGATTATGAGTGATGACACTATGAAAATAATGAATATGGATTTTTTTAAAGAGACTGGGGAGTTTTATGATCTTATAATAGAAGAGGCAGAAGTCATTCCGAAAAATACAGAAGAATCTGAACTATCAAAGAAGGCTAGAAAGAAAAGAAAGTTAAAGGAAGTGGAAGTAGAAGACAATACTCATAAGTCTAAGGAATCCCAATCTACACCTCCTAAACCCAAGAAGCAGAAAGAATACCCAGATGAGGTTGTAGAAAAATGGAGAGAGGATAAGAAAACTAGATAATAAGGGGAGCCACAGTTCGGTTTGGATCTTGCTGAGGGTAAGGCCTTGAAATAATCAACTGTTGAAGAGCTAGAAAAGAAATAAAAAGAGAAGAAGCTCAGGAAGAAGATTTCATAGGTAGATATTGTGCAATATCTCTTAAAGGCTACTAAATTAGCATCTAAAAATATTTTGGTGCCATAATCTTTCTTGATAGAGCCTTTACCCGAGACTCCAGGGAAGAATTTCATCACTCCGGAAAAACCAAAATAAAAACCTGTTGAAGAATTGGAAGAAGTGGAAGATGTGGAAAAAGAATAATAAGTAAGGACTGGTAACACAATTGATCTTATAAAGAAAGTTGAATATTATCAAGACAAGGGAACCCCATCCGAAAAATTGTCACTCTGAACTTCTGAAGCCAAATCCTTGAAGCTTGTCACTCCAGAGAGGGATAAAGAGAAGGATAAAGAGAAGGGTGAAGAGAAATTCAAAGAAGAAGTTGGTAAATTTTCTGAAGAAGAAAGTATAAATTGTTATTTTATTCTTCCTGAGGATGCTGAGGTAAGAAATCAGAAAGAACAGTTAGATGAAGATAGAGTTGTGCAGTTGTCTGATAGTGAGCATGAATCCCCAGATGAGAAGTCGTACTGAGAATTGATAAGGTTAAAAAAGTGTTTGTTGACACTCCTAGAAAATCTACAATGAAGAAGAAGGAAGTTGAAGGAACTTCAAAGAGAAGTCCTATTGAGCTAGAAAAGAAAGCATCACCAAGTAAAGTCACAGATTCTGAATCATCTTCTCTTGGTCATGATTTTGTTGAACAATCCTTGAAGAAACTTTTCGGGTCTATTCCAAATTTTTCAAGCATAGACTCTCGGTGCTAGATGATTCAACATTCACTTAATCAGAAATCATATTCGGTGTCCATGGTGATGGACAAGTGTGTCAAGATGGAATAAGATTTCAAAACCTTCCTCATAGTCTATGAATCTCACAAAAAGTCATGTAAGAACATAACCAGTTGGTCAAAGAAGATAATACAAGAAATGAGTGATCTTGATCAATTTCAAGAAAATGTTAAGGAATATTTTGATACCAAAGACACCAAAATCAAGGATCTTACAATAGATTTAAGGAAAAACTGACTCTAGAACAAAATAATCAGATTCAAGAGGTGAGAGACTTGAATGGGAATTTGAACTCCGTAGCTCAAAGTTGGAAGAGGGAAAGAGATATCCAGATTGAGTTTGAAGAGAAGCTTATAAAAAAAGATGAGTTGCTGAAGGCTCAAGTAGAAGTTTTTAAGTCTTGGGAAGAGAGAATCAAATCTCTAGAAAAGAAATCGGAGGAATATCACAAGGAATTCAAAATGCTAAAGACTATATTCAAGAAAATGACGCCCAAGGAAAAAGAACCAAAATAGATCCAAATCCGATCTTTTGTTGTATCTATTTTTCCTTGTACAAATTCTTCCAAATATAATGAAATTGGGGTTGCTTGTTTTTTTAGTTATTTTTACTAATATTTCAGGTACCATATTTTTCCATTCCCTCAAAATATTTTTTAAGATAACAAATGGTAATAAAGAAAAATAATTCTAAAGGGGATAAGGAAAAAGATTTCAAAGTATAAATGAAATATCCCTAAGTAAGGGGGAGTTTATCTAAGGGGGAGTTTTTCATTACAAATATTTCCACATTCAAATGAAAATTCTCATTTCGGAAATATAGAATACGATCCTTAGCATTCCAAAGCCTAAGTAGGAGTTAGTCGTATTCATCTTTGCCAATATGAAAAAGGAGATATGTTTTATTTTCTATGTCAATAAAAGTTTTGTATATTCTTTTTCTTTAGGATGTTTGTGCTTTGCAAAAAGGAGGAGATTGTTGATTCAATAAGGTTTTCCTTATGAATTTTCCATTCATTCATACTTGGGGTATATTGTTTAGTCAATAAGGTATCCTTATGAATTTACCATTTCTTCTTGTTTTGAAAATCACAAACACCTTATTTCAAGGAAAAACTCATTTTAATCCTTGTTTTAATTCTATAAGGAAAATTTCTTTCCCAAGGAAATTTACCCCTACCTAGATTTCATTGCCCATATAAATATTTTTTCCTAAGTATAAAATTCAATTTGTAATAAAAAACCTCGGAATCATAAAATTACATAGATATAAAGAATTCTGTTTTAGGATCCAAATTTTCAGAATTCTGGTTACGAACTCTTCTAAGTTTTGACTCCGAATTCTGAATCAGAATTCTGGTTAAGAACACTTCTGAGTACTAAATCCAAATTCTAAATCAGAATTCTGGTTACGAACTCTTCTGAGTTCTGACTTCGAATTCTAAATCAAAATTCTGGTTACTAATTCTTCTGAATTCTGACTCTGAATTCTGAATACGAATTCTGGATACAAACTTCTCTATGTTCTGACTTTGAGTTCTTTGAATTTAGACTCCGAAATCTTATGAGTTCTGACTCCACATTCTCATGAACTCTGACTCCAAACATTGTAAGTTCAGGTTCCAAATTCTTATGATTCTAGATCCCGAATTTCCTTGAAATTCAGACACTATATTTCTATAGAATTCAGGTTCTGAATTCTTATAAAACCGAATCCGAATATCCTTGTATTGTAGACTCCAAATTCAATTTTGGTTAGATTCCGAACTTTCATTTCCTTAAATTCTGAATATCATATTCTAGTTATTCTTACACTCATTTTTTTATAAAATGATGTTGTGCTTT
Source organism: Viscum album (assembly GCA_963277665.1). Taxonomy (NCBI): domain Eukaryota; kingdom Viridiplantae; phylum Streptophyta; class Magnoliopsida; order Santalales; family Viscaceae; genus Viscum; species Viscum album. Next base: position 642,402,047 of record OY728142.1, on the reverse strand, counting down.
CAGTTATCAACTAACTATTGTTTGAGTGACACGTGTACAGGACCCTCCAAAATTCAAGGAAAAATATGGACGTTGGAGGAGGGAGCCGACCATTGGAACCGTGGCTATAAATAAAAGATCATTTGAAATATCTCATGATGAATTTTGGAACTTTAGATTCGACTTTTGACAAAGTGATGGTGAAGTGATTTCTAGAGAGAGAGGCTCTTATAAACTCTCAGGCTTCGTATAGAACGTTTTGAACTACATTTTCAAAATTTTCTTCATGAAGATTTACTTAGTGAAGTGGTTCGATTTCCTTGAAATCAGAGACTTCAGGTTGTGAAGTCATAGGTGTCGACTTCTTTACAAATCGAGGGATTTCAGGGATAACAAGACATATACCGATAATCGGATTGAGGGATTACCTCGGTTTGGGTAAGACAGACTTTCTTGAAAGTATAAATTAAGGGCCATCTTATCCATTGTTGTTGGATATCCTCCTCTTTGGGTTAAAAGAGTTACTACTTGTTACATGTAGTATTTTGTTTTCCGCTGTGTATTTTAGTTGTTGAGGAAAGTATATCTTTCTTATACTTCCTTAAACTTGTACTCTAATTTTATAGGATTTTATATGCTTTAAGGTAGAATCTTATTTGTTGTAAACTTTTGTTAAGTTTCATTTCCAGAATCACTTTTTCAGAATCAAGCATGATAATAAAACCTAGAGGTGTTGTGAATTTTGGTTACACAAAATTTTCATAAGAATTTTTAAAGTATACAATTCACCCCCTCTTGTATTTGAGCATCTCATGTTTATATATTTGATCCTACATTTGGTATTATAGAGTATATGATACTCAGACATACCATCTTACATGTTCAAACAACCTATCTTCAATAATAAGGTATGTGAATCCATCCCCACTCCATCTTGTCTTTTAATACTATTTTTAAGTGGATAAAAATATTGTAACATAAATCTATTCATTGATATGTGTTTTTCCTTTTTAGGGAAAGCATGTATTTAGGGGGAATTTTTAAAAGGGTTAAGGTATGATTTCACATGTATGAACAATTGTATTAATTTATTTACGTGTCTATATGAAATTTTTTTCTTCCAGGATAAAGATATTTTTATGATGGATGTTCCAAGTGGAAGAAGAAATGTTTCTTACAGGGTGTATGAAAAGTTTCTTAAGTTACTAATTTTAGGCATCACAATATTTTTGTTCAATGGTTATTGTTTACTACATTGAGCCCAATCATGAAGGCTTATAATTTTTGGATAAGTAATATATTTATTTAGTTAAAATTTTTGGTGATTTATGTTTTGTTGGTATAAAAAAATATTCAAAGGGGGAAATTTTGGGAACTAAGTTGATTGATGGTATTTGAAAGATACTGGAAGATATTATGGAAGTTTCATTTTTTTGATCCGACATAAAATTCACCATACTTTGTAAAGATATCCAAAATTGAAAAACTATTTAATAAAAATTTATAGAGAATAATTAACTGAGTTTTCCAAACAAAATCCATTGGACATATATGATTCTAGACCAAGATATTTAGAAAGAGTTTTTTTGCTGAATGTTTGTCATACCTTTCTTAAAAAGGTCACCAGAAATAGTTTTTGAGGAAGAAAAATTCAGCTAATGAATTGATGTTGTTAATGTTTAAAACATAATGGGTTATGAAATATATCATTATCTGAGCATCAGAATAAAGGTGTATAAATTCTTTAATATGTACAAAATTTCATACTATGATGTTCTTATGAATTTTTTTGGATGTAAGTTTTCTGACAGAGGTTTGGATGAAAAGAGTTTGTTTTCGAATGTTACTATTGTTTGAAAAGAAGATTCTAATTAAAGTAACTATAAATTTTTTAAATCTAATAAATTATAATTGTATTAATACTTTTAGAAAATATCTTACAATGATATCGAATAGAGTTCATTGGATGAACCAAAAATTAGACAGAAGATTCAATGTTTTTGGACTGAAGGTTTTGGTTAAAAAACATCAAATGAATATTTTTATACAATTTCCATTAGACAGAGTTTAGAGTATAAATTAAATACATATATAATTATGATGAAAATATTCAGATGAAGTAAGTGTTTGGGAAGGACTTCCAAAAATATTGTATGAAGTTTTTTCTAGAACATTTGACAGAGTCTCTTCAGATTGATGTCTTATTTAAATAAGTTAAAATGGAAGAATTATTGGTATAAGTTTTTTAATTGTTAAAAGTTATATAAAAAGATTCCATAAATATATAAAATGTGATGATTCTATGATGACATTCCAACACACTAAATATCATGTAAGAAATATCATTGATTATTTCCAAGTTTAAAGGATGTTTGTTAAAGACAGTGGTTGCTTGAGTTTAAAAGAAGCTTCAAGAATACTCTATAAGTCTTGAGAATAATTCATGTTAATTTTTATGAGATAGTGTTTTTAATTTTATGTTTTTATTAATAATGAAAGTTAAATTAGAATCCTGAAGATTCCCTTATTGAATCATCTATAAATAGGGTGAACGTATAGTATATAGTTTTATACTGTTCACAAGTGTAATAGCTGAAGTGCTATGAAAATAGTTTTGGATAGAGATAGAAGATAAAAATATAAAATCCGAAGTGTATTAATGGAAATATTACAACTAAATAATATCTTTGTTGGAGAATAATTTTCTCTTAGATAGACATCCAATGGCCCAAAGTCCTTCATTTTTTATTGATTTTTGATAGTCTACATTTCAAGGGGTGAAGTGGAACACTTTCAAGGCCCGTAGGTATAAATATTACATGGCTCATAGGCCTTAGAGGAAATAACTACCCGTAGGCTTCAAACATTACATACAACCCAGACTAACTACTTGGAATTGCTCCTCCCCAACATCTTAATCATGAAATCAGCTCTCCACCTTCACATGGCTATTCAGATAGGCATTCCCATGCATGCAAAAGATTTTCCTGATGGAAGGTTCCATACCCTCTCATTCTTGAAATCCATTTAGCTTATGATATGGTGGAAGCTCCTTTATCATCCTCCTTCTGGATATTTTTCCTTGTAGGTTGTCTGGTTTGCATCTGCACTTAAGGTGGTTCGAAGGCCTTAATGTGTCCCGAAGACCTTAAGGCAGCCGGAATACTTTAAGATAGGTCAAAGGCCTTGCTAACCCAAAGGCCTGGGTGGCCTGAAGGCCTTAAAGGAATATTCAACCAAATAAGTGGCTTGAAGACCCAAACGGGGGAATAGTTCCGACTGCTACAGTGCCAAACAGTACCTTATATAGTTCCCGCTATAGTACTGCCATAGTACATGCTACATTGCTGCTATAGTGGCCCCATAAATTATGCATCCACTTGGATTTGATCCCGGGTTTCTTGGATGCACTTAAGGAGTCCTCACCAATCAGGCCGAGGCTCTTGTGCTTCTCTTAGATAGATGAGTTGTGATTAGAGGCACTGATTGAAGACTCTGGTAAAAGATTCATATGAATTGGATCAGACTGACTCTTCGAAAAGGTGAAAGTATTGATAGAACATAAGAAAGTGGTATTAGTTTTCACAAGGTACCATATATATTATTATGTATAGATATTACAAAATGAATGATTAGATATAGAATACAAATGAATAGTGAAAATACAACCATTTGTTCTTGTATTCTGTTGGGTAAGAATGTGAAGAATAGGTTCTTTTATGAAGTTCATGAGTGATGAATGTAGATGAAGCACAATGAAAACATATTTATTCCTATTGGTTAGGGTTTCTAATAATTTTTAAAAAATATTTGGTACATAATTATCTTTGTAGAGTGAACATGCAGTAAAATGAAAGTGTAAATATATTCTCATCTTGATGTAACCACATAAAATGATTTTTTGTAGTGAATTATGTAGGTTTTGACGCTATATTTTTAAAAGTGGGATAAAAAGAAATTAAGATTATCTCAATAATGTTAAATAGGTGAAGAGACCCAAGAATAATCAAAGGTAATTTCCCATATCGGCTTGTATGCATGCACCTGCGCATCTGAAGGCTCACGCATCACTTTGCATGATAATGAAGGACCTTCCACCCTTGAATGGAGAACCCGTGACAACAAACTACACCATGAACCTGCACAGACCACATCCTTTTAATGCGGCTCCTTATTTTACTATAAATGGTACCCCTAGTCCCCTTATTTTCAAAACTAGAAAATTGGAAGAAATACTGAAGCTCTGGCCATGCAGCCCATTCACCCAAGTCCTCCAAAACCCCTCACATAGCCCTCTAAAACCCTAAAAAAGAGAGAATTAAGGGGGATATTGGGATCAAAGTCTATATAATGTCTAAAATATAAAACACTTTAATGAATCCCAATTTAACCATAGTGGATGAACACTTACACAATCCCCCATCCCTAACCAGAGACCTATGTGAGACTCACCCATGGAGACATGAGGAGACTTATGGTGCCTAGGATAAATCCTAGACCATGTGTTATTTTCCAGGTGGTCCATTGAACAAGGGATATATATCTCATTTAAGCCAATAGTCCCTTGAGTGAAGCTGTTCCAATCTCCCCCAGACCCTACATGAAGCACCATTTCTCTCTAAGCCAGGACCTATATGAGCCCCCCTTTGAGCCCTCTTATTAGCCAAAAATGATGGGAATCCACTTCCGTTATATCCATCATCTGAGGGGTACCAAATCGAAACCTACACCAAAGACCCAAAACATAAAAAACCATGGAGAGAGGCACACCAACATGTCTACCATTGGAATATGCATTCTTTCAGGAAGATGTGTCCCACACTTATCCTCCCTGATGGGTAGGGTCCTTGAGAAGCATGTAGATATTCGTTATCATGATCACTAGGAAAATAAACCTATGGTTAATGTCAAGGATTTATCAGTCTTGGATACTAGTATTATGACCATATCCTTCCCAATTCATCTCTATGATCAGAGACCTTCGGTTCCAGGTAGGGTGGGTGAGGATGATACTTTCCTTTACCTTTAATAGGGAATGGGACCCTCCTCTCAGAAACAATTTTAGGGAATCCCCCAAGAAGTATTCCCCTATTCTTTCTTGCAGGTGGTTTCAATATTTCTCTTATTTTCCTCCTGGTCCATACCCATATGGGTAGTACAACGTGACTATCCTAGATACGAAACATGAGTGAGAATATGCACATAAAATACCTATCTTCTTCTCTTGTATCCATAACCTCTTCCACCAACAGAAGAAGAATTATGCAGTTTTCTAGAACATTGAATTCTTCTTGTTTCTTACACTGATGATAAACCACATTATCTCAGAGGTTATCTAGGATCTAGAAATATACATTGTCGAATGCATTTTTTGGCAGGGATTTATTCCTTGAATCTTCCACTCACATTCCTTTAGAGGGCCTCTATAAGCAGGGGCCATTAAGGTCATGTGTCCAAAATAGTGGAAAATAAGATTGTGTGGTTCTTCAAAACCACCATTTCGTCTTGTTTTTTCACACCTAGTGTTACTCATGTGAGATTATACATAATTGGGGATGGCATCTGCCTGATCCACTACCTTTTGGAATCATTCCATTTGTAAGTCTTAATTGAACCTACGAGCCTCATATTTGGTATAATCCCAAATAATAACTATCGAAATGGAATTATTATTAGGAATAAGCCCCAAACATATCACCATAAAAATTCACTAAGGGTTTCTTCTCAAGAGTAGTCCCTAACCAAACCACATTAAGTAGGACATTCTTCTCAGTAGTATGAATCATCCAAACATAATTCACTAGGGATTCCTCTTTAAGAGTACGGACCAATCAAATATAAAAACACCAGGGAATCATCCTCAGGAATAATCACATCAAATATAACAATTGTGTATCCTTATTAGGAATCACCCCCAAATTAATCCAATAAAAGGGCTATACTCTCCTGTGAGACAAACTTTCAGAGGGCGTCCATAGGCCTGGGACATCACAAAAAACTACATGGGATTTGATTCCCATTCAAATGGGATATGTGTGAGGCCTACCTAAAGTCCAAACCCAACACCAAAAATAAACCCTATTATCTCTAGGACACATTATTAGTAGTTTCCTATTCAACATGGGACATGTACCTTCCTGGTTCCCTTGGCCTATTTGGCATAATTCCCACACCAAAATTTGACTAGGAACCTTTCACCTAGACACAATTTCTGAATGATGATAAACTAAATGGTTTGGTCCTTATAACATGAACTTAAAAGGTATGGTGTGACCCATTATTTTTTAGAGAACTACATGGGTTCTGATTCCTTTAATAAGTATACGTAGTAATCCCATATCATGGGTCTGATCCTGACATTAAATTAACTCCCATCTCCTTGATGATGATACACTCTATAGTGCCCCACTATGTTGCTGAAAACCATAATCATCCTAATAATGACCAAAGAATATAAAATAATTTCATAAGAGGATATGATTGAGGTTGAAACTCAGATACATACATATTTATCCATTGATGAAGAACCTCATATACATATAGATGATTCTAAAACTCAATACATACTAATAACTGATTTTTAATTCACCATAGACCCACTTAATACTTGGGAAGTAATGAAGGATTCACAAACATATCTTAATTATATAAGAGCATCCTAGTGTTGAAAATAATTCCCCCCAAAAGGGTATGAGGAGCCTAAACTCCCATCCTTGCTACCAATGTGAGTTATTAAGTATCATTGGACAAACTCCCCAATGATTTCCTAGATTTAGAAACATGTCCCTCATAGATATAGAACCATTAAGAATTTCTAATTCCATGAATAAAACCTTTGGAAACCATTTAGAAATAGCGAACTAAATGTGAACGATTGCACAAAACCCAACCCTTGTAATCAATCATATAGTGACTGAGTTTTCATCAGATACAAAAATGGTGAACCCAATGTGAATCCTTAACCAAGATGACGGTGTCACCCACTTGTTTGACTTCATTCACTCTCATAATGAAAGAGGTCAAAACAAGACAATCAATCATACATGTGTTCATTTAAATGAGATATTTCTTTGAAGGGGTTTCAGGTTGGTGTTTATCATCTATATTCAGTCACTTCCAATAGATTCCCACTTCAATCCAAATGAACTTTCACCAATTATCACCGATGTATGCCCAAGATACTGTTCACATTGTGTATTCATCCACGAAAAGGATTCCACCACCAACCCAAATTTTTTAACACTGGTTCTGAAATACACTTGTTTGGGTGTATCACCTAAATAGTGCAATCCCGATGCTGGAGGCTACATGACATGCCCTCTATCATATAAATCCCAACCGATCATATGGTTAGTGATGGAAGGTTGTCCATAATTAGACAAAACCTATCCCCATCTCCAACCATTTTAAGAGATTATCCTCAGAATGAAACAATATATCCCTCCCTTTATCTTAGGTAGGTGGATCAATAGTCCATAGATGATCTGATCCAAAAGACATAGGGGGTCCATCCAAGGGGATATTTCCTGTAATCCCCTCCACCAATGCCATATGGTATTGAAACCTATACATGATGAGGGTGTTGTCCTCGACAATCCAGACCATGTCATCTAGACTTAAATGCACAAGACATACCCCTAATACAGATGTAAAATGGGTATAGATCCTTATTTTAATTGCATAATTCCAAACAAAATATTGAAAATGGTAGAAGGACAGACACAAATCCATTCCTACATCCTGAAGACCTATCAGAACATCATAATGATGGAAAAAATAGTGGAAGATGGATGAACATATAGCTCTATCCCCATGAATAGGGTGCTTCACCATCATGTCATCCTAGAGTAGACACACATATCTTCTCATATCTAGGAGGTTCGTAAGGAAAATTCCCCTACATTATACATACAACTAGATATGGAATATATATCTGTTCTAACAGGAGGTAATCAGTCAATTCCAATGATCACTCTGAGGCAGGCATAAACTCCTGCCAAAATTCTAGGAGAATTTTTTGAAAAATTTAGTCATCAACACGATATATAATCAAAAAAATTTATATTCCAAAAACTAATTTCCCCAAAATGTGGCCCAAGTCACTCACATGTAAGCCTCTAAAATATAAGCCTCACTTGAGAAGACTGGAAAATGAAGGGCTGATCTCTAATCCCAATCTACTTAACTAAATATTTTTTTGTTTCCCCTATATACATATATATGTTAGGTTAAGATCCTAATCTCCCATTACCAAATTATGAGGGTAGTATCAGTTTTTCCTAAGGTCCTCCTTAGACACTTAACCATGAAGGCTTGATTTATGTACAAAATATGATTGATATAAAGAGCCAATATCCCATTTATAGTCCAGGAATCCCTCCATGTGGCTTGATGATCAAAGGGAAAGAGGGTATTTCCTTTAATGTAATCCACCATGGTATTCATCCCCATGACTTTGAAAGTTCTCTCCCTAGTATAATTTCACATTGTCTATAGGGTCCTCCCTTGGGATATGTATTAATGAGAAATACCTCCTACCATGAGGTACTTGGGAAAACAACTCTAATCATGCCTAATATCCTATAATTGAAAAGTGGAATCCCTTATCAGCCAAAATACAACCCAAGGGGATGATCACCCTCTGAAACAACCTCATATCACCTGTCTTCCAGTATAAGAGAGGAAGTTGTAACCAATATTACCACTTATGAGAAAGTGGTATGAAATCTTCCTCTCTTGTCTGACTTGGTTGAGGATCATCTAAAAATATTTGAAACTGAAAAGTTAAATGTAAGGAAATATATAGATAAAGATGAAACAATACTCATGTTATAGAATTTATCCACACATCAATACAACATTGAATGGGTATTTTTTTATGATTATGTACATGTCATCCACCTCAATATGTAAAATAATATTCATCACTTGAGAGGAAAATAATTACCCTATGATGAGTATTGACATCACTTCATGGTAATATAAGGTATGCCACAACAAATTGAATTGGTATATCTCCTAGATACATGACATCCAATTTTCAAGAAAAAAAAAGGATACCTCTAACATGCATGATTTGTTCCAATAAAAATATTATGAAAAATGATATTAGATGCCCCATCTGGTGATCATATCAGAGGGAGAGGATAACAACGCTAATTATATATCTCCAATATCCTCAAATAGTAAAGCCCAATAAAGGTGTTATTATGCAAGGTCATAGATTCAGGGAGAATTAGTAAACAAAATATATTCACAACCAATGATATGATTAACAAAAATAGGCCCTGACCAACTCTCACTAATGTCAATCCATAAGAGAGTAGGATGTTGAAATAATTTTGTTTCAAGAATCATAAAATATAGAGTAGGACTCCTACTTAGTGGAATTCATTAATTAGATAACAAAAATATCATAAATTGTGAAACGATCTTCAGAAGTGGGTGATTTTGGTTCATACCAAATGATGCACCCATCCCTTGTTTGAATAAATCTCCACAAAAACATAAGTCTAGCCATGACATTAGTATCCATGATAGTTCAAGAGAGACCCCATCCCATAGGTATGGATGATTTTATAAACTAACCTTTGAGGTCAGTAAAATAGTCCCAAAGAGTTGTAAAAGTTGAATGGTAAGAGCCCCAATCCTCAGGATTGGGGGACATTTTCACCTCAGTAACCTCCCCCTCAGTAGAAATCAATCTTCTCCTGATTAGGTGAAACACCACAGAATAGATCCTCCATTTTTTCCCATCCCATGATCTGGTACCCTTACTAGGAACATGCACAACTAGACTATATGGAGATTCCCTTTGGATGACCATCCACTAAATGGATCCCATAAAATTAGCGAAGGAGAGGAAAAGACCCCATTGAGGGAATAATAAAATGCAGTCATGCAAAGATACTGATATAATATCATCAATGTATTACACATTAGTGAATATCATTAAAACTACCCCTACATACCATACAAAACATGAGGCTAATTCAAAATAGGAATTGCGAGGAGGAACTTTCCATTCAAATTATGACACACATTGAACTGATTGAACTAGGTGTGAATACCTAAAACAAAATAATATCCTTCAATCTGGGTATTCCTTCAATCACTCTACGATTACTTCCTTAAAAGTCATCCAACAAGGAAAATGGTAAGGGAAAGATTGTGCCTCACCTACCCACTAGATAGGTTGATCCTCTCTATCTTCATGAAAGATTTTATTAAAAAGAGAAAGAGATGAAATAATTTAGGAAAATCAATGAAGAAATACTATGAGGAATCCCTCCTATTGGAAATTTCATCAATAATATCCTCAACTCACACTCCCTATCAGAACACCTCAATAAGGAGGGATCACCGTAATAACTGAAGTGGATTTGGGACATCCTTTCAACATGGAATACCAACCATGTATATACATAGGTTCCAAAGTTGAAGATTGATAATTCCCTCCTTTGGTTTAACAACCATAAAAGGGCTATGAAAATCCTTACATGCCTGCCCCCTATAGTCTACCCATATAAGATCCCAGTTGAACCGACACAGATGGCCCTATCGGCCGCCACATTGATTGATGCTTCATCCCAGCGAAACATTCCTTGAGGGATCATGAACACTATTGATTCACTAATGACTCGATTATAATCCATTGAGGAATGGTGTACACCAATACAAACAGAAAATAAGAATTACCCTAAATTGGCAGACCCAAATATTCCCCCAAAAAATATTCTGGAACCCTACATTTCCAATTTTTAATGGATCAAGAGAGTCGAAGTAGCATTTGATTCATTTTTTTTCACTATGATCCAATGATGGGGACCCTAGAAAATAGGAGGCAGTGAAACTCAGATTCCTTGTGCAATCATAGTAGGGACCGACCATTGTATGATATACTAGATTACCAGCTCAGTTAATTACGGGGTGAGAAGACCTCTTTCAGAAGTTTCTTTTCCAGTTCACCTCGACACATCAGAATGCAAAAGTCCTTGACCTTTCAAACTACAAAAAACTGGAGAATGAAAGGGTATTATATTTAATTTCCTAGTATAATGTATTAACATATTCTTTAAACCTATCTCTCCCTGAAGAATACTTATTTCCCATATGTATATAGAATATTAAGACGATTTGTGCATGAAAATTTTCCCATTGAAATATATAGAAGGGTTTTGAGACCTTTCTATGATTTCTCAAAGGTTGGAAGACTCCTTCTCAAAGACCAAAGATAAGTCCTAAGTAACTTCCTCAGCTCAAATAAAGAGAACAAAAATAAGGAGAAACTATAATTGCAACACGTAAGTAGGACCTTGTACCCAGTCCCTCTACAAAACATGAACCGTATCATGAGGTTCCATCTCCTAAGAATCAAAAAAAATTCCCACCTCATAAAGATGATCAAAGAGTTCAGAGGAAAAAAATAGTTTAAAGAAATAAAAAAACAAGGTCTATTTTTATTGAAATGACCATGTCCTTAGCTACTTTATCTCAACTTTGAAAAAAAACTTGGTCAAGTTTCAAAATCCCCAAAAACCTAGCAAGGATGGAGATAAATGTCTCCCAAACTATTTAACCTTCCATAAAGTATTAGGTAACAACATCTAGGAGTGTTTTGTTTTCAAATACATCCTATAATAGATGGTGGAATCTGGGAAAGTAAATTTGGGTTGGTCACCTGCACGAGTATCATGTGTCTCTTACACTGATCTAGATGAGGATAATGAACAAAAGGATGTTTAAAGTTAGGGTACATATAAGTTCAGTTAATAGATGTTTGAAAAATGATTAATCATATTCATTATATCATCTGACCAAAGTTGAAACAACTGATTTTTCCTTCAACCAATTCTATATTAAACATATCTTACACCATCGATAGCATAGTCCTCTAAAATCCAGTCTTCCAAAAACAACATGAATGAAATAACGAGAATAATAAACTAGAAGATGATTCTTTGTCATGGGAAAAATTAACTCTGAATTTAACACACATCATGAATATAGTCCTAGAAACACATACCCCACCTCACCAAATGATATAAAAAGGTCCATCCCACTAGACACAATCTCTATCAGATGAGGAGTTAATCTTTGGATCCATTAATCTTATTCATTTAATGGACCCCTTATCTGATTATGATCATGGTTATGAACCCAAATCCACTTTATTCAATTAGGTAACTTGGGGAATAGGTGATCATAGTTTAGGATACAAGGGAGGACACAATATTTCCAGGAGTCACTACTCTTAGAACCTTGTATATATTTGAATGGATGAGTGATTTTGATATTCAACAAGCTTTCAATGAAAATGGATCATGAGTAAACCTCATTACAATCCAAACTCTTCATCAACTGGGTTAAAATGAATCTCACTTGTCCCCATTACACTTTAATGTTATAGGGTTATGAAAATAATTATCAAAATACTATTGGAAAAATAAAACTTGGGACTTAGTTTGGGGATCTCACATCTGACTCAGAAATCATGGTTGTCGGGTAGAATATGACCTTCAATATTCTTTTGGGAAGACCTTGGATACATAAACATCAAATTATACCTTGATCATACCACAAAAGCCTCAAATATTATATCGATGGAATAATTGGGACATTTCATGGTGAAAAATACCCTTTCAAATCCTGTGAGTCATACTACATTGATGCATGATTCTACCAATGTGAGGGAAAATGGTCTGTGCTAATTTTTTAGTACATGATACTCATCAATAAATTCAATGTTTTCAACCTAAATTCAAGAACACATTCAGTGAATTATATGATGTTAGTTTGGACAACTGAGCCCGACAGTGTAGGCGACATTATCATCTTTCTGTACAATAATGAAAGGACGGATGGAAATGTATTCATTCTATCCCTCAAGAAAAAAAAATCCAAACTCTATCAGTTGGGATGAAATAAGTCAACATTTTAAAGGTAGAAAATGAATATTCTCATTCTTAGTCACCTATCTCTCCTCTAGAGCTCCAAAAAGGCCCCACATAATCAATAAATCCAGAAGTAGTGTCTTTGACTTCCGAATGTCCAATTAGCGACTCCTCCCCTAACTCCGAGAAGCTTTATTCATAACCTAATTACCTTGTATAGGTGGAATATGTAATGTATAAATAAGGGGAAGAGGAGGAATACACCAGGGATTCCCCTCCATCATTCTTGGAAGATGTCTCCACCATAGTTGACGAACTAAGAAAAATAATTATGGGTATGAATTAAGATCCATGACCAACTTTGATCATTATGTCCATGAATTTAAAATAATATAAGCTATATACCTTCTTCCTAAAGCAACATCAAGATGTGTTCAACTGTAATTATGAAAAGATTCCAAGTCTTGATTCTAAGGCTTCCACTCACCACTTGGGCTTTCCAAAAGACCACCAAGGATACAAATAAGAAACTAAAAGGACAAACCCAACTCACACCTAAAAAAATAAGACTGAAGTGGAAAAGATCATCAAGTAAGACTTCATCTAGGAGTTATATTATTTTAAATATATTACTAATATCATCCCAATAAAGAATAAGAATATAAAATCAGAGTATTCATCATCTTCATAGATCTCAACCATAACTGTCCAAAAGATGATTTGCCAGTTCCAATAATATAATTATAGATTGATGTGACAATTGGTTATCAAGACCTCACCTTCATGGATGAATATTTAGGGTACAAATAAATTGAGATGACCCCATAAGATTAAGTATACACTACCATTAGGGGCCCCAAGGAGTATTTTGTTATTGGGTAATGCCCTTTGGTTTGAATAAAACTAGTGGAAAATTCCAACATTATATGCATCACATCATCAATCCCTTCATGCGAATGTTTTTTGAATTCTATGTTAATGATATAGTGGTAAAGTACATACAACATTCTGACCACCCAGAACATTTTGAGACCATCATGCACAAGCTATGAAAACATAGCCCGAAGATGAAACGCTTAAAATTTGATTTTAGGGTAACCTCAAGAAAGTTTCTTAGCATTATCATATGGAATCACATCCTCAAAGTTGAACCTAAGAAAAAAATATATACATGGAAGGCCACCACCTCAAAACATTAAAGAGATTAGAGTACCTCAAGGAAACTTGTCCTATATCCAACCCTTCATATCCAAAAATGTAGGTAAGAGTTTTCTCTTTACTAAAATGATTAAGAAATGGGTCATATTCTAGTGGACCAGTGACTATTAGAAACCATCTGACAACCTCACGAAATATATCTTGACCCCACAAGTATTAATTCTACTCTTTGAAGGAAATAAACTCATTATATATGTGAAATCACTATAGTGATCACTAGGCACCTTAATCATGCAAAATAATAATGGTGGGATTGAAAAAAATCCAATATTATCTTAGTGAAACCATATTTAATACTGAGACTTGTTATTCAGATATTGAGAAGAGATGCCTTGAATAAATCTTTGAGGTTTAGAAACTGAGGCACTACCTGTAGCTCCATGAGGTCTAATTGATCTATCATAATAACCATCTCAGATATTTCCTCAGCCGTACTACGTTGATAAGATTTTTGGTACTATGGGTAGTTATCTTGAAATAGTTTTATATAAAAATCATGCCTCAAAACTCAGTGAAAGTCCAATCCTTTGAATAATTCTTCGTATAGTAACCTTATGTAAATACAACATCATTAAATACCATGTTTCTTGATGAGGAGATATTCCCTATTCATGGTATCCCCCAATTGTGGGAGATGTATTTTGATGGCACATACAAGATCTTAATAGGGAATATAATGAAAGACCCTAATCACAACAAAGTTGGTTTAGGGATCATGGCCATTTAATAAGAAAAGGAAGTTTTTCCAAAATCACTCCTATTATCAGAAGGTTGTACTAACAATGAGGTGATCTATCAGGACCTCATTGTAGGTATGGATCTGGAACTCCAAATATTAGTGGACCATGTATAGGTGAAATGTGACTCAGTATTGGTAATAAAACATATCAATGAGGAATACTCCATTTGAAAAGAAGATCGATTCCACCTGATTGATTATTTCTAAGGGTTAAGGGTAGAGTTACACTCAAAAACAATAATGAATCATGTCTTGTGATCAAAGAATGACTTGAAAGATGTATTGGAAAATGCAACTATGAATTTGGTAGATCCAAAATGGAATGAAAAATCATCATCTTTTCATATAGCTAAATGGTATAACTTTTTTTTTAGGTCAAAACATAATAACTTTATGAATTCTATCATATCCCAGAACCACATGGTCCCACCACTAGGTGGATGATTATAATCATAGAATACCATAAAAATAGAACAATTTCATTGGAAATATCTCTGAAAGATAATATCTATAGGTGAGAAACCAACATCATTCTTTATAAAGGCCCAAATCACTAGAAAATACTCTATATATGAGGATATGATGGGGTCCATCTCAAATGTATCGATAGAGGAGAGACCGCTACTATCATGAAAAAAGTGCACACCTGATCCCATGGTTCCCACCAATCAGGGATCAAGCATTTCCACCAAATCCAAAGGCTTGGGTACATCTGGCCTTTGATGATTCAGGTTTGCACAAAATTCATCAAGAAATTTCATTACTGTCAAGTTCATTGAATCTTCATCCATAAACCCTTAAAGTTTTATATACATCCAAATACTCCTGTACATTTTTCATATGGGGAATGTATGATGTTGGGCCATACCCTCCAAATATATTCAACCAGTTCAAATACATCTTATCTTCTACCAATTTATTCTCCAAATCGATTGAGGCAATACCACTCAATGAAGATGGGGAGAAAATCATTATTAGCTTCATGAAATCCAGCATCATTACTGAATTTGGTGTCCCCCATACAATACTAATATATAATTCCACTAATTTATATTTTGTTGTGGTAAAAAATATGTTTTAGGAGTACAATATCAAATCCAACCATTCATCCCAATATCATGTAGTGGATAATTGATAGATAAAGTCCATAAAAAAGACCTTGTGAAATATACTCCAGAAAATAGTGGATAAGGATAAGAAGTCCTGGCCTGAAATTATATTTCTTTCGTTATGGTCTTATCAGAAAAAACCCATACTAACACACAGAAAACCTTATACTCACTAGTATATAGTACATAAGTGTACATATCTATTGATGTCTAACAAACATTGATCCATATTACTATTTGTGACTGACTATCCATATATGAGAAATTCTAGAAATGACGGGATGAACTGGAGAGACTTCATGAGAAAATATTTCATACTTTTTATCAATTGGTGGTCCATCAAAATCGGATAGCATGGGCCTTTAACAAGAAGGTCCCCCTCCACTCCTTTATCCATGTAGAACTTGTATTGGTCCTCATAGATCTAATGATACCTAGAAAGAAGCCTTTGAAGATCAAGTTCAAGGGGGAGGGACCTCACTCCATGCACAAGGTCCTCTCTAATAGACCTTATTTATTGATTTCAATGGATTGAGAGCTTGTGAAAAACCCTACAAATTAATGGTTTCTAAATAAATACTTTGTAAGATCAAGAAGAACAACATCCATGCTGCATGACCATAAAATTCATTTCACCATCATCCTTGTCGTAGGATGATAAACATCATGAAATATGGTCATAGTTGTATGACCTAAAACTGTGAGACACAATCTATCTTGACTGAATTACACTAAATTACATGGTAAACATCTTTCCCATTCGATGTTAAGAGACCCCAAAAATACCATTAGGTAAGAAATTCCTTGTGTTCCCTTAAATATGGGCCTCCATATCAGGTGTATGTCCCAATAACATCCCTCTAACCCCTTAGTGGGTCGAGATTCCGTCTTGGTCATACATGATGAAGAAAGGATAAACAACTCACATTATCAAGACCCACTCACATAATTTCTACTCCATAGTGGATCTTGGGCCCCCTTTATATGTATAATACCCAATATTATATCATCATGACTATATGAAATTAAATTTCATGTTTTACGTACTTTTTTCATGACATTAAACTATGAAACTTTTTGATTTGTATTTGAGTGGATCACAATCATCAATTTTGTTACCCCACCACACCTTTATTCAAGAACTATGTGTGTCTTGATTCTCATTCCAATGAGATAAATAGTGATTCTCAAACCTCCCATACTGATTCCAACCAAAATAAAGAAAAAATAGAACTTTACCTATATACAAATCATGTCTTCATAGGAAACTTTCCCATAAATATGAATGGATTGATTCTCATTCCAATGAGATATGTAGTGACGCCTAGACCTTATGTCACATTCTCAACTATCATTCTAGAAAAAATTAAATCCCTGTTTTCCCTTCATTAAATCACGATTTAGGCGGGGAAATTTTTTCAAGAACTATGTGCAGCTTGATTCTTACCCCAAAAAGATATGTAGCGACACTGGAGTCCTATCACCTGGTCCAGCTGCAATATTACTTTCCATTTCAAGTGACCCACATCATTACATAAAGACATTAAATTGCATGACCAAAATCCTCGTTGGATGAAAATAAACTAAAAAGTCTTTTCATGAACCACATGTGGCTTGATACTCATTCCAATGAGATATTTGGTGACACCCAGATATCCAATCCTGGGTGTAGTCGAAGAAACAAAAAAATTGCACCACTCCCTAGGTACGAGAAAAACCTACATAGGGAATATTTTAAAAAATACATATGGCCTAATTTCGTCCAACATAGGATATATAGTGACACTCATATATCTATCCTTGGGATTAGCCACAAAAATTACACTCTTTCACGTTGGGTTATATTAATCCTCACTACATGACGTTTGAATACATGGGATCTTAAGAACTGCATAAAACATGATTCCCATTCTAATGAGATACGTAGTGATTCTTTGATCTCACTTCAATGTCCAACCACTACAAAATGTAAATACCCCTATCCTTTCCTCGTATATCATTTTTGTGGTGGTAGAAACTTTTTTCACTCCTCATTTCTCACACTAGGTATATCTCACATGGTCTTAGGAGTTTTGGTAAATAAATTACCTTCACAAGTAAGGAATATTAAATTACATCAGGGCAATCATGGTCCTATATGAAAGACCATAAAAGGAAAACTAGATATATCTTTTTTCAGGACTATAAAGTAAATAGAATCCTCAAGAACTATGTTTGTCTTGATTCTCATTCCAATGAGATATGTAGTGACATCTTGATCTTCATTCCTAGGAAAATAAAAAAAAAATACTAGAAGTTCCCCCATTCTCCTATATATGAGTCAGATCTATTTGAGAGGATCCAATATGGGTTCTCACCCTATGCATGATCATGTATTCAAAAACTAAACCACCTTTTTTATCCTCCACACTATAATTCAATCAGTGAGGGGTATATTTATTTTAGATTTATGAGTGGCTTGATTATTACTCTAACTAGATATGTAGGGATTCCAAGGTCCTCTACCTTGGTCCACCTGCAATCACACCAAGTAACCTTCATCCTTATGAAAGATGTTAAACCGCATGGCTAATGTCATAGGCAAATGAAATTAAACCACATGGTACCTCAGGAACTATGTATGGATTGATTCTCATTTTAGTGAGATACATAGTGAATCCTAGGTCTCCTATTCTAGTCCCAATCATGGGGTATATAAAAATACCCCCTCCTTTTTATAAAAAAATATCTATGTAAGAGTTTATAATTTAGGTCCCCTCATTAGGGGATCCACCAAGGAAATAGATATATCCCCATCCAACATATGAGTCAGATCTATGTAATGTAATCCAAAATTCATGTCCAATATCAGTCTAAACACTTAATTTTTACCCAAACATTTCCCTTTCACAGATCATACTCACAATCATAGACACTTTTTTATCTTTATAATCCTTCTGCATCTTCCAAATATAAAATTTATGATACCTGAGGATCCATTTACCTAAATATGATATAAAACTTTACAATTGGATATGAACAATGTCTCCAAAAAAATGGAGTTTTCAGCTAGAGGATTCCACTATTTGACTATTCTGTAATAGACCCCAGTTTTATTTTGATAAATTATCCCACCAAATGAGTGTTTCAACCGGTGGGAACTTCACCCTCAAGAGAAGCCTCTTCTTTCCTTATAAGCGTTGATGAAATAATGTTGGAACCCATGATAAAATCAATATGCGGCCATACCTCTCATATTTTTTCCACATCATTTTGCCTGATCTAATAACCCCAAGACCAAGTTTTTCAATTTCCTACCTCTACTCCAAATTATATCAGAATGACCTAGGTATGGTAGGCCACATATCCCCTATAGTTTCTATAATGTTTTGGTCCTAAGCGTATGACAAAAAATTACTTGCCCCATACTTCAAGCAATTGGTTCAGACCTATATAGGTAACCTTTTCCCCTATTTTTGTGTAATTTTGACTTGGAATGCCCATCCCAAAATTAGGTAATTTCTTTTCAAAAACCAAACTATGTGTCTAGGTAAATCAGAATGTCCATTAACTTATTTCTTCTATTACAAATAAAATTTTAAAAGTATTGATAACTCTTTTGTCTAACTATTAAGTAACATACCCTAGTTGTCTATGCATAAAGTCACCCACAAAAGGGTTTGTTAGCTAGAGGATTCCACTATTTTACTATGATGTAACATGCAAAAGTTAGATTTTCATAACGTATCCCACAAAATGGGTTTCTTAACCAGTGTAACTTCGTCCTCAGGAGAGACCACCTATATCACTACAAGCCCTTTTTCCCATACCAATTTTTAGATATGTAAACCAGTTGATTGTATCTTACAACACTATTATCATCATACCTAAAAGAGATGGTGCATTCTCAAAAAAATTACCAGGAAAAGGAGAACTATTAACATTTTGTTCAAAGCTAAAGAACATAAATTATATTCCCCCAATGTCTTTGCTACATGAAATTAAACTATATAGATTAATTTTCATTTCGTATGAAAATAAACTACATTGCATTACATCCTTTTCAACAGACTTCAAACTATACAATAACATCATCTATATAATACGTTAAGCTACATAGTAAAAGTCCTTTCTATAAGATGGTAAACCAAATTTTCAATGTCATAGTCATAGGACATTAAACTACACAATGCTTAAACCCTTGTAAAAAAGGGGCCTTCACCCAAACATCTATCACACAACAAAATGTACCCTATTCCATTCAATCCAAACTCATTTTGGAGAGGTTTCCCGTTTATGTTCAATTCCAATATGGATGCTCTCTTCATTCTTAGACATATTTCCTAGAATAAATACCCATTGGGGTCTTGGGGAATATTAATCTATATAAAATTCCATCGACTATCAGCAATATAATGTAACAAATTTTGACAACTCATTTTTTTGGATATGCCGCAACAATTCCTTGTTGGATTTTCATAAGTCCCCCACCAAATTTTAGGGACCTTCAGCTAGAGGATGCCTCAATTTGAATATAAAGTAACACACCATAACTATTTTTTTATAAAATATCCAAAAAAATGGGTTTTTCACCCAACAATAACTTCATCTATAGGAGATACCTCCTTTATTACCAAATATAATGTTTTATATTTGGGAACCAAAAAAACCACAGCTAAAAAATATTCATTGGGTATTTCAGAAATTTTGCAACATTCTTCATCAAGAATCCTTGTTTGGGTAATCATTTCAACACTTATGGTAAAATCTGTTCGACCTAAAACATCTACCTCACTATTATTGGTTTCATGGATTTAAACTGCAGAAAAAAGTGGCATTGACATAGTGGTTGCAACATGACTGAGAGGTTATTCTGTAACTAATAGTATTTTCTTAACTAAATATATATTCTGCATTTTCTCAACCTTTGTGTTCATTTATTTTATTTAAAAATATCAGTTTTTCCCTTTTAAAAAAATGATAAAATAACTTCAATATCACCTAGAATAAATAATTTCTATATTTTTTAAAATTATTTGATTTTTGGGAATTTTTCTATCTTTTAAAATCAAAATAAATCCATTATGTATTACATGGATCATCTTGAAGTTTCTCATAGCTTTAATACATTTATACACAAACCCTCATGTGGATTAAAGGTCTTCTGCACAAAATGAAAATAATTTTACATGATCTTTACTATGACATACACCATTTCTCAAAGTAATGAGTTAATTCAAATTTTTATTCCCTACATGACATTCTGACAATGACTACTCAAATTATTATGTATAGATTTTAACGTCTTATGTAGTATAAAAAAGTCTTACAAAACTAATTTTTTTTGAGAATTAAAAAGTTTGACGTGCACAATATGAATGTTATTCAATTCTATAGTGTCACACATTTTTAGCTCAAAGTCTTACAAAGACTTAAAAAGTCATTCATGCGACATGAAATCATATGAAATAATGACATAGACATTTTCTATTAAAATTAATAAATTCTAAATTATTCATCAATAAAACCATAGACCCATTCCACACTTCTCTATATAAACAAAAATCTTCACCTCACGTCGTATTCCATTTAACGTGAGTTTGAATATGATTTATGAATTGAAAGAAAAATCAAATAAA